>CM060630.1:5145000-6345000 GCA_030578275.1 Meda fulgida | reverse complement strand
CCCTTCTTATAAACTCCAAGAAATATCAATTTTCTGGCCGTGAGCATTAATTTTCCTGTGTTTATAAAATTAGACTAAGCAATGTAGTCAATAATGAAAGCTTTGTTGCTAGGATCGAGATTTCATTGACTTTGTAAAATGAGCATTTTAGACAGAAGGCAATCAAGAATATAATGGTTTTAATAGTTGGACTAATAATACATCGAACTACAATTCACACAGAATATATGTATATACACCCGAAACAAACAAAACGAAAAACATTACAAACACGAATTAAAATAGGATGAGAGAGGAAGATAAAAATGAGAGGGAGAGAGAGTTGGGAAGAGAGAGAGAGAGAGAGAGAGAGATCCGTAGGATCACAGCTTGGCAAAATTCACCTGGACATTTAAACCTTTAAGAGACAACACGGAAAAACAGTCTTAATGCTTTAAAATCTTGGTAACTCAAATATACTTGCATATAGTTCTCATGTGTCTGAGCCCTGCGGCGTGTGTGAGCTGCTGGTCTTTGTGTGTTCCGTTGGAGCGTCACGTGGTTTGCTGCGGTCTGGAGCGCGCAGTTTCAAAGAAGGCTTAAAGGTCTTTGACGTAAATTACCAAATAAATAATTCAGACTAGGTTCATTTCTGCTGAAATGAACAAAGGAAAAACAAACTTAAACAAAAGAAAAGAAGAGTAAAGATCCCCCAGGGCGGGGATCACGAGTATGATGGTTACATCGGATGGAAGGAGAGGGAAGAGTCCAGTCAAAAGTCGAAGTTCCCTCGAAGAAGGGAGTTCCCCCAAAGATGCAGTTCTTTCTCCCCCCTCCTTACTCTCACTTCACTTCTCCAAGATCCCAAGATGAGGTGCTTGGTGGTCTTCTTTAAAGACACTTCTGTTTACGCCTCCTCTGGCGTGAATGCACCAATCAGCTGGGAGGAAAGTGTGCGGATAAGTGTTCCTTTGTTCCCTCGAGATCGACTTTGCATGTTTCATGACCGTGATGTAAAAATGCGTTCAATTTTACTCCAGAGATGATAAAACATAGTAACATACATTTTACGGTTTGCACCCATATATATATGGTTTGGTCAGATCAAGAGGATTCTAAAGGTGTGAAGAACGACATACAAACATTATAGGAAAACACAGTTACATTAAAAATGCATCTAAAAGCACCTCTGTTCATTTAGAATTATAATACGATCACATCTAACCCCAATGGAACATGGGCAAACATAAAAACATATCGAATATATCATAGTACAAGTCTCTCAATTGAGGAGATTGGAGAAAAGTCTCTTGTGTGTGTGTGTGTGTGTGTACTGTGAACGTGGCTGGGTCATTCGTTGGTGAAGATGTGGTGAACTTTTGCTCACCCCCCTCCCGGGCAATGATATGTGTGTGCGTATTCTTTGAATTGATGAGTTTTAAGTCTGGTTACAATGACCAGTGTGGTTCATTACACAAGGTTGTCTGTGTTTGTGAGGTGTCCTGAAGAGGGGACACCACGGGATCTCCGGCCAGAGAGGCGCTCCTGTTGGGTCACATGTGGTAAGACAGAGGACCCTGTGATTACTTATAAGCGAAAAACGCCGCGGGGGCACTTCTGGCATCGGTCATTTAATTAAGTCCCATCGCCATTTGCTTGTGTGTGAATCAGTAACTTAAAAAGTCCCATGACATCTGTTTCTTTCACAATCTGAAGAATGGAAGAGTGTTTACTTAATTAGAGACTTAGTTGATTAAAACCACATGATTGCGCTGATCATCTGATTATTGCTACAACTGTTTGACAGAAACCTGGCTAAAACCAAACGATTACATTACTTTAAATGAGTCAACCCACAAGATTACTGTTATAAACATGAACCTCGTCCAAAACGCAAAGGGGGAGGAGTTGCTGTAATTTATAGTAATATTTTCAAAACCACTAAGAAATCTAGTTTTAAATATACTTCTTTTGAAATGTTGGTGCTTAATGTAAAAATATGTAGTGTAAACGATAAATCACGTTTGAGAATTCTGCTGGCTACTGTATACAGGCCACCAGGGCACCATAAAGATTTTATCAAAGAATTTGGGGACTTTCTATCAGAATTAGTATTGGCTGCAGATGAAGTACTAATTGTTGGTGATTTTAATATACAGATAGATAACTCATAACTCAAAGATATACTCATTGTTGTAATCATACTCTAGATCTAATACTATAACATGGAATAGATGTTGATGCCGTTGAAATTCTGCAGCAGAGCGATGACATCTCAAATCATTATCTAGTCTCATGTAAATTACATTTAGCCAAGGCTGCAAAGCCGACTCCGTGTTATAAATATGTTAGACCTATAACTTCTGCCACTAAAGATTGCTTTATCAATAATCTTCCTAATCAGTTTCATCATCTCAGCATCCCGGATAGCTTAGAATAACTTGATATTGCAACAGAAACTTTTAACTCTATCTTTTCGAGCACTTTAGACACAGTTGCTCTGTTGCGCTTAAAGAAGATTAAAGAAAATAGTCCGTGGTACAACGAGCACACTCAGGCCCTTAAGAGAGCAGCCAGAAAAATGGAGCTCAACTAAGAAAACAAAACTAGAGGTATTTCGGATTTCATGGAAGGAGAGCTCGATTGCTTACAGAGCTATGTTTTTCTTTAAAAGCTGCTATCTTCTTATTTTTCAACCCTATTAGAAGAAAATAAACATAATCCTAGGTATTTATTTGAAACAGTGGCTAAACTAACGAAAAAGAAAGCTTCAAGCACAGAAGTTTCAAAGCAACACAGCAGTAATGACTTTATGAATTTCTTCACTTATAAGATCGATAATATCAGGGAGAAAATTATAACTATCCAACCATCTACTACAGTATCGCATCAGGGAGTGCATTGTAGTCTCCCTGAGGAACATTTTTATTAATTTGTTGCTATAGGAGAGGAATAATTTTGCAAATTGGTTAATTCATCTAAATCAGGAGTAGGCAAGTTCGGTCCTAGAGAGCCGCTATCCTGCAGAGTTTGGCTCAAACACTGAAAAAAACCTCTCCTGCCTATAGCCTTAGTAATCCTGAAGACATTGATTAGCTTGTTCAGGTGTGTTCGATTAGTGTTGGAACTAAATTCTGCAGGATAGCGGCTCTTTAAGACCAAATACTTGCCTACCCCTGATCTAAATCAACAACTTGTATGTTAGACCCTATACCGACTAAGCTATTTAAAGAGATGCTTCCAGATGTCTCAGATCCTCTTCTAAATATCATTAATTCGTCTTTGTCTCTAGGATATGTACCAAAAACCTTTAAGCTGGCTATGATTAAACCGCTTGTTAGAAAACGCAACTTGATCCTACAGAATTAGTCAATTACAGGCCGATCTCAAATCTGCCTTTTCTGTCAAAGATATTAGAAAAAGCAGTATCCTCACAACTGTGTTCCTTTCTTGAAAGAAATGATATCTGTGAGGATTTTCAGACAGGATTTAGACGGTACCATAGTACTGAGACAGCTCCAGGGATGCAAACACATGTATGGTCAAAAAAGAGAGAGGTAATCGAAGCCCTTGCCCCGCGGAAAATATCCAGATACTTACATTGCCACCAACCCCTACCATCCCCGGCCCACCCCTATAGGCACAGAGTATAATTGTCATGATTAATGAAGCGGAAGCAAAAGTGCAAGTAACTCGTTTATTCTGGTAGAAATAAAGAACAGTCTCAAGTTCGTCTGGTGACGCAGGGACGAGATGGTCAGAGTCCAAGTGAAGAATGCTGAAGTGACGAGGAGTGATGGTGAGTAATCCAGACACGAACAGGAACCGGGACAAAGACAGGAACAAACCGCAACACAGCAAGGACGACTGGGACAGGACCAACCACGAATGAGACATCAAACAACGATCTGACAATGAGAGAAGAATGCGGTGAGTATTTATGGGAGAGCAGATTGGATGCAGCTGGAGAGGAGATTGATCAGCTGATCGCTGATCAAGTGGAACGAGCCGTCACGCCCACAATCATACACGCCCACACACATAACAACAACTACACGAGACAAGAAGGAGCAATGTATTTACGAACCGTGACAGTACCCCCCCCCTCCTAGGAACGCCTCCCGGCGTTCCCAGACTCCCTTACCTGTCGATTGTAATCATCGATAAGAGAGTGATCCAAGATGTCTCTAGCAGGTACCCAACTTCTCTCCTCCGGACCATAACCTTCCCAGTCCACCAGGTACTGGAATCCGCGTCCCCTCCGTCTCGAGTCCAGAATACGATTAACCGAATATGTGGGTTCCCCTTCTACGAGTCGCGGCGGTGGGGGAACCGGGACTGGCGGATTAAAATGAGAACGAAACATGGGTTTTATTTTGGACACATGAAAGACAGGATGTATCCTCCTGTACACTGGAGGAAGGTTGAGGTGGACTGCCACCGGACTAATGATCTTGGTGACAGTGAACGGGCCGATAAACTTGGGAGCAAGTTTATTAGAGACGGATCGGAGAGGAATGTTCTTGGTAGAAAGCCACACTTTTTGACCAACGACGTATGCGGTAGGCCTAGACCGGTGGCGATCGGCTTTGGCCTTGGTGCGTGCTCCCACCTGGAGTAGAGTCTCACGGGCTCTAGTCCAAGTGTGATGACACCTCTGGACGAAGGACGTGGGCAGAATTGACCGCGACTTCGGATTCCAGGCTAGGAAAAATAGGTGGCTGGTAACCTACACTACACTCAAACGGAGACAGGCCCGTAGATAACACTGGTAATGTATTGTGGGCGTACTCCACCATAGACAGTTGTTGGCTCCACGAGGAGGGATGCTTAGAAACCAAACATTGTAATGTTCTCTCTAAATCTTGGTTGGCTCTCTCAGTTTGACCATTGCTCTGGGGATGGAACCCTGAGGACAGACTGACAGTCGCCCCCAATAACTTAAAAATTCTCGCCAAAATCTTGACACAAAATGGTGTCCTCTGTCGGAAACCACCTCTGTCGGGAGGCCATGTAAGCGAAAGACGTGATCCAAGACGATCAACGCTGTCTCCTTGGCTGAGGGTAATTTGAACAAGCTAATGAAATGGGCCACCTTCGAGAACCGGTCCACCACGGTCAAAACTACCGTGTTCCCTCGAGAGGGTGGGAGGGCGGTTACAAAATCTAGCGCAATGTGGGACCAGGGTCTCGAAGGGACTGGCAGCGGTTGAAGTAACCCATCAGGAGGACGATTGGAAGTCTTACCAATGGCACAAACTGAGAAAGCCAAAACAAAATCGTGAACATCCTGAGCCATAAGTGGCCACCAGAATCGTTGCTTGACCAAAAACTTGGTTCAACTGACTCCTGGATGACAAGCCACATTGGAACAATGCCCCCACTGAATGACGTCAGACCGTAATCCCTCCGGTACAAACAAACGGTTCAGTGGGCAACCGGAAGGAGGAGTTACCCCTTCTAAGGCCTTCCTGACCTTCGATTCGATCTCCCATACAAGAGTGGAGACAAACAGAGTCTCGGGTAATATACACTCTGGAGTAGACGGGCGTTCGGAATGATCAAAAATGCGTGACAAAGAATCAGGTTTAATGTTTTTGGAACCTGGGCGGTACGAGAGAGTGAAATCAAAACGTCCCAAAAAAGTGCCCAACGAGCCTGTCTGGAGTTCAATCTTTTGGCAGTCTTAATGTATTCCAGATTCTTGTGATTGGTCCAAACGATAAAAGGTACCCCCGACCCTTCTAACCAGTGACGCCATTCCTCCAACGCTAGCTTGACTGCCAACAACTCTCTATAACCAATGTCATAGTTGCGTTCGGCAGGGGATAAACGGTGAGACAAAAACACGCATGGATGCATTCTGTTGTCTGTGGGAGAACGCTGGGAAATCACTGCACCTACCCCCACCTCTGACGCGTCGACCTCCACCACGAACTGACGTGATGTATCAGGGGAAACGAGAATGGGGGCTGAAATAAACCGGCCTTTGAGTTTGGCAAACGCAGCTTCCGCTGCGTCTGACCACCTGAACGTCGTTCTGGGGGAGGTCAAAGCGGTCAGAGGCGAGTTGGCTGAAGTTGCGAATAAACCGTCTGTAAAAATTGGCAAACCCCAGAAACCTCAGTAGGGCCTTACGGGAATCTGGACTTGGCCAATCCACCACAGCCTTAACCTTCTCAGGATCCATAGGTATTCCCTCAGTCGACTTAATGTATCCTAGGAAAGGAACAGATCGTGCATGAAAATTGCATTCTCCGCCTTGACAAAAAGCCCATTCTCTAGCAACCTCTGAAGCACTCGCCAAACGTGCTGCACGTGCTCCTGGAGAGAAGAGGAAAAAAATCAATATGTCATCCAGGTAAACATATATGAACTGATCAACCATAATTCGCAGCACGTCGTTGACGAGTGCCTGGAAGACTGCTGGGGAGTTGGATAGCCCGAACGGCATAACCAAATATTCAAAATGACCCCTGGGGGTGTTAAAAGCAGTCTTCCATTCATCCCCCTCCCTGATGCGGACCAAATGATAAGCGTTACGTAAGTCCAATTTAGTAAAGACAGACGCTCCCTGCAACCTCTCGAAGGCTGAAGACATCAACGGCAAAGGATAGGTGTTTTTTACCGTGATGTTGTTCAGCCCTCGGTAATCAATACAAGGTCGCAGGGATCCATCCTTCTTCACAAAAAAGAACCCCGCCCCCGCTGGAGAAGAGGAAGGACGGATGAACCCCGTTGCTAGAGAATCAGAAATATATTTCTCCATAGCCTCCCTCTCTGGGACAGAGAGCGAATAGAGCTTGCCTTTAGGTGGAGACTTACCTGACAGTAAATCTATGGCACAGTCATAGGGACGATGCAGAGGAAGAGAAGCAGCACGAGACTTATTTAACACTTCCTTCAGGTCTAGATACTCCGTGGGCATGTTAGATAAATCCATTGCCTCCTCCTGAAAGACAGAGACAGAAACAGACGAACAAGCAGACACAAGACATGACTCATGACATTTACTGCTCCACTCCAATACTGCTCTCTGCTGCCAGTCTATTTTCGGATTGTGTTTGATGAGCCATGGATGTCCAAGTACAATGGGTGGAAGAGAAGAGTCCAATACATAAAATGAAATAGTTTCCGAATGATTGCCAGATGGAATAAGCGTGATGGTCCGTTGATGAGAGAAATGGTGGGTAGATCTTGACCGTTGAGTGCGTGGACTGCTATCTTGTGTGTGAGTAGTAAACAGGAACTTGAAATCTGTGTGCAAACGAACGGTCCATAAAATTACCTTCGGCTCCCGAGTCCACCAGTGCTTGACAATTGTGATCGTGAGTTGACCATCTTAGTCTTCCCGGGAGGAGTGTAGATGTAGATGAGGTCTTTGCAGCGGAGATCCCACCCGATAATAGCCTCATACTTACTGCCGGGCTGTGCCTTTTACTGGGCAGTTATAGGCGAAATGACCCGAAGTACAAACAGAGCCCTTGGGATCTCCCCCTTTCCTTCTCCTCCTGAGAAAGCCGAGCTCGCCCGACCTGCATGGGTTTGTGATCGTAGACGGGGCTGACCACGTCCCCGCCGCCGGACCGCTGACTCTCGGCACCCTCTAGAGAGGGCAGTCTCCACCGTTCCACTCTGGTCAGGCGTGCATCAACTCGGAGGGCCAGGTCCACCAGGGCATTAAATGAAGTGGGGAGGTCCAGGGCATAAATCTCCTTCTGGATGCGGTCAGCCAACCCATGCAGGAATATGTCCCACTGCGCCTCCTCGTTCCACCGGCACTCTGCCGCCAGGGTTCTAAATTCGATTGAATACTCCGATACCGACTTCTCACCCTGCTTGAGTTCGGTGAGCATGCGAGCTGCCTCTTTCCCGGCGATGGCTATGTCGAACACCCTCTTCATCTCAGCGGCGAGTGCCTGGAACGAGGCGCAGCAGGGATCTTGGTTCTTCCACACCGCCGTCCCCCATAACGCAGTCTTCCCCGTGAGCAGCATGAGCACGAAGGCTACCTTAGCCTGTTCGTTGACAAAGGTCCTGGGCTGCAATGAAAAATGCATAGAGCACCGATTCAAAAATGCTCTGCAAAAATTTGGCTCACCAGCATAGGACTGTGGAATAGGTAGACGGGGCTCCGACTGTAGAACGCTCTCCCGAGGTGTAGGGGGAACGGCCGGTGTGGGCGGCGCAGTGGGAGCTCGCAGAAGTTGTAGTTGCTGGGTGAGCTCGGACACCTGCGTCACCAAAGCTTGCATGGCCCGAGTAGTGTCGTTAAGACCTCTTTCCTGGTTGTCCATGCGTCTAATGCTGGTGTTCACAAAATCCTCCAACGCCGACGAACTACCCGCTGCTTCCATCTGACGGTCAGATCGTTCTGTCATGATTAATGAGGCGGAAGCAAAAGTGCAAGTAACTCGTTTATTCTGGTAGAAATAAAGAACAGTCTCAAGTTCGTTTGGTGACGCAGGGACGAGATGGTCATAGTCCAAGTGAAGAGTGCTGAAGTGACGAGGAGTGATGGTGAGTAATCCAGACACGAACAGGAACCAGGACAAAGACAGGAACAAACCGCAACACAGCAAGGACGACTGGGAAAGGACCAACCACGAACGAGACATCAAACAACGATCTGACAATGAGAGAAGAATGCGGTGAGTATTTATGGGAGAGCAGATTGGATGCAGCTGGAGAGGAGATTGATCAGCTCATTGCTGATCAAGTGGAACGAGCCGTCACGCCCACAATCACACACGCCCACACACATAACAACAACTACACGAGACAAGAAGGAACAATGTATTTACGAACCGTGACAATAATGAAATACTGAAAATCAAATACACCGACACGAATTTGGAATTTCCATTTCATCTTTTAATTCTGAACAATAAACTCTTGTTTAACTATCTAGCACTTCTTCTTCTTGCTTTACACCTCCTTCCTCTTCTTCCTGGCCTCCTCCTGCAACGTATCCAGGGCCTTCCGTCTGGCTGCATTCATTTTCTTTTCAACGTGTTTGAGACATGTCTGCCTCTCTTTGGCCAGAGCAGTGGTCTTGTCCCTGCAGCCTTAATGTTCTGACAGAGAGTTTTATCAATTGGCCCCATATTGATGTCATCTCTTTTGAACATGCCAATGCCAGTCTTGCCCCAGAACTCAGGACATATTTCACAGTCTGCACTGCATCAAAGGTGGAGATCTTCATGTTAGATCTTTTGGCATCAATCACATCTCCCATGAGACTAAAGGAGGACTCTACCAGTGGCCCATGGAAGATGGAGAGGGCACCTCTGATAACCAGGCTGAGAGCTGGATACTTCCCCAAACTCATGACATGGGCCCACCACTTCACAATGTCATCTCCATCTTCATACTTGGCCAGGTTAGGGTCCACATTGTACCTAATGATCTCCTGGGTGATGTCACTCTCTAGGGACACTAAATGTTTCATGATCCTACCCAACTCTTTCAGCTGAAAAACAGCCTGGGAATGGCCTCTTACCACAGGATCAATGGAGGACAAGGCCTGTAGGGTCTTACTTTTGAGAGGTAGTTTGTTCTGCATGTACATGCCACAAGCTGTGTATGCCTTGGTCACCTTCCCAATAAAATCCATGATTATCTGCAATACATAACATACAAAAAACATGTTTATCCTGAGTTCACACTCAGGTTTCATGGCTGCAGCACAATGGCAATTTTCTCAATACTGTTTCCCCTGTTCTGAACCGCTAATGATAAAATGGAAAGAAAATTAAAATAAGTAGTAAACTTTATTGAAAATACTAACCGGAGGCTGCAATCAGGTCCTCTGCGACTTTCCCAACGTAAATCTGGGAGTGAAGTGTGTTATTGGCCAAGTCCAATTCTAGCAATTTGTTTGGCGACATCTTCAGATGCTCGGGCTTGATGAAGCAGGCAAGAAAGTTGATGAACACTTCAAGTTGCTTCTCATGAAGCTTGTGAACTAAGGTTTTACTTCCCTTCAATGAACATAAAAATCACATTTTTATTACTGAACTTGCTGTTGTTTTTCAATAGACATCAGGATCATTTTACTTCTGTTGAGTTGCAGACACTGTATAGAAAAATACTCACTTGAAAGACCATCACGTATTCCTTCAAAATTGGGAGGACATTAAGGTACACACTAAGATTCAGGTCCACTTTTTGGTTTTCCACCCAAATCTTCTTTTCAATTCGGGCTTCCTTTTCTTCCCCAAATTAGTCATTCCTTCAAACAGAAAACAAAAATACAATATATAGATAACAGTGCAGATTTAAAGTTTGTGCAATACCAATGGTATACATAAAATGTTGCAAAGACTGTAACAGTAGGAGTATTTCTTAGGCTAATAAGATAATAATAATTTAACAACAATAATTATAATTAACGATAATAACAATTTACTTGGGACAAAAGTATCTGCTAAATCATAACCATAAAACAGAAGGTATAGATGTACAACACACATTTTATTCATCTGTCTCTCACATAGACAGACACATACAGCATGTTTACTACTAAATACTAAGATTCAATAGTAGGATTTTAGTTCCTTCTTGACCATATAACAATCTGTTACAATATATACATACATACATACATACACAAACATACCTTCCTTGCAGAGATCCTGGTGAATAAATTCAACCCTTCGCTGAGCCTTGTCACTCACACTATGATCTCTGTACAGGTCCTGTAATATTTCATTGTACAGTTTTTGGTCCTGCTTTCCCATAAATCCAAAGTAGAGCACTCTGAACACAGGTAACATTCTTTTAGTGTTGATCCCTACATCAAAAGCTGACAACCAGCGATGGGAGACAAATCGCTGGGGATTGGTGGCAGGTATGTCCAGGAACTCTGCTATTTCTTTCAGGTAAGCCAACTGCAAGTAAAGTCATAACATATGTTACATTACTAGCAACACTCAAAACAGTTAATAAACTAGTTAGAAACTGATTTTTCATAAAACATTAAATGCATGTTCAGATACCTGATCTGATGCCCATTGATGGTCTGTGTGGATGTCTGCAAAGAGTTGCTCCAAGTAGTTTTCAAAAGGTTCTGCAAATCTCTTTGCAGCGTTGTTGACATGATGGCAAGAGTCACCATCCACATCAAGCAGAGTGGGACAATGGCTCTCTCGGATCCTTGTCTCCAGCCCTGATTTGGTCCCGCTCATCACGTTGTATGAGTCTAGCATTATGCTGATTAGGTTCGACCAAGGAATGTTCTTTTACTGAAAAAAGTCACACATCAACCTCTCCAAACTGGCTGAACTGACTTTTACAACTTCAAGGGAGCCCAGGTGTTCAACCACAACATCATTTAGCTCTTCATTGAAGTAGCTGATTAGCATAGAAAGGACCTTCTTATAACTACTGGAGGTATTCTCATCCACATTCAGAAATAAGGGGTATCATCGTAAGTTAGAGAATGTTTTCGCTGCAAATGTATGGTCCATACCACACACCATTTTGTAAGAAGCTGCAGTGCGGGACAGTTTAATTTGGCTAAGGGCTGCCTTGTCTGCAGCTAGACACTGGCTTAACTCCACCAACACAGGTGCCATTGTCAGAGGTAGAGAGTGCTCAGCAATAACTGCCAGGACCATTGCCTAGTAAATAGAGAAAGAAAATACATAAATTACTCATTTAGTGATTCATTTTAAACTAATTTTAAACTAATCTCCATTTGCTTTGTCCTCATTATGTACTTATTTCAACAAAATGATTTTTGTTTAACTAGTCTTCAACACACACACACACACATGCACACACACACAAACAAACTCACCTCTCCATTAGCAATGCGACTACACATGGGCACTGGAGGCTTAACACTTTCCCTCATCTTTTCTGCTGCTGAGACCTGGTTCTGAGTAGCTGGTAAAGGATCTTCCTTATGGAGGAGTTGTGCCACACTTTGAGTTGATAAGATTGAGGTCACTCTGTTTGTGGGTATGTATGTCTGACAGTGTGCAAACAGGGCATGCACTCCTCTGTTACTGTAGTTAATTTCCTTCATGCAGAGAGTGCATTTAGCACAACCCTTTTTTTCAATTTTCTTAAAAAAGTCAGACAGTGTGAATGTGTGTTTGACTGCATGGACCTTGATTGTAGTTTCAAGTTTCAGCCAAGACCAATTCCAACTGCTTTTACAGCCTCGATCCATCTGTTGCACAAGAAGTGCCTCACTTTCCTCAATTTCCCTCATTCTGCCAATGAATAGATTTGAATATTTTTTAAAACTGTATCATAACGGAGTGCAAATAGTTCACTCTACCCCTTTCCACAATGTCTTGTTTATATGCTGCAATATTTCTGGTTCATTCTGGGGTTGCCAAAAAATGTAGAATGTGTCACGGTTTATGAATCCACTGACTCCTTCCTTGTCTCGTGTTTCTGTTGTTATCCGTGTGGGTGTGTGTGAGTGGGCGTTACCACTTCATTCAGCTGATCAGCGATCCAGCTGATCATCATCTACTCACCAGCTACAGCTCATTCACACACATATATTGCTCACAGTTTTCTCCTCTGATTGTCAGATCGTTGAATGAAGTCCTTCATGTGTGTTGGTCCCTCCTGTTCGGTGTTTCAGCTCTTGTCGTGTTCGTGTCTCACTTGGATTATCACCGGCCGTGGATTATATCACCTCACCTGGATCTTCACTTCACTTCATCACCTTTCGCTGTACTCCTGACCATCTTGTCCCTGCGTCACCACTAGCATTGTTGTGTGTATTCTGACCGTGGACTGAGTATTAAACCGTCTTACTTGCATCTCTGCTTCTGTGGTTTTTGGCCGTTACAGAACGATCTGACCCATTATGGAAGCAGCGAGTGGGGCGAACCCATTGGAGGAGTTTGTAACCTCCAGCGTTCAGCGTATGGACAATCAGGAGAGGAACCTTAACGAGACGGAACGCGCCGTTCAAGTGCTGGTGACACAGGTGTCCGAGCTCACCCAGCAGATACAACAGCTGCGTGCTCCCACTGCGCCCCCCACACCGGCCCTTCCTCTCATACCACCTGCGGAAGCCTCCCAGTCAGAACCCCACCTACCCATCCCACAAACCTACGATGGTGAGCCAAGTTTTTGCCGTGCTTTTTTAACACGATGTTCTATGCACTTTGCCCTGCAGCCTCGCACCTTTCTGTAGGAGACATCTAAGGTGGCATTCGTGCTCAATTACTGACTGGGAGGGCGGCACTCTGGGGAACGGCGGTGTGGGAGAACCAGGATCCATGCTGCGCCTCGTTCCAGGCACTCTCCACCGAGATGAAGAGGGTATTTGACAGAGCGGTCGCCGGGAGAGAGGCGGCTCGGATGCTCGCGGAGTTAAGACAAGAAGAGAGATCAGTATCGGACTACTCCATCGAATTTAGAACCCTGGCGGCAGAGTGTCACTGGAACGAGGAAGCGCAGTGGGACATGTTCCTGCATGGGCTGGCTGACCGCGTTCAAGCGGAGATCTACGCCCTCGATCTCCCCACCTCGCTGAATGGACTTATAGATCTGGCCCTTCGTGTGGACGCACGACTAGCGAGAGTGGAACGCAGAGCACCACCGAATCGGGCCAGGGGGGGAGTGGAGAGTCTACGATCCAGCGGCGGGGACGCGGTCAGCCCCGTCTACGATCACGAGCCCATGCAGGTCGGTCGAGCTCGGCTTTCCCGGGAGGAGAAGGAGAGGCGGAGATCCCAAGGACTATGTCTATACTGCGGGGCCGCTGGACACTTCGCGTGCAACTGTCCAGTAAAAGGCCAAGCCCGGCAGTAAGGTTGAGGCTACTGTCCGGTGGGATCTCCGCCGAGAAGACCTCATCTACATCGACTCTCCTCCTGGTAAGACTAAGATAGTCAGGCCACAATCACGACTGTCAGGCACTGGTGGACTCTGGGGCAGAAGGTAACTTCATGGACCATGGTTTTGCTAAAAGATTTCACATTCCCCTTCTATCCCTCACCAGTAGTATTGGAGTTCAGGCACTCAACGGTCAAGATCTTCCTACCATCTCACTCATCAACGGACCCATCACCCTGATTACATCTGGCAACCAAATGTTCTTTTTACATTATGGACTCACCACTCACACCTGTGGTTCTTGGACACCCCTGGCTAATTGAACACAATCCAAGGATTGACTGGCAAAAGAAATCAGTGGTAGAATGGAGTGGTAAATGTCATGAGTCTTGTCTTGTGTCTGCCTGTTCGTCTGTTGCTGTCTCTGTTTTTCAGGAGGAGGAAGTGGATTTATCTAACGTGCCCGCGGAGTACTTGGACCTGAAGGAAGTGTTCAGTAAGTCTCGTGCTCCTTCTCTACCTCCGCATCGTCCCTATGACTGTGCTATAGACTTAATGTCAGGTAAGTCTCCGCCGAAAGGCAAGTTATATTCACTTTCTGTCCCAGAGAGGGAGGCTATGGAGAAATATATTTCTGATTCTCTAGCATCGGGGTTCATCCACCACTCTTCTTCTCCAGCGGGGGCGGGGTTCTTTTTCATGGGGAAGAAAGACGGATCTCTGCGACCTTGCATAGATTACTGAGGGTTGAACAACATCACAGTGAAGAATACGTATCCTTTACCGTTGATCTCTTCAGCCTTCGAGAGATTGAAGGGAGCGTCTGTCTTCACGAAATTGGATCTACGTAATGCTTATCATTTGGTCCGTATTAGAAAGGGGGATGAATGGAAGACTGCTTTTAACACCCGCAGGGGACACTTTGAATACTTGGTCATGCCTTTCTGGCTTTCCAACTCCCCAGTGGTCTTCCAGGCTCTAGTCAATGACGTGCTGCGAGATATGGTTGATCAGTTCATTTATGTCTACCTGGATGACATATTGATATTTTCATCTTCTCTCCAGGAACACGTGCAGCACGTCCGACGAGTGCTTCAGAGGTTGCTAGAGAATGGGCTTTTTGTCAAGGCGGAGAGATGTGTTTTTCATGCACAGTCTGTTCCATTTCTAGGATACATTGTGTCGTCTGAGGGAATTCGCATGGATGCCGAGAAGGTTAAGGCTGTGGTAGATTGGCCAAGCCCAGGTTCCCGTAAGGCCCTACAGAGGTTTCTGGGATTCGCCAATTTTTACCGGCGTTTTATTTGCAATTTCAGCCAACTAGCCTCGCCTCTAACCGCCTTGACCTCCCCCAGAACTACGTTCAGGTGGTCAGACGTTGCGGAGGCAGCGTTTGCCAAACTGAAGGACCGCTTTGTTTCGGCCCCCATCCTTATTACCCCTGATCCATCACGTCAGTTCGTGGTGTAGGTTGACGCGTCAGAGGTGGGGGTAGGAGCGGTGATATCTCAGCATTCTCCCACAGACGACAGAGTACATCCATGCGCGTTTTTATCTCATCGTTTATCCCCTGCCGAACGCAATTATGACATTGGTAACAGGGAGTTGTTGGCAGTCAAGTTAGCGTTGGAGCAATGGCGTCACTGGTTGGAGGGGTCGGGGGTACCTTTTATCGTCTGGACCGACCATAAGAATTTGGAATATATCAGAACCGCTAAAAGATTGAACTCTGGGCAGGCTCGGTGGGCACTTTTTTTTGGACGTTTTGACTTTACTCTCTCGTACCGCCCGGGTTCTAAGAACATCAAACCCGATTCTTTGTCACGCATTTTTGATCGATCCGAATGCCCGTCTACTCCCGAGTGCATTTTACTGGAGAATCTATTTATCTCCACACTTGTATGGGAGGTCGAATCGAAGGTCAAGACGGCCTTAGAAGGGGTAATGCCTCCGCCCGGCTGCCCACCGAATCGTTTATTTCTGCCAGAGGAATTAAGGTCTGACGTTATTCAGTGGGTTCATTGTTCCAACGTGGCTTGTCATCCGGGAGTCAACCGTACTAGCTTTTTAGTCAAGCAACAACTCTGGTGGCCACGTATGGCTCGTGACATTCACAGTTTTGTTTTGGCTTTCTCAGTTTGTGCCACTGGTAAGACTTCCAATCGACCCCCAGATGGGTTACTTCAACCGCTGCCTGTCCCTTCGAGACCCTGGTTCCATATCGCTCTAGATTTTATCACCGCCCTCCCACTCTCTCAGGGTAACATGGTGGTTTTAACCGTGGTGGACCGATTCTCGAAGGCGACTCACTTTATCCCCTTACCCAAATTACCCTCAGCTAAGGAGACAGCGTTGATAGTCGTAGATCACGTCTTTCGTATTCATGGCCTCCCGACAGACGTGGTCTCCGACAGAGGACCCCAGTTTGTGTCCAAATTTTGGCGAGAGTTTTGTAAACTACTGGGAGCGACTGTTAGTCTGTCCTCAGGGTTTCATCCCCAGAGCAATGGTCAAACCGAGAGAGCCAACCAGGATCTGGAAAGGGTGTTACGATGTTTGGTTTCCAAGAATCCTTCCTCCTGGAGCCAGCAACTGTCCATGGTGGAGTACGCCCACAATACATTACCAGTGTCAGCTTCGGGTCTGTCTCCGTTTGAGTGTAGTTGAGGATACCAGCCACCAATTTTTCCCAGCCTGGAATCTGAGGTTGCGGTTCCCTCCGCTCACGCCTTCATCCAGAGGTGTCACCACACTTGGACTAGAGCCCGGGAGACTCTACTCCAGGTGGGGGAGCGCACCAAAGCCAAGGCCGATCGCCACCGGTCAAGGCCTCCCGTATACGTCGTTGGTCAAAAGGTGTGGCTTTCTACTAAGAACATTCCTCGCCGCTCCATTTCCAATAAACTTGCTCCCAAATTCATTGGCCCGTTTGTTGTCACCAAGATCATTAGTCCGGTGGCAGTCCGCCTCAAATTGCCTCCAGTGTACAGGAGGATTCATTCCGCCTTCCATGTATCCAAAATCAAGCCCGTGTTTTATTGTCGTATTAATCCGCCAGTCCCGGTTCCTCCCCTGCCGCGACTCGTAGAAGGGGAACCAACTTATTCGGTAAATCGTATTCTGGACTTGAGGCGGAGGGGACGAGGATTCCAGTACTTGGTGGACTGGGAAGGTTACGGTCCGGAGGAGAGAAGTTGGGTTCCTGCTAGAGACATCCTGGATCATTCCCTTATTGATGTTTACAATCGACAGGTAAGGGAGTCTGGGAACGCCAGGAGGCGTTCTTAGGAGAAGGGGTACTGTCACGGTTTATGAATCCACTGACTCCTTCTTGTCTCGTGTTTCTGTTGTTATCCGTGTGGGTGTGTGAGTGGGTGTTACCACTTCATTCAGCTGATCAGCGATCCAGCTGATCATCATCTACTCACCAGCTGCAGCTCATTCACACACATATATTGCTCACAGTTTTCTCCTCTCATTGTCAGATCGTTGTATGAAGTCCCTCGTGTGTGTTGGCCCCTCCTGTTCGGTGTTTCAGCTCTTGTCATGTTCGTGTCTCACTTGGATTATCACCGGCCGTGGATTACATCACCTCACCTGGATCTTCACTTCACTTCATCACCTTTCGCTGGACTCCTGACCATCTTGTCCCTGCCTCACCAGTAGCATTGTTGTGTGTATTCTGACCGTGGACTGAGTATTAAACTGTCTTACTTGCATCTCTGCTTCTGTCGTTTTTGGCCGTTACAGAATGTTTGGGTCCATCAGTGCCCTGCGCTACTTAAAAATCATTGTCAGCAGTCTATTTGCGATCTAAGGTGTGCAATTATTTTCAGGGAAACACACGACTATAGTTTCAAGTAGGTTTGACCGCATTACAGTTCCATATCACTGCGCATAGTTAACTGTAGTAACGGAAAATAGGATACAATTTATAACAAGAAAAAACATGCAGCCCCATGCGCTTGATCTGTCTGTCTAACTTCACAATCAATGGACACATGCGGTTTAATTTTAATAAATAAAGTATATAGTCCTATCTATAATAAATAGAAAATTAAACTGAATATATAAATAAATGAATAGTCCTGCTGACTAAATTAATAGTCCCCCCCCCAAAAAAAACTCTTCGAATCTGCACGATTCACACAAGTCACCCAAACTGACGTGAAAAAAGCGGGAGGCGCCGAAATGCGCGCTGTTTGCATCCCTGCAGCTCTCATTAGAATTACAAATTATTAGCTCTTATCATCCGATCGTGGTTGTATCTTTCTATTAGTGTTACTCAATCTTAGTGCTGCATTTGACACCATTGACCACAACATTCTTTTAAATAGACTAACTATGTTGGCATTAGTGGGATTGCACTAGCATGGTTTAAATCATACTTACCAGACCGTTATCAGTTTGTAGCAGTAAATGAAGAGATGTCTTATCGATCACAAGTTCAGTATGGCGTACCACAAGGCTCAGTACTGGGACTGCTGTTGTTCACTCTATTTATATCCATTAGGAGATATCATTAGGAAGCATGGAATTAGCTTTCACTGTTATGCCGATGATACTCAGCTGTATATTTCTTCAAAACCTAACGAAACTTACCAATTCACAAAATTAATGGAATGCATAGCTGATAAAAAATTGGATAACTAAATTTCCTACTACTAAATTCTGAAAAAAAAACAGATTCTAATTATTGGACAAAAAACTTCCACATGTAATAACCTAGAATACTGTCTAACACTTGATGGCTGCTCTGTTAAGTCTTCGTCGTCGGTTAGGAACCTGGGTGTGCTCTTTGATAGCAATCTTTCATCTGAAAGTCACGTGTCTAGTATCTGTAAAACTGCATTTTTCCATCTTAAAAATATATCTAAATTACACCATATGCTCTCATTGACAAATGCGAAACAATTAGTTCATGCTTTCATGACATCAAGACTAGATTATTGTAATGCTCTACTGGGCGGTTGCCCTGCACGCTTAATAAACAAATTACAGTTAGTTCAAAATGCAGTAGCTCGATTTCTCACCAGAACCAGGAAGTATGACCATATTAGCCCGGTTCTGTCAACACTGCATTGGCTCCCTATTAAACATCGTATACATTTTAAAATATTGCTGATTACTTACAAAGCACTGAATGGTTTAGCTCCACAGTACTTCAGCAAGCTCTTAACACATTATAGTCCTTCACGTCTATTGCGATCTCCAAAATTCTGGCCATTTAAGAATACCTAGAATATCAGAATCAACTGCTGGCGGTAGATCCTTTTCCTATTTAGCACCAAAACTTTGGAACAGTCTTCCTACCATTGTCCGGGAAGCAGACACACTCTGTCAGTTCAAAGCTAGATTAAAAACACATCTCTTTGACCTAGCATTCACATAATACATTATCGACTTCTATAACTCAATGTTAGGCTGCATAGATTAGGTCAACCGGAACTGGGAACACTTCCCTTAAATCCTGATGTACTCGTTACATCATAAGAAGAATGGCATCTATGCTAATTTAAGTGTCTTTATTTATCCCAAGGTTTTCCCGCAGCCTGCCGGATCCAGGTCGTATCCAGATCTGACGAAGGACCTTCGCCTGGACCCGATGACAATGCAGTGCTGAAGCCAACTAGCCTCTCCCTATGGAGGATCCCACACTCTACAGATAAAGCATTGTGGGGAAATTCGGTTACCGTACCTAACCCGAAGTGCTAAAATTAAATAAAATTCTCTATCAAATTTATAGGCAAGACAAGTAGTTTGTTTAGGCATGGTTTGTAGGAAATTACAAACCTGCGCACATATATTTAAACGCACATAACTACAGCATCAATTCATAATGCGCATGTGAGCGCCATCAGCGTTTATCACAGGTTTGCGTTTATCCCAGGTTTGCGTTTAAAGTCTGTTTACTGTACTACTATTACTATTACTATAACTATTAGTACTATTACTTTACTAATTTAATAACAAATAATAATTTCAACGGAAGTGAATCAATCAAAACTAACTTGAGCTGGAAAATAACATTATTCAAGAACCGCTATAAAGCCAAAACAATCTCTGTAACCTTAAATTATATGTTTATCTCTGTAAAGCTGCTTTGAAACAATCTACATTGTTAAAAGCGCTAAATAAATGAAGATGACTGATATGACTTGACATTGAGTGTGATTCTCAATTTAATCAGCCAGCACAATTGTATTTATATTTATTTTAATTCCGCTGTTTAGACATGTTTGAACACCTAACCCAATCCAACCCCACCCCTAAACCTGACCATTTGTGTATTATATGATATAAAACACAGAATATAACAGGCTAGATAAGACTACAGGCACAATTTATTCAAAAAGTACAAATATTCCAAGTGTTCCTGTCACGGTGAATCAATCCAGGTGTTCGTTCTGTGTCTCTGTTGGTGTGTTTTGTAGGCGTGGGTTTGTGGGTGTGTTCTACCTGTTTGTTGTTAGCACCAGCTGGTTCTTATCAGCCTTCAGCTGCGGCTATCGTTAGGCTTGTTAGCTGCCTTTATATCGCTGGAGTTTTCTGTGCTTAGTGTCGGTTCGTCTCTCTTGTTTGTGTCTCTCACACAGTTCCTGTGTCCTAGCCTCCGTGCGGAGTTTTCTGTCTGTGTTTTCTACGCATCCAGCCGGTTGGGAGTTCGCCTGAGTCCATTCACATGACTATGAGTTTTCCTTCACTGGAGATTTCCCCGTCGGACTCCTTCCAGGTCTCCCGCCTGCTAAACGTGGTGTTTTGAGTATCTCCTGTCGAGTGTGTACATCATCTCCTGACGTCCTCCAGTCGGAGTGTTGTCCTCCAGGTCTCCCGCCTGCTAAACGTGGTGTTTTGAGTATCTCCTGTCGAGTGTGTACATCCTCTCCTGACGTCCTCCAGTCGGAGTGTTGTCCTCAAGGTCTCCCGCCTGCTAAACGTGGTGTTTTGAGTATCCCCTGGGCTGTGTCTACAATAAACTGTTTTACTTGCATTTGGATCTACGACTCCTCATTGTGACAGAACGAACCGACCACATTATGGATCCAGCAAGTGTGGCAGAATTGCAGGACATATTGTTCAAGAGTGACACTCGTCTTCAGCAACAGGAGGAACAGGCGACGGCTACTGGTCGTGCCGTTCAGGCGCTAGTTACCCAGGTCTCCGAACTGACGAAACAGGTCCAACAACTACGAAGCGAGGCCGCTGTTTCTCAACCACAGGTCGCGGAGAATCCGCCGGCTCCAGTCCAGATCATCCGCTCCACTGAACCTCGTCTTCCATCTCCCGCATGCTACTCCAGTGAGTCCCAGCTGTGTCGTTCTTTTTTGGCTAAGTGATTACTTTATATCTCGCTCCAACCATCCACGTTTCCTACGGAGGAATCTAAGGTGGCCTTTGTGATCACTTTGCTCACGGGTAGAGCGGGCAGCTGGGGAACGACTGAACAGAGACTTCCGTGTTGTGCATCATTTCAAGCTTTTTCTGGCGAACTCAGAAAAGTTTTTGTCGCTGAACTGAGGCAAGGGGAACGTACGGTAACAGACTATCCTATTGAATTTCGTACGTTGGCTGCTGAGTGTGGCTGGAATGCCGAGGCCCAATGGGACATGTTTTTACATGGACTTTCTGAGTACATTAAGGACGAGATTTACGCTTTGGAATTACCCACCCGGGTGGATAAATTGATTGATCTTTCAGTTCAAGTTGATACTCGACTACGTCGACGAGGTCGTCGGTCACAACGAGGCCACGTGAATTATTCTTCCGATCACACTTTCTCTCCAGTCGAGACCACACCATTTCCTCCGGAACCCGAACCTATGCAGCTTGGCAGATCTCGCTTATCTTCTCGGGAGAAACAGAGGAGAAAGGAGAGGGGATTATGTTTTTATTGTGGTACAGCTGGTCACATCGCGCTGCAGTGTCCGGTAAAAGCCAACACCCGTTAGTAGGTAAGAGGTTACTGACGGGTGGGGTTGCACGGACTGAATCCTCTTTTTCTGCCACTCATCTACCTGTGAGTTTACACTTTCAGACTTTGAGTTTTGACTGTGAGGCTCTCATTGACTCAGGGGCGGAGGGAAATTTTCTTGACATTGATCTAGCTCACAGACTAAACATACCTATTGTTACACTTCCTCTGCCCATATCCGTAGTTGCTTTAAATGGTCAGTGTTTGCCCTCTGTAACTCATGCTACCGTCACTATAAGACTTATTACCTCCGGTAATCATGTTGAAAATATTGATTTTCTGTTGATTGACACTCCTTCCTCCCCTGTGGTGTTAGGTCATCCCTGGCTGGTACTCCATAACCCACACATTAACTGGGCCAGGAATGCTATATTAGCCTGGAATGAGACCTGTCATGCTTCTTGTTTATTGTCTGCGTGTTCTTCTGTGTCTTGTTCTGTGTTTCAGGAGGAACACGCAGATTTATCCAACGTGCCACGTGAGTATCTTGACCTGAAGGAAGTGTTCAGTAAGTCTCGGGCTGCTTCTCTTTCTCCGCATCGTCCCTATGACTGTGCCATAGATTTATTGCCAGGTATGTCTCCGCCTAAAGGCAAGTTATACTCACTTTCTGTCCCAGAGAGGGAGGCCATGGAGAAATATATTTCTGATTCTCTAGCCTCTGGGTTCATTCGTCCTTCCTCTTCTCCAGTGGGGGCAGGGTTCTTTTTCGTGGGAAAGAAGGATGGTTCTCTGTGACCTTGTATTGACTACCGAGGGCTGAACAACATCACGGTAAAGAATACTTATCCTTTGCCGTTGATGTCTTCAGCCTTTGAGAGGTTGCAGGGAGCATCCATTTTCACGAAATTGGACTTACGAAACGCTTATCATTTGGTCCGCATAAGGAAGGGGGATGAATGGAAAACTGCTTTTAACACCCCCAGGGGGCACTTTGAATATTTGGTCATGCCTTTTGGGCTGTCCAACTCCCCAGCGGTTTTCCAGGCACTCGTGAATGACGTGTTGAGAGACATGGTAGATCAGTTCATATATGTTTAACTGGATGACATATTGATATTTTCTTCTTCTCTCCAGGAACATGTTCAGCACGTCAGACGAGTGCTCCAGAGGCTTTTAGAGAATGGGCTTTTTGTCAAGGCGGAGAAGTGTTCGTTTCATGCACAGTCGGTCCCGTTTCTGGATCCCGACAAGGTTAAGGCTGTGGTGGATTGGCCAACTCCAGATTCCCGTAAGGCCCTACAGAGGTTTCTGGGGTTTGCCAATTTTTACAGGCGTTTTATTCACAATTTCAGCCAACTAGTCGCTCCGCTGACTGCCTTGACCTCCACCAAGACGACGTTCAGGTGGTCGGGTGTAGCTGAAGCTGCATTTACCGACCTCAAGAGCTGCTTTGTTACAGCCCCCATTCTTGTTGCCCCTGATACTTCACGTCAGTTTGTGGTGGAGGTCGACGCATCAGAGGTGGGGGTAGGAGCGGTTCTTTCCCAGCGCTCGTCCGCGGATGACAGGATTCACCCTTGCGCGTTTTTCTCTCATCGTCTATTTCCGGCAGAATGCAATTATGACATTGGTAACAGAGAGTTGCTGACAGTCAAGTTAGCATTGGAGGAGTGGCGCAATTGTATAGAGGGTTTGGGGGTACCCTTTATTGTCTGGACCGATCATAAGAACCTTGAATATATTAGATCTGCTAAGAGACTCAACTCCAGGCAGGATCGGTGGGCACTTTTTTTCGGTCGTTTTGAGTTTACATTATCGTATCGTCCGGGTTCCAAGAACATCAAACCCGATGCTTTGTCTTGCATTTTTGATCGTTCCGTTCGCCCGTCCACTCCCGAGTGCATTTTTTCCGAGAAACTCGGAACTTGTTTGGGAGATCGAGTCGAAGGCTGTTGGTGTGTTTTGTAGGCGTGGGTTTGTGGGTGTGTTCTACCTGTTTGTTGTTAGCACCAGCTGGTTCTTATCAGCCTTCAGCTGCGACTTATCGTTAGGCTTGTTAGCTGCCTTTATATCGCTGGAGTTTTCTGTGGTTAGTGTCGGTTCGTCTCTCTTGTTTGTGTCTCTCACACAGTTCCTGTGTCCTAGCCTCCGTGCGGAGTTTTCTGTCTGTGTTTTCTACGCATCCAGCCGGTTGGGAGTTCGCCTGAGTCCATTCACATGACTATGAGTTTTCCTTCACTGGAGATTTCCCCGTCGGACTCCTTCCAGGTCTCCCGCCCGCTAAATGTGGTGTTTTGAGTATCTCCTGTCGAGTGTGTACATCATCTCCTGACGTCCTCCAGTCGGAGTGTTGTCCTCCAGGTCTCCCGCCTGCTAAACGTGGTGTTTTGAGTATCTCCTGTCAAGTATGTGCATCCTCTCCTGACGTCCTCCAGTCGGAATGTTGTCCTCCAGGTCTCCCGCCTGCTAAACGTGGTGTTTTGAGTATCCCCTGGGCTGTGTCTACAATAAACTGTTTTACTTGCATTTGGATCTACGACTCCTCATTGTGACAGTACCGAAACGGTTGATTTGTGTGAAGAAAAGACCGAAAACGTCATGCTATTTTGGGTGTATCTTTTAAATGAGATGTGACTGTGTGCAATCACTGAGCAGCGGGATAATTTCAGCGTTAAGATTATGATCCACTCTGTTCTTCACATAAAGATATCATATGGCTTCAGAAGACGCAACATTCTGTTTTTGGTCAGTTTTTACAATAAATACCTGTGACTGGAGAGGGGTTAGTTGCTCCAAAATATAAAAGTAGCCTATAAATATTGATAAAATCATGTCTACTTTTACAAATTCAAAGAATTATGCATCTTGATCTGACAAAGGTCTTCCACTAAGAAACAAGACTTTACACCACACTAACTATACAATCATACAGTATGGTTTATTACTGTAAATGATTGTCCTGTAAATTAACAGTAAAACAATAATGGTTATTAATGTTAAATTTACATTCATACGTTTTAGAGTAAAGAAGTAAAGAAAATGTAAGAAATGAAAAGAAACACTATACGTCAATATCTACGGTCAATATCTTGGTAAATGGTAAAGGGACTTGCTCATGGACACCTTGACACTTGGTCAGGTGGAATCGGGGATTGAACCACCAACCTTTCGGTTTTTAGACCACATACATGAACCACTGAGTCACTGCCACTTCCATTCATATGCATGCAAATACATCAGACCGGAAACACAGGCTAATGCGAAAGTTCAAGTTTGGTGAACTCTGAGCTGTGAATTCGCATCACGTGAGGATGTGCCAGAAAAATATCGATACTAACCACTATAATATGGAAGTAACTTTTACTGTACCTTCTGATCACACTGCTCAAAACTGCATAGAGCACGTTCCGCTCTCGAGGGAGCTGAATGAATTCACTTGGATGTGTTCACTGTGAGAAGCTCCATCCGTGTTTGACTCTCTCTAGAGAGATGATTTTGAGAGATGGTTTGGGTCCCGCATCTGTTGAGACGGCAGGGTGGGATTGATTGTGAGGAAGTCGCATCATATCACCGTGACCAGCTGCTTCTAAAACAGTTCAGTGAGAGAGAAATATGTTTCTTCTAATTTTATAGAAAGTAAATTGTATTTTAAACAATATCTGTAAAATTAACAACTTGTCTGCTATTTTAAGTATTATGCCATTAATGACAAATTTATGTAATTCTCATTTTTTATACAGAAAAATTACTGTATTATTCATACACATTGGTGGTGGTTGAGGAGATTCCCCCTTCCATGTAAAGCGCTTTGAGGTCCCAGAAAAAGCACTATGTAAATGTAACGAATTATTATTATTATTATTATTATACAGTATTTCTTCTGTTTTCTTAAATTACATACAAATTTTCATGAAGCACGATTGGGCTAATTTTGGCCGTGATTTGGGCTAGTTTTGATTAGCAATTGGGCTGGTTTTGTTATGCAGACCTGGCAACCAGAGCTGGGGCTTTATAAATACGGAGATCCCAAAACTGATTTTGCAAGTTTTTTTTTTTTGCTTGCTCCCCCCAACCCCCGAGAAAATAGTTTTTTTCTGCTTTACACATTTTAAGATGTTTGAAGACCAAAACATTTATAACAATAGCTTTAAAATCATGTCAGTTGGCAGTAACATATTATTTGTGATGCAGATGACAGATTTTTAAACTTGCGAATCAGGATAAATGTTGCAATGAATGCTCCACACTACATTATGGAAATGCGGAATGTTTATGCTTATTGTTGACAGTACACAATCACATATTCCAAACAGGAACTGCCTTAAATAAGAAATATTTCATGGATTATTGTGCATAGATGTTACATTTCAATCCAACGCCAATGCAAACCTTTTGTGTCCAGAGACTTTCCATTACTAGCTGCCCAGTCTGCATCACTGTATGCTCTCATTCCTAGTGTCTCATTACATTTTCTGTAACACAGTTCTTTGTCAATTATACCTTTAAGATACCTTAGTACCTGTTTAACTGTGGACCATTGCTCTACAGTTGGTTCTGTGAAATATTGTGACAGTTTGCTTACAACAAAACTTATATCAGCTCTAGTACAGATGGTCAAATAGATGAGGCTTCCCACTGCCTCTCTGTATTTTTTCACATCAATCATCTTTTTGGCATCATTACTATAGTCAAGTTTTTGTTCACAAGGAGTCGATCTAGGTTTGCAATCCTGCATGTTAAACCTTTGCAATATTTTTGTCACATATTTTGCTTGTGACATTCTAACACAGTTGTCACTCTGGTTAAAATCAACACCTAAAAAATGCCTTAATTTGCCCAAGTCTTTCATTTGGAATCTTTCAGTAAGCATGTCCTTCACACGTCTAAGAACATTTTCATCACTTGCCACAATCAACAAATCATCAACCCATAGTACAAAGATCACTTTTTCATTAGCTGTTTCCCATGTATACACACAATAGTCAGCTTGATTCTGCACAAAGTGGTTTCTGGTCAAATACTCATGTAGTTCCTTGTTCCAGTTTCTGCCCGATTGTTTTAACCCATACAATGACCTTTCCAATCTACAAACCAATTTTTAATTTGTGCCAGATTTTACTTCATAACCCTCAGGTTGTTCTATATAAATTTCGTGATCTATTGGTGCGTTCAAATAGGCAGTTTTTACATCCATGTGGTGCAAAATCAAGTTTTCTTGTACTGCTTTTTATATTATCACTCGGATACTTGTCAAGTTAGCTGTAGGGGGAAAAGTCTCTTCATAATCAACAGCTCTCTTCTGACTGTATCCTTTGGCTACATAACGTGCTTTGCACTTTTCAGATCCATCTATGTTATTCTTAATCGCACAAACCCATCTGCCCCCCACTGCTTTCTTACCCTCAGGCAAACTACTTAGGGTAAATGTGTGATTTTCTCTAAGTGATTGCATCTCCTCTTCCATTGCAGTGACCCACTCATTTGATCGGTCCGAGGTTACAGCTTCTGTAAAAGTTACAGGTATATTACATGTCACTCTATAACAGTAATCTATGTTGATCTGCACCTGATCAGTTTCCTCATCAGATGCCTGTTGAGAAACATAGTCATGTAAATAGCTTGGCTTCATCCTCACTCTAGAAGGGTATCTTGGAGGCTCAGGCATAGCTTCAACTGATTGGGTCTGAGGACTACTACTCTGCTCCTCCTCTTTGACTGAAACCTGGTCTTTTGCTAGACTTGAATTTACATCCTGCCTAGTTCTATTGACTTCCTGTTTCAGAACATCATCATCATCATCATCAATGGTAGTCTGAGTCTGTTGCTCAACACAGGTCTTAGAAAGAAACTTAACTAACCTGTGATTTTGTACTTTCCTGCTGTCAGGGAAATAGACAATGTATACTGGACTGCTTTTATCATAACCAATAAAAACACCCTTTTCACTTCTTGGATCCAGCTTTCTTTTATCTTGTTTAAAAGCAAAACACTCTAAACCAAACTTTTGCATCCTAGTGAGATTGGGCCGTCTCCCTGTTAGCATCTGAACTGGTGTAAGTTTGGTGCGTTTGTTAAAGCACCTGTTCCTGATTATGGCTGCGGTCTGCACTGCATGAGGCCATACATTTTTAGGTAACTCACTCTCTATCAACATGCATCGTGCCATGTCAAAAAGTGTATGCCCATTTCGTTCTGCTGTACCATTTTGGTGGGGAGAATATGGTGCAGAAGTCTCGTGTCTAATACCATTCTTAATCAACAGAGTTTTGTATTGCTTTGTTGTAAACTCGGTGACATTATCAGATCGAAGACGCTGAGTTTTACCATATGGGGCCATATCGGCAAGAAACCTCTGCATTGCTTGTGGTGTGTCACTTTTACTTTTAAGACTATATACAAACACGGCACTAGTATAATCATCAGTAAATGACGAAACATATTTTTATCCTTCTCTGTACTCTGGGTTAATTGGACCAGCCAAATCTGTGTGCACTTGCTCTAGAGGCTTTTTAGCTCTTACATCAGGCTTTCTGTTTCTGGTCTGTGTAAACTTGCCTCGGGTGCACACTTCACAAGTTATAGGTTTGTTTGATGAACCTTCAATTTTCATACCATCAACAACACCTTCTAATCTTTGCACATCATCAAAATTACAGTGTCCCAGTATCTCATGCCATGTTTTTAAATCATAACATCCATTCACTTGGTCATCACATCCATCAGATACTGTATGCAAATAATATCTATCATGTAAATGAATGGGAAATTTTGTACCGTCTTTGTGCACCAGAATATCTTCACCTTTCCTGAACGTCACGCTTGCTCCACTGGAAGCCGCTGCTTGAACCGAAAATATGTCCTGTGGGTGTGAGGGAATGTACAGCGCCCGTCTTGTTTTTAGGTGGCGTCCTCGAATGTCCACCAAGCATACCTCAGCGTCACCTCCGCGCTCTGCTACTCCCTTACACCTTGTGCCGTCAGCTAGCTCCATGTAATTAGTCCCTGCTTGACTCATCAAACCTTTTGAACTTGGAGATGTCGGTGACGATATGCGAGGTTGCCCCGCAGTCGACCATCAGGCCCCTCACGTCGACACCCTGGTTGTTTGGCTGGAATCCTGCCTCTCCATCGGTCACCCTGAAAACATACTCGCCGGTCGCTTCCTCGGTGGCCCTCCATGTTGCGTCTTGGCGCCGTCTCCTCCTGCAGGTTACGTCGCGATGAGTATTACTCTTCCAGTGGCTGCACCACAGTTTGCGCCAGCGAGCGCGGGCAGTGTGTCCCTTCAGACCGCATCTGTAGCACACCACATCCGCTGCAGCCCGTTCAATTGACCCAGCACTGGTAGGTCTCGCAGGCCACTGTTTTGTCTGCACAGCCATTACATTTTCCTCTGCAGCTGGAGCAGGCATCTTTTCGATGTCCATGTAGCTCCGAAGCTTTGTTTTAAATTCAGCAAACGTTATCCTGTCATCCGATTCCGTAATATGGATGGCAAACTGTTTAAAAGCCTCAGGAAGCCCCTTTAGAACCATAGCTACCAGCAGTCCGTCACTCAAAGTCTCTTCAGCATTTCGTAAAGCCGTGATAGCAATTTCAACATGAATAACATATTCTGTCACATATTCAGAAGCGAGGTTAACTCAGTATACAGGCTTATTACTCGTGGCTACTCTCAAAATCTTTAGCGCTGCGTGCCCATCGTCGGATACTTCTCGCATTACAAGCGACAAACTTTTATCGTCCAAGAACTGGATTAATTCCGCATATGCCTCGGCATTTGAAGCCGCTTCTTCCGGTGTCTCCACACCCGCTGATTCCATAGTAATTATTTCTTTCAGGCCTTGCAACCGGAGGTGGCCCAAAAACGTAACTTCCCAAAGTTCATAATTCTTTTCATTCCCGTCGAACAGTAGCCGCGACCAGCGACCGCTATGTTCCGTTTTTCTGCCGTTGGGCCTACTCATGGCTCTACTAAAACAAGCGCTTGACTTCCTGACGTTCTGGGCCCATAACCTGTTCACAGAGTAAACGCAACAACGTATCTGACTTGCAACACACACACAGCAACAGCTGTGCTCACTCAAGGTGATTTTATTCATTAAACAACCAATCACAAATGTACACAGCCCCATTATTCACTTGTCATTTCATTCATTTCATACATAAATATCAATCAATAATAAAAAATATAATGCACATTGAGAGCACACGGTTAACAAAACATTTAGTATTTTATAAGTTGATTATATAATTATAAATATTGTACTAGAATCACAATAATCTCCACAAAAAAGGGAGATCAGTAGGTCAGCACAGAGTTGTTTCTGGATGGAAACAAACTGTTGCTGGTTTTGTGGTTCTGTTTATAGAAATTACATCCTGTTATATCGCGCGATCAAACATAAATTCGCGAGATATCGTGTGTCCTCGTGACTTCAGCTGTCAGTCATGGCCGCAGCCGCTACGCAACAAATCCGGATCTGGTAGGTACTGAAGGACAGTGGAGCACGGATCCGACACGCAGCGGAGCCGATCCGCAGCCGTTCTGCAGTTGGTGGAAATCCGGGGTTACAGTCATAACCCGAGGCGTTTCTCACGGAGAAGCTTCAGAAGCATAAAAGGAGGAGCGACGACAGTGAAGAATGAGAGAGGACCAGGGGCCTAAGGCCTGGTATATAAACATTGCATATGCACTACGTAATTTTGTATGTATCATTTCGTGAACAGAATGATTTTAAACTGTTTTCCAATCAAACATTTCCATTTCCACATTTATATTAAATATTCCGTTCTCATAAATGAAGTTAAGCACTAAAATTAAATGCAATTATTATACAGAACTTACAACATTTTTATATGAATTGAAATAGAAATATTTGTAGTGGATTCGCTGCTTTTGAACACTTTTCTAGTGGCATGCCTTGTTTCTATGTTTTAAATACAGCGAGGATTGCTTGGTGCATGATAATTCCACTTTAAATTATGTTTTAAATAGCTGAACTAATGTTTTGAGAAATATTTTCACGCGAATAATGATCAGTGCACTTACTTAGCAATGGGGCAGTCGTGGCCTTATGTTTAGTGAGTCTGTAACCCAAAGGTTGCTGGTTGAGGTGCCCTTGAGCAAGGCAACCAACCCCTAATGAGTTTGGAGGCATAAAAGTAGGAGCAACTAGAGAGGACCAGGCCTGGACTATTTATGTTATGTTTTGTTTATGTGTTAAACGTTCGCTGGTTCCCGCCTCCTTCCCTGAAAAACAAACCTTGTTACAGCAACATTAGCCGCGTTTCCACCGAAATTACCCAGAACATTTTGTCCCAGGAAAAGTTTTTCACCAGACATGTTTCTGTTCAACCAATCAGCATGTTAAGCGCCCAAGTCCCACCCACGAAAGTTCCTGAACTTTGAAAAAGTACTACCTCGCCAGCAGGGACTTTCTACTTTTTTTCCTGAGAAGATTGGAGCTTCAACTTTATTTTCTATATGTCCATAACTGTTTATTTCACTGACATGAGGAGATGTTCTGCAGTAAACTGTAGTAACCGTTTCTGCGAGAGTGAGGGCGTGACCTTGATATCGCGGCTCCACTTTATGCTCACTGCTCCGTAGACTCTGGTCCTGCGTTCACTACTGTGCAGAATCAGGTCCCAAATCAGAGCAAGATGTCAGCGCCATATTAGGATTTTGGTGGCTTCACTTTACACTAATGGAAGAGAGTGAAGGTGCGTCATCCATCTTTTTTTTACAGTCTATGGTTGAAACACACCAAGTTCCTAGTTCCTGGGGAAAGTTCCTGCGGTGGAAATGTACGAAATGTGGCGAATATGTACAGTAAGCGCTGTGACAAGTCCCAGTTAGTCTAGTAAGGTTTTTTTTTTTATTTTAAATAAAAAATAAATAGATATACAGAAAATAATAGCAAGTGTTAGTATTAATGGGTCAAATGTTGACGAAAAAGATGCGTCTTTAGTTGTTTCTTTACAGTACAGTACAGTCTGTCTTTACAGTACAGTAAAAAAAGATGTGTCCACATAAAATAATCCCCTAAACAGCCTATATCAAACAAAAATGTATATATTTAACTTTAACAGTTTTTAACACTGTATATTAATTACATTGAAACAATCAGCAGAGACAGTCAAAAGGAGTTTCTAAATATTGCATCCCGTATTGCATATATATTTGTCTGTTTTTATTTATTTGTTGTGGGTCAGATGAGGAGCTATACGCCCCTAAAGGGACAGAGTTGGGAAGATGGTTCAACTTTTAATGGTTTGGTGTTCTCATACAAATATTTTTTTTTTTTTCTAAAAAAAAGTTCCCCCTCAAATCTCATCTTTTTTCCATCACCATGTCGCTTTACGGGCTCCGAAGGCCTCTGACTGTTAAAAGGAATTTGAAAGTGAAATGGAATGTTTGCATAGTTTTATTGTGCTGTTTTCTTTCTCTTCAAATAAAAATAGCCTACTTAAAGTGACGCCACATTGATTATGCTGTATCGAAAACATATACATAGACATAGAGGATTCAGAAGATTCTTGCAGGATCCTCACTGGTTGTCGTTTTAAACCACAATGATGCATGTTAGGACTCTCTTACTGTCAACCCATTCACACCAACTGATGAGGAATACCTGTGAAATGAGTTAGTTACTGAAAAAAAATTACATGACATGCACTTTTATTTAAACTTTGGCTTATCTTTAGTGTCTGTTTCAAGTGTGCTCAAACTACAGCCACTCCCTCTAGAAACATGTGGTTGTAATAAATGCCCCTGACAGACCTCCTGCAGATAAAACTCCCTCAGCCCATAATTAATTCCAGACAGAGGAATAGTGATAGAGAAAGAAAGGAATTTATTAAAAGAGATTTATTGATTCCTGAGTTTCACAAGTATAGAAATACTAGATTGTCTATGTTCTAAAGAATATGTAAGTGTGCTGTCTTGTTTAAAACTCTCTGCCAAAATGCTAGGGTGTTGTGGGTCATTTACAGGGTGGCACTATGCAGTTGGTAAGGTGTATTTTGTGTGTTTTAGTGTGTTGAGTTTGCTAGGGCATACAGGTCAAGTGAAAACTCCCTCCTCTGGTTTCTGTAATATTATTTTCCCAAGATACTGTATCTGTGCCCCCCTTTTCCGTTTCTTTATTGCTCTGAGATCTTTCATTTCAGTCACATCTTGTTCAATGCAGAGATTTGTCATAGAGTTAATCAGCAATAAAGTTATCATTTAATTACCCTAATTCATTTTGAAACCCTGAATTTTTTCTTAAAAGGAAGACAAAAGGGATTTTTTTTTTAAATGTTCACACTGCTTTTGCACACAATATAAAAGCATATAGGGATTATTTTACGAGTATGTAATTGCTTTTTATCGGTGTATAAATGCAATTATAGGTTATGAACTACTTTTATGGTGGGGGTTTTCCCCCAGCCCCTGGCTATAGGAATCTAAAGCAATTTGAAAAAACAAATGCTAAACATTTTTGTGTTCCACAGAAGAAAGTCATATACATGTACTGTAGGTTTGAAATGGTGACACAAATAATGTATTTATTTATTTATTTATATTTGTTGGTGAACTATTCTTTTAAGAACACTTTCATTCTATTTGTGCAACATTAATGCTGGTGTGTGCTTTCTAATTTCACCCCACTGCTGTTGTTTATGTTCCAGAATGTCTGGCATTCGTTTTTCCATCTCTCTCTCCTTCTCTCGGTAGTCATGGATTTACAATTCCCTAAATGAGTTTGTTTAAACTTTCTCAGGACTTTAAAATCCCCATACCAGTCATCAGTCCACCCATGAGGTTGCTTCAGCCATTTTATTCCCCTGCATGTCCACCCACTGAATTTCTCCCACTTTTTGTTTTTACCTCAGTCGGGGTAAAAAGTCTTAAATATAATATTGATATTATATCAATATTATTAAACAACAATATTCATATAATTTAAATATTTAATAATAGTCTATACTACCTCCAGTAAGCTAACTGTCTGCCCTTCACCGATCAATGTCTTTTATTCATCCTTTTTCCTGCAAAGAAAAAAGTTATAATTAAAAAGCGTCTGAATGTGACTAGGGTAAATACTTTTTTATAAATATATTTGCTTAAATTACAACTCGAACTTTTTAAGGTTCTGCATAACAGAATCCTCTCCACATAGAGTGAAAGTTGAGATTTGGGATCATCACACAGATTTATTCCCTAAACATGGGGAGTGGAAGTTCACACACACTTGTACCTTCACTCTTCCTGGAGCTGTTTCACAGGGCTGCTGATTCATCCTGGTGCCTGTTTCTTCACGGTGGGGTGTCCTTTGTGAGTCAGACGACCAGATGGGTTGGGAAAACATTCTCGTAATCAACTTCCTATGTTGGCACGAATAGCCATCTCCGAGATATGTTCGTGAGTTTCACACATAACTGACCAAGACATTTGACACTGAATCATGATATTATTCAAGTCCAGGAATGATGCGTTGTCTGGGTCACAAAGAGACTATGATTATTATCAGAAAAAGAGACTCACTTATAAGAGTCAGCCACTATGAATAAGTCTGTGAAAGAGCTAGGGGTCTATATGCATCCTGTGAAGGCTTTCGTATTACAGACTATAACCTCCATAAACGTCTGTCCATCTGGTCTCATAAATGGCTGCAGGAGTTGCTGTACTCATGGATAAGCAAACATTCAGAGATGATAGTGTGTGCGTCAGATTTGCTATGTTGTTCAATCATTTCCGTCTTGCATGTGAACTTTCCTACTCATTACCCTGGTCACACACTTGATCCTGTTTGCACTTCTTTTTTGACTCATCATATTTAGCTTGGACTTTCCTTTTCCTGGATCTGTTCTCAAATCCGTTGTTACTTTCCTAAATGTCAGAGCTGTTGTCTATTTCTCTGACTCCATTAATGTATCCTGTCTGTCCACATATTCATATTTTTCCTGTCCTTTTGCAGTCCTCTCGATTTATAACTCTTTTTTTGAAGCCTCAGATTATTTCTACCAGAAAGACCCGGGAGATAGAATGATGTAACAAAGCATTAATTTATTGACGGCCCAGCAAGCAATTATTTATAAAGTTATTTGGCATAGGCCCTGTCCGTAGTGCATAATCAGAGGATAGCGGATCTGCATTTCCTGCCTGAAGACAAAGGCAGGGGCGCAGCCGACCCCCCTGGGAGGTATGGACAGGACCATGCTGGTGGTGGTGGGGAGGGTGGAGGTAATGGTTTGCTTCAGCATCTGAGAACTCAAACATGTGTTAGTACCACTGATCTATTTAGAATGACTGGATAGCTCATGACGTTCTAAACTGCCAGCAGGCAGTGAAGCCACCGGAAGTGTTCGATCTTACAACTCCCTACCAGCAGAGGGCTCCAACGGCCGTTATACAGAGATTGGTGGCTTCGAAGATGATCCGCTGTGCAACATACAAGTGTAAAATGACGTTCACAAAAGGATGTAGAAAGACTGCCCACAGGTTGTAATTCAAGCCCTATAAGTAGTCATTTATATGCACAATTGTCGTTCCAGTGTTGTTTTCTCCGAGGCAAGAGTAATGCTTCTTCAACAAAAAAACAAAACAAAAAACGATAAAACAGTCAACAGTAGCCTATAAGAAACCTCAGAGCAGCAATAATCAACACAATTAAGTGTCCAATAGGGACATCATTTGACAGTTTCAAAAGCGCTTCGTGCAGAGTCCGTTTACCGTTACTTACATTAACCCATACAATTTGTATTAAGCATTTCCTGAACGTACTTGCTAACTAATCAAACACTTTATTTGAACAAACTGCTTAAACACAATCGGTCTTCCGTCCTTTTACTATCATGTCGCAAGGGAGAGAGAGCAATACAGCGCTCCTGTTGTTTGAAGACGGTGACGGTAGATCCACTTTTGCGTCACGACAGTCGCGTGGTGTCGCGACCCCTCCCCACATTTGTACTCAAGTTTACTGCTATGGGCATGATTTTGAGCCAGCGGCCAGTCTAGAACAGAGAACCTGCGAGAGACTTCCCCCGTCTCCATATGCTCTACTTCTATTGGATAGTCATGTCGCGTTCAACGGAATTCATTTGCATAAAGATGGGCATCGGCCATCTTTTTGATGCACAGCATTTTTCCAAATGAAGCGCCGCCTTCCCGGGATGCTTTGCGGGCGCGTTAAAGTCGCGTGACGTCACCCATAGGAATATCGGTACTGATCCATTTTTGCGACACGCGGCCAGCTGGGCTGTATGTCTCTCTCTGCTCGTTGATAAAATGATTTTTAATAAATCGTGGACACGTTAAACTTATTCCCTCCCTCATTTTGCCGTTTTAGTTAACATTTTGGGGTTTTAACCAGCTATACCACTGATCTTAAGCTACACGGAAGTCCCATAAGTGAATAACGAACACTGGTCACTTAAAAATGAAATATTATATTTAGGGCCGGGACTCGATTAAAAAAATTAATCTAATTAATTAGAGGCTTTGTAATTAATTAATCGAAATTAATGGCATTTTAATGGATTTTTAGTATACCATTGAATAATGACTGAATACATAAGCTTAAGCAACAAAATATTGTTTATTTTTGTTCAACCAAGTCCAGCAGACCAGTGTTTTTTGCCATTAAGTGTAGCAATAGCATATTGCTACACTACACTAATAGCAATAGCGAATTCCTTGTTGCATAGCTTGCACACAACCATGCTCTTATCGACCCTTCCATCCGTTCGTTTTAACATGAACAAACAATTTACATTAACAAAGATTAACAAATACAGTAACAAATGTATTGTTCATGGTTAGTTCATGTTAGTTAATACATTAACTAATGTTAACTTATGAAGCTTATTGTAAAGTGTTACCGTTGTGGTTACCATTGTGCTGAAGAGTAGGAATTCTCACTTTGATGCAACTTAATGTGTTAGATAGGATATAGTGATGTTATTGCATTGATTCAGTTCTTGAATAACACCAGTTTAATAAATAGAGTATAATATAGGAGAGTACAAAGATGTGAGTGTGCACGGTGTACTGTATATATTATGTGTGTAGAAATAGGTATGAAAGTATGGGATTAGAGTCATTTTAGGTATTAATAGAGGTGCATCTCTTTCTCAAGGCTGTAATGTTTGGTGCTGGAGGTTCAACACCTGAACACGCTGAACGCACTGAACACAGCGCTGTTTGGGCTTCTGGTTCTGTTCTGGCTGGGAGTGGGAAGGGGGAGGAAATCTGAGAAGGAAAGTGTTTCTGAAGTTACCAGCAGATGGCAGTAATGCACTGTTTAGTTCGGTTTGCCAATAAGAAAGAAGAAGAATTAGATGTGTTTAACCACCCAAAGTTTCTCATAGAAGCCATTTTTCTGTTTGTTCTTTGAATGTGTCAGCTAAACAGAGACTATTAACTTCTATTATTCCTTTTAATTATACAAATACCTCATTAAAACGTCAAAAAATGTATAAAACTCATCAGAGATCAGGAAATAGACACTTAGACACGTCATACTCAGGTAATAGTGTGGTGCAGGTGTGATGTCTGTTTGTAGGCCATCCGGCAGTTCGCATCACACTGGTTCCCTCGATAAAAAAACAATAGGATTTTCCCATAGGCTTTTGGATTATCGCTAAAAACAAGCTCTGTGATTAACAAAATGTTATGATACTTTAAGATAATTATCACAGATGAACAAAACTTTTATGAAGTTTGAAGCCTAAATGCAGTCGTCAGAAGTAAAAAGCTAAAGGAAGGCTATAAACGAACTACACCACGGTCCCACGACTTTAATGTCACAATCACTGAGCTTCCACACAACTCTTTCAGTTTTTATTTAAAAACATTTTCCCAGAACGTTTGAGTTAGAATAGTTTGTAAGAGCACAATTATGAGCATAATGAGGCTGTAAAAGCAGACTGAGTTTACCTTTTCAGCGTGATGATGTGCATCTCCTGGACAGCTTCTGTAGTCTCATAGACACTTATTAGCAACTGGCTTTTTCAAAACACACAGCAGATTAAAAACATCACGACTGGTGTATTATTGATGTATTTTATGTAAAAAATGTGAAAGTGTCTTGAGCTTGTGTTCACCACAGACCTTATTTCAGCCATTTAACCAAAACCCTGTTCAAAAAACCCATTCTTCACGACTTCGGGGCGAAGGAACCGGTCAACCGGAAGTGCTAAAATGCAACTCGCTCCACGTTTTGGCATACAAAGTGATGTCATACCTGTAACACTATAAAGACATTAGCCACGTTTCCACCGCAGGAACTTTCCCCAGGAACTACAGGGACGTTTGTGTGGTACTCTGTGTGTTTCGACCGCTGGAACTAGGGTCTAAATGAAGTTCTGGGTAAAAATGTCCCCCTCTGAAAGTCCCTGCTTTTGCTTTTCATAGTTCAGAAACTTTCATGGGTGGGACTTGGGTGCTGAACTTGCTGATTGGTTGAGTTCATGCCACATTTTGATTGGCATTTCATATCAACCACCATTTTCAAAAACCTGTTGCAGTGTGCGCAGTGACTAATTTGCCTAATCTTCACGGTACTTTAGATCACGGTGGAAACGCAGACAGCAGGAAAAAATTCCTTGGACAAATTGTTTAGAGTAATTTTGGTGAATATAGACACGTGTTCAATGATTCACCGGCGGGGGTGATCTCAGTGAATCCGCATGATTCATGGGTTCACACAGATCGCCCTCAGTGGTGAACCATTGAAATCCCAAAACGTTTTGATACAGTTATGACGTAACAAAGTCTCGTTTACTGAAACCATGCGTCTTTGGCAGTTTGAAACACTGCAGGTGCGCATGTGTGAATGTGTCCATCCTGAGCTTTAATGGAAATTGTGTGTTGGGTCATTGTAACTCAATTAAAACAGCATTCCCTTGTTTTATGTTACATAAAACTGATTGAAGTAGGTTACAACAACAACATTTTTATTTGTAGGTAGAATCAGGTTTTGATATTGTCATTGTTTTGATATTTATTTTGGCCTTGCTCCCTCTCAAAGTCTGTTATGATACTCGGTATGTATAGTTTAGTTTGTTAGTTAGTTAGTTTGTTTATGAATAAATTCCTTATTTGTCATAAAAGAGTTTGTGTCCTTGAAGTTTGTGAAAGTGAAAGTGGGAAATCTAATTTTGTTGTTCCCTGTCTTTTGTTGCAGGTCTGTTTTTAACCATGACGGAAAGGTTGAAAAGTGTTCAAATCAAATGTAAAAGTGATGCAAGTGATCACTGGTCTGTGGATCATAAATTGTTTGTATTTAGAGAGAAATAGTATAATAGTATAATATGTGACACATCTCACAATAAATCTAAAAATGATACAAATACATTATAAAATAAAATAAAACACTCAAAAACAATTGCCGAACATTAATAATACCTTATCAAACAATATACAGATGCATTAAATACAATAAAGACCCTACAAAAAATTATATGATTCTGAAGAAGGTATTTTTTTATAAAGTGGTGGAAGTAGGCTAAACAATTCAAGTGCAGATAACCCTATTTAAATATTACTCCAGTAAAAGCATAAGTTCTCATTTTCAGTTTTACCCGATTAAAAGTACAAAAGTAGCCTACTTTTACTCAGAAAACGTCTTTTTACAAGACAAATGTTCTAACATTTGTCTTGAAAAAGGCTTTTTTTTTCCAGGGAGAAAAATAGGTTAAATTCAACACAAAGTGAAATGTTTATAAATTATTTTAAATAAAATAAAAAAGTAAATAATATGAAACATGAGACATGACACTCATATACAATAAAGCTGTTGTGCCCCCTACAGGCATACTCAAAACATTACACATTGTCTACTATTGGCACAGACACCACATGGCTAACCAATTTACCTTTATTCTTCGCAGAGATCAAACGAAAAGTTTTTAATTTAGAGTTGTATTATCCTTAATGCATTTAACGACATCTTATTTTTGAATGTATAAATTATGTATTTTGATTGTATTTGTTTATTTATTACACAATAACTTGCACAAGTTCATATCGTTCATATCAAGCTCATGTTGTCGCCCTGGAGACTGTTCTAGAGGGTAGGCGAGCAGCGCTTTACGACCCTTTTGCAAGGATTTGCGACAGCTCTTCGCGTGCTCATGGCAGCATGACGGAATACGGCAGTGAGAAGATGGCGGAAGAAGAGCAGAATTCCAGTGCAGAGAAACTCAAGGAGAAGGCGAATAACTATTTTAAAGGTAAAAGCTTATCAGGTACCCACTGTAAATAAGCGACTGGGTTAATATTGACTGGATAGGGCTGTGTTGGAGGAGTTTGCGATTTTATAAGAGCTGATGAGATTAATAGTAGGTAAATGTGTGAGATGAGCATGAGCAACACATGATGAATCAGGCAGACACATGAAACACTCACTCATCAGACTTTACTGTTATTTAATCATGCTTATGATTTATTTACTCAACATATATGGATGACGAGGAGAGATGAGATAATAGATGCTTTCGTTGAGTCCTGCTATGAACAGTCAGGATAGATGCTGATGGTGTAATAACGTTAATGCTGTTTCACTGTCATCACTACACTGTATAATGAAAATGCTCTGATAACAGCAAATAAATAGTATAATGATGTGAAATCATTGCACCTGTTTGACACCCTCGTTAGCCAATGGAGTCATCTGTCACTGAAATTCATTGATGTCATTGATTTGCCTGCACTCGTCATATTTAATCCGGAAAAATCAGCATCATCATTTTGTTCAATAGATCTTATGCGTGTTTCAGAAGAACATTAAACTTTAGGTCAACTGCGGTTGTTTCTAGCATTTGTTTTTTTTAATTAAAACCGTGGAATAAATGTTCCATTTTCGCACAGTTTATTTCTAATTATTTTATTTTTTTATATTTTTTTATTAATTAATAATTTATAACGTCTCTTTGTATATTTTATTTCCTTACTTATTCAATCATTTATTTTATTTTATTTCATGCTTGTATCCCCATACACATTTTGACACTATAGTTGAAATTATAGATTGCAGTTCCAAATGTATTGTTTTACATGATTACATTACATGTAGATCCCTCTAGTTTTTAATACATTAACCTTTCTTCATTTTCTGTTGAGATTTGACTTTGCTGTTTTTATATTTGGAGTCAATAAATATATGTATTAATATAGGTATATTTTTAATTTAACCCTTGTTTTCCATTAAAATATTTGAATATGTTCATTTTAACCTGGAAATCTAAACACATTGACCTATTATATTCAAATGGAGATTGTATGTTAAGCTGTACAGCCTGTATTAACTGCAGAAGGGTAATATTTAGGGGTTTAGAACAAACCCACAACGTTAATAGTGCTGTAAGGAGTGTTGCTTTATAAACATTGTAACTAGGCCGTGTCTTATGTTGCTTGTTGTTCTGATGTTAAGAAAAGTTTGACACTGCAGCAGAATGTTTTTTTTTTCAGTTGATCTCTCTCTCTCTCTCATTCACTGTCTTTTAGTTTTTTAGTCCAAATCTACAGAGCCTCTGCACAAATCACAATGGTACAGAGTCTTAATTATATACAGTGAGGAAAATAAGTATTTGAACACCATGCTATTTTGCAAGTTCTCCCACTTAGAAATCATGGAGGGGTCTGAAATTGTCATCGTAGGTGCATGTCCACTGTGAGAGACATAATCAAAAAGAAAAAATCCAGAAATCACAATGTATGATTTTTTTTAACTAATTATTTGAATGATACAGCTGCAAATAAGTATTTTAACACCTGAGAAAATTAGGGATGCACCGAATATTCGGCCACCGAAAATTTTCTGTCAAACATTTCACCGAAATGTTGTGATGACGCAAACAGAAACGCGTTCGTTGGACCATTTTTCCTGCCGACCAAAATTTCGTTATTTCAAAGGCGCGTGGCAAGCGCGCGATGGCGCGACCACGACAACATTGCCCAACATCAAATGGTAAACGCAATGAAAGCGGAACGAAACTGAGCTACTCTTTATTGTTTCACGGACCGTTTAACAGTCAGGACCAATGCAGCGCGAGCCGATCTCGATCAAGCGACACTGTTACACAGCGCTAAGACATCCAGTAAAGAAAGCATTTGAATTCGCCACTAGGGCTGCATAACGATTAATTGCGACTAATCGTTTGCAGAATAAAAGTTTTTGTTTACATCATATATGTGTGTGTACTGTGTATTATAATTAAGTATATATAAATACACAAACATGCATGTATAATTTTAAGAAATAAATCTATTTGTATTTTAAGTATTTATAATTATAATATAAATTATATTTAAATATAAAAATGTATATAAACATGTAAATAATTTTTAAATATATATATGCATGTGTTTGTATTTATAAATACATAATTATTTTACACAGTACACACACATATAAGATGTAAACAAAAACTGCTATTCTTCAAACGATTAGTTGCGATTAATCATTATGCAGCCCTATTCGCCACTGAAGTAATAACATCGCTGCGAGATCTGGCGAGAAGCATTCACATGTCTGTGTTATTAACGGATCAAACAGCGCTGACGTGGAAACCAGGAAGAAACATTGTGCCATGAATGAACTATCCAGAGTCCACAGATCAGCAACACTCACCCTGGATTTACTGTAGTAACACTACTAACTGTAACCATGGAAGTTTGGCAGGAATAGTAAGTTAGGCTGTAACGTTACGCCGGTTTTATTTCGACATTATGAGTAAAATTGCTGCCCTAAAATGTTGATCTGAAATAAAAATAAACCTTTGTTTATAACTACTACATATTAGGCTACATTTCCTTTTTTTTTTTTCCAAGGAGCTGTTTTTTGTTTTATATGCTCCTAAGAAGAGTCAAGTATAGCTCCATCATTGCTCAAAGTAAAAAATGATCATACTTTTATGATGTTAGTTTTAATTAAAAAAAGGAAATTTCTCTGGAATTTCTCTCTTTTTGCTGTATCGAAAACGTACTGAACAGTGAATTTTGTAAACCGTTACACCCCTAATCTTTAAGCAGTTGCACTTGTTCTGCATGCACTTTCTTGTAGTAGTCCTACAGAGAAAAATTTAAAATGCACTTGACCTAAATGCACTTTGTTTTTATGAGAGAACATATCATTTTAAAACCTTTCTGCAGGCCAGTAGGCCTGTACATTATTATTTAATGTACACATGAGTGGGGTCAAGTTAAACATTTTAGTTTGAATTTTATTCCATACTGTGCATTGTTGCAATGTGCTAAATAAATATTTGCATAATTTGTAATTGATTTTTTCTTTGAAACTTTAATATTAATTTATGCAATTGCAATGCCTTGATTTTAGTAAAGTTAGTACACAGTCATAGCCATAAATGCAATGGTACGAATAATTGGCATAATTTCTTTCGGTGTTTGGGTTTTCGGTTTTCGGCCTTGGTTTCCTCTTTTTCGGTTTTCGGTTTTGGCCAAGAATGTTCATTTCGGTGCATCTCTAGAGAAAATCAATGTTAATATTTGGTACAGTAGCCTTTGTTTGCAATTACAGAGGTCAAACATTTCCTGTAGTTTTTCACCAGGTTTGCACACACTGCATGAGGGATTTTGGCCCACGCCTCCACACAGATCTTCTCTAGATCAGTCAGGTTTCTGGGCTGTCGCTGAGAAACATGGAGTTTGAGCTCCCTCCAAAGATTCTCTATTGGGTTTAGGTCTGGAGACTGGCTAGGCCACGCCAGAACCTTGATATGCTTCTTACAGAGCCACTCCCTGGTTATCCTGGCTGTGTGCTTCGGGTCATTGTCATGTTGGAAGACCCAGCCTCGACCCATTTTCAATGCTCTAACTGAGGGAAGGAGGTTGTTCCCCAAAATCTCGCAATTCATGGCCCCGTTCATCCTCTCCTTAATACAGTGCAGTCGCCCTGTCCCATGTGCAGAAAAACACCCCCAAAGCATGATGCTACCACCCCCATGTTTCACAGTAGGGATGGTGTTCTTGGGATGGTACTCATCATTCTTCTTCCTCCAAACACGCCGAGTGGAATTATGACCAAAAAGTTCTATTTTGGTCTCATCTGACCACATGACTTTCTCCCATGACTCCTCTGGATCATCCAAATGGTCATTGGCAAACTTAAGACGGGACTTGACATGTGCTGGTTTAAGCAGGGGAACCCTATGATTTCAAACCATGACGTCTTAGTGTATTACCAACAGTAACCTTGGAAACGGTGGTCCCAGCTCTTTTCAGGTCATTGACCAGCTCCTCCCGTGTAGTTCTGGGCTGATTTCTCACCTTTCTTAGGATCATTGAGACCCCACAAGGTTAGATCTTGCATGGAGCCCCAGTCCGAGGGAGATTGCCAGTCATGTTTAGCTTCTTCCAGTTTCTAATGATTGCTCCAACAGTGGAATTTTTTTTTATCAAGCTGCTTGGCAATTTCCCCGTAGCCCTTTCCAGCCTTGTGGAGGTGTACAATTTTGTCTCTAGTGTCTTTGGACAGCTCTTTGGTCTTGGCCATGTTAGTAGTTGGATTATTACTGATTGTATGGGGTGGACAGGTGTCTTTATGCAGCAAACGACCTCAAACAGGTGCATCTAATTTAGGATAATAAATGGAGTGGAGGTGGACATTTTAAAGGCAGACTAACAGGTCTTTGAGGGTCAGAATTCTAGCTGATAGACAGGTGTTCAAATACTTATTTGCAGCTGTATCATACGAATAAATAGTTAAAAAATCATAATGTAATTTCTGGATATTTTTTTTAGATTATGTCTCTCACAGTGGACATGCACCTACGATGACAATTTCAGACCCCTCCATGATTTCTAAGTGGGAGAACTTGCAAAATAGCAGAGTGTTCAAATACTTATTTTCCACACTGTATTTAAAAAAAATAAATACATCCTTCACCCTTGTTATCATTATTAACTTATTTACCATTCAATACACATGCATGAAGTGTAAAGCAAGAAGGGCATAGCCTTATGAAAAAAAGAAAACCCGCAAACATTGCTGTTGCTTGCATTCCTCAGTGGTTGCAAAATTCAATGCAAATTTTTTCGAGAGAGAGAGAGAATGTAATGGCACTTATGAAAATTTTCCCACTGAAAATAATGATTTTTTTTTCAATTAAAGTATTAAAAAAATTTTGAGAGCAAAAAACGGAGTAAAAAATAAAAACATGGCGCCATGCTGGAACCACTAGATGACGGTATTGCTCTATATAAAAGCTTGTGAATTCTCTAGTTGTTTTTAGATCGAATTAATTTTATTAGATTGTGGGTTTGGATATACAGGTCCTTCTAAAAAAAATTAGCATATTGTGATAAAGTTCATTATTTTCCATAATGTAATGATAAAAATTAAACTTTCATACATTTTAGATTCATTGCACACCAACTGAAACATTTCAGGTGTTTTATTGTTTTAATACTGATGATTTTGGCATACAGCTCATGAAAACCCAAAATTCCTGTCTAAAAAAATTTGCATATCATGAAAAGGTTCTCTAAACAAGCTATTAACCTAATCATCTGAATCAACGAATTAACTCTCAACACCTGCAAAAGATTCCTGAGGCTTTTAAAAACTCCCAGCCTGTTTCATTACCCAAAACCGCAATCATGGGTAAGACTGCCGACCTGACTGCTGTCCAGAAGGCCATCATTGACACCCTCAAGCAAGAGGGTAAGACACAGAAAGAAATTTCTGAACAAATAGGCTGTTCCCAGAGTGCTGTATCAAGGCACCTCAGTGGGAAGTCTGTGGGAAGGAAAAAGTGTGGCAAAAAAATGCTGCACAACGAGAAGAGGTGACCGGACCCTGAGGAAGGTTGTGGAGAAGGACCGATTCCAGACCTTAGGGGACCTGCGGAAGCAGTGGACTGAGTCTGGAGCAGAAACATCCAGAGCCACCGTGCACAGGCGTGTGCAGGAAATGGGCTACAGGTGCCGCATTCCCCAGGTCAAGCTACTTTTGAACCAGAAACAGCGGCAGAAGCGCCTGACCTGGGCTACAGAGAAGCAGCACTGGACTGTTCCTCAGTGGTTGCATGTCATTCAGAAATCAAGGTGCCAGACTCTGGAGGAAGACTGGGGAGAAGGAAATGCCAAAATGCCTGAAGTCCAGTGTCAAGTACCCACAGTCATTGATGGTCTGGGGTGCCATGTCAGCTGCTGGTGTTGGTCCACTGTTTTATCAAGGGCAGGGTCAATGCAGTGTAGCGTTTGTACGCACGTATAAATATGACTAATTATTATTCATAACGGATTATGATCAATAATTAATAATTTAATTATTTTCAGAATTTACTGTAGCAGAATCAATAGTATGATCATTTTATCAGTTCATCCAATGAACGGAAAGCATAAGCAATTATTAATTCTAGGAAATATAATATCTTCCTGGCCAAGAAAGACTAATTCCCAGCTAACAGCTAAATTAAGAAATAATTCAAGGCTAAAAGCATAAGTAGCTTAGGTCGTAGTTCAAGACAATAAATTCGTAAGCACATAACACAAGTAATGCTTCTCTTTTCAAATACAAACAATACTTTATTGATTATAAGACTAACACATAAAACTAATATCTAACACAAACACACGCATTCATACAAGTTGCAGAAAGAAAAAGAGTAAGGAAGAATAAGTTTAAGAGTGAGGTGAAATCCCGAGATTCTATGCACTTATAAGACACAATCATGCACCAGTTCAGTTAAGAGTCTGGAGGCTACTTGCTTGTCCTTGCGTTGCTTTGGGGATCCCCTTTTGTCGGTGTAAATGGGGTTTCCCGGGTCCGTTGCTTGGCTGGCGGTCTCCTCGTGCCTGCTAGATCTTGGGCAGCCAATCACGTGGTGCGTTGGCGGATGGATGAAAGTCTTTGAAGTTGGAAGCGCGTTGCAGTCGAAACGTTTAAACGAAACTTTGCAGCAAAACTTAACTTAGAACCGAGACTTTTAATGGAAAAGAAGTCAAAGGAAAATAAAGGTGAGACGAGTTAGATGGCTTGAATAAATCTGTTTCAACCCTGATCTTGATTTGGGTCATTTGTCTCTATGCATCTACATGGCTACTATACCCACCGTCTGCTCCACCCGACTTGTTCTCCTGCCGAGGCCTTTTCCGAGGGCGAGAGCGGGAGAGAGAGAGGGCAAGAGCTCCAGAGAGCAGAGGGCAAGAGCAGCAAGAGAGAGCAAAGGAGCAAAGAGAGAGAGAAGAAACTGGTGTTCAGTCCTTTTGAAGACCTGACGTTTCCGCCTTCTTTTGGAAGAGGGTCCAATCAGGAGCTGTCCCTTTGGAGGGAGATTTTATGATCCTTTGTGGTATAACCAGGCATTTAAATCGCTAGTTCCATTGGGTGTTTAAGAGAAGAATCTTCACACTTCTTATAATATTAATGTGTCACAAAGTTTAGCAAAATGTAATGTCAATTAACAAATGGGGAACGAAGATTGGAGTTTATCGAGACCAAACTTGCCACAAATGGATTTGGTTAAACATTAGTTGGCAAAGTTTGAAACATTATTCCATTAGAGTTGTCGAGAAACATAGACCAAACCACAAAAAGGCAACTCATGAAATAGGGAACTTAGATACATTGTTCATACAATTCTCAAGTGGATATATAATAGCGTATATATATATGAATACAGGATTCATTTCTCCTCGGTTAGAATTCAGAGAGAGTCACAGTTCTGTGAACATTCCTTTGGGCCGTAAACGCTGTTATCTAAGAACACCAGTGATGTTAGTTTTGGTCTCTTTTCACTCCAAAGATGGAAAACATAGTAAACTATATTTAACTGGATATTACTGTACGTATTCTGATTGATCACACCGAAAGCATTCTGGAGGTGTCCAGAACTATGCGTACAAGTTATGGGAATAGACAGTTATTTTTAAAATGCATAATGAAGGTATTTATACTTCACTTTAAGCTACGATAAAATCATAGTCATTCCAATGTGACATGGACAAATGGACACACATAAAAACACATCGAATATATCTGGATAAATGTCTTTTAAAAAGAGAAGTTTCTTTCTCTTTTAGAACCCCCCTTCTGTGGGACATTCCAGTCAGTCATAACAATGTCTTGTAACTGGACACCGCGCTCTGTCCGGAGCGTGCTTCACTTGTGGGGGATGAGTGCTGTTGTGTGTGTGTGTGTGTGTGTGTATGTTAATTTTCATCCAGGCTTTTTGGGCCTGAAGGCTTTGGGATTTTAGCTAGGATGTATTTAGTTATTCAGATTCACCCCTCGCCCAGTCCTTACATCTCCCCCCTTTCGGCGGATGAAGTCCTTGCGTGGACTTCATCAGGCGACACCCATCGCAATGGATGGATGGCAGGTGAATCGTGAGGGTCGGGTAGCAGTTGGCTGTTAGGCTGAGGCTGAGGGCTCAGCTTGATGAAGTTCGACGCAGCCTCCAGCGTGGTACCCTCTTCCTGAGGGTCCCGTGGGCTTGGCTGTAGATGTTCGCATCTCGTTGAGCCTCCTGTGCAGGATGACTGTCGAGTGTTGGGGTGTGTTCGATAGAGGTACCCAGCGTAGGATCGGCCGCAGTCCAGGATTGGACAGCAGATGAGGCCGTTAAGGCGAGCAGTTGAGACAAAGCTCGGAGGGCTGTGTTGATAGAAGCAATGTCAATTAGCTGGGACCCCCCCCCTTTCGCAAACCACAACTCCCGTTCTGGAGTTAGGGTGAAAGTGTGGTTCCTGGAGAAGGATGGGATTTCCAGTTCTAATTTGTACTCTTTACTTGGAAGATGGTACCATGCCAGGTCGTTTAAGGTGAAGGGTGGCGCCTTTCGATACTTGGATTCACAGGCTCTGGTGGAGCGAGGTGACGCAGGCCGGCGAACCACAGCGGCATCCTGGTGAAAGTGAAAGGGCGAGAGAAAGAGGAGGGGAGGAAAAATTTCAGCGAGTGTCGTCCTTGGTTGGCTAGGACAGTCTTTTTGCTTTGAGGACGCCGGTATGCCACTTGCTTCGGTGTCTTGCAAGTGTCTCTGGTGCTGCGGTGTGCAGCACATGGTGCGTCATGGGCATACATTGGCATGACCCCCCTTTTGCACTGTGGCACCACAAGCTGTGGCGCAGTGATGGCATCAGGTGCAGAACGCTGAATGTTGTCTTGTGCACGCAGCATGTGCAAGGTTTATTGCAGGTGTCTGGGGCACCGGTCATCGGTGGGTTCAGACGGCGTGCTAGGGTGGTTGGAGGGGTCTGAGAGGTGGTTTCTCATAATGTCCATTGGTTTTTCATAGACTTTGGTAAGCTGGAAGGTTAAGGTCAGGTTAAGCAGAGGCTCTGTGACATTTTGTCACGCTTGTGGGGAGAGACTAATGCATGACCCTAAAAGTTCAGAACCACGGTTTAACTGGTTCGCTAGGTATGTAGCAAAATAAAGCTAGGTGTTTCACGTGTAGCTAGCTAGTGAAATGTGTCTTGTATCTTATCTTAGCTGTGGATGTTAGGAGGCTAAGATGTATGTGGTTCCGAGAGTATTTCCTGGAAGGGGCATAGCCGAGATGAAATAAATGACTTAAGATGGTTCTTATGACTAAATTATTTCTCTGGACTTAACTAGTGGTTCACTACGGCTTGACGAAATGAATGATAGGGGGAAAAGGACAGCTTTCCTATTTGAATTATGCTTATTATCAATCCTCTGGACCATAGTTGTGCCCTAGTAAATTGTTGAAATTACTTGTGTTGCAGGGTCACAAAATGAGTACACTGGTTGAAACTACGCAAAATAACAAATAAGGGTGTTTCTGTTTCCTTTCTAGGCCCTATGGGGAATGGAACCACATTTGAACAAGAGAGGAAATGAAATTAAATCATATAGATGACCGAATAACTGACTGGTAGTATTATCAAAGTCAAAGAAATGAAATTTAACGAAGAGCAAAAACAAATTAAAATTAAAAGCAAAAAGGAATAAAGTGATCAAAACAACGGGAATGATCTGAAGGCGAGAATAATCAGTGGCATTAGTGACTAAACTTTGGATTTTCCTGGACCAACACTCCATAGTTGGTAACCGCGGTTGCATGTTCAAGACCACACCGTGTGTGTCCCATCAAAGGATTAGTCACATGCCAATGAAAATTCCTATTGCTATATGAATTCTTCTCTAGCTACACAGTTTACATGTAGTCAAACTTAAGTTTAATTAACAGGGCATCTGCAAGGTTAGCCTTCGACGATTAGCAAGGACTATGCCTAAACTAGTGAAGGTGAACTTTAGCTAAGAAGAGTTGCCAACACGGAAAGTGAATTAGAAACCCTAACTGGTGTTAAGGAAAGTATTCTAGAATACTTTGCACTGTGTAAACACAACAGTGATTAAGGGTTCAAGTAAATGATGCTAACTGCTAACTGTGGAAGTTATTATTTAGCTTAGCCTACGCTGGATGGATGCTATGTTAGGTTAGCTTAGCCTAAGTTGGATGGATGCTAGGTTAGGCTAGCTTAGCTTAAGGCTGGAAGGATGCTAGGTTAAGTTAGCTTAGCCTAAGGTAGATGGATACTAGGTTAGGTTAGCTTAGCCACCTAGGCTGGTTTGTTTACAAAGTGACGTCACAAGTTAGCACTTGCCGTGACAAGTTGTTGTCATGGGAACTAGAGCATGTCAGAACAATTCAACAGTCCCTGAAAAATGTCTGCACCTTTTAACGGGTTAAAAGGGGGCGCCTATACTTTAAGTCTTTCGAGAACTTGATGTTACATTAAGTAAAATGCGAGTGTGTTTTGGCATTTGCTAATTTTACTCATGTAACTCTTCTCTTTACTTTACACAACTTATTCTATTTGTTTACCGAGTAAGGACATAGATTTGCTGTAAGTCAAAGGTTGTCTAAGCATCTATAGTTACGTCCCTCTCATGCACAAATGCTGACTTTTCAGCGAGTAAACAGTTTTGATCGCTAGGTAGCTCTCTGCTTGTAGATGCATTTAAAATTTAGGTGAATTACATCAATCTAACAATAATTTGTAAGGCCTTTACATTGTAAAAAGGGGAGCATCACCCAGGTCTACATATATATATATAACTCTGTCCTGAGCTTTCTTTGTCAGACACAGGTTTAGTCATACTGCAATTTGGATTTCTTTTTAACCAAAGCAGAATAGATATCGGTACAGATTAGAGGCTGCTGAAATGAGATTCCTTTGTCACACAGACTTCCGCTTTACGGCTGAACTTACTGATATTAGTTGGAAATCTAAGACTCTTTCACTTAAAGTAGAGATGTCAATTCCAGCTATCGTTTTATCTGCATTTAGACAAGCCAGCGATCAAAAATGCGTATTGCACGTTGTGTTCTAGTTGGATCGCAAAGATAAAATGCACGCCTGTAGGTTAACAGTAGTTTAAGGCTGAGGTGGTTTTCCTACACTCTGGCGGTAAGGTGACATATGCCCTATTTGGAGCTAGTGTTTCTTGTAACCCTTCATTGTCAGGAAACCTAATGTTTAGCAGTGCCAATTCAACCAGCATCTAGAAACTGTTTGTTTCAAAAGAGTCGTGCATAGTCTGTTGGCCGTTGAGATTTACACGTCCATTTAAGATTCTTTTAAATCAGTAAAATTCTAATTTTACGAATGCAGAGTCCTGCAACTCTTTGAGTACAAATTTTCATCTACTTTTAAAAGTTATATGTCCTATGCTGATCAGGGACCCTTTTAGCAGAGTCTTGCACTGTGTTCGTGCAGTGTCTTTTGGTTTTGCAGTTCAAAATCAGTGGGGTTTTAGGAATTCTTTCGGAAGAGGCCTTCTGTGTTAGAGGCCTTCTGCATTAGGTCACGCATCGTTGAGTGGGCATTGCGTGGTCTTTGGCGAGCTGGAAGGTGCAGGGTAGCGAACTTGAACCTTGACTTGGTGCTGAGGCTGTGTACCCATGGATGGCTGCTGGAGTTCCGGGGAACTCTGTGACCTTGGAGTCTGGCTTTGTTGTAGTTCTCGTGACCTCTGTGACTGGAGGGGTTCTTGAACTTGGGCCCAGACTGTCAGGTGTTTGAAGTCTAATAAAAGCTCAAAACATTCTAGCAGATCTTTGCCAATCAGAAAGGGGTACGTGTCCATTTGTGAGATGTACACCGGGTGGGTAGGACTCAAAGGACCAATTGTCAGGTAAATGGGAGCTCTCTGTTCGAGCCGGAGGTCGTTCTTGCTGTACGACTGCACGTTCAGCTCACACATTTGGGGAATAAGAGTTTGATCTTCGCTCTTAGCTTTAGCACTGAGTCTTTCAAAGAGTTGAGCTGACATTAGAGTGAGGTCTGAGCCGGTGTCTACCAGGGCTTCAAGGCTCACCTCATTGTCTAGAGTGATGGGTAGGTAGAGTTTCCGGGCCCACCCCCTTTTGATCAGGTTCCCCAGGAGTCTTGGCGTAGGGGCTGGTGTGGCGATCGACGGGTGGTTAGGGCCGGTCTTGTCGTGGGAGCTTTGGCTTGGTTTGTGCACCATCAGCTTGTCCCCGCCTGCGCTGCTCTTGGCTCCGGGCCTTGAATCACTGGCGACCTTGGGCAGGAATAGAGCTGTCATGACTCTCATCAATGTCTCCAGGTGGTCCCAGCGGGTTGTGGGACTGTAGGACCGGAACATACTGCCTTTATTGTGGGCGAGAGGAACACAACACACACAGCAAACATCAAGACAACACCTCCATGACTGGTCACTTTACTGGTGCAGGGCATTAGATTATCTAGGCCTAAACAGGTTCACTCTCTCAATATAGTCAATCTCGTTGAATAAAGTTTAGTTCAATTTTAGGACCGTTATTCTAGTTTGGTTTGGTACGGTGATTGATCAACTTTGTGACTAAATTTGATTTGTTTGTTTTATTCTCTTCTAAATTGTTCTAGGTTTAGACCAATTTACCTTTCAATTTGTGATACGAATGATGCAGGGAGTTCTCTGGCACACATTCGTTTTAAGGTGACTTACAAATATTAGGCGTGGTGTGTCAATCCTATTATTGTGACCTTGACCCTTATGGGGTGGACAGGCATTTTACCTAATAAAAGAAGAAGGAAAGGAAGGAAGAAGTAAAACAAAACAAAGCAGTTGAGTGTTCCTGATATGACTTATAACTACGGTTGCACAGCTAAGGTGTCAGGTATCATGATGTAGTGAGAGGTGTTCTCAGGTGTACTTGTTGGATGAGTAGTGACCATGTTTCCTATGGAAAGTGTAACTAAGTTGTTAAGCTAGTTTCTGAAGTTAGTTTCTACCTGTGGGGGAAAACATATTTGTTGAATGTTTTGCACGGTAGAGGTGGTTAACTTCTGTACGTTAGTGAGTATGTTAGGGGTGTCGTGTAGTGCATGTATGTATGTATATATGGTCAGCACTGTTTCAGTCTGTTTTGCTCCCCCCCCCCCCCCCTGCTTGATGGCTTAGCTTTGATGAGCTTGTTGCATTTTTGCCTTGGGAAAGGGATCTTCTGTGATCTGCTGGGGGTCAATCCAGTAAGGCAGGAAGTTCTTTGGCAGACATTGGGAGGTAGTTTGGCAAGGATGTGTGAAGATGTAGTGCAAAACTTGGTCTCCGTTGTTGCATTCTTGCGATGATGCCTTCTGGTTGTGACAGACTTTCTGACCTTCTGTGCTTACTGTTGTTGCTATAGCACACACATGGTTCTTGAGTTTGGAGCTTGTTTGGTGGTTTCTTTATAAGTGAAGGGTAGCCAGGATGGTGTTTTCTGGTACCTCTGGGTGTTTGTCAGTGGTTGACTGTGAGAGGCCACTTGTTCTGTGTTGTTGTAGAACAAGTGGTCGTCATGTTCATTATGAAGGTGTATCAGATGAATCGGTGGTCTTCCGCTCCATCGCCATCCTGTTCGTCATCCATGTTTACCTCGTTTCCGATGAAAACTTTCAGTTGCCTCATTAGTTGCTCCATGTCTTCTGAGGTTAAACTGCCTGGTTCTTGGGCATACTCGGTGCTGTGTTTAACTGAGTGGTGCCAAGGTGGGTTTCGTTGTTGAGTACCCACATGGAGTGCTTCTGGATGCGTTGGTTGATGGCCTTCGGATGTCCAGTTAGGTTTCCAGTGGTTTCCTTCTTGTGGTTTACTTGAGAAGCATGGCTGGTCCCATGACTTTTCCACTCGGTTGGTGTGGTATCTTTCAGCGGCATGGGAGTCATGTTCTCTGTGCTTCTTACGAAGAACTGTGTTGTCATACCACTGGTTGTCTTCCAGTGCAAGACTTGTGTCTTGGCCGAAGGAGTTTGAAACTGTGGATGTTTTCAAACCTTTCTTTGGGGTCATCTTTTGTTTGATGTAGGCCTTGTGTGTCAGGTCACGTAGCTGTTGGATTGTCATTGTGCCTGGGCAGGCCATGATACCAAGATGACGACTCAATCCGGGGTGCAGGTTTCTTAGGAAGAGGGTTTTGAAGTTCACATCCTCTTCATGTTCAAGTTTGTTATGTGCACCAAAGTAAGCTTGTCGAAAGCGGTGGTAGTAGGCTTGGGGAGTCTCTTGTCGACCTTGTTTGGTTTCCAAGGCCATTAACACACCGTGTTCCGACTCTGGGCCTGTGAATTCTTTAATCAGTGTCTCACCTAGCAGCTGGTAGTTTGACTTGACATGAGCAGGTTGTCGGTCTAGGAAGCTTCGTACCTCTGGACTGGATGTGGATCTGAGGAGATAGAACCTGTCTCTGTCAGTCATATATGGTCTCACCTCTAGCTGGAAGTTGATATCTCGGATGTAGGTCTGGATGTCGGGACCCTCTGTGGAGTTCGGGTTGAACTGAGTGATATTCTTAACCAGCTGGTTGAGATCTTTAAAGGTCATCCCCTGTGCAGCGTTGGAGTCTGGCTGGATGAGCCCTCGTTGCTTGTTGTCAGTGAACAGTTCTGTGGTGAAGGCCTGTGACGTTTTGGGTTGTGGCCATTCACTTCTTTCACTGTATGCCAGTTCTTGGATGGAGGACTCTGTTCTGCTCAGCAGGGGTGTTGCTGAGGGAGGTCTCTCCCTTCTTGGCTCTGGTTTCTGTTGGAAAATGTGCTGGAGTTCATCTCTGACCGCGTAGAGCTCGTCGTTGGCGTCATCTCGCTGTTGGGTCAGATGGTCCATTTCCATCCTGGAAATGGACCATCCATTTCCAGGATGGTCTTTCAGAGCATTTCCAGGTGGTCTTTCAGAGCATTAATTTCAGAGTTCTTTTCTTTAATGTCAGCTTTGGCTTTCTCTAGCTGATGTTCAGCAGACTGGAGTTGGTTTACCAGGTGCTTTTGGACAGTCTTTAAGTCTAGTTTGTCACGTTCAGTGACTGCAAGGGCTTCTTGGAGCTTCTCGAGTTGTTTCTTTGTTTCTTGCTCCACTTCATCAGGTACTTTGAGTTTGTCTTGAGCTTTTGCTTTGAGCTGGTCTGTGCAGTGTTGAGTGTGCATCAGCTCTCTCAGGAACTCAGTGGTCTGACGCTTGAAGTCGTCCTGGACTTTCACTTCCAGCTTGTCTATGCGGCTCTGGGCACATGTCAGCTCCTCCTGAAGGTGGGTGATGTGCTTGTCGCTTAGTTTCAGCTGGGCTGTGAATGCATTGCTTAAGGAACAGGTGCTTAACATCTTGGTTAGTTCCACATGGTTGTGGTTCTGGCTTGAATCATGTGTCAGGAATCTCCTCAGAATTATGATTATTATTAAAAATAATAACAGTTCAATTGTCTTTGGTGTGAGACAGTCTGTAATGCCTCTGAGCCAGGCGTCCACGTCGTCCCTTTGGGCAGTGGGGTTCGTCGTCCACGACATGTTGGTACACTGGGGTGAAGAGACTGACACAGATCTGTGTGGAATGTAAGCCTATATGTGGTTGAACAGCTAAGTGTCGTTTCAGTGACGGTACACTAATAGTGAAATGTTGTAATGTCTATGTGTTGGTCTCAGTGTAGACAGGTAGGCTAGTGATGGGGAAACTTCGTCACTCAACTGAGTGAGGGAAAGAGAGAGAAAAAGGTTAAAACAAATCTCAATTGTAAGGTTTTTTTTTTCAATGGGAGAAATATTTTTTATAAATATTTTCTATCAATGAAAAGCTGGTTTCAACTCGTGATGTGAGGACTATGTCACTCAACTGAGTAAGGGAAAAAGAGAGAGAGAGGTTAAAAACCAATTTCGAAAGAAAACAAGAAAGAAAATCTTTAACTAGGAGAAATATTATTTTTCTCGTAAATGCTTCCTATCAAAGAGAATCTGTTTCCAGAAAGGTAAACAATATTATTGTTTATGTTTACAACGAAAAATAATACAATAATAATGCTGATACCTCTTTTCTGAGTTTGACAGGATTGACACCACACTCCGTCAGTTGGACCGCTTACAGCGAGGTGCTTTGAAGGCGACGGTTGCTCAACACTTGTCTCTGTTAATTGATCTTGGATGAGATGTCAAATTGTAAATTGCGTAAACAGATGCAGGGAGAGTATGGAGAACAGAGAGGGTTTGATTAAAAATCAAATACCTAATGATTTCTTTGGAAAGATTGTCTTTCTCTTTCTTTTGAATCGATTGATGGTTCTCTCAGGTGTGTTCCCTACAAGTGCGAGGAATGGGATGGAATAAAACAGGATAGCCCAGGAAAGATGTGAGAAGGGAAGGAGGGAAGGAGATTGTATCCACAAATGGCTGGAGCCTTTGTCGAACTACGAGTATAGAATTGACAGTTGCCAAACAACTAAACATTCACAAATAAAACTGTAAGAGAGGGTTATCTCTGATTTATTTGAAGCTCGTAGTTAGATACCAATGTCTCCTATTGAGGCTCAGGTGTGTCACTCCCAAGAAACAAAAAGGGTAAGGAAGAAGTAATAAAGATGAAAGAAAGTACTAATGATAATGGACAAAATAAGAAAAAGGGAAATTAAATAGAGGTAACTGAATAAGTAAAATAGAATGGTTGAGTTTATAACCACAACTGAAAGGAATGAGAAAAGGAGGATACAACGCAATAACAATAAGGAGCAAGTATGAGTCTAACAATATTTTATAATAGGGAAAATGTTGGTGGAATAAGTTCTTAACTTTCAAAGTTTAAAACTTATTAGCCTGAAGTGATTAGATCTAAAAGAGAATTTTAGAAATTATGAAATTAGATTTATTAAAAATAAATCGAGAAATCGTTAGAAATTACCTGTTTAGAAAAATAGAATTTTAAATTTTAATTTAATAATTCCTTTAAATAAATAAAATCTAATTCGAATTTGACAATTAATAATCATAAACCAGTATTTTCTTTTTCAAGTAAAATGCAGGTAAAGGAATTAATAATTGCAAACGACTTCCTTTACACGGAAACTATGGGTTAAGTAAGATATGGGAAAGGTAAATAAGAAAGAAGAAAAGACCAACAGGTGTAAAGTCAAGGTGTTTAAATGGTTAAATCACTTTAACGTTGTTCAAACAGACACTGTATTTAACCATTGATGTTAACACTACTGATAACCGTAAATAATGCTTAAGGCTTTAGCATATAGGCCTCACTGTAACAACTGCTTTGGTTAGCTTAGCAAAGGGTTAGCTGGCTTAGCCAACAAAAGGGTTTGTTTACACTGTGAGATCAGAATTCCCCCGGAAGCGTTGGTTAAGACTTCCGTTAGGGCTGGGCGATAAAACGATAACGATAGTTATCGCGATATCATTTTTCTCGATAAAACGATATCAAGAGTTCGATAAATGTTCGATAATGTTTGTGCGCCAAAAGCGGAACAAAACTCATCTGAACTGCGCGCCTCACGGACCGTTTATCCGCTCGGCTCAAAGTCCAAACGGCAGCGCAGCGCGAGCTCACTAGCAGACGCGTTTACTCTGATCGTCTCGTCACGAGATCCAGTGAGAAGCGCTTGAGTTCAGCGAAGAACACAAATGTCTCAGTGATTTCAACCAGTTTAAAGGCAGATGAAACAGCGCTGACGAACAGGAGGAACACTGCGCGCAACGATCCAGTCAGAAGCTTTTCCGGCTGCAAACTCCCATCATTTACCATGGATTTACTGTAACGTTAGCCTACTAATATTAACTGCACTATGAAATGCGGGATATACATATTGAATTGTATTATATTATTATTGTAGACAATGTATTAAAGGACTAATGGAATATAATTACAGTATTTAATAATGTATTTAGGCTACTGTTTTTCATACAAATACCATAGAAACCATAAAGTAACATTTAGCCAACATAGTGAGGTGCTTTTATCTGTGGTTATCATGATCTAAATGCATGATGCTGGATGACCAATGGCTAATTTTAATTAAACTCAGTCAGGATATTACATTTTACCAAATAAAAATTAGCACATGCAGAAACTAAGAAATATTTTTTTCTATTAAGATATTTATTTTGTTAAGGAAAAATTACAAAATGTTTGAATGTTCTACCTCAGATTTGTTTGTCATGATATGTTCTGACAATAAGGAGTAGTTTAAAACCACAATTAACACTGGTTTCTACAACTTTCACTTAGGAGCAAAAATCTGCTTGAAAGAAATAAAGATTTGACGTTTATCGTGATGATTATCGATATCGACTGATATAAAAAAAATTATCGTGATAATTTTTTTTGGCCATATCGCCCAACCCTAACTTCCGTGTCACGATCGTAACTAGGGCGACCAAACAAACGCTAGTGGGTGAACATGTGAATAGCAACAGTTTGTAAACAGTTACGCATGTTACATGAAATGTTCAATTCATGAACATTTCATGAACGCATTTCAACAATGTTCATAGAATATGCACGTACAGTCGATCATATCATGTGAAATGTCGACGCATTTCAAACTGTACAAATAAGGGACACCACTCGTAGCAGCTCTGTTCTTACGACGTGGGGCTTCACTCAGTTTTTTACTAGTGAGTCTAACTTTAACGGAAGCAACAGCTTTGCGCTGTAATATAGATGGAACAATAGCGATCTCGGGCGGATCGTATCTGTGCAATGTTATCTGAGCAAACAAAACAACAGGGTTCTTAACTGTTGGTTAAGTTTCAAGTCAAGCTTTACTTGAGCACAACTTTAAAATAACTCTTATTCAATTACACTCGGACACACGCAGTGTTTACACGAGAATTAATTGAACAGACACAAACATACAAGCAAACATAGACAAACAGCTGTTTATTACTGGGATTGCAATGGAAAACGCATTGGCAATCAGATCAATATAGGATCGCAGTGGAACACGCACTGAGAGTCAGATAAATGTAACGTTAGATGAGGAACACGCTCATCGCTCTATGTTTATTACTGGGATTGCAATGGAACACGCATTGACAATCCGATAAATATAACCAAGGCTTCTATGATGTTTATCACGGATCGCAGTGGAACACGCACTGTGAATCAGATACATATAACGTTAGATGAGGAACACGCTCATTGCTCTGTGAGGAGAATATTCGTTATCATATGGTTATATGTAATTACTGCAGTATAATTTCGTTAAGCTCTCTGGCTGATACACACATATATATAGCTTTGAAAGACGCTGGAACACGCAGACGTCAGCAAAGCTTTAATCAAGGTATTTCAGAAATTGAGGAACACGCTCAATTCTTACCTTATTGTTGTGTGATATTTTATATCTTGGGTTATTTTACTGCAGTTGAAAATAAAGACAAATATGGAGGCAGACAGACTAGAGTAACAGCTCTCTCTGGGGTGAATTCACTCAGGCAGCAGATCATTTAAACAGGGCGCGCGCTGCGCGCTCTCCATACGTCACACACAGACTCTCGAGGTTCGGATCTCTCACCCGCACAAAATGAAAAGATAAATTACTTTGTGTATGCTTACAATTTAGGTTAAACTGCCCGCAGCATTCTCCACCAATACTGTAGCGTTTGTACGCACATATAAATATGACTAATTATTATTCATAACGGATTATGATCAATAATTAATAATTTAATTAATTTCATAATTTACTGTAGCAGAATCAATAGTATGATCATTTTATCAGTTCATCCAATGAACGGAAAGCATAAGCAATTATTAATTCTAGGAAATATAATATCTTCCTGGCCAAGAAAGACTAATTCCCAGCTAACAGCTAAATTAAGAAATAATTCAAGGGTAAAAGCATAAGTAGCTTAGGTCGTAGTTCAAGACAATAAATTTGTTAGCACATAACACAAGTAATGCTTCTCTTTTCAAATACAAACAATACTTTATTGATTATAAGACTAACACATAAAACTAATATCTAACACAAACACACGCATTCATACAAGTTGCAGAAAGAAAAAGAGTAAGGAAGAATAAGTTTGAGAGTGAGGTGAAATCCCGAGATTCTATGCAATCATAAGACACAACCTGAACGAACCATCAATAATTTTACCCTTCTATCGTTTCTTAGGCGGGTAATTCAATTTTATATCAATGCACCAGTTCAGTTAAGAGTCTGGAGGCTACTTGCTTGTCCTTGCGTTGCTTTGGGGATCCCCTTTTGTCGGTGTAAAGGGGGTTTCCCGGGTCCGTTGCTTGGCTGGCGGTCTACTCGTGCCTGCTAGATCTTGGGCAGCCAATCACGTGGTGTGTTGGCGGATGGATGAAAGTCTTTGAAGTTGGAAGCGCGTTGCAGTCGAAACGTTGAAACGAAACTTTGCAGCAAAACTTAACTTAGAACCGAGACTTTTAAAATAAAGGTGAGACGAGTTAGATGGCTTGAATAAATCTGTTTTAACCCTGATCTTGATTTGGGTCATTTGTCTCTATGCATCTACATGGCTACTATACCCATCGTCTGCTCCACCCGACTTGTTCTCCTGCCGAGGCCTTTTCCGAGGGCGAGAGCGGGGGAGAGAGAGGGCAAGAGCTCCAGAGAGCAGAGGGCAAGAGCAGCAAGAGAGAGCAAAGGAGCAAAGAGAGAGAGAAGAAACTGGTGTTCAGTCCTTTTGAAGACCTGACGTTTCCGCCTTCTTTTGGAAGAGGGTCCAATCAGGAGCTGTCCCTTTGGAGGGAGATTTTATGATCCTTTGTGGTATAACCAGGCATTTAAATCTCTAGTTCCATTGGGTGTTTAAGAGAAGAATCTTCACACTTCTTATAATATTAATGTGTCACAAAGTTTAGCAAAATGTAATGTCAATTAACAAATGGGGAACGAAGATTGGAGTTTATCGAGACCAAACTTGCCACAAATGGATTTGGTGGATGGATTTCATAAATGAACATTAATTGGCAAAGTTTGAAACATTATTCCATTAGAGTTGTCGAGAAACATAGACCAAACCACAAAAAGGCAACTCATGAAATAGGGAACTTAGATACATTGTTCATACAATTCTCAAGTGGATATATAATAGCGTATATATATATATATATGAATACAGGATTCATTTCTCCTCCTTGGTTAGAATTCAGAGAGAGTCACAGTTCTGTGAACATTCCTTTGGGTCGTAAACGCTGTTATCTAAGAACACCAGTGATGTTAGTTTTGGTCTCTTTTCACTCCAAAGATGGAAAAAATAGTAAACTATATTTAACTGGATATTACTGTACGTATTCTGATTGATCACACCGAAAGCATTCTGGAGGTGTCCAGAACTATGTGTACAAGTTATGGGAATAGACAGTTATTTTTAAAATGCATAATGAAGGTATTTATACTTCACTTTAAACTACGATAAAATCATAGTCATTCCAATGTGACATGGACAAATGGACACACATAAAAACACATCGAATATATTTGGATAAATGTCTTTTAAAAAGAGAAGTTTCTTTCTCTTTTAGAACCCCCCTTCTGTGGGACATTCCAGTCAGTCATAAAAATGTCTCGTAACTGGACACCGCGCTCTGTCCGGAGCGGGCTTCACTTGTGGGGGATGAGTGTGGTTGTGTGTGTATGTTAATTTTCATCCAGGCTTTTTGGGCCTGAAGGCTTTGGGATTTTAGCTAGGATGTATTTAGTTATTCAGATTCACCCCTCGCCCAGTCCTTACAGCAGCTAGCTATCAGGAGATTTTGGAGCACTTCATGCTTCCATCTGCTGAAAAGCTTTATGGAGATGACGATTTCATTTTTCAGCACTACCTGGCACTTGCTCACAGTGCCAAAACCACTGGTAAATGGTTTACTGACCATGGTATTACTGTGCTCAATTGGCCTGCCAACTCTCTTGACCTGAACCCCATAGAGAATCTGTGGGATATTGTGAAGACAAAGTTGAGAGACGCAAGACCCAACACTCTGGATGAGCTTAAGGCCGCTCTCGAAGCATCCTGGGCCTCCATAACACCTCAGCAGTGCCACAGGCTGATTGCCTCCATGCCACGCCGCATTGAAGCAGTCATTTCTGCAAAAGGATCCCCGACCAAGTATTGAGTGCATAACTGAACATAATTATTTGAAGGTTGGCTTTTTTTTTTAAATTAAAAACATTTTTAAACACTTTTATTGGTCGGATGAAATATGCTAATTTTTTGAGATAGGAATTTTGGGTTTTCATGAGCTGTATGCCAAAATCATCAGTATTAAAACAATAAAAGACCTGAAATATTTCAGTTGGTGTGCAATGAATCTAAAATATATGAAAGTTTAATTTTTATCATTACATTATGGAAAATAAAGAACTTTATCACAATATGATAATTTTTTGAGAAGGACCTGTATTTTTAGACATTCTCAGACTACTTTTTGTCAAGGTTTAAAATAGGGTGTTCACTAACGATTAGTTTGGTAATCGAGAAATCAGTTGATTATTTTGACGATTAATCTTTTAATTGACTATTTTTTGTTGTTAAAAACAGAACTAAGCAAACAATAGCCTTTAAAATGACTTAAAATACATGTGTAATAACAATGAGACAATAATTTTTGGTTCAAATAAAGTATCAAAAGTAAGTAATCATGGTTTTATAGTATAATACTGTTAAAATACATAATATACATAACATAAACATGCATCTTATGTAGGTATTATAACAAATGCCTACCGAGGGCGCCAACCAGAGGGCGCCACGCACCAGAGGGCGTGATTGTTTTTGTTACAAATCGTTTAATATTGGCCAAGCAACATTTAATTAAATGTTAACTTAATCTTTAATTTTTGGCAACTTCTTTATGATAGAAATTCTACAGCCACTGTCATTTCTTGAACAAGAATATGTGGACATTAAAGCGTGTTAACTCAGAGCGAGGGTTTAAACCTTTATTTTGAAGCCGTGATGAACAGTTTGCATATTTAGAAACATGTTGATGTAGTTGGCGTAGGTTTATAAATGATTTACCTTACAAATCTGATGTAATGGCACACACTGCATTCCTAGATGAACATTATAAGCAACCCAAACTCACAACATAGCGATGGAGTTTGAGACGTGCTTAACGCATGTATTCACATAGAGCAGTATGTAATTAAAGCGCATATATTTTTTAAACCCACAGGGTATATATTTCTTTAATTGAATCGCTGCCTTCGTCAATTCACAATAGCACAATGCTATTGTAATATGCTGTGTTTAATAGAGCTGCATGATTAAGCTAATCGTTAAAAGATTGTGATCTCGATTCACCTATTAAATGTGTCTATTCAACATTAAATAATCACAGCAGAATATTTAAATCTGCATTGGTGCTGATGCTGACAAAGAGAGTATTTTCAACCAAACAGTATCACTATTTCTGTGTTGAAAATATTCATAATATCACAGAAATACTGGGATTAAAGTTAAGTATATAGTTCTGATATAAACACCTTTTGAATGTAACATGGCGCTACAAATAACGATTGTATCAAGTACATTATTATGTCATCAGGTGGCGACAAGTGACTTAAAACAATTATTTTTCATTGTCTTTTATTCAAGAGATTCGTAAAAAAAAAAAAAAAGCTCATTCATCCAGTAATGAAATGAGTGAAGTTTTTATGTGCGAGTCATTGAATTATTCATTCATTCAGATTAATTAAACATTTTAAGTAGACTGCAGCAATTAACATTCAGTTTGAACCTCTAGTAAATTACATGGTATTATGTTTAGTTGTCTGTCTCAGACAGTCTGATGGCAGATAAAAATAAACAGTGAATAAATTACTTTCAAGTGATTCATTAAAAACAAGGGCATCATATGCTAAACATGCGTGTGTATGACGCAATTGAACATTCTCACGCAACACACACACACATTTGAGCTTCTTTTTTTTTGGCGTTTGGCTTACTCACTTAAGGTTCATTTTCTGTCACCTACTAAACATCGCATGTTAGCAGACGTAAAATATAGGTTCGGGCTTAGGATAGCTGATAGAAATCAGTTAATAAAATGCTTAATCAGCCCCTGTATTGGTTCTTGAATTTGGCTCAGTACATCCCTAGCAAAAATGAAAATTGTTGAGTTTGGCATCATGTTGTTCTTAACCCATAAGACTTTTGTTCGTATTCTAAACACAAATGAAGATATTTTTAATTAATTCTGAGAGATTTCTGTACCTCCATTGTAACAAAAACTTTCATGATTCAAATAGTTAATAAAACATTGTTGAGGTGATCCATATGCTGTTAATTCCAAGTCGAGACAAAATTGCTTTATTTGATGAACAGTTTAAATTTAACCTTTTATTCACTTTTAGATAATTGATCCATGCACATATATAAAGCACATCAAATATGGTAAACCAAAAAGCTTAAACATGATTTTCAGTTCACACACAAAGAAACTCACATAGAAACACTGTGGCAAAAATATTTAGTTTACCGTAATTCCTCAATTAAATGCCGGGCCTCTGATAGTGTTTTATTATAAACGATAGCGAAAATTATAAACGCAACACTTTTGTTTTTGCCCCCATTTTTCATGAGCTTCTAAGACTTTTTCTATGTACACTAAAGGCCTATTTCTCTCAAATATTGTTCACAAATCTGTCAGTGGGTTAGTGAGCACTTCTCCTTGGCCGAGATAATCCATCCACCTCACAGGTGTGACATATCAAGATGCTGTTTAGACAGCATGAATTGCACAGGTGTGACTTAGGCTGGCCACAATAAAAGGTCACTCTAAAATGTGCAGTTTTCACACATCACAATACCACAGATGTCGAAAGTTTTGATGGAGCGTGCAATTGGCATGCTGACTGCAGGAATGTCCAATTGTGGGTAACTGCGACCATTTTAGAGGCAACGCAAAGGCCGGTTTGGAAGAAGGTAATAGCATAGCCGGCCGGTCTCCACCGGCACTGAGAAAGAGTTAAGCCCCGTTCACACCGCCAGCGACCTTGTCGCTGTATGTCGCTAGTCTCTGTACTTTGAAGTCGCTTGTGGGCGTTCATGGTGCTGTCGCTCTAATGTTATTGGTAGACCGCACGTCTGGCCATATCTATACAAAATACCATCACAAGTGATATATACAACTATATAATTTTAATTTGACTTGGAATTAGGCTCAAAAGAAACAGTATGCTGTTGGGAGAGGTTTTTTTATATATTACCACAGCAGTGTTCAGTGAATTTAATCATTTACTAGATTAACGATCGCTCAATCAACAAATTAAACTCACTCATACTGTCATAAATTTGACAAATAATCAATTTTCTTGTCCCTAATATCAACATAATGCAGGGAAACTGTCAAATGAACTGCAGCAGTGCTAAACTTGCATCATAAATTACAACACTCGAACTATAAATGAATGAATTAAACTCACTGAGACTGTCGACCGTTTCTTTTCCATGCATCATTTTATTATATCCATGTATGTGGTTACAGCCAAATCATATAAAACAGTGAAATCGTCCTCGAACTCTTCTGTCTTGTCTGCACTCGAGACGGTGACATGAGCTCCACTGAAAATCTTCTTTCCTATTGGTTGTCGCTCGCGAAAATCGCTTCTCATTTGCATAAAGTTGAAATTTCTCAACTTTTATCGCTTGTCTCTTGTCGCTTGACACACCCACATTCTGTCGCCAACGGTCACTGTCGCTCGTATCGCCGGAAGTCGCCAGCGCTGCATTGAAATGAATGGGATCATGTCGCTTTGTCGCTGCGTGTCGCTGGCGGTGTGAACGGGGCTTTATGGACCGTGACAAAAAAAAAGTTGGCTATACCATATACTAACAAACTTAATAATGAAGCCAAACAACTCTACTTAAACAAAAATTGAGGATATAGGCAGAATCGATCCCTATGAACATAGAGTATGGTGTAATAATTATGAAAGTTTACCAAGCCTCAGTTTCCCTGATATTTTCTCCTACCTGGATTGTGGAGTGAGCGCTTACACCTCCAATCAATTTAAAAACTTCAAGTCACTGGAGGCTCATCTGCAGTTCACAAATGGATGGGTGCAAGATCTGCAGATCTACAAAGTAAACGCGGAGAAAACAATCGTTCGCACTAAGGTAACGTTAACGTTAACCAAACATCAGTGGTGACACACACACACACTTGTCAGATTCTGTGAGCTATGAAGCTTGTCAATGTTACACTTCAGGAGTAATTACTCACCTATCATACGTGCAATAATCCACTGTTTTCGTCCGGTAGTTCTGAAATATTATCGAAGGTGATGGTTTTCCTCCGTACAGCGACCCAAGCCATCCGACGCCTCTTTGTAATTTCAGACACCAAGTCTCCTTGGGTTTTTTTCCAAGTAGGAAAATGGTGAAAACTAACATGATTTATGAGGCGTTTGCCCTGTCGATCGTGAGACTGATTACAGCTGTTCACAATACAGTAATACTGAACCATTTTCCTTAAAATAACCTAAATGAAACCTAATATTATCAAATGACCAACGTTACAATTTTAATTACCTACTGCCTACTATACAGTACATCTACTTCTGTACCGTGATTCCCACAATGCACTGCGACGTGACGAAACGACCCCAAACTCTATGACAGGCGCTGAGTGTGTCCGTCTTTGGCTTAGCGCCAGCCATTGCGCGAAAGCACAGTTTTAATCTGGCAGTTATGTCTCATCACTGTACATTCGCTCCTTAGTGGTCAGCTGCTGCAGAGTAGAGTAAATTCCATAGAAAATCAACATACATTTTTCTTGTTCAAGAAGCAGTTTCATTCATCACAATAGGGAATTTTCTTGACCATCGCACCTTCGGTTTAATGATGACTTTAAAGTGATAGTTCACGCAAAAATGAAAATTCTCTCATCATTTATTCACCCTCATGCCGTCCCAAATGTATATGACTTGATTTCTTCAGATAAACACAACATTTTTAGAGAAATAATCACTGTGAGAGTGCATAATTCAAGTGAATATTGTTTTGATGACATGGACTATCAATGAACGGACAGTAATCTCTCAGGTTTCATTACAAATATTTTCATTTGAGTTTCGAAGATAAAAAAAAGTTTTATGTGTTTGGAACGACATGAGGATGAGTAAATGATGACAAAAGATTTTTAAAAGTGGATTTAAGAAGATATTTTAAAAGTGGATTTCATACGATTTTTTTTTCATTTTAAGTGATACTTGCCTTAGTTAACATCTTAAGTAACTCAGTAAATCCACGAGTCCATTGATTATCACACATATTTTAGAGGGATCCATTCTGTCATGCCATCATTAATGGTCTAATGCTCTTATTTCAGATAAGGACTATGAGAACGCCATCAAGTATTACACAGAAGCAGTGGAGCTAAACCCGACCAATGCCGTCTACTACAGTAACAGGAGTCTGGCCTACCTGCGCACAGAGTGTTATGGCTACGCGCTGGCGGATGCCACCCGAGCCCTGGAGCTGGACAAGAACTACATCAAGGGCTATTATCGGCGAGCCACCTCCAACATGGCCCTGGGCAAGTTTAAAGCAGCGCTCAAAGACTACGAAACGGTAAGACTCTTTATATTCTCGTTACTTTCTGTTTTAAAACCATCTTAATTCTATGAATTGCTGTATACAAAGGTGACTTGACTTATGGAAAATACAATTTCTTATTTTACTTTTGATTTTTGGTTGGATGTGATAGCTCAATATTAGCTCGTGATTATTATGTGCTAGGTTATTATCGGTAGGAAAACATCTCTGTTCAGAATGAATGTCTTGCTGAACTGTCGTTTCATATACGAAATTAATTATGAACTCACCGGCCACTTTATTAGGTACACCTCGCTAGTACCGGGTTGGTCCCCCTTGTGCCTTCAGAACTTTCATAATTCATCGCGGCACATATTCAACAAAGTGCTAGAAATATTCCTCAGAGATTTTGGTTCATATTGACATGATATCATCATGCAGTTGCTGCAAACTTGTCGTCTGCACATCCATGATGAGAATCTCTCGTTCCAGCACATCCCAAAGCTGCTCTATTGGATTGAGATCTGGTGACTTTGGAGGCAATTTGAGTTTAGGGAATTCACTGTCATGTTCAAGAAACCAGTTGTTTTGAGCTTTGTGACATGCCAAGTTATCCTGCTGGAAGAGGCCATCAGAAAACACTGTGGTCATAAAGGGATGGACATTATCAGCAACAATACGCAGGTCAGCTGTGGCGCTTAAACAATGCTCAATTGGTACTAAGGGGCCAAAGGGGTGTCAATAAAATATCATCCACACCATTACAGCACCAGCAGCCTGAACCACTGATACATGGCAGGACGGATCCATGCTTTCATGTTGTTTACACCAAATTCCGACCCGACCATCTGAACGTTGCAGCAGAATTCCAGACTCATCACACCAGGCAACAGTTTCCAATCTTTTATTGTCCAGTTTTGGTGAGCCTGTGCGAATTGTAGCCTCAGTTTGCTGTTCTCAGCTGACAGTGAGTGTCACCGGTGTGTCTTCTGCTGCTTTAGTCCATCTGCTTCAAGGTTTGATGTGTTGTGTGTTCAGAGATGCTCTTCTGCAGACCTGGGTGAATATTTGAGCTACTGTTGCCTTTCTACAGTTTCTGAAATGCTCAGACCAGCCCGTCTGGCACCAACAACATGCCACGTTCAAAGTCACTCAGTGTGCTTTCACACTGGCAGTTTAGTTCGAAATGGGCCATAGTTCGAATAAAAAGTTAATAATGTGAATGCGGACCCGGATGTGCACCGGGGTACCGAACCCACCTGAAGGAGGTGGTCTGAGTTCGGTTGCACTCGAACTGTGGCGCGAATGAGAAAGCAACACAGACTCAGGTGCGTGAAAGAAATGTAACCTGCGCATGCCTTTTAGCCGATTATGATGTATTTAGTTCAATTAAACAAGTGTTGAAGATTGAGCTTGGATACGAGCGAGAGTGAACCTGCAGTATATTTGCACGTAGCGAGTGCAATCAGGGCACAAATGAATAGCAATCCACTGTCTCCTAAAAAGAGTCTGTTTGCAAGCAGCAGAAAGCCGCCTTCATGCAACGCACATACAGTAAACCCGTGTCGTTTACTCAGCTACGCATAATAGCACCAAATTGATTAAAAAAAAAAAAACAATATATTGACACGCATTCTGTTTTTTATCATGCCAATTGTGTTGATGCAAGATGGTCTTCTACCAGGGTCGCAAGTCTACCAGGGTTCGATAGAATCAAGTTCATCACCTTTCTTTTCGTTTTTTATTTTTAATAAATTTGCAAAGATTTCAAACAAACTTCTTTCACGTTATCATTATGGGGTATTGTTTGTAGAATTTTGAGGAAAATAATAAATTGAATCCATTTTGGAATAAGGCTCTACACAACAAAATGTGGAAAAAGTGAAGCGCTTTGAATACTTTCCGGATGCACTGTATGCACAATCACATATTAGTGAAATTATACTTTTGAATAGTGCCTGGCTGAAAAATTCCCTAACTGAACCTTGAAATATAATTTCTAGTCTTTCAACATCATTCAGCTCAGCACACAAAAGTTCATTAACTTATGTTTTTGTGAAAGTTTTTCATGCCATTGTTATTTTCAGGTAGTTAGAGTTCGTCCCAATGACAAAGATGCCAAGATGAAGTATCAGGAATGCAATAAGATTGTCAAACAGAAGGCCTTTGAACGGGCCATCGCCAGCGACGAGCTCAAACGATCAGTAGTCGACTCCTTGGACATTGAGAACATGAGTAAGTGTTTGGAGTTATGAATTTATTACATTTTTTGGTATCACTTTATTTTACATTTTTCTTGTTACACATTACATGTACTAACTATAGTAATAACAGTAAATTATGTATAATTACAAAGAACCAACCTCAACCCTATAGTAAGTAGTATTTGTTAATTATTATTATTTCAATGAGGTACATTATTGTAAATAAGGTGACTTAACAAAAATTCTAATAATAGGGTCAGCAGTTATAAATCTTCTAAACCTTTATCGACAATGTTCTGTTTTGACAAGGCAGCAAAAAGTGCTATGGTATTGAGTAATAAGTTGATGGGCACTCTTTGTTGACATTGACCTGTTGCAGAAATGAATAATTAATTGTAAAATTATTTAAAAAGGAATATGATTTTTTTATTGACTTTTAAAGATTTACAAATCATCTGATTCAAACCTTTTTTATACTCTCCCACCAGCAATCGAGGATGACTATACTGGACCTAAACTTGAAGATGGGAAAGTTACACTGAAGTTCATGAAAGAGTTAATGGGCTGGTTCAAAGACCAGAAGAAACTGCACAGAAAGTTTGCTTATCAGGTGAATGCTCTTCAAGTACACACATATACATAGATATTGAAACACCTATTATTTATTTTGAGTAAAAATTAACAATTTGATCAGTCACATTGGGCATCTCTATATCTCTGGGATTGAACCATGTAGGGCCTTTGAAATTAATATTCCAAAAGAGAAGTTTATTAAGAACCAGAATCTAAAAGGATATTAATGTTTCAGCATAATTTGTTCTTCAGATATTCCTCTTTAAAAGAAAAAAAATATCAGCTGTATGCTGACCCACATGTGATTTGAGCACTTAAAATTTGTACAATTTACTCATGGAGCGACATTGAAATCCATATATCTCTGAAAATGAACAATATAGGGCTTTAAAAATTAAGATACCAGAAGAAAAGTTTAAAGGGGCTGCATGTAATTGTTTTTGACTGTACTAAAGCATATACATTATGTTTGCAGGTATTTAGGAAAAATGCTAAGTTCACATACGTGTTTCTCAGAAAACCACTTCTACAGTTATTCTACTTCGAAATCTGCATTCCGTGTTGGAATGTCTTTTTTTTTTTTTTTGTTCTCTTTGCCCACAGGCAATTTACCCAATATTATTTCGACGCCGCGGGTCGCCAGTTGGCGGAAAACAGTGTAAACAGCCACAGAAGCCAGCAAGCGATCTGAGTCAGAGATCGCAGATTCAACCTGACTAAAAATCCTTGGCATCCATCTAAAAATCTCTATGACCAAAGGCATATTAAAACGCAGATAAATCAACTCATGAACTTGGCGTAAAACTCATCGCCTTCCATTGTCCATTGCGCTCGTTCCTGTTGCGAGTCTTGGAAACCCATGTGAGCGTCGAGTCTGAGGAGCAAAGGGAAACAACTCTCCAATATTTTGTATTTGGACTGCAGTACTCATTTCAAGCGCTAGCAACAGATTTTACTAACAGACCTACCAATCTCTTCGAAAGTCATTTTACCCCCTGTAATTTGGCTCCAAATCTTAGGTGAAAATTGTCATTTTGACCCTCCTCTACAAAATATTGGGTTACTCCGTAAATATTCATCCATGACATTTAATATTTTGGCTTTCTTCTTCATTTACGTATGTCTTTCACCAGAAAAAATATTGACAAAATAATTCATTTGAGCCTGTGACCTCTGGTTGAGTTGACATGGAACGACCCAATAAAAAAATCATAAGATTTGAGGGTTCAGTGTTAAGACATTAAAAGAAAGAGAGACTATAAAGCTGTGTTTTTAAGTTAGGTCTCAATATTAAATAGTTAAAAATCAATATTTTCTACACATCTCACTTCCTCCTGAAGGTTGTTCCAGCAGTATATAGTGGCTAATAGCAGCATCAACGGATATTTTGGTTCTACTTTGTGGAACAGCTAAAAGAAAACTGAGGATCCTTACTGGAAGCATTTTTGAGAGGTAGTCTGCTGCGAGACCATATAAAGCCTTATAAATGATTAAAAGTTTTCAAAATCAATACAAAGACTAAAGGGTAACCAGTGTAATGACTTTAAAGGGACACTAAGTAAGAATTACTCCCATCTAGCGGTGAAATTGTATTTTGCATTCAAACGAATTGTGCTCTCCAGCGCCTCACGTTTTCAAATGCGTGTTGCATCTACGGTAGCCGTTATGTACCTATGACAGGATGTCTTCTTCACACTTCGTCGAGTTTTCCCTGGGGTGAACAGGTTTGTTATTTAAAACAAACTTCAAATTGACACAACGAACAAACGAATGTTACAGTACGAAGTAATGAGTGTCAAAAACATTAACTATTGTAATTATGCCTTGTTTACTTGTTATATTTTTTTGAAGTATGTGCATTGTTAGATATCATCATCAGATAATTCAACAGTAGGGAGAGGAAGAAGTAATGTTAGAGGTAGAGGAAGAGGACAGAGAGGCAGTGGATCAGTTGGATCTAGGCGAGGAGGTGGACGACGAGGAAGAGGAGGAGAGTGAGTGTCAATACAACGACGACAAAGATGCCCGGCAGCTACAAGAGCTACATACAGAATTTATGCGTCTGTATAATTCAATGTGAGGTCACAGTATAAATGATAAATAACAGTAGATATCAGATAACAAAAATTGAAGTAGAGTTAGCTATGCAAGATAAGGAAAAAACAATCATATGCTTTATTAAAATATATTTGTATCGAATTTCTAGCTTACAAAAGTAAACTTACAAACTTTTTTTAGTGCCTTCTCTATACTCAATATCTGCTATTCATCAAAGAGCCCTTTTAACTGTAAATGTTCTTCTGTCTATATAATAAAGTAAACAACCAAGCAATTAAAAAAACTTGTAATTTAGACTGTAACAGCGTCTTTTTTGACATCTTTCTCCTGCATTAGCTCTTTCCACCGGGGAAAATCAATCCCGACCTTTACTTGTGTTTTTTGTATCCTCCGGTCACGTTTCCTTTTACGATCATTTTTGGTCTGTTTTGGCGAAGAGGATTTCTTATCCAGTGGCTCGGCATAGGTATGGTCCGCCATTAAAAATAAAAGTGACAAGCGCCTCTCACTGCTCTGCTCCTCCGTTTCTGCTGCTTTCAGTTACGTCACGCTGCGGCTCTGAACGAAAACGCGTTGTGGAAACGCGTTGGCGTACTTTTTGTCCCTCTCTGCTATTATAGTTTTTCAAGATGGCGGAACTACATGGAAGCCTCCGTGGACTTACGGAGTAGTAATGCACTTACCATGCATATAAATATAATAAATTCTTTGTTTATGAGGATAAATCAGATAATTGGCAGAAGTATTTGTACACCATTGGGGACATATTTATGAATACAAATATTGATTTTAGATTATAAATTACCCAAAAAGTTACTTATTGTCCCTTTAAGATGTGTTCTTAGGGATGGGACGATTACCGGTTTCACTATAAATCACGATAAAATGTACCTACGGTTAGTATTGTAACAACATTTAGTTTTACATTAAATTAGCTCAAATTATATATAGGGGATTTTAATAATTAATCATGAATATGATTAATATATTGCATATTACAGTTAAATTATCGAAGTTGAAAATAGATTGATTGTACACACGAATGATCAATCACAACGAATTATAATTCCTCATTCATATGTCAATGGTCCATTTTCAGATCGATTATATGAGATAACCTTTAATGGAGTTCATTTAGCTATCAAACTGTTTGTCCAGCAAACGGCCGTAAGATTAACTTATCAACTTCTCAACAAAGTTATCCCTTCTTATAAACTCCAAGACATATCAATTTTCTGGCCGTGAACATTAATTTTCCTGTGTTTATAAAATTAGACTACGCAACATAGTCAATAATGAAAGCTTTGTTGCTAGGATCGAAATCTCATTGACTTTGTAAAATGAGCATTTTAGACAGAAGGCAATCAAGAATATAATGGTTTTAATAGTTGGACTAATAATACATCGAACTACAATTCACACAGAATATATGTATATACACCCGAAACAAACAAATCGAAAAACATTACAAACACGAATTAAAATAGGATGAGAGAGGAAGATAAAAATGAGAGGGAGAGAGAGTTGGGAAGAGAGAGAGAGAGAGAGAGAGATCCGTAGGATCACAGTTTGGCAAAATTCACCTGGACATTTAAACCTTTAAGAGACAACACGGAAAAACAGTCTTAATGCTCTAAAATCTTGGTAACTCAAATATACTTGCATATAGTTCTCATGAGTCTGAGCCCTGCGGCGTGTGTGAGCGGCTGGTCTTTGTGTGTTCCGTTGGAGCGTCACGTGGTTTGCTGCGGTCTGGAGCGCGCAGTTTCAAAGAAGGCTTAAAGGTCTTTGACGTAAATTACCAAATAAATAATTCAGACTAAGTTCATTTCTGGTGAAATGAACAAAGGAAAAACAAACTTAAACAAAAGAAAAGAAGAGGAAAGATCCCCCAGGGCGGGGATCACGAGTATGATGGTTACATCGGATCGAAGGAGAGGGAAGAGTCCAGTCAAAAGTTCCCTCGAAGAAGGGAGTTCCCCCAAAGATGCAGTTCTTTCTCCCCCCTCCTTACTCTTCCAAAACTAAAACCAAAACTAAAGATGAGGTGCTTGGTGGTCTTCTTTAAAGACACTTCTGTTTACGCCTCCTCTGGCGTGAATGCACCAATCAGCTGGGAGGAAAGTGTGCGGATAAGTGTTCCTTTGTTCCCTCGAGATCGACTTTGCATGTTGGCAATGATATGTGTGTGCGTATTCTTTGAATTGATGAGTTTTAAGTCTGGTTACAATGACCAGTGTGGTTCATCACACAAGGTTGTCTGTGTTTGTGAGGTGTCCTGAAGAGGGGACACCACGGGATCTCCGGCCAGAGAGGCGCTCCTGTTGGGTCACATGTGGTAAGACAGAGGACCCTGTGATTACTTATCAGCGAAAAACGCCGCGGGGGCACTTCTGGCATCGGTCATTTAATTAAGTCCCATCGCCATTTGCTTGTGTGTGAATCAGTAACTTAAAAAGTCTCATGACATCTCCATTCTTCAGATTGTGAAAGAAACAGGAGTGTTTACTTAATTGGAGACTTAGTTGATTAAAACCACATGATTGCGCTGATCATCTGATTATTGCTACAGTATTATCGTTTAAAAATTAATTATCATTAAAACCGTGTTTGATTATCGCGATTTTAATAACTCACTGTAAATCCTGTCCAGGCAGCAACAGTCTGGGTGTGTCAGTCAGTCAGTTTTGGTCCAGGACCAAATCTGAGGTGTGGTCATATTTTGGCTTTTACAAAAGTCCTAACGGAAACTTAATCGAGGATGGTCACCCTGTCTGCAGAACATACACAAAAAAAGTCGCTGCAATACACTTCAAATCTGCCGAGTCGTCTTGTGTGACCATCACCCACTCACTGTTGTATAGCGAACCCACGGCAAGTTAACTTTGACCTTAATACCAAAACTACATCTGGGAAATAATTGAGCACAAAATGTTATTTTAAGTTTAAATAGTTTATCTCACTCACTTGAAATAAACGTGAAGCTTCCGCAAAGAAAAGGTTGCATTAATGTTTTAAATCTTAACTTAACGTTACCTGTTTATAAATCCATTTTGTGCAGCGTACAAAACAATCGTCCAGACAAAATGATCACAAAAATTTTATCAAACTCTGTAAACAATAAATTAACTCTGATTTCATTTTCAATATAATCAAAAACGGAGACGCAAGACATTTGTTGTATTTGAATGAAACGAGAGCGCGCGTCTGTTGTGATACATGGACTACACTATAATCGTGATATGAAATTTTTATACCGTCCCATCCCTAGATCTTTCCACTTGGTCTTTGTCATTACTCGAGCAGCAGAGTTTTGGATTAATTGTAGCTGATTAATTGTAGTCTTTTGTAGACCATTAAGGAAGGCATTGCAATAGTCAAGCCTGTTCGTTATAAAGGCATGCATTAATCTCTCGTGTAGCTCAGACATAGAAAAGGTCTCATTCTAGCAATCTTCTTCAGATGATCAAATGCTGTTTTAGTAATACGAGTAATGCAAATGAGCTTTGAAGTTAAAGTTTTTCAACTCTAGGCTTAGGTTTAGTCCTGATATATTTAGTTTTGGAATTAATTTCTCTCTGTGCTTTTGATCCAATAATCAAAACTTCTGCTTTATCTTAGTTGAGCTGTAAAAAATTGTGACATCCAGTTATTTATGTCTTGGATTCTTGTTGTCCGAGAAACAGTTTAGGGCTTTTCACACTGCACTTAACCTTGGCTTATCATCGTTTTAAACCCTGCTTTTAACCCTGGGAAAAGGATTGTGATTTAGAAGTGGGGTTACCACTTTTTACCCATGGTTCTGCAATCCTGCTTCAGAGCAGGGTTAGCACTGCTTTTGCTGTTACATTAACAGTCATTTCAGTGTTTGAGAAATATGTCAAATGGCAACAGAAAACACATAATTTTGAGTTAATAGACAGTTTCATTCTTACCTTCATAGTCTTCAAAGTCCATTCAGAAAAAAAAAAACAGTTGATAGTACAGTCGCAATTTATAGTATGAGGACGTGCAATGCTAGAGCCTTTATGTACATATGTTGTGTGTGTCAACACACAGTTAATATCCAAATAAGGATGTTAGCCCAGGGTTTAGGAATCTACAGTGTGAAATGTCAGTTTATAAATACCCAGAATCAATTGTTAACCCCAGGTAAATTATAAGCAGTGAAGCAAGATAACTCAGGATTGCGCTTACCTGGGGATTACAATGACCCAGGGTTAACTTTTTTGAGGCACATGCCCAAAGAGTGTGCAAATAAAGCTACCAAACTAATGAATTGAGTTCTTCACAGCACATTGCCTTTAAAATGTTAAAATTACTGTCTGGGCGAGAGTATTCACATAAACAGTCGGCTATGTCTTAAATGTAAACATTTGGGAGAAAATTGGATGATTAAATACAGTGCCTTGCGAAAGTATTTGTACCCCTTAATTTTTTTCATATTTTGTTGTTGCAGCCTTTAAAGTTTTAATAACTTTTTTTCACATTAATCTAAACTCCACAACCCATAATGGCAAAACAAAAAACTGATTTGGGTCCCACTTTATATTAAGTGGCTTTAAGTACTATGTACTTACATTGAAATTAATAATTTGATACAATGGACTTATTGTGTACATACATGTTTTTACATTGTACTTATATTCTGTACTTATACTTTAATGTAATTACACTGTTGACCCTTCCCTTACACCTTAACCCACCCTTAAACTTACCCATATCACCTTATCACCCTGATTTGTGATAACTTTTTTAAAATTTATTAAAAATTAAAAACTGAAACAATTACACTGCTTAATTATTCATACCCTTTTCTGGGACACTCGAAACTTGACACTTGTGTACGACAGCGCATGTGCGAGTGACTTGAGCGCTTGAAAACTAAGTCCACTAGATCTTCTCACTAGAACGTCTTTCTGGGCTCACGCCCAAGGAGACTACTTGAGAAAGGTTGTTGCGTGAGATGTAGCAGAACGTTGAAAATGAAGTACACATGGGCCTTAAGACAATGCAAGAGTGTTTTTATGAACAACTCTGTGAATGTCTTTGAGTGGCTCAGTGAGAGCCCCAGTACCCAATCAAACATCTCTGGAGAAACCTGAAAATGGCTGTTTAATAATAATAATAATTTGTTACATTAATATAGCGCTTTTTCTGGGACCTCAAAGCGCTTTACATGGAAGGGGGAATCTCCTCAACCACCTGGATGATGATGATGCAACCGCAGCCATATTGCGCCAGAATGCCCACCAGACACCAGCTTACTGGTGGAGAGGAGACCGAGTGATTAATCCAGTCAGTAAATGGGGATGATTAGGAGCCCATGATGTATAGAGGCCAAGGGGCAAATTTGGCCAGGATGCCGGGTTACACCCCTACTCTTTTTCGAAGGACATCCTGGGATTTTTTTTCTAAATGACCACAGAGAGTCAGGACCTCGGTTTAACGTCTCATCCGAAGGACGGATGTATGCCGATGGTCCCTATCCAACCTGACAGAGATTAAAGGAGTAGTTCCCTTCAGAATAAAAATGTACTGATAATTTACTCACCCCCATGTCATCTAAGATGTTGTAACAACATTTAGTTTTACATTAAATTAGCTCAAATTATATATAGGGAATTTTAATAATGAATCATGAATATGATTAATATATTGCATATTACACTTAAATTATCGAAGTTGAAAATAGATTGATTGTACACACGAATGATCAATCACAACGAATTATAATTCCTCATTCATATGTCAATGGTCCATTTTCAGATCGATTATATGAGATAACCTTTAATGGAGTTCATTTAGCTATCAAACTGTTTGTCCAGCAAACGGCCGTAAGATTAACTTATCAACTTCTCAACAAAGTTATCCCTTCTTATAAACTCCAAGAAATATCAATTTTCTGGCCGTGAACATTAATTTTCCTGTGTTTATAAAATTAGACTAAGCAACGTAGTCAATAATGAAAGCTTTGTTGCTAGGATCGAGATTTCATCGACTTTGTAAAATGAGCATTTTAGACAGAAGGCAATCAAGAATATAATGGTTTTAATAGTTGGACTAATAATACATCGAACTACAATTCACACCGAATATATGTATATACACCCGAAACAAACAAAACGAAAAACATTACAAACACGAATTAAAATAGCATGAGAGAGGAAGATAAAAATGAGAGGGAGAGAGAGTTGGGGGGAGAGAGAGAGAGAGAGAGATCCGTAGGATCACAGTTTGGCAAAATTCACCTGGACATTTAAACCTTTAAGAGACAACACGGAAAAACAGTCTTAATGCTCTAAAATCTTGGTAACTCAAATATACTTGCATATAGTTCTCAGGTGTCTGAGCCCTGCGGCGTGTGTGAGCGGCTGGTCTTTGTGTGTTCCGTTGGAGCGTCACGTGGTTTGCTGCGGTCTGGAGCGCGCAGTTTCAAAGAAGGCTTAAAGGTCTTTGACGTAAATTACCAAATAAATAATTCAGACTAAGTTCATTTCTGGTGAAATGAACAAAGGAAAAACAAACTTAAACAAAAGAAAAGAAGAGGAAAGATCCCCCAGGGCGGGGATCACGAGTATGATGGTTACATCGGATCGAAGGAGAGGGAAGAGTCCAGACCGAAGTCGAAGTTCCCTCGAAGAAGGGAGTTCCCCCAAAGATGCAGTTCTTTCTCCCCCCTCCTTACTTCTCACTACTCCTCAAAGATCCCAAAGATGAGGTGCTTGGTGGTCTTCTTTAAAGACACTTCTGTTTACGCCTCCTCTGGCGTGAATGCACCAATCAGCTGGGAGGAAAGTGTGCGGATAAGTGTTCCTTTGTTCCCTCGAGATCGACTTTGCATGTTTCATGACCGTGATGTAAAAATGCGTTCAATTTTACTCCAGAGATGATAAAACATAGTAACATACATTTTACGGTTTGCACCCATATATATATATGGTTTGGTCAGATCAAGAGGATTCTAAAGGTGTGAAGAACGACATACAAACATTATAGGAAAACACAGTTACATTAAAAATGCATCTAAAAGCACCTCTGTTCATTTAGAATTATAATACGATCACATCTAACCCCAATGGAACATGGGCAAGCATAAAAACATATCGAATATATCATAGTACAAGTCTCTCAATTGAGGAGATTGGGGAAAGTTCTTGTGTGTGTGTGTACTGTGAACGTGGCTGGGTCATTCGTTGGTGAAGATGTGGTGAACTTTTGCTCACCCCCCTCCCGGGCAATGATATGTGTGTGCGTATTCTTTGAATTGATGAGTTTTAAGTCTGGATTACAATGACCAGTGTGGTTCATTACACAAGGTTGTCTGTGTTTGTGAGGTGTCCTGCAGAGGGGACACCACGGGATCTCCGGCCAGAGAGGCGCTCCTGTTGGGTCACATGTGGTAAGACAGAGGACCCTGTGATTACTTATCAGCGAAAAACGCCGCGGGGGCACTTCTGGCATCGGTCATTTAATTAAGTCCCATCGCCATTTGCTTGTGTGTGAATCAGTAACTTAAAAAGTCTCATGACATCTCCATTCTTCAGATTGTGAAAGAAACAGGAGTGTTTACTTAATTAGAGACTTAGTTGATTAAAACCACATGATTGCGCTGATCATCTGATTATTGCTACAATGTTTACAGTTAGGTCCATATATATTTGGACACAAGCACAATTTTCATACTTTTGGTTCTGTATGCCACCAGAATAAAATTAAAATGAAACAATCAAGATGAATTTGAAGTGCAGACTTTCAGCTTTAATTCAAGGGGTTGAACAAAAATATCAAGTAAACATTTTAGGAACTGCAACCATTTTTATACACAGTACCCCCATTTTCAGGGGCTCAAATGTAATTGGACAAATGAATATAATCATAAATAAAATGTTCATTTTTAATATTTTGTTGAGAATCCTTTGCAGGCAATGACTGTTTGAAGTCTGGAACTCATAGACATCACTGGGTTTCCTGCTTTGTGATGCTTTGCCAGGCCTTAACTGCAGCTGTCTTCACTGTTGTTTGTTTGTAGGTCTTTCTGCCTTTAGTTTTACCTTCAGCAAGTGAAATGCATGCTCAATCGGGTAGAGATCAGGTGATTGACTCGGCCATTGCAGAATATTCCACTTTTTTTCCTTAAAAAAACTCCTGGGTTGCTTTTGCAGTGTGTTTTGGATCATTGTCCATCTGTACCGTGAAGCGCCGTTCAACCAACTTTGCTGCATTTGGCTTAATCTGGGCGGACAGTATATTCCTATACACTTCAGAATTCATCCGGCTGCTTCGGTCTTCTGTCACATCATCAATAAACACCAGTGATCCAGTGCCACTGGAAGCCATGCATGCCCATACCATCACACTGCCTCCATAATGTTTTACAGAAGATGTTGTATTCTTTGGATCATGAGCTGTTCCAAGCTTTCTCCATACTTTTTTCTTCCCGTCATTTTGGTACAGGTTGATCTTAGTTTCATCCGTCCAAAGAATGCTTTTCCAGAACTGATAGGCTTTTTAAGATGCTTTTTGGCAAAGTCTAATCTGGCCTTTCTATTCTTGATGCTTATTAATGGTTTGCACCTTGTGGTGAACCCTCTGTATTTGCTCTCGTGAAGTCTTCTCTTGATTGTAGACTTGTAGACTAGACAATGACACGCCTACCTCCTGGAGAGTGTCCTTCACTTGGCTAGATGTTGTGAATGGGTTTTACTTTACCATGGAGAGGATCCTGCGATCATCAACCACTTTTGTTTTCCGTGGACGTCCAGGCCTTTTTATGTTGCTGAGCTCACCAGTGGATTCTTTTTTTCTCAGAATGTACCAAACTGTTGATTTGGCCACTCCTAATATTCCTGCTATCTCTCGGATGGATTTATTTTGTTTTTGAAGCCTAATGATGGCCTGTTTTACTTGCATGGGGAGTTCCTTTGAACGCATGATTTATGTTCACAGCAATATACTCCAAATGCAAATACCACACTTAGAATCAACTCCAGACCTTTTACCTGTTTAATTGATGAAGAAATAACGAAGGAATAGCCCACACCTGTCCATGAAATCGCTTTTGATTCAATTGTCCAATTAGTTTTTGTCCCTTAAAAAGGGGGGGGGGGGGGTGGCTCTCTCAAGAGCTGTAATTCCTAAACCCTTCCTCCAGTTTGGATGTAAATGCCCTCAATTTAAACCTGAGAGTGTGCACTTTCAGCCCATATCCATTAAATAACTATAGCTTGAATATGTGTTGGTAAATACCTGAAAAAAAGAAAAATTGTGCCTGTGTCCAAATATATATGGACCTAACTGTATGTCTTTCTTTATTCAGTCAAAGAGAAATTAAATTTTTTTTTAAATCCAGGATTTTTCTACATTTAGTGGACTTCATGGGGTCCAACAGTTTCAGGGTCCACATTGCAGTTTCAATGCAGCTTCAAAGGCTCTACACAATCCCAGCCGAGGAATAAGAGTCTTATCTAGTCAAACCATCAGTCATTTAAAAAAAAAAAAGAAAAAGAAAATTTTTGGACCGTTGGACCCCATTGAAGACCACTAAATGTAGAAAAAATCCTGGATGTTTTCCTCAAAAAACTTAATTTTTTTTTTGAAGAAAAAAAGACAAACATCTTGGATGACGTAGGGCGGGGGTGAGGAGAAGAATGGCAGAAAATCCCCAAATGCAGATGTGCATCATAGTTAAAAAGGCTTGTGTCTGTAAAGGTGCTTCAACTAAGCACTAAATACTATTGCAATGTAATTATTTCAGTTTTTCATTTTTAATAATTTTGCAAAGTTGTCACAAATCTTTGCTTTTTGTAATTATGGGTTTTGGAATGTTTTACCAACTGAAACTGAAATAATTAGAAGCACAAATTTATATTATTTGTGCTTTTAGTGCAATAATTCTGATGAAATGTAAAAAGAAATTTCTCAAATGATAAACATGATTATCAGTTGAACCAATATCAGGCATTCCATATTCATGGAAGATGTGTGTTAAAGTTATTGTCATTATGAAATGCATTTGGAATGTATATTTGAACACATCAATAGATCCTACAAAACAATCACGTCATTGCCCCGCGTGATCATAATGAAACTGTCTGTGTTTCAGATGCTGATTCAAGTTAAAGAACTTTTATCCAAACTTCCAAGTCTTGTTGAAGTTTCGTTAAAAGAGGTAAGAGAATCGGACGAGCATTCTGCTTAACAACAAGCTTGAATTCGGTTTATGGCTTTTTTATGTATTTGTCGTCCTTATAAGTAATTCCCTTTGATATTGAAATGATTTTCTTGTTCTCACTGTTCATTTGTCTTGTTGTTTAGACAGAGAAAATGACTATTTGTGGGGACACGCATGGCCAGTACTTTGATCTTCTAAATATCTTTGAGTTGAACAGCTTACCATCTCCAACTAATCCTTATGTATCCTTTTCCTTTTGGGTTTGTAATCTTAATTGTGTGAGAGCTGTTCTCATGAAAATGAATATTATATTAATTGAAAATGAATAAGCTACACAGTACAAGCTTATCCTTTGCATTGTTTTATGATTTTATGATTTATGCTTTTACCCAGTGTAAGGACAGTAACACATGGCTGCAAGTGACTTGATTATTTTATAAAACCCTGGTAGCAGCGAGATGATGAAAGGCACCAGTGTTCCATAGTTTGTTATTATTATTAATAATAACATAAACATTTATTCCTCCAAGTAATGTAGTTTAGCCAAACTGCTTGCAATGTTCATTTTTATCAGCATTGCACAGTAATGTTGAATTGAGCTGATGTGCTATACACATTTCCCCCCACCGAGATCCAGTAAATTAGCCTTGACTTTAGGATCTCAGCTGTTCAATGGTGACTTTGTGGACCGTGGCTCTTTCTCTGTAGAAGTCATTCTCACACTTTTTGGCTTCAAGCTGCTCTATCCAGAACACTTCCACCTGCTTAGGGGTGAGGACACACCAAAGCTTCCTTGTTTTGTACCAGCAGAATTGCCAAAAACATTTCCAATGTTTGTGTGTGAGAGATAAATGTTATCATTTGAAATGTATTTTTCTTTTTGGTTTCGTGAAGGTAACCATGAGACAGACAACATGAATCAGATGTATGGGTTCGAGGGTGAGGTGAAAGCGAAGTACACTGGCCAGATGTTTCAGCTTTTCAGTGAAGTTTTCCAGTGGCTTCCACTCGCCCAGTGCATCAATAACAAAGTGCTGGTAAGAAACAAGTCGGGCGTCAGATTCAGTATATATTCTGCAGTCGGATTTATCCCACTTCATATTTTTGTCTTTGAATTTGAGTACAAGTGGAATTGTGTTTCAGGTGATGCATGGCGGACTGTTTAGTGAGGATGGTGTGACCTTAGATGACATTAGAAAGATAGACAGGAACAGGCAACCTCCAGACTCTGGTAAGATGTGTCTGATATCACAAGATAATATTGTTAATGTCAAAGCTTATTCAGCCCTGCACTGTTTGTGACCTCAAAGACTCCTCAAATCAGGTGGCTTATTGCTGAGAGGTGTGCTATTACTTGTGATCAGATTTAAGATTGTATTCTGGTGGGCTGTAAAATGGAAAAAATAATCTTATAGATTTACACTGAAAGAGACTCTAGAGACTTGTGGGTGGAGTATTTTGACTCTGGCTAAAGGCCCGTTCACACCAAGAACGATAACTATAAAGATAACTATATTAGTGTCCACACCAGCAGATGATATCGTTCTGTTTATTCTAAGCGCGTGCTTGTCTGACGCTTTAAATGCTCAAGCTTGTTACAGCAGGATGAATTCTGATTGGCTGTCAATGTTCATCATCTGGATAAAATCGTTGTGGGTAAAAAATTTTAGCGGTCACACTATGCCACCTCAACATTACAAAATACTTGGTGACATTTTATAATATGTATACAGTAATAAAGTGCTCACAAATAATTTGCAAACTATCAGTTTGTAGTTAATTTATAGGTTATATATTGTAGTCTCTACATTGGTAATACATTACTAGGCTATATACAATTAGTGAGTACTTTGTTCATTATAAAACAATTATCATGGTTTAATTAGCTTTTTTATGCTTTGTGTACAGTATTTTAAACCAGTAGTAAAGGAGTTGTTAATGGTTATTAGGAGTAAATACTTACGTTTCCCTCTATAGACCTTATGTAGCCCCGCCCCTTTTCAGCGATGCGCTCGTTGTCTTCCAGTTTGTATTTTCTCTGCGATCTAATCTGACATATATATGAATGAACGGCTCGTTTTAAAATCTTCCTGGCCTACTAACATTTTTTAAGATATCTGCTTTAAACATTTCAATGGTCATGATGACTTTTGTTTACTCTACAATAAGTAAATCCACTTCACCAGTTAATTACTCTTGGGCAGCGATGCCACAGAAATATACAGAGAGACCGCAAAAACAGAACTTCAAAGACAATATTCTAAGGAAGTTCTATTACAACTAAGTTCCAACAACCACCCATACACTTTAACAACCACATAGTGATCCCCTAGCAACCATCCAGAGCACCCTAGCAACCACATAACACTGCACTAAGACCACTCAGAAGGCCTGGCCAATCACACACAACACTCTTGCAAAGTGCTATCCAGTATTGCACGGCCAAGCATGTTTTTATTGGAAAATGTAACTCAAGTTGTAATTTGTAACTCTTTGTTGCACAGGTCCAATGTGTGATCTCCTGTGGTCAGATCCTCAGCCGCAGGTTAGTTCCTGTTCCCCCTTCAGCTAACCAAAGGTTTTAGGTCAGAGCGTTCACCTGTGTTTGACTGATGTGTGTTCTCTTCCAGAGCGGACGGTCCATCAGTAAGCGGGGTGTGAGCTGTCAGTTTGGGCCTGATGTTACAGAGCGCTTCCTGGAGCAGAACAAACTGCAGTACATAGTGCGCAGTCATGAGGTGAAAGCCGAGGGTTACGAGGTCACTCACTCAGGGAAGTGCATAACCGTGTTCTCAGCGCCAAACTACTGGTATGATCATCTCTCTGTCCTTATTGTGTATTTGTTCCCTTATTAGTGCATTGTGATTTTCAGAGGGGATATTAAAGGCACAGTATGTAAGATTTTTGGATTAAGATACAATGGTATATATATTATGGACTTGTGTACTTGTATTGTCCCAAATGTTTCCAACAATGTTTAAATCTAGAGAAAACACCAATTTTAATCAGACTCCTAATTGCGTCGTCTGTCAATGACATCAGATCCGCATTACCCTCGATTTCTGGTTTGACTTATGTAGAAACCATGGACACCAAAGATGCTTTAATACATGTTTTATTATACAGGGGAGTAACTGTCTGGATACCTTTATCAACAGAAAAATAACCATTATTATATAGTTCAACACGGTTTTCTTGATTTTTCTCCTTTTTCTCCACCATACAATATTTTAAAATGAATTGTATGTCATTTTGCAACACAATTCATCCAGCTTTTATTAATGTGATGTTCTAATATCGATCTAGTTTACTGTGATGTTCAACAAGTGTTTCACAGCAACCGTTGAGCGAACACAGATTAACGATATAACACAACTTTGCATGAATGAATGAATTAAATCTTTATTTAAAAAAAAAAAAGACAGCAACACGTATGAAATATCCATCAATGAAATAAAAACAAAAACAGGAAGAAAAAAAAAATTAGTATAATAATCAACCTGTTCGAAAATGGATTGGTAGAAGCCCTAGACTTATCTGGACCTACCCCCAGTAACTACCCAAACCAAATCACAATCGAACAAGATAAATCCTACATAACGTTTAAGATAATACAGAAAAAATACTAAATTAACTAATGCTTTATCCTAATATAAAGATGAAGAAACAGAAACAGAAACCAATATCAAGCATGGTTTACAAGTTATGAGTTATCATTCACCCTCACCACTTTTGTATTTATCAAAAATAAAACTTTTGTACCTTTTAAATTGCAACGTTAACACTTTGTTTGATCGAATTGCTCAGACCATTCTACAAAAGCACCTAACAAATAGAAATACACATACTTTTGAGCTTTGTCCGAGTCCTATGTTGTCTCAAATTTAAATCCCCTCTCAAGTTATAACCCCCATCCCTGTCTGTGAATAGTTTGTTGTATGTTTCCATGCAACTGTTTATTTATTGCTTTATAGATTAATTGTGCAGTCTTAAATTTAACCAGATCATTAAACTTTAGAGTGTGAAATTTTAAATACAGTAAGTTGGTATGCTTGTGGTATCCTACTTTATTTACTAACCTAATTGATCTTTTTTGTATTGTGCTTAATGTTTGTAAGGTGATTTTGTAGGTGTTGCCCCATACTTCTACACAATAATTTAAGGCAACACAAGTGAACAATACAAAATAAAAAGTGCTTTTTTACTCCATGCATGCCTTGCTTTCCCCCATTACTCCAATACTCTGCGCTACTTTTGTTCTAACATATTTGATATGGGGTTTCCAACAAATTTTGAAATCCAGAATCACACCCAAAAACGTATTTTCGTACACTCTTTCTATTTTAACATATTAATCAATACTTTTACTTGTGTGTCAGTTTTAAGATTACCAAACAGCATAAGTTTGGTTTTATCTACATTTATCGATAATTTAAGTCAAACCATATTTTTAACTGCTGTGACCACCTCCAAAAGCTGCTTCAGATTTTCCCCAGAACAAAAAATATTGGTATAATCTGCAAAAATCCCAAATTTTAAGAGGTTAGTCACCGTACACGTCATTTATGTACATAATAAATAATTTTGGACCCAATATTGACCCCTGTGGTACTCCACAGGTGATACCCAAGCACTCAGATCTGTACTCCCCTATCTGAAAAAATTGAAGTCTGTTACTTATGTAACTTTTCATCCAATCTAATACAATTCCTCTGATACCATACTTTTCCAGTTTATTGATTAACAAACAATGATCGATTGTATCGAAAGCTTTTTTAAGTCAATAAATACTGCATATTTCTTGTTATCTATCAGGGTTCCCGCGGGTCCTTAAAGTCTTAAAAAAAAAAAAAAAAATTACAATTCGGGTAATAAGGTTAAATTGTTAAGGTGTGTATTTAATTAAGGTTTTTAATTAAGGTTAAAGGTTAAATTGTCTTAAATGTACCGTAAAGTTGCTGTAGGTATTACATTTTTTGCCGGTGCGCTTAATGGCGATCAGAAAGCACAGTGGCCCACTGTAAAATAGTTGTGTAAAATCTAATAGTTGATTAATTTAGTATTGTGTGAAATGAGTCTCCGCAATTTAATAGCTGTTTACGGTATGTCGGCTACAGACACTGACGTCAGGCTGCATGTCGCCATTACGCGGTTGTCGATGTGAGGTTCAAAATGCAAAGAGGATGGGGAAGTGCAAATTTAATGACAAGTGGATGGAAGAGGATGCATTTAGGAGGTGGTTGGCGCCGGTTGAAAACATGTGTAAATTATGCAAAAAGACCTTTTCATTAGGGACCATGGGGCTCATAGCCGTCAAATCGCATATGAAAGGAGAAAAGCACAAGCGTTACGTTGCAGCAGCTAGCCATAGTGGGGCCAGGTTAATCCCTGCATTGTTTGCAGCACGACCTAACGAGGTTACAAGTTCAGACGCCACCTCTCAGTCGGCTATAACAAGTTTCTTAATTAAATTATCCAATCTATTTACATACAATTTTTCAAATATTTTTGAGAACTGCGAGAGTTCGTAATTCGTAATTTTATTATAATTCGTGAATTGATTTCTCTCTCCAGCTTTATATAGTGGTATGAATTTAGCAATTTTCATTTTGCTTGGAAATACACCTGTTTTGAAAGACAAATTATAAATATAAGTTAACAGTTTAACAATTGCACCAATGACATCCTTAATTAAAACCATATCAATGTCATTCCAGTCTGTTGACTTTTTATTCTTACATTTGCTAACAATTTCAATAATCTCCATTTCCTCAACTGGTTTCAAAAACAGAGTTAGGGTCACTGTCTAAATAATCCACAGCCATCACCTCACCTTCAATCTGTTGACTTTTAATTTCCTCTGCCAGATTTTATCCCACACTTACAAAAAAAGATTAAACCCATTGACCGCATCATTCATGTTGCTTAAAGTCCTCTCATTATCTATAAAATACTGAGGGTATTTTTTATCCATTGATCCATTCCTGATAATATTATTTAGCACATTCCATATACCCTTGATACCATTTTTATTATCATTAAGTATTTTATTATAATAATCTTTTTTACTTATCCGCATGATACTGGTCAACTTATTTTTATATCTTTTGTATTTGTTTATACAAAGTGTTCTTTTTTTTTTTACAAGCATTTTTTTTAATCCTTTTGTCATCCATGGTCTCTTTAAGTTTGTGCTTTATGTTAAATTGTTTTAAAGGACAGTGTTCATCATATACTGATTTAAAAGTGGTCAGAAATGTTGCATATGCATTATTGGTATCAGTTAGCCTGGCAAGCCAGACCTACATCAAGATGTTAGGTCTGGGAACTCATCATTGACAGGGCTCAATCCGAAGGGCGGGATAAACGGTTGACTTTCAAATTCTCTCTGCACGCAATTGGATAGCGCTACAACCAACCAGAGCAACGAAGTCAGCAAAACTCTGAACACATCTTGTTTTTGTTTTTTTAAATGACTCAAGTGTCGTTCTTTGTTCTTGTTTCAAAGAAAGCTTAACTTCAAATCATCCAGAGTCGCGGTCAAAGCCGAATCGAAAGACAGCTGTTCGCCAGCAGCAGCCATTCTTTGTTTTCAAGTAGCAGTGAACCGTCGCAACTGTCGTCATTATGTTAAGCCCGCCCGCCGACTCTATACACGATATGATTGACCTGACCAGAGTTTGGTTTTTCCAGCTCAAAAGCCTATGGAGAGTTGCTAGACCACACTGGCTGCGAAATAATTTTTGCTGCCACTTGGGTGCATCTAGATTTCTAGGCTAGGTATCAGTCTCATCATACAATTTTTCCAATTTCCGTATATGTAACTGATTCACTTCTAAATCTATTTGATTCAACAGTTCTAACTCTCCTGTAACTAATCTCATTAACTTCCTTATACTTCACATGATCACAAACACACATCACAAAAACGGGCAAATGGTCACTTATGTCATTTAGTAGCAACCCACTCTAAAAGTATTGTCCTGTTCTGTTTGTGGATATGTTGTCTATTAGAGTTGCACTGTGATATTTTATTCTGCTTGGTTTGGTAATAAGTGGGAAAAGGCTCATACCAAACATTACATCAATAAATTAATCTGTCAGTTTATGCTTATTTGGATTTAAGAGATCTATATTGAAATCCCCACAAATGAACACAGCTTTGTGAACATTCTTAGTAAATAGACTTCCCATACTGTTCATGAACATTTCGATATTTGAACCAGGGGCTCTGTATACACAGTTTATGATTACATTTTCTTTTTTTCCAAATTAATTTCAACCGTTATTATCTCGATCACATCATCAATATTACTTTCAACACACTCAAATGTATTTTTAATATGATTGGTTTTTTTGACCAAGTAAAACAGCGCTGCGTTACACCACAATTTTAATTGGACAAATAAAGTGACAAGAGCAGTAATTCAGCACTCGCTGTTTCATTAGAATGAAATAAAATAAAGTGAATTCGGGCTGAACAATTTTGGAAAATAATCTAATTCCGTTTTTTAACCAATATTGCGATTCTTTTTTAAGATCTTTATCTTTTGTATTATTCAACAAAGACAAGTAATAAATCATTGTATTGTATGACCAACACAATATTAGATAAATTAAACATAAATTGTGCTTTCCTGTATCCCAGGCCTATATATTGTGTTGAAATTAGGTGATGAAATTGATATAAATGACATATTTCACAGTAGTACATCGACTGATTTGTTGAACTTCCAGCCTTGTAAACATGTAATAATTATTATGACATCATAAAGTACTGACAAATAAGCCTGGTGTAAACATTAATATGAAAGTCAGTAACAAATCACACAAACTAAAGTGCAGATTGCAGGCTTTACCACACTCAGTATTTAGATAAATCAAAGTCACTGTAATAAACATATATAAATAAGTGGATTGCACTTTTTAAACAGTCTGTGAACTTTACTAGACAGTCTTTAAACACATAAATACAAATATTAAATGTATATTATCTTACCGATCTCCAGTCAGTAACATAACACACAAAGTGCAGAAAAATAAAGGAGAACAAATATCTGCGTTTACCTCTTTGAAAATATTTAGGTAAATCAAAGTTAAACATAATTTAAACATGTGAATTGTACTTTTTTTAAATTAAATCTTAAAAGAAAAAGAAACTGTCTGAACTAGGGCTGCCCCTTAATATTAGACTAAACAACTAAAATCGCAGAGCAGAATCAGCACTCGTGAGAGAATATAGTGCTTATCACTTTCTCTGAGGATGACTGTTTCCAATTTCAGTTTCAGTTCTTTTTTTGTACAGACTGGACTTGTTACATGCACTGAACACAAACGTTTCACTTGGTTGCAGGATTCTTTGCCAAGCCATCGAGTCATTAAGTCTAGCTCCTCAGTAGCAGTGAGACCCAGCCCTTGTGTGGCATTTTTATATGAAGACTGCCAAGCACAATAATTTTCTGGTTTATCATCAAACTCATTCAGGCTTGCACTCACCAGGTCACGTCGAGCTAAGTATTGCGCAAGATGTTCAGACATGCCCTGCTCAGTTTTTAACTGGGGGTAATAGCACGGAGCAGCAATATTCAAGTCAGTATGAAACTTCTTTGAATCGACTTGAGTGTCCTCTCTGTCAGTTAAAGTCTCACCATAGAAACAGGATCCTGCCGGTGTGAAGAGAAGGGATTGTTTGGACTGAAAATGAGAGTGCCGTCTGTGGCTGCTCGCTTTGTGGAGCAAGTTGGGCCAAAATGAGTTTGGACGTATTCGCTTGTCCGCTCCATTTTATCTCCTCCTGACGAGCTTGTTTCATCCAACAGAATACACTTCGCAATTGTGTCAGCCGATTCCCAAACGGCTGCTTCAGCTTCAGCAGCCGCTGCTTCACGACACATGGCGAGCGTTTCAAGCTCAGTCTCTCTTCTGACTTTCTCTAATTGTGATTCAGCTGCTTTAGCTGCCTTTTCTATTTTAGCTTTAGCCTCTTTTTCTGCATATTCAGCACGTACTTAAGCAGCTGCTGCTTTAGCCCGTGCACGGATTACTACACTGTTTGATGACGCAGATGAGTGAGAGCTTCCACTAGCAACAGAAGACTGCACGTTTTCCATCCATCCTGCTGTGATGTTCAACACTAACTTTTCTGTCTTTTCACTGTGTTGTCCTCACTGCAGTGTAGCAACTGTAGCTATACAACCAGCTAACTCTAATGCAAAATGATGACAAGTCGTAGTGAGCGATTTCATGCTGTTTACTGTAGCTTTCAACATCATCTTACATGACAGAGTGAAAACTGTAACAAAGGAATAAAGTTTGACTGTTTTAACATAAATCTTGTCAAATGAAATCTACCTGAATATACATGTAAATAAACATTGTAACTATGTCTAGTCTTTCCTTTTTAAATGGTAATGTAACATAACAATGAATTTTGAACTTACGACATTGCCTCTAGTGCTAACAACAGATGGATTAAATGTACACACATACTGTCAGCTTCCTTTCTTCAGTACAGGAAATAACCTCTAACCCTGAACTCCCGATTTACATCGTATCAAAATAAAAGTCCCTAACATTTTGCCTTAATGGCAAAACACTAAGCGTTGGCTTGACATTGGACATTCGAAGATTTAGGGACCGTCTCTAAAGTTACATATACATTGGTACACACGTTTCTAACTTCAATAGCATTTGGAGAGAATGACTTACAGAAAAGTGGTAGGTGTCAGGCATGATGCACCACCTTTTATATTTTTGATATGTATTCAAATAAATTGAAGTTAGAAACGTGTGTTATGTCGTCAAGTGTATTTAGTCAAGTGTATTTATATAGCACTTTTCACAATATAAATTGCATCAAAGCAGCTTCACAGTATCAATCAAATAACATAACAATGTTTGTTTCTTTGTGGAAAAAACATCCACGTTTGGTAGGGCTGATCAATGGTACTAATGCTTGGTTAATTAATTTGAATATCCCCAACCGAGCAAGCCAAAGGCAACAGTGGCAAGGAACCGAAAAACTCCAAGTGACCTACTGGTGTCCTAAAACTCTATCAGGTGATTTAATGGAGAGAAAAAAAAAACCTTGGGAGAACCCAGGCTCAGTCGGAGGTCAGTTCTCCTCTGGCGGTTATGAACTAGAGGCTGGATTTACAGTAACTGTAATTTGATACAGAATTTTGTTTTATTTTATCACTTCGGGGTGGATACGCGAACCGTAATCACAACGTTTTATCTGTAGAGTGGGAAAAGGGATCCTCCATAAGGAGAGGCTAGTTGGCACTTCAGCATTGTGTTGTCATCGGGTCCAGGCAAAGCTCCTTGTCAGATCTGGATACGGCCTGGATACGGCAGGCTGCGGGAAAACCTCGGGATAAACAAAGACACTAAAATTAGCGTAGATGCTATTCTTCTTATGATGTAACGAGTACATCAGGATTTAAGGGAAGTGTTCCCAGTTCTGGCTGACCTAATCTATGCAGCCTAACATTGAATTATAGAAGTCTATAATGTATTATGTGTATGCTAGGTCAAAGAGATGTGTCTTTAATCTAGCTTTGAACTGACAGAGTGTGTCTGCTTCCCCGACAATGGTAGGATGACTGTTCTAAAGTTTTGGTGCTAAATAGGAAAAGGATCTACCGCCAGCAGTCGATTTTGATATTCTAGGTATTATCAACTGGTCCGAATTTTGAGATCGCAATAGACGTGAAGGACTATAATGCGTTAAGAGCTCGCTCAAGTACTGCGGAGCTAAACCATTTAGTGCTTTGTAAGTATTCAACAATATTTAAAAATGTATACGATGTTTAATAGGCAGTGTTGACAGAACCGGGCTAATATGGTCATATTTCCTGGTTCTAGTAAGAACTCGAGCTGCTGCGTTTTTGACCAGCTGTAGTTTATTTATTAAGCGTTTGGGCAACCACCCAGTAGAGCATTACAATAATCTAGTCTTGATGCCATGAAAGCATGAACTAATTGTTCCGCATTTGTTAATGAGAGCATATGTCGTAATTTTGATATATTTTTAAGATGGAAAAATGCGGTTTTACAGATACTAAACACGTGACTTTCAAATGAAAGATTGGTATCAAAGAGCACACCCAGGTTCCTAACCGACGACGAAGACTTAACAGAGCAGCCATCAAGTGTTAGACAGTATTCTAGGTTATTACGTGTGGAAGTTTTTTGTCCAATAATTAGAATCTCTGTTTTTTCAGTAGTTTAGTAGTAGGAAATTATTAGTCATCCAATTTTTTATATCAGCTATGCATTCCGTTAATTTTGTGAATTGGTAAGTTTCGTTGGGTTTTGAAGAAATATACAGCTGAGTATCATCGGCATAACAGTGAAAGCTAATTCCATGTTTCCTAATGATATCTCCTAATGGTAGCATGGACAGTGTGAACAGCAGCGGTCCTAATACTGAGCCTTGTGGTACACCATACTGAACTTGTGATCGATAAGACATCTCTTCATTTACTGCTACAAACTGATAACGTTCAGATAAGTATGATTAAACCATGCTAGTGCAATTCCACTAATGCCAACATAGTTTCCTAGTCTATTTAAAAGAATATTGTGGTCAATTGTGTCAAATGCAGCACTAAGTTCAACTAAAACTAATAGAGAGATACAACCACGATCGGATGATAAAAGTAAATCATTTGTAACTCTAATGAGAGCTTTCTCAGTACTATGGTGCGCTCTAAATCCTGACTGAAAATCCTCGCAGATATCATTTGTTTCAAGAAAGGAACACAGTTGTGAGGATACTGCTTTTTCTAATATCTTTGACAGAAAAGGCAGATTTGAGATCGGCCTGTAATTGACTAATTCTGAAGGATCGAGTTGCGTTTTTTAACAAGTGGTTTTATCATAGCCAGCTTAAAGGTTTTTGGTACGTATCCTAGAGACAAAGACGAATTAATGATATTAAGAAGAGGATCTATAATCTCTGGAAGCATCTCTTTCAGTAGCTTAGTCGGTATAGGGTCTAACATACAAGTTGTCGATTTAGATGAATTAACGAGTTTGTAGAATTCTTCCTCTCCTATAGCAACAAATGAATAAAATTTTTCCTCAGGGAGACTACAATGCACTCCCTGGTGCGATACTGTAGTAGACGGTTGCATAGTTATAATTGTGTCCCTGATATTATCAATCTTATAAGTGAAGAAGTCATTACTGTGTTGCCCGGAAACTTCTGTGCTTGAAGCTTTCTTTTTCATTAGTTTAGCCACTGTTTCAAATAAGTATCTAGGATTATGTTTATTTTGTTCTAATAGGGTTGAAAAATAAGCAGATCTAGCAGCTTTTAAAGCCTCTCTGTAAGCAATCGAGCTCTCTTTTCATGAAATCCGAAATACCTCTAGTTTTGTTTTCTTCCAGTTGCGCTCCTTTTTTCTGGCTGCTCTCTTAAGGGCCTGAGTGTGCTCGTTGTACCACGGCGTTGGACTATTATCTTTAATCTTCTTTAAGCGCAACAGAGCAACTGCGTCTAAAGTGCTGGAAAAGAGAGAGTTAAAAGTTTCTGTTGCAATATCAAGTTCTTCTAAGCTATCCGGGATGCCGAGATGATGAAACTGATTAGGAAGATTATTGATGAAGCAATCATATGTAACTTTAGAGACGGTCCCTATGTGCAAATGTCCAATATCAAGTCAACTTTATGCCAGTATATGCATAGGCGTAATTTGCGGATGGGACATGTCCCCACCACTTTTTGCCAGGGTCGATATTGTCCCCACCACTTTTGAAATCACTTTTCGCAGCACGGATGTACAAATAACCTAAATAAAACATCTCCAGTTGACTAGCAGAGCATTCATTTCGTTCGTTTGGAATAAGAAGCAATCTAATGCTGAAATGTGTTGTTTATGAAATCAAGTGCTCGTTGCCCCTGCGATCAGTGGCGCGGATACAGTATCTCTTGTGTCTCGCACACAGTCTTAACTCGGACGTACGCTTCAATCGGTTGCGGAGACACTCTTCTCTATTCGTTCCGGTGAAATCTCAAAACAAACTGCACACAAACGTGTCCCTGCTTGATATACAACCACTGATAAATATAATCGGTTTTGATGAGGAAAAAAAACTATACGAGTGTGGATTAGAACCCACAACCTCTGACACGCTTGGCAAAAGTTCTGCCACTCGACCATTAAAGTACATTCGTAAATCAGTCGGATCTATGTATTTGTTCACGTGACATATTAGATTGTGACACAACATATTAGATCTCATTAAACACGATGGATGAAACCCAGTGTACTATTTAAATCGATTGCTGGACATCGTAATGTTATTGTACATAGCCTACGTCTGATTTATAATTCAACATTGTATTAGCAACACACACACACGTGTCCAACCCACTATGCCACTGAGTATATTACAGGGAAATGCTGCGTGAAACTTTGCGCATTAAGTTCATATTCTGAGTCCATCTGCTTGCCTGTAGCAATATAACGTTAGTAGCCTGCAGCCTTCTCAATAAGGTGCGAGTTTGGTCCTTCCTTTATATCACTTTATTAGTCCATTAAGCTACGTTAAGCACTTTATATTCCAGCAATCCTGAAGTATTGAGGGAAACCCTTGTACTGAAGCACATCGCCGCGATATAAAGTTAACAAATACACATACATTTCTATAAATGAGTTGTTATGAATGGCTTGCTCGAACTGTTGCTCGGTTTTCATCAACAACACGCGCTTGCACCCCCTGCTAGTGAGGTGACTAACAGCAGATGGAGATTACGCTCGGTATTCTACTGCTTTTCCTGGAATTTCTGGATGTCAATGTTCAATTTACTGTTGAATTTGAACCACTGAATTTGTGGAAGCGGATTTGTGTCTGAATTAAAATGCAAGCATGGTTAATGCAATGCATTTTTTTTCAAGCAGTGCAATTCAACAGGCTTTTTGTTTCAAAAACATTTGGCATTATTTTACTTCCATACCCCTGACTACATCCAAATGTTTTTGGAGTGATCGGATAATAAAAGAAGTTTACGCCTGTATTTAGTGCTGTCTACTTGTACAAGCAGGGTGCGATTTGTGAAGAAAAAAAAAGAGTGGGGGATGTTTTGAAAAAATTTTATTCATAAAAATAAATCTTCATAAAACTTCATCACTGCATTTGTCCCCACCACTTTTTGCCAGGGTTGATAGTGTCCTCACCACTTTTGAAAGCTACCAATAAAAATAAATAAAACATCTCCAGTTAACTCTAGTAGAGCATTAATTTCGTTCGTTTGTTAAATAAGATGCGATCTGAAATGTTCTTTTTTTTAAAATCAAGTGACCAAAGTGCTCGTTGCCGCGGATACAGTGTTCTGTTGTGACTCTCGCATAGTCTTCACTCGGACGTGCTCCGTTGCGGAGAGACTCTCTATTCGTTACGGTGAAATCACAAAACAAAAGTTCTGCCACTGAACTTTTAAAGTACATTGAGTTAGTAGTCGGATCTATGTATTTATTCAAGTAAAAAATTCTCGCCACTAACAACATATATTAGATCTCATTAAACGACAAATTAAACACAATGCACTATTGTATACTATGCACCACCCCCCAAGTTTTGTGACTGGTCTCGCCACTATAGTAGCACTGATCACTTTGAGGGGGGGGGGGGGACAAATTTATCCCCACCGGGGATAAAAATAATTAAGCAGAGGCTTACATTGACATTGACCTGAAAGGAAGGAAATCCCATGCACCCCACCTGAAGCGCACGTCCAGAAATCCGTGTCTCAGCGCGCAGTTGAGAAATAAAAGGCATGTGTAACAGTATATTGGATCTGTGCAGCTCTTCAAGTGACAGCAGCCTAATATTCCTGCTGCTGTCTGTGTTTTTAATGTTAATCAAACAACAAAGAACAATTACTCATGGCTCTTGACTGAATTACTTTTATAACTTTAATAAAGATAAATAAGTGTTTAATGGAAGGTAAAATATATTTATGTCTGGGCAAGTCACTGGCTATTGGCAGGTGTGGAAAAAAGTTAGTTTTAGGCCCTGTTTGAACCCCGTACTACAGATTCATTTTCCATCAGTTACAAATTGTGTGTATATCGTCATGACTTTTTCTGTGTGCTTCTTTTTTTTTCTTAGTGACCAGATGGGAAATAAAGGAGCTTACATTCATCTCAGGGGATCAGACCTCACTCCAGAGTTTCACCAGTTTATTGCTGTGGTCAGTGGAATTACATTTTTATACATATTTACGTTCATTCATTTTGAAGACACTTTTATACAAAGCTACTTACAAATAAGTGACATCTGAAGATTAGTGGTAGGGATGCAACAAAATGAGGAAAATGTTTATCCAAAAATACAATACATAGCATTTATTGCAAACACTGCAAAATTATTATAATATTAATAAAATTCATAGAATTGTTTTAGAAAAGTGTAATTTAAAATGATTTTTTTTCCACTAGTGTGTCTGAAATATCTAGGGCCAGATTTACTAATAGCTTGCGGCAGCACAAACCCTCTTTTGGCGTTAAAAACTACTGTCAGAATTGACTAAAGACACGCAGTGAAAAATTTGCTCTGAAAAGCCGTGAACAGGGTTACTTTTGCGGCTGACCTTATTGCAGATGCATTTATAGGAGTGTCCCTTTCAGACCCAAAATTTATATGAGGATAGTATTTAAATGAATCACACAAGGTGATTTCTAAAGTTTGCGCCTTTCAATTTACTGGTATTTGCGGCATTATTTACCTCCCCAAAAAAGCTTGTCTTAAACTAGACGCTAATTTGCATTGGTCATAAAGGAAATGATCTGGCGGTGTCGGTGTTCTTTAATTTGCGCGATGTCAGTAGATCACGTGCAGAGCTTTCCACTCCCATCGGCGTGCTTTGGTTTTGCGCTCTCTCACGCTAATTTGCCTTGTTTCGTAAATCTGGCCCCTACTTTTTCCTATTGGTAAGAACTTTTCTAAGCATTTTCCTATTGATGCATTGCACCTGTCATTTTTAAAATATATGATTATTATTATGTGGCTTAGCAAACTAGTATAATTAGAAAAAAATGATGTGTTGCAGTTATAAATGTAGTTTATGAAATTATTTTTTCCTTTCCTCAGCCTCATCCAAACGTCAAGCCGATGGCATATGCTAACTCTCTGATGCAGCTGGGTATGATGTAGAGGTTTTCCATTTATCACACAGCAGCTGCTGTGGTCTGAAGTCCACACCAATCCCTCTAAATCCACTCTCACATTCTTCTCATCTGTTCAAACAAACAGCTTCTTCCTTGCGGACACACACACATTTTTACAGTACTCATCATACCTGTAGTTACATAGGGGAGAAATCACTGAGTCATACATTGGGGATGCCTTGACTTTCAAACGGAAATAGGAATGTAATTTGCTCATTAATGGTTGTCATTCTTGGGATGATGCTCCCCAAAAGATGATAACCCCCCCCCCCCACCCCCCGCCCACACAACCTTGTCATTAATGTATCAGTTCATGTAGAGACGCATAGATTGAATTGGATGTTGCTCTATGATAATGGAGCTGAATTGTACCAAAGAATGGGCAAATGTATATAATGCATCCCAAAGTAAGAGTACTGATGCAGAATTTCTGCTCCTGTGACCATATTATTATGAGAACCAGAGGCATAAAACCTGATCAGCACTTTTTCCCAAAGGTGTGTTTCTACATAGGGCCTTTATTTTAAAAATTTGCCCCCATGAATTCTTCATAACCCCCCATGTTATTTCATGTTAGTGAAGTTATGTTGGGAGGGAGAACAGCGTGTCATTTCGTTTGTGTAGCAGTTAATGTGTTGTATGTGTCATCTATCAAAAACCATTAAAAACATAATAAAAAAAAAACTTTTTATAACAAGCTCCATCAGGAAACCTGACCCAGAGCATCTGTCTAATCTGTCAAATAAACATTTCAAAACAAGTTTAGGTACTGTGTAACTCCAGTAGTTTTCTTCACACACTCTCTTTCAGAATGGGGGAAAGTGCCGTATTGTGAAGCACAGTAACTGTTTGGTGTTCTCCACTATGTAGGCAGCTCCCACATGTTCTTTCTCCCAGAATGCTTGACTGAAATGCACTGGAGATCTTCTATTACCCTTGTACCTTCCACTGTTTGTCTAGCAGATCCTGAACCCTTTGTGTGGACTCAAAATAATACAGCAGAAACCTACCTTCCTCTCTTTAAGCGCACTGCAGCCATGTCCCATGCCCTTGACTTTTTAGAGAATATCGTTATATACACCAACATGTGTGTGTGTGTATATATATATATATATATATATATATATATATATATACACACACATGTTGGTGTATATATATATACTGTATCATTGAGATTTCTGTGTATGTTTGGAAAAAAGAAGCTATTGAATAAAAAACGCCAGTCCAATAATATAGAATGTGGTCATACCTTTTTTTTTAACGATATTTGTGTTTTAGTTTAGACATGAGTTGCACCAGTAGTGACACAGGTTGGCATTATCAGCATTGGCTGCGGCTGATAAGAAAAGGAGCGTTTCATTAATTCAACAGGGACTGAATGGGAAAATGTGTCGTTTTATGTTTCAATATTGCACAATAGGCAACATGTCTGGCAGTATGTTTTGAATAAAAATTGAAAAAGGACAAAAAACTAGCTGTGTGACTTTTGTGACTCCTGGAAGTGTAGCTGGTTCTATTGACCCAGAGCAGTATTTATTTGAAAGCGACTGAGAAGTTCATCACTAACCCCTTATAGGACCATAAAGTGTGTTAAGTCAGTCAGATAACAGTATAGAATTCATGGCAAAGGAGTTTCTATCACTCCTAAACTCCCATGTACACATATCAAAGTTAAGCTTCTGGGAGAACCCTGTTTGAGATGATGGTCAAGATGGTTCTCAGAGAGCAAATGTTGTGGATGGTGGCTGTAATGATAACAGATAACAGATGCTACAATAGTTGAATATGAAGCAAACCCCATAGTATGCACTAGCGAGGAGAAAACCTAACTTTTCCAAACTAAGGGTACTTGTTTCCATATGGTACACATTACAAGAAGAAATTAAATGGATGTGAAAAATAATGAATTTCACATTGAATAATGTGAAAAAGGATTTTTTCCAAAACAGTCCTGCTTGCTTAGCCGATTATTCAGACAGAGAAAAAAACGCAAGCACAACCTATTGTTCAACTTGTCAGAAAGTGTGTGTTGCTGAACACTATAGACAGACACATGTATTCTGACATACACAGATATGTATTCTGACTGACACAGATATGTATTCTCCCAGCCAAAAGGGAAGCATGGAGACTTTTGAACTTGAAACTGAGACTGAGCATCTGGGTAGATCTCAGACAGAGGGAGAGGAATGGATGGTAAGATTCTAACCAATCTTACAGAATCTATGACGTACCACAAACTTTCACAGAAGCTATGAGTATAAATAAATCCCAGATGTTGGCTTAGGCCATGAAAGAGGTAACGGACACATTTACTTTAACCACACTACCTAAGGGGAAACATGCAGTGTGGGGTAGATGGGTCTAAGTCATGGCCAGATATGTTGCTAAAGGTTATAGCCAAGTGATGGGAGTAGAATACAAAGAGACTTTCTCACCAACAGAAAATATCACTTTAATACGAGCCTTGAAACAAATGGCAGCACAATATGATCCGACCACCAGATGGATGTTAAAACAGCCTACTTACATGCTCCAACTGACTGATATTTACCAGAAAGAGCCGGAAGGATTTGAGGTGAAATCAGACAGGAAAAAACGAACAAAATGATAATCCTGATAATCTGGGGTGATGATCTGATTATTGCTGTCAGTAATGATTTACTGAGTGATGAGAAAACAATGCTGACCTCAAGATTTGAAATGAAAGACCTGGGGAAATCAGAAAAGGTTCTAAGTTGACGTTTGTGCCAAGATTAATTCTGTAACTAATGTCTTCCTGTAATTGGAAGATATTCTTATAATAAAGTCCTACAAAGAGAAATGAAGTTGGTCATCTTGTCACCCACATTTAATAGCATTTACATCTAAACATCTGATTGGAATCACTGACACCCTTCCAAGTACCTCATCACATGTTTAACTGTAGATATCGCTTCACAATATAGAATAAACAGGATCACCACCATTGGTGTAATCTAGCTTCTGCTCACATTGTGTTGACCTGCAGGGTTTACCATCTGACATATTCAATCTCAGTTCATTTGAAATATACACAAATACCTACAAAACAGTCAAAAAACCTCACTATTTTTGAAATGTGCAATAAATGCTTATAATAATAATATCAGATATGGGTTTTGCTCTTACAGTTGTTGTTTTTCCCCACAAAGATGCTGTCACATTTATAATGTGCAGTGACCTTTAGACCTCAAATTATATTACAGGTCTGAGGGGATTTTGAACATTTTATGTCATTATCCAGTTTTTGCCATTTTGTTTTCAAAAGGGAGCGAACAACAGTGGATTTTATTTAATATTTTGGTAACTTTTTGGACAAAAACAACTAACAATTACTAACCACTGAGGTAATAACCACTATTTTCAGTTTGTATTACTTTTATTATATTATGTGGATCACAATGAAAGGGTATGTTTATATACAGGTCCTTCTCAAAAAATTAGCATATTGTGATAAAGTTCATTATTTTCCATAATGTAATGATAAAAATTAAACTTTCATATGTTTTAGATTCATTGCACACCAACTGAAATATTTCAGGTCTTTTTTTGTTTTAATACTGATGATTTTGGCATACAGCTCATGAAAACCCCAAATTCCTGTCTCAAAAAATTAGCATATCATGAAAAGGTTCTCTAAACGAGCTATTAACCTAATCATCTGAATCAATTAATCAACTCTCAACACCTGCAAAAGATTCCTGAGGCTTTTAAAAACTCCCAGCCTGTTTCATTACTCAAAACCGCAATCATGGGTAAGACTGCCGACCTGACTGCTGTCCAGAAGGCCATCATTGACACCCTCAAGCAAGAGGGTAAGACAGAAAGAAATTTCTGAACAAATAGGCTGTTTCCAGAGTGCTGTATCAAGGCACCTCAGTGGGAAGTCTGTGGTAAGGAAAAAGTGTGGTAAAAAACGCTTCACAACGAGAAGTGACCGGACCCTGAGGAAGATTGTGGAGAAGGACCGATTCCAGACCTTGGGGGACCTGCGGAAGCAGTGGACTGAGTCTGGAGTAGAAACATCCAGAGCCACCGTGCACAGGCGTGTGCAGGAAATGGGCAACAGGTGCCGCATTCCCCAGGTCAAGCTACTTTTGAACCAGAAACAGCGGCAGAAGCGCCTGACCTGGAATACAGAGAAGCAGCACTGGACTGTTCCTCAGTGGTTGCATGTCATTCGGAAATCAAGGTGCCAGAGTCTGGAGGAAGACTGGGGAGAAGGAAATGCCAAAATGCCTGAAGTCCAGTGTCAAGTACCCACAGTCAGTGATGGTCTGGGGTGCCATGTCAGCTGCTGGTGTTGGTCCACTGTGTTTTATCAAGGGCAGGGTCAATGCAGCTAGCTATCAGGAGATTTTGGAGCACTTCATGCTTCCACCTGCTGAAAAGCTTTATGGAGATGACGATTTCATTTTTCAGCACGACCTGGCACCTGCTCACAGTGCCAAAACCACTGGTAAATGGTTTACTGACCATGGTATTACTGTGCTCAATTGGCCTGCCAACTCTCCTGACCTGAACCCCATAGAGAATCTGTGGGATATTGTGAAGACAAAGTTGAGAGACGCAAGACCCAACACTCTGGATGAGATTAAGGCTGCTATCGAAGCATGGGCCTCCATAACACCTCAGCAGTGTCACAGGCTGATTGCCTCCATGCCACGCCGCATTGAAGCAGTCATTTCTGCAAAAGGATTCCCGACCAAGTATTGAGTGCATAACTGAACATAATTATTTGAAGGTTGGCTTTTTTTGTATTAAAAACACTTCTTTTATTGGTCGGATGAAATATGCTAATTTTTTGAGACAGGAATTTGGGGTTTTCATGAGCTGTATGCCAAAATCATCAGTATTAAAACAATAAAAGACCTGAAATATTTCAGTCGGTGTGCAATGAATCTAAAATATATGAAAGTTTAATTTTTATCATTACATTATGGAAAATAATGAACTTTATCACAATATGCTAATTTTTTGAGAAGGACCTGTATGCTGGTTGATTGCTTCCCTCCACTTTTTGTTTCTATTTACTGCTATTTTATTGTACAACCGTGGCAAAAAGTATTGGCAGTGATTTTGTATTTCACAAAGTTTCCTGTATCAGTATTTGTAGATTATTTTTTCACGTTTCTATGTAATAATGGGAAAAAATGATAAGCATTTCATAAGTTTTAAAGGCTTTTATTAGCAAAAACATTCAATATAAGAGTCAATATTTAAAGTATTGAGCCACAGCCTACAAAACCTTTTCAGTTTACTCTGGCATGCTGCATATCAACTTCTGGGCCAAATCCTGACTGATGCCCATCCATTCTGGCCTTTTTGGTGCTTGGTTTTGGTGAAATTTTTGCATTTATTTAAATGCACAATAATCTAGAAACATGTGAATCACCACACCTGATGCAGAAACCTATGTGAAACACAAAGTTTATTTCACTGCCTATACTTCTGGCCACGGCTGTAGTTCACAATTAAGTAGTCCAGTGGAGTACTTCGAAGTCAAGTTAAGTCTTTTGTTTGAGCTCTTTGTCTTGGACAGTATGACATAGCTAATTTCATTCAAGGTTATGATAAAAATCCTAAAAATATACCTTTCTCATTTAAGGTTATTATTGGTGCAGTATTATGAAAGTAAATACATAAAAATCAAATTTGTTTTGGTCCCAGTGCCTCAGTTACACTAGTAAGATGATTAGTGGCCATGTACAGGAACATTCAACATTCAAACTAAAAACCATATCTTCTTGAGATGTACTGTTTTCGTTTGGTTAAGGTATATTCTTGCATTTTATGAAGACATATTGTAACATATTGTAAAGCAATGTTAGAATGTGAGATAAAGTCGTGTTAAACATTAGTAGACCACTGTATTAATTATCCAGTTATTATCTTGTTTTAAATAGTTAGTCCACAAATTTGTTTGGCCAAGCTGTGTTGTATATCCTATAAATATAATTAGGCTACATGTTAATCATTCACAGTAATGTGAATATATAATGTATAATATAATATAAATAGTGTACTAACCTTGTGTTGAGAAAAAAAGAAAGAAAGGAAGAACTTATCATGTTTCATACTGTAAAGGCACACCCTAAAATTGCAGAAAAAACAAACAAACATGAGATCACTTTGGTATTAAACTCCAGACGACTGTAGTCGGCTGTTGCATTGATAGCTAATCTAAATTTCATTGACTAGAATAGGTGGAGTGAGTCAACCTATTTCCACTTCTCGCACAGAGCCAGCTCCAGAAAGGGCTTACTTTGGTGGAAGTCCCGTGCCCTTTTGGAGTTCCCCCATCCATTTAGTTCAAGAGTTGAAAACCTTTTGTAAAACATTTTTTTTATTTGCAATAAATATCGTAAAGCTCATTGTCTGTTTTCTAAGCTTATATTATTGATTCGTATGCAAATCTTTTTTGTAAAGGTATTTGATTTTAGATATTTGTGAATAAACCTTGTTTGTGAATATGTGCAATGCATCTACGTGTAAAAATAATAACCCCATATGCTCATTTTCTTTTTTTTCCGCGCAAAATGAAAATAGCCTGCCATCTAAACTATCTAAGGTCTATTTGCATGTTGTAGACCTGCATGTGATGTTCTCAAAAAGTACTTACTATAATATTATGCAATAGTATATTATATAATACATGTGTTAAAAAAAGAATAGGTGACGAGTCACCTGAAACTAACCCACAAGCAAGCCCAACCCACACACGACGTGACACCACCAGTTCCTTTCCATCATCCGCCTTCAAGAAAACCATGAGCATACTGGGCCTCTTACACACAGAAGCAAAAACGCATGGAGCGTTTTCACTCATAATACACACGCCATGAGTCGGGGAGAAGAGCTGTAAAACAAATACATAAGATGGAAGTGGAGGAAGACTTCTACTCATATGAATTCAGCAATGATGACGGCCTGCCGGTGTATAAGGACAGTGAGGAGTTGTTCGAGGCTCTTCGGCAGAAGGAGGATGAACTTCTACTGGCTGCTCAGGTGGGGAATGCTCTGCTCATAGAGAACAGACAACTGAAAGAAGACAGAGACAAACTTCATGACAAATACATGCAGCAGCTGGAGGTGAGACTCGAGACAAGTTTCCTTTTCTCTGCAGCTTAATAACCGCACGGTGTATTTATAGAGAGTCGTCATAATTTCCGTCTTTTTGTTTGTCAAGTCACCTTTATATATAGCCTATAGTGCATTACAATACAGATAGTTTCAAAGCAGCTTTCAGTGATAACAGGAAAATAATGCAACAAAGTTAGTTTCTGATAGTTATGCTCTGTAGAAAACATGTCCTCGTCCAGCTCAGCGTTGTCTTTTTTTTTTTGGCGACACTTTAGTCTTCTAAAGGTTTCTGTTTTATATAAAACGTAATAATATTCATGTGTCTACATTTATGTCTCTAGATCTACTGTACATAGTTACAGTATGTCTATATACTGTATTCTGTTGTCCCTAAAATTTTTCGGACAATTAAGGCCATTAAAAACATTTAAAAGCAATTGTAATCTGATGATGTTAGAGCTTTCATCAGAAGGAGCCTTTAGTGTCATGATCATTTTTAGGGACTGTATGAAGTCAGTTTCCATCAGGTTCACACAGGTCTTCTTTTCAGCACTGATATTGTTTTATCGCTTTATCAAACAGAGTTAGACACTTCAGACTATCTATCTTTCTTTGAACAGTTTTCTGTGTAGCTACTTACTTTAAGGCAAATTACACTTGCTTTGATAGTTTAATGTTAATTTCAATATTTTCTAATTCATTATTAAAATCAAATGTTGTATTTGTTAACATTAGTTAACCTGTGAACTAACATGAACAATCAACAAACAGCTGGATTTTTATTAACAAACATTAACAAATATTAATAAATACTGCAACAAATGTATTGCTCTTTGTTAGTTCCTGTTAGTTAATACATTAACTAATGTTATCAAATGAGACGTTATTGTAAAGTGTTATCAATGTAACAAGTTCTTCTTCATATTTTTACAATTTAGAAATGAGATCTGAAATAAGAACTGAGAACAGGTTCACATCAGATTTCATGTGTCTTGTCTCATTTAATGACTGCAAATCAGATTCAGTTAAAGTTGTGTGACTTTGAAAATAAAATATGTAACCTTAAAAGGATTGTTCACCCTGAAATCAAAATTCTGTTATCTTTTACTCACCCTCGTGTCGTTCCAAACTTTTTCAGTTGTAGAAATCAAAACAAGATGTTTAAAAATATATAATTTGATGCCATTTGCTTTCATTGTATGGATAAAAAGCACTGAGACGTTTTTCAAAATATCTTTTGTGTTACACAGAAGAAAGAAAGTCATACAGGTTTGAAACGAAATGAGGGTAAAAGTGTGGAAGACATTGTAAGTTTACTACTACTAAAAATAAAGATTAGGCATAGTTGTGTTTCGCTGCAGGATCCACTACTAATATAAAGTTAAGCCGTGTTGTTTTTATAACTTTAGTGTGATATCTCAGATTAAAATGCAGTGAAGCTGTTGTGATTGGACCTCCGGGTGCTGTGTCCTCAGGAGCTCCAGCAGGGGAGATACGAGCTGCGAGTGAAGCTGGATATCTGTCAGGCTCAGTGGGAGAGTCAGGTGTCTGAGCTGGAGCGAGATGTGCAGGAGCTGCAGGCGCAGGTGGACGCACTAAACCAGACTCTGAGTGAGGCTGAAAGTGAGAAGACCAGACTGAAGCATGAGCACAGTGAGCAGAGCCAGCGACTCAGTGAACAGCTGCAGACGGTCAGTGACATCTGCTATACTCACATCACAAAACTTTTACCCATCTTTTCAAGCATCACTTTTACCAGTGCTCATATTTTGGTTAGTGATCTGAACAAACATCAACCCCAAGTATTAATCCTTGGTGTATCATTGGAACTACTGGCATGAAATGACTACATCAAGTACTGTAGCGTTGAATAAATAATTACACAATGTCAAATCAAAATCATTGCCACCTTCTCCCTCATATATGTAGTGATCATAGTGACAAGCCAGTTTTCATGATATGATCATTAAAGGCTGGTGCATTTGTTGCTTTGCCAGTGGAAAGAGAAAATGTACTCTTTTTTAGCCAGACTTCAAAACCTGACCACACACGTAATATACGCACAAATATGTAGTGGTCATAAAAAAGAAGATAACGATTAGAAGGCCAATAGTGCAACAGATACTGTCTTTCTCTCAGAAAAATATGACGTCACACTGTTCCTTGCACAGTGTAGCAGATATGAAATGGTAAAATGAGTTCGTTGTTCTCACATTGGGCTGATATCTAATCTCACAGGTTTTTTATGCTCAATGTCAAGGTTTACACAATTTTTTTTATGTTTGTGCACTTGCCAGGATTCCCAGTTTAAACTCATGAGCTCATTTAAAAAGCTGTTTAATCACAGTTTTGTATTACAGACATGCCAAAACACCAGGGCTGTATTCTGTTATGTGTGTAGTCATGTGTTGTTGTCAGCTTAGACTAAGTAATGGCTAACTCGTACTGTTCCACTGGATGGTCACTGATCCCACTCCCTCTCATTCTCCACATGGCAGTCGACTGAAGTAGACGTCTTGGACAGTTTTTTTCCTAGAAGTCAAAGTTCAGGAAACACTGATGTTTACAGTACGCATCCTGTCCTTCTCTGAAGGAAGAGGAAGTATCTCTCACTCATTCCACTGCGGCTCCCACCATCTATAAGCTCTTTTTTTAACTGCTCTCGAACAGTGTCTAGAGTGGAGTTATAGATAAGCAACTTTTATGGTTCGGTTGGAGATATGCTTTTGTCAGTTATGGTAAACAGACCTTGAATGGTAAGTATTTAAGATATACTTTTTGAGACAAAAGTAAACTTGTGTGTCTGTCTGTGTGGACCAGTGTCCCCACAAAGACAGTACAATATTAACATAATGCTTAATGAACATACTCAATAATGTCTTCATAAAAATGCAGAAAGTTTTTTGTGTGAGGATTTAGAGTAGGTTGGGGTAAATGTGTCTATTTGTAAGTATTCCTTATACCTTCTGGTGTTACTGTTTATTACATACCTGTTGTACCTGACTGTCTGTCCAGTGCAGAAGCACTAAAAGAGTCTATCAGGAGAATACAGGGTAATTTAGAGGAAATCGGCCTCCCCGATTGTTTACAGAGAAGGCTCAAAACAAGCTTTCGTTTTTCCAGGAAAGCTGTGCCTTCCTGTTCGAGAGAGTAAACCTCAGGATGCTTCAAACATGCATCATTCAGGAGTATCAGTTTGATTGTGTTGTTGTTTCTTATATGGGACAATAAGGCAGGGTATTTGTAAGAATATAAACCTGTTTCCTCTGCACACTTTGAATTCACCTTTAAATAGTTGTACTGGAAGTGGAGAGTTGTTGAGATCACATGACTCTGATTCAGCTAATCAGTCAGTTTAATTGCATGATTTGTAAATCATTCACACTTGTGCTGTTCTCCAGTCACCTGACCACGGTGGGCCAGTCTTACGTAATGCCACACCTAACCTCAACTAACTGCATGATTTGAGCTATGCTTCAAGTTTAACAGCATTAGTGATGCATCCCACCATACAAACACCATCAATGTAATTAAATTGGTTATATGCAATGTTCTGCCTTTAGAAAATAAAGTCTCTAATAAATAAGTCTTGAGCCTCCAAATTCATGCACCGAATTTAACAATGTACACAAAGTTGCTTTCAGAGATGTGCGCAACATTAGGCTGTTCTCTGATTTTTCTTGTTGGTTTTTCTTCAGTTTTTTTGTCTTTGAGCAATTTCACTCTTTTGACCACATTTGAAAAAAATAAAAATAATAATAATATTATTTTAACTCTTTAGTGTTGATTTTCTACTGCTAGTGGTCCCTTGAGAAAAGCCTGTGATGCAATCTGATTAATAATAAATTGAGATTTCTTGGTTTGGAGACGCCACACGAGGTCGATACGCCATGAATGCGGTCTGGCTTGGGGCATCAGCTGGCCGGAGTGTTATTGAATGCTACAGGAGCTGGACTTGTGCTGGTTAACATAATAGCACGTTAGCTTTATCTTCAGTCCTGAATAGCCTTTCCCTTAAGGGACCACTAACCTTGTGCCTGTTGGTAATTGAGTCTCATTGAACCAGGACCTCTTGCCACCCCTCCATATGCTGTTGGGCTTGGGGTCATTCCCCGCCCCCGTCCCAGTCCCATATACACTCACAGTGACTATCTAGGATGATGATGATGCGGCCACCGCCAAGACTAAGATGCCAAGCTGCATCTGTCATGTGTCTCTTTGATCTGTGTCTGAGCGTGTGTGATGAACGCTGAGGGCTGCCCAGTTATCTGCTGATTCAGGTTGGTCTCCACAGGCCTCCCAACGCCCAGTGCAGGCTTTTGTCCAGCTCTTATCAAGCGAACATAACTCCTTTTCATTATGAAAATGGGACACATTCCTTAGTGGATAAACACTTCTCTTTGTTACTGTTGCTTTCTCTTCTTAATTGCGACTCTCCCGAATATGAACCCATTTGATTTGTGAACACACTGCATGTATTTGAGAGTTTTGTGGTTGATAAGTAAGCTGTGTTGTGTATGTTTAGGGAATGAAAGTGGAGCGAACCATGACCAGCGAGCTTCAAAGATTAAAACAAGAAATGAGAGAAAGGGGGCATGCCAGACCCCAGGATGAAGAAATCATCAATGCTCTTAGAGAACAGGTGAGAAACAGTTTCATACAGTTTCAGATATCTGTATGGCATTATATACGATAAAAATATACTCCAAAAATAGTCCAGCACTGATTCTGCAGTTTTTAATGCATGCTTGTTTAGTAAATATTCTATAACAGTTCATTCCGAACCTCAAATTTGATTGACTGAGAGACGTTTAAAGAGTGCTTTCACTGCTGTCACTGTTTTTGTGGCGTTCTAGACAAGACCATGTGTGCAATTCTTTGGAGGGGATTCATTCAAGGATTATAATAACATGCAAACCTGAACCACATGATAAAGTGACAGCATATTTATGTTTATGTATGTGTGTGTGTATGTTCAGGTAGCACGGCTCACGCAACGGGAGCAAACACTTGAAGAGCGCTTGAAGATGACTTGTCACGAGAATGAAGAACTTAAAGACAGTGTGTCCTCACTGCACAAACGCCTGGATTTACAGGAACAACAGAGTCACACACACATACAACAGGTTCGGTCACTCACACAACACACACTCACAGACAGACTATGCCTTAAAATTTTAGTACAGTTCTTATAATAGATAAGTGTTTTTATATGATCCAGAGATGACAAACATCCTCAAATGCTGATGTTCTGCCATTGTGTTAGTACAAGATGTCTGTGTGTGCACCAGAGGGAGAAATCAACCAGGGCTCAGGGCAAAAATCAAACCAAAAGTGACAAAATGTTTGTTTTATACAGTTAAGTGTTGTCATGGTACCAAAATTTCAGTATTCGGTACCAATACCGGTGAAAATCCAAGGTTCTCGTTCCAATTTCGGTATCAAAGCTTAATTTAGATTAAATGTACATATATTATTAAAGTGTATATCACAGTTACAAAGATGGAAACTGTAGTATTAAAAACACTTTACAATAAGATTATATTTGTTAGATAACATTAGATAAAATGACCTAACAATAAACAATAGTTATATACTGTAGCAATTATTCTCCTTGGGGTTAATTTAAAAATGTAGGCTACTAATACATTTTTAAAATCAAAAGTTTTATCTGTTAACATTATTTAATGCACAATGAATGAAGTAAACAAACATGAACAATCAAGTGTTTGTATTAAATAACATTCACAAACATTAATTAATGTTTATTGTATATTGTTCACTCAATGTGTTGATAGATAAAGCATTAAGTAATGTTAATGAATTGTATCTTATTGTAGCGTTACCAAACTATACAGGAGATAAAACATGTTTTATTTGACCAAAACTGCCAAAAATGTCACTCTTGCCTGTCTTCAAAACTTGAGAACCCTGTAGCTCAGCTGGTTTCTAATGCAAGGGCTAGAAATCAATTAATTCTTTGAACTTCCTCGTCATCATGAAGCTTGCTCTCTCGTGTCTCCGCTATGCAACCATGAACAGTGGCGCGCCTGGAGAAACAAGCTTGCAGTTCGCTTCTATTATAAGCGCGCCTACATTTGAAATGACGAATTTGCAGGTGCTATGTGAACGGCCCCTTATGGCAACGCGACATTAGCCTAATTCAAAATATTTCCATATGTGGCTCTTTCCTCCTTTCTTGTCAACAAGTGGATTCAGACACACCGCATTAGCAGCGCCACCGGTCGCCATGTCTCAGTGTTTTTATGAAAAGGACGCAACTCTGCACATTTCGGACAGCGTATCAAGAACCGAATAACCCGGTAGTTCGGTACTACCGGTACTTAAGAAAAGCTGGTACCGTAACCGTTTAATTTTTTTAGTACCGACTTGGTATCGAAGTACCAAGTTTTTTGACAACACTGATACAGTTAGGAAAAAAATATGCCCTTGTAAATAAAGTTAAAAAAGCCAATTTCTAAGTCAAATGTTGGCTCTTTCTAGAAGATAGCGTGCACACATTTGTTCATAGCCTACATGAGTAATAATGCATTTTTTCCCTGTGTCTCAGCTGGCAGAGGCCTGGCGAGATGTGGATGGGGCTCGTTCCTGGGCACATGAGCTGCAGTCTCAGGTAGAGGAGCTGCAGGAGGAAGTGGCCCTCCAGGAGAAAAGTCACAATGACTCTTCTTTACTGTCTGAGCTGGAAAATAATCTGGACACCGCTGCCTGGAGCCTGGACAAAGAACAGGTGATATACACTGAACTGTTCTCACTGTAACCTGATAATGCCAGATTGTGCCATACTCTACTTTCAAATAAATGTGTTACAGGAAAATTTTTGTGGGCCTGATTAAAATAAATACACGTACAAGGACAGTGTAAAACAGGTCACCATTTCTATGGTCATCTTTTGACCACATTTAATCAAATTTTAATTAGTCCAGCAGGGTAACAACTACTCCATGTAATCTGTATATTGTCTGCCTCTAAAGCTGCTCACACACCGGAAAATAAGCGGTTCAGCACATTCAGATGTGGTTTGGGATGGATTCTGACCACATTTAATGAAAAATAATACTAATTTATTACATGGGTTGGGTGGTAGGGTGACCAGAGTTTTTTCCCTAGACAGTCCCATATTTCAGCTCTATTTTTAATGTCCCGACTTATTATGAAAAAATCATGTTCCGTATTTCTTCTTTCCTAAAGTTTCTTTGCTAGGTGATCATAAAAGCGAGTAGTAGTCTTTTGTCACGCGAGAATAGCCTAATCAAAGGTCGCCAATCTCAACTATCTACCCTTGCCCAGCAGGTTTCTCGCGAGGTGCACTACATCCTGGAATTGCTTCAACCTGTGGCCTACAGAACAGAGGCTGAGCAGAACTCAGATGACAGCCTGCAGGGCATGCTGGGACAATTGAAACATGCAGCACAATGGATAGCACAGAGCGAGACACTACAGGTAAAGTTGTTTTGGAGCACACAGTGACACAAGCGTAACATAAGCTGACATATGATGTGCTGCATATAACATATCTTCCCTGGAGTATTTTGACATCTTGTACAGTCTCACATAGCAACAACAATAATTCACATTCACAAGCATATAGCAGTGGCCAAAAGTGATGTCAGGAGGTGATAATTGTTTTTAACGACCTTACAAGTTCCGAGTAAACCATCAAAATATTTTATATATTTTAAATACGAGGGAAGAACAAAACGCTAAACTTGGTTAAAAGGTATTTAAGTAAGCAACAAGGTGCGAGAGGCTGTCCTGTATCGTGAATAAGTCACAATTGAATGGCGTTAGGCTCGACACCAAGCGGAGTGCCTGCAACCCCCTCACCCGTGACTTATTCACGATACAGCACTAGCCTCGAGTACCTTATTGCTTTTATAAAACGGTTACCACACAGTACAAATATTAAAACTGAAAAATATGTATCTAAGCAACTTTCATCAAGTAAAATCACTAAAAGCCTTCCTTCCGCTGGAAAAAATAGTCCCTGACCGTCAACAACAGAAGTTACATACATTATTTCGCCATTAGATGGCGGCAAATACTGTCTTTATGAGGGAGTTAGTCATTAGTGACTTTTACATTCAAAACACTCAAACTTATGAACACGGAAAAGCAAGACACAACTGACAAATGACTAGGGCACGGAAAACCCCCTTAACTGTTAAAAGAACAAGATATCGCAGCGGACATTCAAACTGATTTTTTTATTATGAATATAGGACTTGCCTGAAGGAAAATGCTATGTCTGCTATAAATGCAGGTACACTCGCCTACTCGATCTCTCACAATGAACAACATCAATGAGAATATAATATAGCCTATGTTTACGTTGCTAAGATGGTTGCTAGAGGTGTTGTGTAGTGATACATAGAATCGTTGGGTGAATCGGTCATAGCCGTGTTTTATCGTGAATAAAACACAGCTCTTTACCAATCAGAATCAAGGATTGGAACTAACCGTTTTATAACTTTTTATAACTTTAAATATTTTAAATATTATTAATCATTTATAAATAATATAAATATTTAAATCTTTTTTATAATATTTGAATAAAGGGTTAAGATGTCAAATTTCCTAGGCCTGAAAATCACTTTTGGCCACTATATATCTTCAAGTATAGCTTCATTCAGTTTTGTCATTGGGTGAATCTTACTTAACCTGTCAAGAACCTTCCCAGATCATATTCGTTTCATATTATACGGGGGAAAAATAACAAATGATAATTTGCCTAAAGAAAGTGAAGCAGTTTGGACCCTGGTGTTTTTGGATTGGGATTTTCTTTCCAATAAAAAACAAAAAATATATATATATATATATTTTAAATCTAATTTTAACTGTATTGTGAAAAATCTATAATATAGTATTATAATAATATTATATTATATATTTATATTATATATTATAATACTAAAAATGTATTTCACTAGTGATCTATTAATAATTAGTTCAGCATCAGTATGAAGAGAATTACTAAAAATCAAACTCAAATATATGACAGAAAATGAACTAGTTTATGAAAATAATGCGAAAAATATGATAAACACATTTCCATCTTTCTTTTGTTTTTGTTTTATTTTATTTTAAATTATTTGGAGGTAAAATGTCACCTGGACCTGTTTTTGTGAGATTTGCCCATTATGAATGGAGAGGGGATTATAATATATATTATGTACTGTTAATTTGCATCAGTAATAGCTGAAGTGTGCAATATTATTATGGACAAAAGGTTTGGATATTAAACAAACTTTCCACTATGCTATTGATGCATTATATTGCTAGTTTATGTCAATTGCTATTGGTCGAGTGTTGGTGTAAGCATTGAAGTGGGAATTGTGTCAGAGTTTTTTGCTCAGGTTGGGGTGTGTTCAGTAAGGATCACCGGTAGAGAGAGAGAGAGGGAGAGATGGAACAGAGGGCTGTTTATGTCTGTTACATGATACTGATGCTGAAGAGAGATATACCCTGCCATCAAGGCCTAACAAAGGCGACTCTTCACAAATTCTCCCAGGCTAACCCCCATGCAGTGCTTAACGTTCCCGTATCATTTGTGTCTGCAGGAGATGAGGAAGTCCATTGTGGGACCGGTGAGCGATCCTTGTGAGAATGTCATCCGGATACAGGAGCTACGGGATCAGGTAACATTTATCCATGCATTCAAGCTTTCAGCCACAACCAATAACAGCCCAATACCACTGTCACTAACCTGGGGTCAGTTTCTTAAAAATGGCTCCATTCTATGGAGGGACTGGCAAAGCCTGAGGAATTTTTGTTTTATTTTTTTATTTTAAATTTTTTACAAAGATTCACTGCTTTGCCTGCTGGGATTCTCAGCTGAATTAATAATAATAATAATAATACATTTTATTTGAGGCGCCTTTCTTGGCACTCAAGGACACCGTACAGAAATGCAAGACATTTAAAAGCTGCAAAGCCAAAACAATAGAACATTAAAACAAGATAAAAGCAAAATTTTAATCACATGTGTTAGGCAGTTTTAAACAGATGCGTTTTGAGTTGTGATTTAAAATGAGATAATGAGTTGATGTTTCTAAGGTGAGGTGGTAAAGAGTTCCAGAGGCGGGGGGCAGAGCGGCTGAATGCTCTGCTCCCCTTTGTGGTGAGACGAGCAGGGGGGACAGACAGGTGTATGGAGGAAGAGGATCTAAGGGAGCGGGTGGAAGTTGGACCGTGCAGGAGATCAGATGGGTATGAAGGGGCAAGGTTGTGGATGGCCTTGAATGTGAACAGAAGGATTTTGAATTTGATACGGGACAGGACCGGGAGCCAGTGAAGTTGTTGGAGAACAGGAGTGATGTGGTGGATGGAGGGTGTTCGGGTTATGATGCGGGCAGCTGAATTCTGGACCAGTTGAAGTTTATGGAGGTATTTGTGAGGGAGGCCGAAGAGCAGAGAGTTGCAATAGTCCAAACAGAAGGTGACTAGACTGTGAACAAGAATGGCGGCAGTGTGGGGGGTAAGGGAGGGGCGAAGGCGATTGATGTTACGTAGATGGAAATTGGCAGAGCGGGTAATGCAGTTAATATGGGACTGAAAGTATAAAGTGCCGTCGAGGATGACTCCCAGACTCTTAACCTGGGGGGAGGGTGAAACGGAGGAATTGTCAATAATGAGAGAAAAGCTGTCAGTTTTGGATAAAGTGGATTTACTTCCAGTGAGAAGGATCTCAGTTTTATCACTGTTTAATTTGAGGAAATTATTTGTAAACCAGGTTTTTATTTCCGAGACACAGTCAGTGAGTGAGTGGGGGGGGGGGGGGGGACTATGGTTTGGTCGAGAGGTAGAGCTGGGTGTCATCGGCATAGCAGTGGAATTGAATATTAAATTTGTGGAAGATATTGCCCAGGGGAAGGAGATAAATTATGAAAAGTAAGGGCCCCAGGACAGAGCCCTGGGGCACACCTGAAGTGACGGGGGAGGGAGAGGATTTAAAAGACTTAAGTTGAATGAACTGAGTACGGCCAGAGAGATAGGATGTGAACCAGTCTAACGGAGTGTGAGTGATGCCAATAGAGGATAACCGGTTGAGGAGAACAGAGTGACAGATGGTATCAAAGGCGGCACTCAGGTCAAGGAGGATGAGAATGGTAAGTAGTCCAGAATCAGCTGCCACGAGGAAGTCATTGGTGATTTTAATAAGTGCTGTTTCGTTGCTGTTTCATGAAGGGGACGGAAGCCAGACTGGAACTGTTCATACAGGTTATTATCAGAGAGATGAAGATGGAGTTGAGAGGCAACTGTTTTTTCAAGAATTTTGGAAATGAATGGTAAATTGGATATTGGACGGAAGTTATTTAAGTTAGAGGGGTCTGCGCCAATTTTTTTCAAAAATGGGGTAATGGCGGCTGTTTTGAATGATGAAGGAACAGTTCCAGTGGTGAGAGAGGAATGGATGATAGCAGAGATGAGGGGAACCAGGGAGGGAAGGCAGGTTGTGTGGGAATGGGATCAAGTTGACAGGTGGAAGGCTTGGATTTCCTGATGAGTTCTGTAATTTCTGAGGTAGTGGGAAGCTGGAAGGAGGAGAATGGATGTATGAATGGGTGAGAGTCGGCAGAGGTACTGAAGTGAGTAGTAGATCCAAGGTGCTGGTGGATGTTTTGAATTTTTTCTGTGAAAAATGAAGTGAGAGAGTTGCATAAAGAAGTTGTATAATTAAGACATTTAACAAAAATGCAATCAATTGGTGAATGTGTTGCGAGTCTCCAATAGATATGCTTTTAGGAAAAGAAGAATATTACATGGCAAGACATTTAAAACTAGTCCTCCCTCCTTTAATTGGCTAAAGGTGAAATGTGTAATTTCTGGCAAAAATGATCAATTGCATAATTAATAGTTGTCAAACACTTGCACCCCATTTAAAAATGACATGCTTCACCTTTAAACTCACCATTTATATAATCCTGGCTTATCTTGTTCTATGATTTACACTGTTCATACTTTGCCCTAGGGTTAATACATCTGTCCTGGGTCAACAGTTTTCAAGTTTTGGGTTAGCATTTTTTATTTGCATATTTACATTGGAGAAAATAATCATTTGAACCCCTGATGATTTTGTAAGTTTTCCAACTTACAAAGAAACGAAGGGTCTATTGGCGCTTTTCCACTGCATGGTACGGCTCGGTACGGCTCAGTACGGTTCGGCTTGGCGCGGCACGGTTCGGCTCGCTTCGCTTTTCCAGTTTTTTTTCTTCAAGCAAGTCAAGCAAGTAATTTTAAAACAGGTGCTACAGCGGTGGCTGTTACTGGCTATTTAAATCTAGCGGGTTTGATGTCGTACCGAACCGTACCGTACCATGCAGTGGAAAAGCGCCATATAATTTTTATGGTATATTTTAACGGATAGAGACAGAATATCAACAAAAGAATCCAGAAAAAACACATTATATAAAGGTTATAAATTGATTAGCATTTGATTGAGTGACATAAGTATTTGATCCCCTGCCAACCAGCAAGAATACTGCCTCCCACAGATTAGTCTGGTTACTTTAAGAAAGTACTCCTAATGTCTTAATGTCTTACTCCTAATGTGCCATGTACCGTAAGATCTTGGACGAGAACCTCCTTCCCTCTGCCAGAACATTGAAGATGGGTTGTGGGTGGGTCTTCCAGCATGAAAGATTTTTCAGATTTTTTCAGATTTTTTTCAGATTTTTTTCAGATTTTTCAAGATTTTTCATTTTTCAGAAATCCAGCATGGAATTTTGGTTGATATTCTGTCTCTATCCGTTAAAACAAACCTACCATAATAAATATTGACCCTTCATTTGTTTGTAAGTGGGCAAACTTACAAAATCAGCAGGGGATCAAATTATTTTCTCCACTGTACAAGGTTATCAACATTGATTAGACATTTTTAACAGATGCTGAAAAAAACACAATGTGTGAAAGTTTTGAGCAACTGAAAGCTCATCAATATTTCATGAGGAACACTCATAGTTTAAGAGCACTTGTCTGTTTCTAAACAACTCGCTGTCAAAACATTTTTTCCCATTTGTACACTACCAGGACAAATATTTACAATATTTCTCATTACTTTAAAAACATGTTGATCATGTTAATTTTGCAAGCAAGCAGAGTAAATAAAGAATGTGTATGTTTCCATGTTCTCTGAGAGACATTAAGATCATTATTGGTTGCATTAGACAGGCATTTGCAAAACATATTAACCATAATTTGTTGGCACCCTCTCCAGAATGAGCGTCTGATAGCAGAAAACACTGAGCTCAAGCTGCGACTCATGGACGAGGAAGTAGTTCAGCAGGCCATAAAGGACAGAGACGATGCCATCGCAAAGTAAATATTAAACACTTGCTTGGTACTTATGGTTCCTTAAATGAGAAAGAAAATATATATAATATAAATATAATTTATTATAGAAAGGTGTTATTTTTAAGAAAGTGTTGGTTTCCTCTCATGCAGGAAGATAGCGATGGAAGCAGAGCTGCTGAGGTCTAAGCATGATTTGATGTGTTTAAACAACCAACTCCTGGAAGCCATTCAGCGTAAACTCGAGCTGTCACAGGAACTGGAGGCCTGGCAGGTAGAAAACTGTAGTTTGATTACAACAGTGGACTTACAAAAGTTTTCAGTTGTTAGGATTATGTTTCTGATGCTGTTCAGTGGTTGTGCTCTGTCATCCCCTGCTGTTCACAGTGGAAGCATGCAGCTGTTTAATGTGCCGTCATGGAACTGCGTTTGAGATTAAATTAATTGCTATCAACTAGCACATAGACGCAAATTAAAATAATTATGTACAAAAGAATAAAAACAATAAAAAAATGTTTTTTGAACGATTGACGTGTACCCCTCAGGACGATATCCAGATTATCATCAATCAGCAGCTGAGGAGCCAACAGCAGACAGAACAGCAGCAACTGCCCCAGTGGAGATCGATGGGCCGTCTTTCTTTCCTGCGTAAGTCCAGACGGCCCTCCTCTTCCCCCTCGGCTGTGTCAGAGATCAGCCCAGAGCAGAACCTGTCCCACTGGAGAGACTGGCTCAGACTGAGCAAATGAACCGGCTGTTCTGCCTCAGACACTTATGATCAATGCCAAAAATACATTTTAACCCTGTTAGAAAACAATGAAAAAAACATGAATTTTTCTTGGAGAAAAGACCTGCTTTCACATGTGCAAAAAAAAGTGGAACACACACTTTGCACGTGTGAAATCCACGCGATGGTATGTATACTATGTTTTTCAGTAAGGGTTGGCTGAATCTCACAAAAAAGGCATTTCTTTCCAAACTCAAAAAATAAAAAGACCTAATATTTTGTATGAAGATAATGGATCTTTTTAGATACTTTTGTGAGATGTAATTGTATAGTATGAGTATTTATACTTACTTTACAGTCATGTGATTTTGTAGAAAAATGTGTTTATTCAAATGGTACAAATTAATTTACATGGTAATTGTTTGCTGCTGTCAAATCCTAAATGTAAGTGATGAGAGAATCAATACATTGACATGCTGGTCATGATCTTGTTGATTTGAATGGTATTTCACATAATACTATTATGATATAATAACATTACCCAGAAAGAAACATTTACCTGAACTGCAAGTATGTGGGCATGAAAGTATGTTTCAGTAGACTATAGTGAAATACTCAAAATGGTGCTTAAGATTTCAAAAATTGACATTGTTCAATGCAATAATGCTCTGTATCATATGAAGAATCTTTAGTGCTCAAACTTTTGCCATTGTAATGATTTAAAGCCTGTTCACACCAAGAATGATAACCATAAAGATAACTCGATTAGCATTCTCACCAGCACACGACGTTGTTCTGTTCATTTTATGCACACGCTGCAGTTTTGTCGTCTTTCGCTTTAAATGCTCAAGCTCTTTAAAACAGGATTGGCTATTGTGATGAGGGGGGCGTGGTTTCGCGGAGTTTGCAGTGGGGGAGCGAGGGAGGAGCCGAGCGGTAAGTAAGTAGGTCAAGTGCAAAATGACGAACACCTGTGTCTGATTGCAGTAATTGGCGTGGGGAGACCGCATATAAACCGGCTGGCCCAGAAGAGAGACAGAGAGAAGGACTGGGGACTCGTGCACACTCTGAACCTACCGACTGCTCAGAACGAGCTGAGAATCTCAAGAGAGAATTACTACTGTGCGATAGCTCTCGTGAACGCGCATGTGGCGCACCTTTTCTTTATTTTTGAGTCATTGAAATAAACTGTACGAGTCCCCTTTACGCCGACCCTTGTCTTCTTTCATCCCTACCAAAGAACCTTCACTACACTGGTGCCGAAACCCGGGATGGATGAAAGAAGACAAGGGTCGGCGTAAAGGGGACTCGTACAGTTTATTTCAATGACTCAAAAATAAAGAAAAGGTGCGCCACATGCGCGTTCACGAGAGCTATCGCACAGTAGTAATTCTCTCTTGAGATTCTCAGCTCGTTCTGAGCAGTCGGTAGGTTCAGAGTGTGCACGAGTCCCCAGTCCTTCTCTCTCTGTCTCTCTTCTGGGCCAGCCGGTTTATATGCGGTCTCCCCACGCCAATTACTGCAATCAGACACAGGTGTTCGTCATTTTGCACTTGACCTACTTACTTACCGCTCGGCTCCTCCCTCGCTCCCCCACTGCAAACTCCGCGAAACCACGCCCCCCTCATCACAGCTATTTTTATTGTCCATCAGCTGGAAATCATTCTGAAAGGGATTTCTCAAAGGGATTCCAACGATATAATTTCTCTGTGTAATTTCTCGACTTTTAGAACCATATCTTAATTGTCATAGTTATCGTCCTTGGTGTAATTGGCCCTTAAAATGATTCGATGGTCTTTTTTCTCTGGCACAGTTATTTTGCTAGAAGTGTGTTATCATTAATGCAGTTTTTAAAGCTAGTTTTGTATGTAATTTATATATTTTTCAATGTGACAGATTTGTACAATTAAATGTTTTTATTATGAACAGTCTTCAGAATATTTATTGAGAAATGCATTTGAACACCAGGCATTTGTATTTTCCGTTGTAAAAATCACAAGTGATTAACTTAAGGGCCTGTTACACGACACCATTTTAACAGAAAACAGGAAACTTTTAATGCTCTCTTGCCGTTCATTTACACCACAGCGTTTTGGTGGCCTGAGGACACAAACTTTGAAATAGTTTTTTTGTGTGCCCGCTTTGTCACTGGTAATACAGTGTAATACATTATTATAATATAAAAAAATTAAGGAATAAAGCTATACATTAAACAAACTTTTATACACGGAACAAATGAAACAACCCCAGATAATGAATGTTCACTAATTGCCCAGGTACAAAAGCACATTAACACAGTCTTGTCATCATTTTTCTTCAGGGAATGCATATCAAAATAAAACAAAATAAAAGAGATTAAAAAAAAATCACAACAAATTAGTCATTCATTAAGACATATTGCACTGCTCTCAAAACAATGTAAACAATGTGCTCTTTTCCCAGGTAAAGGAGGATATGCATTGATTGATTGAAAGGGTTTTAATCTTGGTGGGAATTATTATAAGGAAACCGTTCACTTTGTTTGTATTTATTTTATATCCTGAAAAACTTCCAAACTAACCTGATAATAATACAATCTCATATAGGATCACTCTCTTGCTTGTAACAGTTTGACTGGTTTTATTGCTGTTTTCAATTGCAAAAAAAGGGGGGTGAAGCAATGGGTATCCTTGATGAGAGTCTTAGAGCTTAGAGTCTTAGTGCTTAGAGTCATGAGAAATTATTGATCTGTCGAGTCTAAAAGGAATTTCGAACTAGTGAGGAATAAAACGTTTTGCAGATACTATTAATTTGTTTTAGGTTGCTTGTTTGTTTAGAGTCTTTTATCTTCCAGGAATAAGAAGCACCTACTTTTCAGCTGGTGAACCAAAACCTATTTGATTTGTATGAGATTAAGCATCTCCAAAAAAACATGTGTACATTTTAAAATATTTGAAGGCCAAAAAAAAGGGGGGGGGAATAATAGGTTTAAAACCATATCTGTGGGCATAAATTATTTGTAACAGATTCATAAAGATGAGAATCTGGTTAAATGTTACATTAAATGATAAACACTGGAAATACAGAAGAGTTGTCTAATTTATTTCCTCCCAAAGTGTATTAAAAAGAGTTCAGTAAAATGTATTGACTTTATTTCATTTTTGTGTTTGAGTTTATCAGTTAGGATTTAAATGATGTCTGTCTCAAACAGTGCAAACATAAGCAAATTGTGTTTTATATTAGCTATTTGTTTGGACATTAAGCTTTAATAAATTTAAACTTTCTTTCCTAAATGAATGTTTTTAACAAATTGAATGGTTCACTTGCAGGCACAGTCACTTGTGGCCTCCTACTGGCTGAATGATGCAAGTTGCACTGAAGTCAGTCTGTTTGCAATGTTCCCAATGCTGATAGTAATGAGTTTACTGAATGTATGTGCCCATTCTTTATTAATCATACGCCAACATGCTGAAAACAGCTCCCTTAATGTCTCGTCACATTGACTAAATATGAATTAGCTTGTCATGATTCACCTAAAGTATACATTTTCAATTAAAAGGTCCAAAAATAATCAAAAGTATATTAGTTTGCAATGATGATTAAGTGTTAGGAGTGTTTCCGGTATGGTTTGTATCAAAAGAGGTACAAGAAAGGACAACCTGTGAACCGGCATCAGCGTATTCTTTACCGCTGTAATTTGTTTTCTAGCTAAGAAATTCTGTAATTCTAGCTAAGTCCGAAATGTGAGAAATAAATAAATAAAAAAACATCTAAAGTTATGACAAACTAGAATATGAAATAGTTTAGTCAAACTGAAGATTTGATGAATATGAAGACTTTATTTTAGCATTATTTAAGCCAAGTCAAGTCACCTTTATTTATATAGTGCCTTTTATAATACAGATTGTTTCAGAGCAGTTTTACAGAGATAACAGGAAAATAATGTTGCAATAATATTGTTAAATATAAAATTAAATGTCCCCAACTAAGCAAACTAAAAGCCAATGGCGCCTAAGTTGAAGAAAGGCAAAGAATGGCGACAGTGGCAAGGAACCAAACTCCATCAGTGACAAAATGGAGAAAAAATCTTTGGGAGAGTTTTTCAGTCGCTCAGTTCTCCTCTGGCCAGCGAACGAACAGTGCATGATTATGATTCAGGCAGCATTACAGGTCAGAGGTCAGATTGGATCGGAACATTATATCATGCAGTTCATCTGGTTGAAGATCAGAGTCACGCGCGGATGGAGACGAGTTTGTTGAGGATCAGTGCTGATGGCTGTCGTGTCCATGAGGCCTTCACGGGGGAGAGTCTAGTTGACACAATCTCTGCTGACACTTCAGGGATGCGTTGTGGTCGTGTCCAGGCGCAGGTCCTCCCTCTGATCTGGATATGGCCCGGATCCGGCTGATTACAGTAAACCTCGGAATAAACAGAAAGACTAAAATTAGCATAGATGCCATTCTTCTTATCATATAGAGAGTACATCAGGGGTTATAGGAAGTGTTCCCAGTTCTGGCTGACCTAATTTATGCAGCCTAATAATCATTTAACTGATTTGAATAATAGGAATGTATAATGTGTTATGTGTATGCCAGGTTGAAGAGATGTGTTGCTAATCTAGCTTTGAACTCACAGAGTGTGTCTGCTTCCCAGACAATGTTAGGAAGACTGTTCCAAAGTTTTGGTGCTAAATAGGAAAAGGATCTACCGCCAGCAGTCGATTTTGATATTCTAGGTATTATCAACTGGCTGGAATTTTGAGATCGCAATAGACGTGAAGGACTATAATGCGTTAAGAGCCCGCTCAAGCACTGCGGAGCTAAACCAAAAAATGTGGTTTTACAGATACTAGACACTTCAAAATAAAGTCACGTGCATGAATATTTACCACTAGCTTGGTAGTGAATAATTAAGCATGAATATTTACCAATAACTTATTTTAAAATCATATCTGTTTTAATATGGACCGTTCACAATAGTGTATCAACTGCTGAGATTCATCTTTGAAAGTTGTGACATCATCTTATAAGCATCACCCAATAATGTACAGACATCAATATTAACATACAATGCAATGACATACAGTAGGTGACACACACTTGACATAAAAAACATGATGTTTTATTAACAAAGTACAGGAGGAACAATTTCAAAAATGATATCCAATCAGCACATCTACCCAATCAGCATGAGAGGAGGCCTACATATATATTAAATAGAAGGGGAGAATCTCCTCAACCACAACCAATGTGCAGCACCACCTGGATGATGCGACGGCAGCCATACTGCGCCAGAACGCTTACTGGTGGAGAGGAGACAGAGTGATAGAGCCAATCAGAATATATGGAGATTATTGGGAGGCCATGATGGACAGAGGCCAATGGGCAAATTTGGGATTTTTAATGACCACAGAGAGTCAGGACCTCAGTTTAACGTCTCATCCAAAGGACGGATGTTTTTATATGTTTTTGGTTATACATAATAATCAAGACAGGAAACAGGAAGATGAAGGACAGTAAACAATGGACAAGACTAAGAATGAACAAAAAATGAATTTCAAAATAAAAGACATGAACTAAGAACATCACTGTAAAAAAATGTTTGTTGACTTAACTCATTATTTTGTGTTATCTTTTTGCATGGTTTTTTTTGTTTAACTAACTTATTTTGAAAAGTGTCCCTGACAAATTTGGAAAGGTTTACCTGACATATTATAAAGTACAATGAACTGATTTAATTTAGTTAAGTAAACTTTGAATCTAAGTTTGGCCAACTAAAGTTAAGTTTTCTAAACTACATCCAATAAGTTCGGCCAACTAAAGTTAAGTTTTCTAAACTACATCCAATAAGTTCAGCCAACTAATGTGGTGTTTTGAAAATCAAATTTTTAGCCACCATTATAGTGATCAGTGTTTGCTTTAATTGGGCTCGTGACCCTTAAACTGTTAACATTAGATTTTGTTTGGCAGTTGTATCTGAGTTATAACTGCCAGATGATCAAAGAAAAAAGGTGATTCTGATGGTGTTGGTTATGTTTTAACATAGTCATTACTTGAGAGTTTTTTAGTGATTCTATAGCAGATGATATTCAAGCTTTTTTAATATAGTCCAAAATATTTCTTAAAAGTTTTTCTGATCAAAACACTCTGAAAAATGATTTTATTTAGACACACTGACATCAATAATCAGCCTGTGAATCTCAACAATGGTGACAATTATAAAGCATGTTGCAGTGCAATCTGGGTGCCACCAATCAAAACTCATTCATGGCTCCCACCATGCATTGCGGTATGAATAAATTATGATCTGAAATGTCTTAGTAATATCCTTTTCCAAATTGAATATTCTGTTTGTCACCATTGTTGAGATTCATACACTGATTCTTTATGTCTGTATATATTTAAAATATGTTTTTTTTTTATCAGAACAACTTTTAAGAAATCTTTTGGATCATTTAGATATTTCTAGATCTTGTACTGTAGAATCACTGTGATGTTGTAATCAACATTATACATTTAAAGTCAAAGATAAGGCTTTAAATGAGCTTTGAGATGCAAGTAAAGTGATGATTATGTCAAAACATAACCAACAGTGTCTGATCAACTTTTCATTTTGATTATCTGACAGTCATAACTCAAATACAACAGCCAAAACATAATGTTAACAATTTAAGGGTCACAAGACCAACTAAAGCAAACACTGATCACCATAATGGTGGCTTAAAAAATTAGATTTTCTCCTTTGGTGATTCTGCTTGTTAACATCAGGTGTCCTCAATAATGGTCAATCATCACTCAATGAATCACTTAATTAGCTCTTTAACTTTAACACTCTGAAAAAAATGCTTTTACTAATGATTTATTATTATATTATTTGTTAACAGAAGACTATGAAACGCTTATTACGAACTAAAAACTGGCAACAATCACTTTCACTATATAAAATGTCACACTTACTGTGTATCAGCCTATTTCTTCTGAAGACACGTGTAAGGAATTTTTTTTTGTGTAATTTAATGAATCCGTGCTCATAATTGTAAAAACATTGTTGAAGTTGATGATTTATGTTTGAAGCGGTTTTAAAAGGTTGAAGTTTAGGTTTTAAGACCATGCAGTCTACCAGACTGCAAGATAGATAGATAAATTAAGTTTAGTTTACTATCAAAGCATTAGAGTATAATTTAAGTAAAACCTGCAGAAAATGTAGTGCAGTTGTTTCAACTTACATTTATAAGTTAAAATAACAAGTATACTTGTTAATTCAACTGAAAATCTAGTGCAGTTGTTTAAACATACATTTTTGAGTTAAAATAACAATTTTACTTGTTCATTCAACTTTCAGTCTAGTTGAGGACAAGAAAACTTAAGATTTCTAGTTGTCTGGACAATCTAGTTATCTCTACTCAAAATAATAAGTTGAAATAACTAAATTGCTAAAATGTTTTTAATAGTGATGAGACACAATCTAAACAGATGTGACATGATCACTAGCATTCAGTTTTAACATGGTATTGTTATTGTGCCTCAAATAAATGTAACATTTTACTTCTTTCAGTCAGTTCTTTCTTATATACAGGCCTACCGTTGTTTAAAAATGCATACATACTGTAATATAATCAATACTGTCACAGAGACAAAAAACAATTATGTAAAATATTAATATGTAAAATATAACCATTAATTATGGCATTTTTGCCAATATCAGCAGAATATGAAACTGAACTTTTCCTCACGTCAAACACAAGGTTTCTGTGTTTTGAGAAAGAAGCACAGATCTTTCTTTCAATGACTCTGGCGGTTCCTCACCTTCTCCAGTATCGGTCACATGACCTCAGTTTCAGGGGATCACTGTTGTGAGTCGGTCGAGTTTCCCCGTTTGAACAAAGAGAACTCTGTGAAGTACTAGATTAAGATCAATTGTACAGACAACACTTCAAGTCATTGGGCTTAATAATGTAGTTATTCATTAGCAAACTGGAAATATGAAAACATGAAAATAAACAGTTTTACAAAGGGGATTATGTATGTCATTATATTCTGTTATCATATGACAAATTCCTTATAATGTACATCATAAATGTAAAATTTAATTGTTAAAAGTGTTCTGATCATCTGCTAGTATGCTCTGTAATGTCTGTAATGGGCTATACTATAAAAAAGTACACTTTAGCATTCTTTGAAAAAGAGTGCTTATTACAGAAATAATATACTTACAAATATACTTATGTGTAAACTTAACTGCATGCCATTTGCTATTAAATGAAAATGCATTATTTTAAAGGCAGTTATAGTTGAACATGAGTTTATTTTGATCCACTTAAATACATTTGTAATTACACATTTGTAATGATGAAGTAAAAAATTTGTACATTTAAAATATATTAAATTTAAATGTAATATCAAATAATACAATTAAGTACTTTATTTGTACTCGAGTGTGTTAGTCAACTTTAAAGCACAAATGATTATTAAAACAACGATTTAAAATGTATTTGAAAGTAAAACTTTTAACTTGGCATTAGTAAAAAGTGCACTTTATAAAAATGCAATTAATACAATCAATACAATTGAATACAATACAATACAATACAAGTGTAGTCTGAGATCTCATATAAACAAAACACTCATTGACTTGGTAATAAGTATTTAATAAAAATAAGTATTTGATATAAATATTTCAGGCTGTGAACCTCAACGCTTGTTGTTTGTGTTATTTTGACTGTTTTGATAGTTACTTGATAAAACTTTTTACTATAACTGTTGCCCTTATTTCCTAGTAATGTCATATTAAATTAATGACCATGTTTACACGTAAGTTCATATTATGGTTAAGCCTTAATTCCACAAAAAGCCGGCCACATGCTTCACAGCTGTTGGAATGACCCTGCAGTCATCATATATCCAAATGAAAGAAATACTTGTTTGTTTAACCATTTTAGTAACTCTAAGAATAATGAAAAGCACACTATGCTTTCCGCCACCTGTTGCATATAGATTTTATATCGATGGGACAACAGTTTAGCAAACAGCTGAATGTAGTTGACCAAGAATTGTATTGTACACTAAGTAGATTCTGCCATCCCTAGCATATTGAAAAACCCCTATTAAGGGTGTCAATAGGTAATTTAGCCTGCGTGCTGGTCTTAACTGAGCTGACACTGATCCTGTTTATAGAAACAGGTGACATACCCTGGTAAAGTGATATGCTTTATGTATGCGTCATTCATATGAGTCCCTGTTCAATATTTCAAGTTGCTGCAGTTAAAGGTTTTTTATGCATGTGTTGCATTGTTTTTTTTTTATAATGAAGATAACTTGATCTATAGATAATTAACCTCTGACAAGTGTATTTGTTTAACTACTGCCATTGTATTCTGTCTCTTACTTGCCAACATCTGCCACCTACACTTGTAAGGTGATCTGTTGATGATTTCATGGTGTGTATTTGGCTTTGTTGATAACTGTTGGTAACATGGCCCCATGGGTTGAGTTTCAGGTTTTCTCTAATCATCATGATTATAAAGGAACATGAAATGAATTCAAGCATCCATACTGCAATATTCAAAATTCATCATGGGTTGATGTATTCATTTATTTTTGAACTGGAACAGAAAGGTACAACAGATTACTAACTTTACAGACTAAAATGACCGTGGTCAGATCCTCGGCTGTTCTTTTTGCCTCAATGCTCACTATAAAGTAGTAGTCACACTCTCACCCATTCCAGCCCTCCTCCCACAATTCTGGGTCACAATAGCCCACTTAAACGATCCTAGAGCCAATTGTTAGTTCAGTTTAGTTATTTTAATTCTTCAAATACAAATTGAAGTGGCAGCAAGTGTTTATCAAACAATGATACATGTAAAAGAGTATGTGCTTCTCAAATTCCATTTCTACAGCTTGATGAAAAACATTGTATAAATAATAAAGAAATGCACATTACAATTCGAATCATATTAAGTAAATACATTACAACATGGACATTTACCTGTGTCTAGTTGAGGAGAAAGGACAATGCCAAGTTTAAATTCTCCAACATAGTAAACACATAGTCAACTTGTCTGTGCCAAAAATCTTAGTGCAACTAGTCCTACAAAAATAAAAGTAATGGCCAATAAATAAAAAGTCAGCTTTATATACCTCAGGTAACTGAAAACCAGGCTTTGTTGAAAATTCGATCGAGAGGAACAGTCCGAGTTTACATTTTCATAGCAATTACCAAAGGTCATTTTCACACGGTCAGCGTTTGAGTTCTTGTATTCTGAACAGCCAAAACCGCACTGACATAGAGACCAAAAACATCAAACAACTTCCTCAGACATGTTCCCTCGTGGCATATTTCCACTTTTCTCCAGAAAATATGATGTCCATATATTGAGCTGTTGGTTTCACACATAGTCTCTTCTGTCATACCCTCCTCCACCCGTTGAGCGAGACGCAGGATACGGCATTCGAGACTGGCTGTATTTCTTCTCTTGTGGTGGACAGGAGCAACAGAGCAAAGAGCCCCCCATGATCAAGAGCACAGATGCTGCCCAGCCGATGTACAGCGCGGCTCCCAGCTCCCGTCTCTGGGCATCGGGCAGCAAAGGGTTGTAGAAGTCCCTGATGATACTGTTGGCAGACCAGGACACAGGAATCAGCTGCATAAGCCCAGCCACGATGAAGACCACCCCTCCGAAGATCATCACTTTAGCTTTGGATGACTCATCCTCAATGCAGTTAGTGCACTTTGCTCCTCCGATGGACACCAACACAGCCAGGACGGTCAGAAGGATGGATATCACGGTCAGGGCTCGAGCTGCCTGGAGGTCCTGAGAGAGGGCCAACATGGAGTCATAGACTTTGCACTGCATCTGTCCCGTGCTCTGAACCACACAGCTCATCCACAGACCATCCCAGATGATCTGAGCCGTCACGATGTTGGAGCCAATAAAGGCTGTGACCCTCCACATGGGAAGAGCACAAGCCACGATGGCCAAGAGCCAGCCCAGCACACATGACACCATACCTATGAGCTCCAGCCCTAATGACATGACTTCTTAAAGATCTGTGACAGCTACATGCAATGCCAGAGCGTTCAGTAACCGGGCAAGCAGCTAGAGCAGATACAAGCCTAATTTGAGCCAATGCCTCGGAGCAAATGGAGCGCATCTGTGACAAAACAAGTGTCCTTTATAGCCCAGATCAGGTAGAGAGGAGGAGTCTGTTAGGATGAAGACATTACACAGAAGGGCTTAGTCACACCAGAACTAAAACTGCTCTCCATTCATGGAAAGTATTGGGAATTAAAACAAAACAATTTATTTGCCCATCAATGAAGGCTCTGCCAATGCTTATGCACATACATTTTAATAAAGGTAGAGACAAACGAACATTTTAAGGTATTCTTTTGAAAGGATTAGCAATTGTTCTATAATACCAGCAAATACCTCAGAATTGAGTAGTTTTAAATTATTGTAATTTGTGAAATCTATTGTAATTTGTTTAGTGTACTGTCTGGTTAATATCTGATAACTCTTTATTGTGATGACAGTCTACTGACTATAAGTAACTATGCAACTACATGCCAACTTATTCTAACCCTAACACTACCAGTCTACTAATACTCTACTAACACTCTAATGAGAGTTAGTAGACATGTAGGTGCAACGTTAGTTATAGTCAACAGAATGTGTTAAAGGGACCAACCAAATGAAGCGAAACCGTAATTCCTTCCGATGGATTTGGTAACACTTGAGTCATTACTAGTGGGTTACCATGATCTTCACTTTAAAATACTGATCCAAAAAATCAGTAATTCGTTAACACTTTATTGTGGAGTCTAATTAACAGGAGCAAATTCAAAGTAAAGTATAATTTAACACTTTACATATTTTGCTTCTGGTTTACAATTCACTGCATAACCTGGATCCTTCATACTTCTCTGACCTACTTTTAACATATACTCCCTCTCAAACTCTTAGATCATCGTCTACATTCTCCTTAGTTCTTCCTCGCATGCGTTTGGTTTATGGGATCTTGAGCTTTTAGCTACTCTTCTCCTCATCTGTGGAACTTACTTCCACAGGTCATTCACAATAGAGACTCTCTCCTTCACTTTTAAAATCTCATTTGAATACTTATCTTTTTAGGCAGGGACACTGGTGATATTGTACATGTATTTCCTATTGGTTGTAAAGCTTTTTGGAATGTTTTTGTTGTTGTTGCTTTTTTTGCTTAAAGGTACAATATGTACTAATTTTGTATCAAAATATCCAAAAACCAATTGCACAGTGTTATAAATTTCTTTCAATTGTGCACTTATATTACCCTAAATGTTTCCAAGAATTTGTAAATTCAGCGAAATTCACCATTTTTAAATAGTGCTCGTCCCTTGTCGCTGGTCAATGACGTAATATCCGTGTTATCCCTGGTTTCCGCTTGTACTGCCATAGTAACCATGGCAACAGCCATGGACAACTGCGTAATGTCTAGCGGCACGCTGTTGTTGTTTCATTCAAACATTATGGACCACGGAAAGCAGACTTTGATATTAATCCACGTTTTATTTTTCATTTTGTCCCAGAGTGGTGTTTTCGAGATGCCTAGAGCCCCACGGCAAACTTCGACCTGACAGAGACGCTCTTGCATGTAACGTTACTTTATTAGACAGGTGAACAAATGTACATAAAACGAATCAATGTTATATAGCTCAACATGAAATGTTAAGATATGATCAGTATGTTATTCTAGTCTCACAGAGCCAACAAACTAACACATAGAATAACATTATAACTTTCAACACACGCAAATGCAGTTTAGTATGATAGTGTAGACAAGTGAAACAGCGATGCAAGTTTAATTTGTCACATAAACTGACTAGTTTAAGTATTAATTAAGCACTTGCGGGTAGTTCGGTAGAATGAAATGTCCTCATTCCTTTATATCCGCGGGACTCGCGTGTGGCACTGATATCTGTCTTGCTTAGTTGTGGACATTAAATTTAACATTTAATTTAATATTCAACAATAATATTGATCTGCCTGCATTGACACCATTATACAAGAACTGAACTGAGCTCGACGATGACATCACGGTTTACTCCAGATCGGCTATATATAAATTAACTAAATTAATAACTTGGCAAATCGCGACCTGCTTCATAGCACAGTCATGTTTAAAAAAAAAAAAACATGAATATATTCACTCATCCATAAACATTATTTCCCATAAACATTATTAGATCCATCGGCATGACGACAAGTTCCATGATTCCCCTTATTCACTGCGTCAATCAATTATAGTTTTATTAGTTCTCCATGGAGGTCTGAAAAAAAAAAAGTAGCTAACTACCACATTCGACTCGGCACTTTTACTTATTAATTTGTTAATCAGAGTTTCTTGTTAGTTAATAGTACAGTAGTTACTAGAGTGTTAATATTGGATTACTCATTCGTTCCTGTGAAGTTATTCATTAATGACAGATCAGAATTCTAAAGTGTTTACCAGGTTAGAGTTTGTGTATGGTAAAAAAAAAAAAAAAAAAAATGGATCTATCAAGGATCATTGCTTCTATTTTTGCGGAAGCAATGAACCCATTCAAACATTTTTGGTAAGATGTGGTTAAAAAAAAAAAGAGAACATAATACTTTCATTCATTAAGAATGAATTAAACTGATCAAAAGTGACAGTGAAGACATTTATAATGTTACAAAAGATTTCTATTTAATTAATACTATTCTTTTAACTTTCTATTAAAAGAATTCTGAAAAAAGTATCACAATTTCCATAAAGAATGTTAATATCACAGTTGCAGTTGCAAGGTATGTAAAAAATAATAGGATCTAATTGCAGCAGTTTTCAGGCTTTATTTTAACAACAAATTCAGGAGTACAAGAACATGAAACAGAATAACCATCCAAACGCAACAATAACAGAAACTGAACTAAACTAAACGCAGGGCTTAAATTTCAAGGTTTGTGTACTCGAGCCACCAGGCACTGTTGTTGTGGGAATGTTGATCAAAACTAACTTTAGCAGGACAATAACTTTATTCTAGAGTTGCTGTAAAGCCAAAACAATCTATGTTACTTTAATTTCCTATTATCACTGTCTTTGAAACAGTCCATATTGTTAAAAGCACTATATAAGGGGGCTTTTACACTGGGCTCGTTTGATGCGGTGCGAGCCCAAGCGCGATTGTTGCCGGTCTGATTTCAGACTCAACTTGATTCTATTGAACCCTGGTGCATTTTACGTCATCGCAAACATGCACGGCGCATGATAGAAACAGAACGCAGGTCAAAATATATATATATATTTTTTTTCTTATTCTTTGATATATATGCGCATCTGAACAACACAGGTTTACTGTGCGTGTGTCGCATAAGGCTTTCTGCTGCTTGCAAACGGACTCTTTGGAGGAGACAGTGTGAGGAGACAAATGTGTTGCCCTGATTGCACGCGCGATGCGCGAATACACTGCAGGCTCAGCTCTCGCTCGAATCCGAGGAAAATCATCAACACTATCATCCCTTACATGCGCTTTATTTAACTTAATACATCATAATCAGCTAAAACGCATGTGCAGGTTACTTTACTTCCTGAACAAGTGTGCACCCGAGTCCGTGTTGCTTTCCCTTTCACATTCACGCGAACCGAACTCCACCTCCTCCAGGTAGTCTCAGGTTCGATACCCGAGTGCGCACCCGGGTCCCATGACAGCGTTCACATTAGCGATTTTTCATGCGAACCGTGCCCTGTTCCGAACTAAACTGCCAGTGTGAAAGCCCCCTAAATGAAGGTGACTTGACGTAATACACAGGGACTAAATCAAAGAAATGAGACACAGCTGAGATGACTAATGAGTAATTAACACAACACTTGAAGGGGATAAATCAATAAGACACACTGGGAAACTAGGTCAAATTAACAGACACACAGGCAAACATGAACTGAACACAGTGATTCGGGAACTCACTGGAACGGGCTGGGGAACTGCTCTCACTGGAACGGACTCAAACTTGAGAACTTCTCTCACTGGAACGGACTGGGGAACTTCTCTCACTGGATCGGACTGGGGAACTTCTCTCACTGGATCGGACTGGGGAACTTCTCTCACTGGATCGGACTGGGGAACTTCTCTCACTGGATCGGACTGGGGAACTTCTCTCACTGGATCGGACTGGGGAACTTCTCTCACTGGATCGGACTGGGGAACTTCTCTCACTGGATCGGACTGGGGAACTTCTCTCACTGGATCGGACTGGGGAACTTCTCTCACTGGATCGGACTGGGGAACTTCTCTCACTGGATCGGACTGGGGAACTTCTCTCACTGGATCGGACTGGGGAACTTCTCTCACTGGAACGGACTGGGGAACTTCTCACTGGAACGGACTGGGGAACTTCTCTCACTGGTTTTCTTCTTGCTCTCGCCGATGGTGAATGGGGAACCATTGCAGCGGAGTACCCAGTCCACACACTCCCTAAATGTCCCTCAAGGTCCATCTACAGGCAGGCACGCTCTGGTCTCTGCATTGAGGCCTGCCCTGAAAAACACAGACAGGCTGGCATCATCGTTATGGACAAGATGTTGCAAATCCAGGAACTGGTTCCCCTGCGAGAGGAGGAGAATTTTTATTGCTGCTAGATCCATTTTTGAAGGTCTGTTATCGTATCACCAATTGCAAGGTAAATAAAAACAGGATCCAATTGCAGCAGTTTTCAGGCTTTATTTTAACAACTAACTCAGGAGAATAAGAACACGAAACAGAACAACCGTCCAAACGCAACAATAACAGAAACTGAACGGAACTAAACAGGGTTAAAATACTCAAGGACTAATTGAAGGAATGAGACGAATTAACAAGACAACAGGTGAAAAAGATAAATCGGTAACACTTTATTTCGATAGTCCACTTTAGACATTCTACTAACTATAAGTTACTTTGCAAATACATGTCAACTAACTGTCATTAGAGGATTAGTAGACTGCTTAATATTTGCTAACACTTTATTGTGTTGGTCCCCCAACAGACATTATACTGACTAGAAGCAACTTGGCAACTACAAGTCAACTTATTCTACTAACCTGAACCCTAACACCTTACCATAACCTACCAGTCTACTACAGTCCACTAATACTCTAATGAGAGTTAGTTGACATGTAGTTGAAAACTTACTTATAGTCAGTATAATGTTTAAAGTGGACTATCAAAATAAAGTGTAAACAATAAATCAATAAGACACACTGGAAAACTGGGTCAAATTAACATGCACACAGGCAAACATGATCTGAACACAATGAAAACTCAGACATGAACAGAAAAACACAAAGCGTGACATTTAAGCAGCAAAAGACTTTTGACAGGTACTGTATATAGTGCAAAACCCAAAAATACAAAGTGCCAACGATTTTTTGAAATTATTAATATACATATAAGCAACAAAAAACACACACACACACACACACACAAAAGGTATCTTCAATATACCCACTTCAGATAAGTTTCTCATAGCACAGTAGTTGCACATTAGTGTTGACTTGGTTTACAAGAAAAGATTTTGAGTCGGGCCTCCCTCTTTATAGGTGTCATAATTCCTGTCCTGTGTTCCCCTTGTCTTGTGTGGACTTATGTTATTTCCTGTTCTGTGCCATGTTTTGTAGTTTTTCCTGTTGATTAGTTCCTGATTGTTCCCAGCTGTGTCTTGTTTGCCAGTCTCCTATATACCCCAATGTTTCTTATATTCTTGGTCTGGTGTTGTCCTTATTGGGTTTGTCTCATGTTCTCAGGTCCATAATCTTGGTTTTGATTATCTTCTTATTATACTATTTCTGCATTTGGATTCTGCTCTTCCTTTTTTTGAGTTTTCCCCAAGGGATGGGCAAATGAAGCACTGAGGCTATATATATATATATATAATTATTTTTAGTAAATAGACTTAAACTTCCAAAATTACCCAGCGTGACAATAGGCCAGACTGCGCTCCTTCTGAGGATGTTCCATTGGTCAGGTATTGATCCAATCAACATTTCTGTAAACTTTAAAATACACAAACATTAATTTTGTTGACTAATCCTTTCTCTCTCTTTACCAGTCCAGTCACTACATCTGCAAACAACACAAACAGTTTTGAAAGACTTTTATCTGTGAAACTGTTACGGAACGTAGACTCGGACAACAAGAAGATGGAGTTAATGGAATGTTTTATTCACAGCTTTGAGCAAAACCGGCAAACTGGTGAGTATAGAATTCAATAAAGACTTTGGAGGAAGGATAATGAATAATAACTTTACTTCCCTTTAGTTACAGGTAGAGGAGATAGTGGATGGGAAGATAAATGAGAGGGGCAGCGGTGAGTATGCTGGTAATACTTGTTTCCTCAGGGGGGTGGGGGGCAGACAGAAGACATTGGAGACATGCTGGAGATAGACGCCAGAGATAAGGTAAGTAGTCCACTACGTATAAACGAGGCTGGACAATCAGGGGAGATGAAGTGTGTGTGTGTGCTTTTATGTGGTGCTGATGATGACGGTGATGAGTAACAGGTGCAGGTCATAATCAAAGTTTGCAGGTGAGAGCCAGGGAGGATTATGGGAACTGTTGTGCAGAAGTGAAAGGTGAAATTGTGAAAGAAACCCAATGCTTAAATACAGAGTTCCTGAAATAGTCTAATCCAGTATGCTGAATTACACTGTTAACCCTTGCTGTAAAAAAAGGGCCAAATTCTGACAATATCATCCCATTTTTCCATTAAAACAGTAACATACCGCAGAAAACAAAAATAGCCTACAGGATTATACTGTGAATTAACAGTGCTCAAAATCATTCCCAATCACACCCTATACCCTCAATCACTATTCCCTACATTAGTTCACTAATATAGTCCACTTGACAGAGTGAATTGAGACACTGATGAACACCTGATAAGCGAATCACTGAAGGACAGAGAAACAACAACAGAAAGAGAAACACAAAAACTACAACTGACTTCCAGCCACAGAGAGTGAAAACAGTTTACAAACCAGTTTAACATAATTTCTTTCATACATGAACTAAAGGTCTTGTTGAGAATTAACAGATATTTAGTTGTTGATGTTTTATTGAATAAAGTTTGTAGTCACCATGATGTAGATCAGTATTTGCTTTAATTGGGCTCTTGACTTTTTTTGTTTGAAAGTTTTATTCTGGTTGCTGTAACTGAGTTTATAAAGCACATTTGTTATTGCAAGAAAAAGTCATGAGGAAGATGATCGTTGACATGTCTGATATATATATTAAATACCCATAAATTCAAAGCTAATACACAGGAAGAGAACTATTAATAAATCATATATCTGTGAATCTACAACATGAAATCCATTAATTTTTCTGTAAATTTTATTATGAAGGATATTGAAATAACATAATGCATTAACCTTTCTAACTTATCCTTGACTTAGACACTGACATCAACATCAATAATCAGCACATGAATCTCAACAATGGTGGCAGTCAAAAGTTTCATGTCATGTTGCTGCTGGGTTCCAGGATAGTATAAAACTTCCAGCATGCACTGCAGAATGAATGAATAAATTAATACAATATTGCCACCATTGTTGAGACATGTGCTGATTTTTTTATATATCTGTGTTTCTGCAAGACAGTGTAGCACAGATTCTTTGGTTGTGCATGAGGTGTTAATACAATTTGTCATTGTAACTGATTGCTGCAGTTTCACAGAGGTGGTAATGTAATTTTTTTTTTATATACAGAGTTAAACTCTGAATGAGACTAATAAATGTACAGTCTAAATGATGATTATGTAATCATAATCAATATAACAAGTCGCATTCACAAACCATGTGTGTGTTGCTTACAAAAACAATGTTCAAAAGAGAAAAGCTGATGTTAAAAAAATTAAGGGTCAGCATGCCAACTAAAGCAAACACTGATCTCTATAATGGTAACATCAAACCAAACATTTTCAAAGAAACCTCTCCATAACAACTTCTGTAGATGTATGACAGAAATAAAGTCATACTGGTTAATAAGTGTAGAAATATGCAATGGCTGGAAGTCAGTTGCAGTTCTTGTGTTTCTCTATTTTCTGTTTGTTTTTCTTTCCTTCAGTGATTCTGCTTGTTAACAGCAGGTGTTCATCACTAATGCTCAACAATCGCTTACATATTTACTTATCTCACTGCAACACTGCGTCAATGTTACTTTGTACTCTTTGTAGTGTGGATTTTTCCTGTAGGTTTGAAAATGTTAAAAGTGTAATATAAAGACACACCCACTGAATGTATTTTAACAGTAATAAACTAAGTTATAAAACAGGTATATACTGGCAACACTGTTGCCAGAAGTTTACTGTAAAATTGAGTTTTTTGGGTCAACATTGCGAGATGGGGACTCGAGTATGAGACTCGGACTGGAGTCGCACTCGAGTCACACAAACAGCTGACTTCAGACTTGACTTGCGACTCGACCCAAAAGACTCGTCAACAACCTGTTTTCATTTGATAAGCTGCATGTCCCCCGCCCTTTGTCATACTGTGCATGTGCAACGTGCATGCGCTTTGTCTTTGTGCAGTGCACGCCGCGCGCTCTCGCATATCAAAAAAATGAATTGACGATGGCAACACCAAATCCTCCCGGGGCCGGAGTTGTGCCTTTTGTTGTTAGTTTTGGTTTTAAAAATTGTTAACAGCACTGGTAAGGTAAGAGAACAGCCACATGCAAGGTGTGTGATGCCGGATCCACAACGTCAAACTTCATCAGGCACCTCAAAACGCACCCAGGTAGGTCAGTCACTTGCTAATGTGAAAGATGTTAAATTTAGCATATATCGTCACAAGTACAGTAACAACCAGTACCATCACAGTGTTGTATCCATATTATGTGATAGACCCCAGGTTAATATTTCACCAGGTCCAAGGGCTAGAGGGATGTGTTATGGCGAGACGCGGCAGGCAAAAACTTTTTTTTTTTTTCACTGGTCAATTTTGAGATTTTGAGCTATTTGTCTTCAATAACATGTCGTCTTTCAGACTTGTGGTGAAAAGTCAGAAATACACATTAAGGTCTTTATTTTACTACACTTTGTCTGCTTGCGTCTGTAGATTTCTCATAAATTCAACAAAAGTTACCGTTAGATGCGCTCTCTCTCTCTTCTCCTGTACAATGCTGTCGGATCCAAATATGGTAATTTCGTTTTAAATCCGCAACCAATCGTGAAAGTAAAGGGGGGGGGGGGGGGTTAACTCTAAATGCGCAATCTCATTGGCTGATGCAAATCTTTAAAGCCCGTTTTCTCAAAATGACTTTTTTCTCATACTTCAAGTCCGAAATCTTCACTTCAGTGAAGGAACCAGGAAACGAAACTTTCCAGTCTTGTACCTAGTTATATTATGTAGACATTTATAGGGGGATTTGTAAATATATTCCTAGCCTGATTTATATATATATTTTTTTAAATCCAAAAACATGGCGAAAATCTGTTTAAGGCTATATTGTCAGTATATTCTGATTTACAGGATAACAAAAGTAGATATCCATAAATATCTATTTTCCCCCCCATCTAATATGTGAACACAATGAAAAAAGAATTTTAAACCTGGCTTTATATAGTACTCAGATTTTTTTTTTTTTTACAGAGTTCACTAATGCTAAAAAAGGTACTATTGGAGAGGGACAGAGCAGCATTGAGTCATTCATTATTCTGCCAAGAGGTGTGCAAGTGTACCATCAGGGACATCCTAGGCAGAAGGCCATCACTGAATCAATCATTGAACTCATTTCATGCAACCTGCCACTGTCATTGACAATCCCAGCTTCAGAAATTTTTTGTCAGTGGTAGATGAAAAATATTGTTCAGTAAGTCGGTGCACTGTAACAAGACTGAATGAGCTTGCAACTGTCAAAGAGGCCAATATCAAATCAAAATTAGAGACAACAGACACAGTGTCTGTTACTGTGGATATCTGGACTGACAGGACCATGCGTGGCTTTTTAGGAGTTACTGCCCACTTCATGGAGCTAGACAGGAGCAACCCAAAACTCCAGTCAGTTCTGTTAAGCTGTGAAAGATTCACAGGGTCTCACACTGGTGAGAGGATTGGTGAAAAATGAGGAAGTATGTGAACTTCAACATTAAGCACAAATTAGATTACATCTCTGACAACGCTTCGAAAATGAAGAAAGCCTTTACGGTTTGTTTTCCCTCTGCTACTACAAGTAGTGAAGATGGCGACCTGTGGGAGGACGTAAATGAAGATCACCAGGATGATGTGGAATCCATCCAGAGCAGCTGCCGGCAAAAACGACTTCAGTGCTTTGCACATTCGCTGCAGCTCGTTGTGCGAGATGGACTTAAAGATATAAAAGTTCTGAACAGTGCAATGGCAAAGGGGACTAAATGGCAATGGCAAAGGTGAATAATTTGCACTTTACTGCATTCTACTTGTGGCCTAAAAGAGGAATTTTAAGCTAAGTTTGGAGCCAACCGTAGCATCCCCTCTGCTGTAGTGACAAGATGGAACGGCACTCTGCGCCTTGTTGAAGCAGTCACTGACTTGGATCTTCAAAACCTGAATACACTCCTTAGACACCCAAAGTCATAAAAGCCTGTGTTTATCAGCTAGAGAATGGGGTCAGCTGAAAGAACTTGTGGATATTTTGGCCCCATATCTTCAAGGAATGGACCTCACTCAAGGGGAGAAAGTTGTGACCCTTAGTGCAGCCCTGCCTTGTGTACTGTCACTTAACAGCCATCTCATCAGGATGTCAAATGCTACTCACCACCTGGTTGGTTTAGTGAAAGCGCTGCAGAGGTCCCTTCAATGCCGCTTTAAGGGTATATTTGTAAATGTGAAAATGGATGACTCCAGTGAAGCGACAGTAGATCTTCCATTTGGGGACATTGTCTACATGATGTCAGCATTACTAGATCCATCATTCTGCCTCTTTTGGCTAGAGCAAGATGTCCAAGCACAAGAGGAAGTTAAGAGAGAAGTCAAGGAGATGATAATAGGTATGTGTACCCACCATTTCCAAAGAAAATCTACCACACACAAGACATTATATGCATATTAAAAATGCCAATTATCTTGTATATTGCCTTCCTAGATTGATTCACAACATTGACACTGTGTATATCAGTCCCATGATGCTGTAACTAAACATGTTTTTTGATAAACTTACAGACCTTGTCTTGGCTGAGGCTCGGAAACTGACTGAACCCGAAAGCAGCAGTGGAGAGGATGATCAGGAGGAGTTACCACCTGCTAAAACTCCACGTCTTTTCACTGGCTACCGGAAGAAAAGCACCACGAAAAGTGTGGATCATGGCTCATCTGTCCAGGCTGAGCTCATCCGCTATATCCAGGTAGCATCTGATGAAAATGAAGTGGACTGTCTTGAGTTCTGGAAAAGACAGTCCAAGGCATTCACGCGACTCTCTTGTGGCTATGAGAGTGCTTTCTGTCCCGGCTACCAGTGCACCAGTGGAGAGGGTGTTCAGCCATGGAGGGCTTATGCGTCCTCACCGTGCCAGGCTTTCGGCAAAGACACTGTCATACTTTTTTTTTTTTTTTTAAATGTAACCAATCTGTTTAATGACTTTTAGTGGATTTAAAGCCACTAACGTTTGTTGCCAGAAAAGGTCAGCTGGCCTGTATCTAGGGTTTTGAGATAGCTAATTTAGATGATCAAATTGTTTTATCTCAGTTTAAGTGGTAATCGTTAGATAACTTTTTCTCAGTTTTTATAGTTGTTAAATAGCAATACTTAAAGTGTCAGTTCTCACGTTTGCACCATGATTGGTGTATTAACTTTCAATACAGATTTTTCCTTAAATTTAACACTGAAAAATGTAATGCATTATGAGATTGGGCTTTACAGCCAGTTAGTAACACAGACAAACATGTATTCTTTGGTGCAGAATCAGATAGTAATAAAAAATACAGTTATGAAATTGAAAGTGTTCTTAATTTTGTGTTTCTTCAGATTGCATTGCAGTAGACCCCATACAACTGATTTTGATACTGTACTATATGGATGGTACTAGCTACAGGACATGCTCTGAATTCATAAGATTTAACAATACAGTGTTAGGGTCAGAGATGCACAGTTAGATCAGATGGCAAGAGGGACTTAAGACTTGACTTGAACTTGCCCCTCAAAGACTTGAGACTTGACTTGAACTCGAGCTCAAAGACTTGAGACTTGACTTGGACTTCCAAAAAATGACTTGTGAACATCTCTGCACCATTGTGCTGAAGAGTAGAGCCTGTGCTTCAGTCCAGGGGAAGATCTGCGAACATTGATACGCTGTGTGTTGCTTTATTTAATGAGTGGTGACTGTTTAGTTGCTGGTCCAGTGGAAATCTCTATTTAAAATATTTTTATAGTGGTCTCAAATGAAAGTTCATGACCATACTTTGCTCACATTATTAGTGCATTGTAAATTTTAGTTAATATATTTAAAACGACAGTTGGTCACTTTAAACCAATCATTTCTGCAAGTGAAATTAGTTAACTGAGTTTTAATTTAGAGCATTTAGTTACATATTTTTTACAGTAACATACTGTAGATTACAGTAAAGAACTGTACAATTATCAGTAAATTAGTGTTGGCAGTATTAGTGTTACACAGTGTTACAGTAAAAAAAGCCTGGAAAGGTCTAACAGTGTTAGACTTTTCAGAAATTACTGTGTGGCGGCTAGGTCTTCGCCTACAAAATTCAGCGCCACAGACTCAAGGTGTCACCTTAACCTGACGTGCAAGGCATACACCTCAGCTGGACTGGCTCTGCACACAATTGCCATGCTGCATGTTTATCAAGTTAAGCTCCTTAAAAGGGTATTTCACAGCTGGATAAGCTTGACCGCCTTGCTTTAGTGGGAAATACCTTTAGTCATTGAGAATTTTCTGTCAAAGCAAACACCTATATTACTACAGTAATATTTACCATGTCTGGATGACCTTCTGTATAATGCAGGAACAAGACCTGCCTATAGTCATGCAGTGCAAGAGCAAACTGTGCGCGCTTCACCTGCGTTTAAAGGGTCATGAAACCCAAAACCAAATTATCTGAGATTTTAACAGAGGTATTTGTGTTGAACACCATTGAAGACAATGTTAGCATCTGTTAGATTTAATAGTAGAGTGAAAATGGTTACATTTTAGTTTTTTTCCACTTTTTCCATCTTCCGGGTTTAAAATCTTCATCGTGTCTACGTCACAGATTGAGACGTGGCAGTGCACTGTGAGTGCGTTGATGACTCATTGGTGTCTCAATTATTAATGAGACTGAGTTTGCATATCCTATATGAAGACACTGCATCTTAATTATTCATGAGACCACGTGGATTTTTCCAATGACAGACATTTCAAACTGTGATATTGCATAGTAGATGAGAGAGACAATCATGGGACACAGTAGCGGTTTTAGGCACAGGCGAACCGGGCAGTCGCCCGGGGCGGCATTTTTTCATGTCACATGGGGGGCGGCACGAGCAGTTAAAAAAAAATCCTCTCCTGCGCCGCAAAGCGGTTTACTATTCTCTATAACCTCAATTCAATTATTAGTAATGGCGCCCCAGCTTGCTGAGAAGGTGCCGTGCACAGAAGCAATGTCAAGGGGGTCTCCTGATTGGAGGAAGCTCACCAAGGGGCCATTCACATATTGCGTGCTCGAGTTCGTTATTTCAAATGTAGGCGCGCGGGAAGCACAGTTAGCGCACTCATAATTGAAGCGACAAGCTAATTTTTTCCAGGGGCAGCGAGAAGAAAAAATGTAAACTTTTTTTTTAGTTTGGGGGTGCAACCAAACAGGTGAGTGTTTTTCTCTTCTCCGTAAATAAATCTTGTAGCAGAGCTACAGCAAGCATTTTTCTGTGGTGGAAATCCATTAGCTACTAAAACTTCCTTGTCGTTGTCAAGAGCGCAGTGCATGGACAGATTCCACGGGAAAATCGGACCGAATTTTACTATTAATAATAAAAGATAAGCTACTGTGCATTGTAAATGTCAGTAATTTATCTTTTTTGACTCATTCTTTTAAAAAAATGATTTAAATGCTGAAATATGTGAGGTTTCTTTTTATAAAACCTTTTTTGTCAAAACTTTATTTGAACGTGTAGGCTACATGTTAGTAGATAACATAAAAGACACTCCTTTAAAATCTTTAATGTTATTAACTTGGTGAATTGATTTCATTGTGTATAGGCCTACTTTTTTAACAAGATTCTGTGTTTAACCGTGATCATTTTGGTCACTATATTCATGAAATGAAAATAATTTTCATAATGATCAACTAAATCAACTATAATTATGTGGTTTTACAGCAGCCTATAATATGCAAAGTACAACTTTGAAGGTGGGGTCTCGAAGGGGGTCTCGCCCAGGGTGTAATTCAATGTAGAACCGCCACTGATGGGACACAAAAGTTTGTTTTCGTGGTGCAAAAGTCCAGGTGGGTTGAATATGTTTCCCCGCGATGCTGCCAGGGCTAGACTTGATGACCAATGTATGTTGTTCTTGTTGACGACCAATGTATGTTGCGTCTTGCGAGTGATACGGTACCAAGTCCCGAGGACGTTTCTATCCCTTCAGAGGTATGTGTGTGTCTAAAAAGTGGAAGTTCCCTTTCGAGGGAACTCGAACTGCGTCGTCAGAAACGACTCTTTGGGGACGCTCCCTTAGCGTGCGCCTCTGAAGCAAGAATGAAACTAATCCAATCCTGATTGGTGTTGCGTCATGACGTAACATGTGACAGCACATAAAAGTGACGCCGGCACACACGCATTAGCTTTCGCTCCTCAGCAAGAGCTCTCTGTCTGTCTTATTTGGTGTTGTTTGTCTGTGACAAAGCTCTACATATGGAGAGTGAACATTACACTAGTGTGTGTACCCCTGCCCTGTATATCTCACGGGCGGGGACACGCATCAGTTGTGTGTGTATAGTTATAGGAGCGCAGCACACACAGGCAGCTCTCGAGAGGGAGAGTGAACACTGTGAAGCACTTCCTAATAGAGTGCTGCGCTCCCGCTCGGCTGTAGTATTTTCTGATGATTGCCAGGCTCGCGATCCCCGCGATTCGGCTCCCGCGGCCGTTGAGGCGGCGCGGCGGCTTGGATCGCGGGGATCGCAGAAGGATCTCGCGGATGAGAAACGAGACTGCTGAGGCACTTTTTCGTTCATCATCTGCTGATTCTATAACACTCGTTCATGACGCAGAAGTCCGCGATGCGGTTTCTTCTGCCCATGACGAGTGCCTGTTGCTCAAGCTATCTGTTTCTGAGGAAGTAGATTATGCTCAGCCTTGGGAACGAGCAACATGAGTCACACTCGCCGGCTCATGTTTCTGCTTATGTAGAGCTTGTGGGGGTTGTGATGCATACTTTGGAGTCCAGTCTTAAAATAAATCATTAAATATATATTTGTGTATATATATATTAGCTGGCCACAAAATAAGCAGGATGATCTAAGCGAAAAGAGCTAGACGAGAGATTCCTGTAGCACTATTCACAACCTCAGCCGGGCTAACTATGTTTTTCCTCAAATCTTCATAAAGAGATAGAAACTCTCCTGGGAAAAACCCCACTCTTTTTCAGATCTCATCACAGTTTGGTATAAAAAAAAGGGAAAGACAAATATTTTCTGCTGAACGCTCCGCTATCACCTTCTGGCCCGTTCTCCGACGCTGTAACTTCAATCGCCGACAGGTTTATAAAAAAACAAACAAAAATATATATATATATATATATATGTTGTCCCGCCGTTTTGAACGTTTCGGGCTACATCGCTCTACTGGAGTTAAGGGGCCATTGAGAGTGTTCCCCTACCAGACAGGAAGTCCAGGTTTTACAGCCGGTACTTTTTAGTTCCAAAGGAGGATGGTGGACTGAGGCCAATTTTAGATCTATGGCTATTGACTTGTTCTTTGAGGAGATCCAGGTTCAAAATGCTTACAATTTCCATTATCGGAAACCAAATCAGATCCAAAAACTGGTTTGGCATGGTAGATCTAAAAGTTGGGGCTGTCCACTCAGTTGCAGGGCAACCGATGTTGTTCTTGCAAAGGGGCACGGAAACGATGTGTATTGCCCGCCGTCTATGACGCTTCGGGCCGCATCATTTTCCAGCGAACGCACTCTGCGTCTTTTTTCCTTGAAAAATAAAAAACGAGCATCAGTTATGTTCACGAAAACCGTATCGACTACAGCCTGCCGGTCTTCGCTTCAGGCAGTCGAGAAGGGTGCTCGAAAACCACCAGAGGCCAGTCTCGAGAGGCTGGTTCTCTTAGATCGGGTTCTTCCGTTCGGCCTAGCACTCTCTCCCCGCATGTTCATGTGTAGGTATATGGATGCGACTCTGGCTCCACTGAGGCGTCAGGGCATCCGTATACTGAATTACTTCGATGACTGGTTCTTATTGGCCCAGTCTCGAGGAATGGCAGTTCGGCATTGAGATGTCGTCCTTGGCCAAAATTAGAATCGGGGGTTGAGACTCAACACTAAGAAAAATGTGTTGGACCCAGCTCAGAAGACTGCTCTTCTGGGCATGAAATAGAATTCGGTTACAATGCAGGCACGTATGTCTCCCGCTCGTATCGAATCCATACTGGCCATGGTGTCTGGGATAAAGCTAGGCCAGGCCATCACTGTAAAGCAGTTTCAAAGACTGCTGGGCCTCATGATAGTGGCATCCAACATTATACATTTGGGCCTTCTACACATGAGGCCCCCTTCAGTGGTGGCTGAGAGCCAAGGGTTTTTTTTCCCTCAAGGGGAATCTGTTCCGTATAATCAGTTACGCGCAGATGCCTTCGTTCTCTGGTAATTTGGAAGAAACCTTGGTTCCTATCCCAAGGGCCAGTGCTGGGAGCATCATGTCGCCGGAAAACCGTTTCGACAGTCGCCTCCCTCACTGGTTGGGGCGCGGTCATGGACGGCCGCTTTGCCAGGGGTCTGTGGCAGGACCATCATCATTCTTGGCACATAAGCTGTCTAGAGATGATGGCTGTGTTCAGGGCTTTGAGGAGCTTCCTCCCAGACATCAAAGGTTACCATGTCTTAGTACGATCAGACAATGCGTCAGTGGTAGCCTTTCTGAACCGACAAGGGGGACTCAGATCGCGCCCTCTGTGCAGACTGGCGCATCAGATTATTCTTTGGTCCCAGGGGAAAATACTGTCTATCAGAGCAATGTATATTCAGGGGGTTCAGAAATCAGGGAGCAGACATCCTGTCGAGCCAGGGGCTGAGGCCCGGGGAATGGAGACTTCATCCAGATGTGGTGAAGTTGATATGGGAGAGGTTTTGTTAACTGCCCAATGGCTTCAGTTCTGGAGTTTCTTCAAGATCGTTTCTCTGCGAATCTCTCCCCATCCACACGTTGGATGTACATGGCTGCCATTGCGGCGTTCCATGCACCACTATATGTTGGGCCTTTGGGGAGGCACCAACTGGTCATTATATTTCTCCATGGTATTTGGAGGGTGGGACCGACAGTCAGGTCCAGGGTTCCTTCCTGGGACCTGGCGGTGGTTCTCGAAGGGCTATCTCTGGCTCCCTTTGAATACCTCCAGTCGGCTTCGCCTAGGACCTCATGTTCAAGATAGCCTTTCTCTTAGCTATTTCTTTAAAGAGACTGGGAGATCTCCAAGCCCTGGCATTATCGCCAGCTTGCTTGGGGTGTGTCCCCGGCGGAGTTAAGGCCATCCTGCGTCCGAGACCCAGCTATGTGCCATAAGTGCAATTTAACATGGCTAGGTCCATGGTCCTGCAAGTATTTCATCCTCCACCTCATGTGTCGGCAGAAAAGGAGAGGTTCCTTGCTCTGCCAGTCAGAGTTCCGAGAATTTACCTTGAAAGGTCCTCTTCTTGGAGGAGGTCGGACCTACTGTAGTGTGTTTTGGGTCACCTATTAGGGGTTCCCGGCTATACAAACCATAAGTAGTTTGCGCAATTTGCCTTCACCTTTGGCCGCAAGGGCTCATTCTACTAGAGGCATGGCATCCTTTACGGCCCTCCTCTCGGGAGTGCCCCTCCAGGAGATCTGTGAGGCAGCCGGTTGGGCTATCCCACACACTTTTATCAGGTTTTTAGTCTGCACCTCCCTAGTATGCCTGGCGCACATGTGCTCTCGTCCTAGCTAGTGCCTGAGTTCAGTTTCACTCTAGGGCAGCACTTCTTCGGTGCGTGGCCTAGTGGGCATTCGTTCCCCAAAGAGTCGTTTCTGACGACGCAGTTTGAGTTCCCTCGAAAGGGAACATCTCGGGTTATGACTATATAACCCTTGTTCCCTGAGAAGGGAACGAGACACTGTGTCGTCCTGCCACGCCCCTCGAGGCCTGTGAGCGTCTTGCTTCATCGCTAGGCTAATGTGTGTGTGTGTGTGCCGGCGTCACTTTTATGTACCGTCACATGTTACGGCAACACCAATCAGGATTGGATTAGTTTCATTCATACTTCAGAGGCGCACGCTAAGGGAGAGTCCCCAAAGAGTCATTTCTGACGATGCAGAGACCTTTTTTTTAAGCGGAAAATTATTTTTTTCCCCAAATATATGTATTTATAGTGTGTATATAAACAACTCTATATTTTATAATTACATTGTTTTTATAAATGTACGATTACTGTAGGCTAATATAGCAGGGCATTCAGTTACTTTAATGAAATACACTGACACGTTATTATTGTCCTTTCAAGACTTTAACTTTGCCAGCTATAAAAAAACCCTAGCATTTCCTCACGTTTTACCACTTTGTGACAGTCCATATGCATGGACCACTGGCGATGACAATGATGGCCATAGCACTCCCACTCCCCTCCCTTCTTCTCACAGCCATACACACCCATTTAAGTTGCATTTTTCAAAAAGATTGTGAGACTTGAGCTGAAAGAGGGGGGTTTCATGACCCTTTAAGAGCCTCGGTTGAATTTTGTTTGACACTAGTTAGGATCTTTCTTTCAAAAATGTAATTCATTCTCTCTCTATGATTTTGGGTTTATTCATGGTCTGCCCATGGATAATATGATGTATGTGAGATGCTGCTGTAAGCAATTTATGATCCTTTTTCATTTTTCACAAGATTTTGTGTGTGCCCAAGGTTTGTTAATGTGATTTATTGAATACATAAGCAACCCTTTCAGCAAGTCACTGATTGTTTACAGACAAAAGTTTGTGCATAAGTTCTTGCTTAGTTGGGAACACTTAATATTCAACTATTTATATCAGATCGACTGTACTGACGCTGCTCTATGATAACTAAGCTGGACGATGACATTTATTTGCAGAACTGCTTTATAGATTAAATGAACTTATTCAAAGGAGCTGTATGTAAGAAATGTATTTCAATTAATCATAAAAAGGCCCTGATATGTCACTAGACATTAAGACATCATGTTCATTTCAAATACTTATATGACTGACAACAGTAGTATGGCTAGGATATTGTCATTTAAAAAGTGGACTTGCAGCCCTCAACTGATGTTGATGTTGTCATGTTGTGTTTTGGTCTGATGCGCCACCCTCCACCTATCTACCAATCACAAAGTCAGTAGTGTTTCGGGATCCGGGTTGCCAGCTTTGCTCTAATCTACCCTAACTCTAGTCGGATAAAAATGTCTAATGTTACTAAATCAAAAAGACCTCGTTCAGAAATTCGTCGTGACAAAGTCTGAAATAAAACCAGAATTTGTATTGGAGATGCTTTTGAAAGATGGAGACGGCTGAAAACGGAGAAGAATTTGAACACAGACGCCAACGTTGCTAATTTTCTCCTGGACAGGTAAGATTCATCTATGCTTGGCTAACTTGTACTTGATGTCAATGGACATTTCATATATTCATGACAGTCGAACAAAGTTATGCATGTTCGTGCAAAGTATCGTAACGTTAGCTCACATGGACGTATACTAACATTAGCATTGCATTATAGGAGCCCGTTTATCTGTCCTTATGCTGAGACGCAGAGGAAAACAAAATTAGCACGCCCATTATGGCAATTTGAAACGTAATTGAGACAGAAGCCTAACTTTACCTAGATTCCGGGACATTTTAACTCATTTGCGGCATAACTAGTCGATCACGAGTGGCTCAACAGGTAAATCTATAGATAAACTCATCTTTCAGACATCTGACCGACCGGGTTGACATTTCAGCGTGAGAAATCGGGGCTGTGGCGTGTTAGCGTGTGAAACCACTCAAATGTGGGTGTCTCACGGCCAATGCGTGAGAGTTGGCAGCTCTGAAATTTAGTTACTCTAACGATATTTTATGATGGGACTGAAAACAACCCTGTGATAGCCATTGGTGATATTGAATTTGTCCCGCGTTATAATTGCTGTGGCAAATTTTGGTTATTTGTTAACCTACTTATGACAAAAACTTGCTTACCGTACATTAATGACAGATAAATAACGTTACAAGTTAGACTAACAGCTACCGTTCTATCTGTCACATACGAGCATACATCTTTACGATTATACTGTCACATACGAGCATACATCTTTACGATTATACTGTCATATACGAGCATAAATCTTTACGATTATACTGTCATATACGAGCATAAATCTTTACGATTATATTTAACTAATGACAATTAGTATATTTTTAAAATACATAATTACTTATCAAAATATCTCTCATTAAGCATAAACATAATAAACAGAAAAAACGTACTGTGTACGTCTCGTCGTCATTTGCCATTGGAAGCTCAGCTCATTGAAGCAGCCTACGTTTCTGCTGAATCCTGCAACTTATCTGGCAACCTCGAGTCAGGGGGTAGGGGGAGGGGATACATGGCTCTACGGTATTTTTAAAGTGATTGCAGTACCAGTTTTGGCCACAATCCGTCATATGGCTCCTTTAATAATTGATGATCTTTACAACATAACTGAATCAACTCTGAGCTGACTTCAGCTGAACAACAGCCGAAATGCATTATTTTCTTATCATCACTGTAAAGCTGCTTTGAAACAATCTTTATTGTATATAAATAAAGGTGACTTGACAAATTTTAGATATACTGTGGATAAATTTTGGATAATAAGGGATTTAGAACTTCAACATGTATTTACTTTATGTAGATTTTTTTTGTGTAAATTGATTACTTGCTCCTGTGATTGAAGATGTAGAACACAAGCGAGGTCTGCATGGATGTTTTTGTAATCTGTGGAACTATCATTGCAGAATGTTTTAAAGGTGTGACTGTGATCTCTTGCTAAACCAACGCAGAGCTTTTGGAGAATGCTGCCAGGTAACACTAAAAGACATTCTTATCTGTGTTAAACTAGGTTAAATTGTATTAAACAAAGGTAACATGATTTCCATATATCTGCCTGCCATCTTTCTGTATCTCTGCTTCTCTGTGTTTTCAGCATTTAAACAGAGTGAAATAGTATGTTTTAGATCATGTTTATCAAAATAAGTCTTAAAAATGTATCATTGAAACAAGAAAAATAAAATTCTATTCAAACTGTCAGTGTCCAAGCATCAACAATTCAAAACACATGAGAGATATTTTGGAAAGTTGCCGTCATTCTTCACATTCTTGAGGCAGACCAATGCACTGGTGTTTTTGAGTCAGGTGGCCCATGGGCACTTTATAAGGCACATCTTTCTGATACTGGGTATCAGCCTGATTTTTTTTTTTTTTGGCATGGATTCAACAAGGCACTGGAAAGATTCTGATATTTAAACAAATAAAAGAATACATGAACTCATGCAGGAAAGACGCATGCACATCTACCAACTTCTCTGATTCTACAGTGAAATGAGGCCAACCGCTGGAAAATGACTGAAAAATCAGCTTAGTCTTCTATAATTGAGATGTCTCTCATTAACAAGACATTTTCATCCAAAGAAGTGGAGCTCAATGTATATGGTTTGTTTGTTTATTATTATTTAGTTTTTCACAGAGTATGACAATTCCAGGAAATAAGCACCTACAATCATTCCAAGGTCAATTCACTTGTATAATATTCTATTTCTGTCATATAGTCAAAATTTTGAATTCCAAAAGGTGCAACTATCTATCTTTTCATTTTTACAGATTTTTAGACGTCAACGTAATTATTGTGCACCAGAGAGGACTCTAAATGTTTGTTCCATTTGTTATGTTTGATATGATATAATAATAATTAATATATGATAAATTAATAAAATAAAAAATAAAAAACACATTTGATTGATTGAATTTATTATGTTAGTATCTGGAAACATTATTTTCCAAGAAGTGTAGCATATGATCCGACAACATCAGACCATGAAGCACTTATAAAGTGACAACATAACAGCATTCAATGATTAGACAAATATGTTACCTATAGGAAATAACTGAATATTTATATCATCCACAAAATAATATTTCCTCAGATAACATTAATACATTACCTCAGTAAATTAGTCAAGAAAAATAATAGTGAAATAACAGTTATCAAGTGAAAGACTGTCAGTGTGAAATAAAGAGGCATGTATTTCTTTTAAAACTTGTCAGTCCTCTTTGCATTAGATTATAGGCAATACATCACTGGGAAGTCTAGATAGGTTGCACACCATAAATCAAAGTGCAAAAATATAGGGAATAAAACTGTTCCCTAGGAATTCGGACAGCACTACAAAATGGCTGATGCATATAGAGCATATTTATGCATATTTACATAGGGAACGAATATGGATGCAGAACATGTCTGTTTGCTTTCATGCAGTTGCTGCCCTATGATGACTAATTTAAAATGTGCTTTAACAAACAGTGTAGAGGCATGCCACTAAACGTTTAAATATTAACATGTCAGCAGGAAACTCTGTCTTATACTTTATGTATGGCATAACACTCAACTGTAGACAATGTTAGAATCCTTGATCTTTAAGCTGCATGGATGTTCTCAAATATCATTATTAAATGTACAAAGCACAAAGAGATCTCTGTTACATTCCATGACCCAGCGCCTCATCTTCATCCCTGAAACAGGCCCATTGTTTGGGAAATGCTTGAACAGTTAGATTAGGGCCCTGACAAAGACAAGATTATTGTGCAGAGAGTGAAAAGATCTTGAAAACAGGTGAATAACAAGGTAGTGACAGCCGATTCAACTCATCACCTAATTATTGAGGCTATGAAAGGTTCTGTGCTTCATACTAGACAACTAAACAAAGATGGCACAGTAAGTTTGTTCAGTGCATTTTAGTTAGAACCAGAAAAAAACATGAAATATAGATAAAAATTCATTTAGATTTTTAACAACTATTTTTATGTTTTTATTGGTTTATAAAAAAAACACCCTGCAGCAAACAACAGAGAGTGGCACACTTAAAAAATAAGTCTTAAGAGAACATGAGCTCATACATCATGTAAACACATGTACTGAAATGTTTGCAAAAATATATTGAAACACTGAAGATAATTTTTAATTATTGGTAAAAATACAATACTAATAATTATAACATCATTATCAATTTACACGCACGGTTATGAACACACACACACACATACATATATATATATATAGATGTGCTTATTAGCAATAATGTAATACTTGCAATTCTTCAAAACTGGTTGAATAAACTGGGTAACACCACCAAACAAAAGAGAGCACAGCAAATTAGGAAATACATTTGAATGGCAAACCAACAGAACTCACTGCACATTGTCTGTTCAAAAAGAGTACGTTTGTTCACACATAATTCTGTTTGTCAAAGCCACTGGGTGGTACAGAACGTGGAACAGAGTAAACCATCCTGCTGGGTGGACCGTACCTATTCTCCTCCTGTGGGGGGCAGCTGCAGCAGAGAAGGCCCCCGCCGAGGAGCAGAAGGGCACTAGACGCCCATCCGAGGTAAAGAGACGCACCTATCTCCCTTTTCTGTGCTTCAATGATTATGGGGTTGTAGAAGGCTCTGATGATACTGTGAGCAGACCAACACACAGGGATCAAGTGCATGACCGCAGCACAGATGAAGGTGACTCCAGCGGCGATCATAACTCTGGCTTTGGCACGTTCCTCTTCTAGGCATTTAGTGCACTTTGCCCCCAAAATAGATAGCAGGAGCGCCAGTACTCCCGTCACGATGGCAATCACGCACAGCGCCCGGGCCGCCTGCAGGTCTGAGCTGAGAGCCAGCATTGAGTCGTAGACTTTGCACTGCATCTGGCCAGTGCTCTGCACCACACAGCTCATCCAGATTCCTTCCCATATGGTCTGCGCCGTTACAATGTTCACCCCGATGAAAGCCGTGACCCTCCACATGGGTAAAGCGCAAGACACAATGCCCACAATCCAACCTAACACAGCCAGGGTGACCCCTAGTATCTCTAACCCCAGAGCTACCATTCTGATCACTTACGCTGGAAGAACGTGCTAGGATACAAACTCACAGGTTGCATTCGCTAAGGAAAGGCTCTCAGCACAATGAAGGCTTTATAATGGCAACGGTGAGGAAGGTGGAGTTATGCTGGAAAAAGTCTCGGGGGATTGGCTAAACTTTGCTGGTTTTTGAGTAAGCTTAACCTTGGCAAGGAAACGAGTTTGTTTAATGATTTAGCTCTCTTCATCTGGCATTTCCCACTCCGAGACCAAATAGTGGATAGATAACAAAAGCCCAGCGGGGACTCGTTAAAGGATAACCGACAAGACCACACTTCTGAACAAAAATTCCAACGGTATGAGATTAGAATGCATGCTTGAAATGTGTAAGCAAGTATACCACAAGCATAAGGTTTCATAGTTTTGTTCGGATACTATGAGCAGAGATTCGTTTGAAATTGATCATTCAGCTTAGGGAGCTGATTCTTCAGGATTCACTTGAGAAGGAGCAATAAAGTCCACTGATGCATGAGAGCATGTCTTTAGCTGCTATCAGCTCCACAAGGCCACACAATAACACAGTCAATCTAATCTAAACAGCATCACAAATAGGCATATTCAGCTCTCACTCTCTCTCACACACACACACACACACTCTAATCAGTCATGCAAAGGTATGTGAAGTCTTGTGACCTTGCTTTAACCTTTGCAGTGGTTATTTATTTAGGAGCATGTTACTTAGGAACAAGTGGAATGGGCATCTTTTCTGTGTGCAAAAGTACATTAAATTCTATTGCATCAAATTGCGCTAAAATTGCTGTTTTGTTGCATGAAACAATAATTCATTCAGACACATTTGTTTTCTATCATCATTCAATATTACAACTTAAATGAGCAGTAAACAAAATGCCGTTACAGTACCTCGAATAATAATATTTAATGAGCTGCAAAAGAAGGTTAGCATAATAACCCACTAAAGCTTTACATATTTTCCTAATTACTGAACACTAGAGTAAAAAGAGTAATTATCTAGGCATCCTCTGAGCAACAAGGCAGGTGCGTTTATCTTTCCATAGTAGTCTCAGTTACGCTCTCCTGACTAAAGAATTAGGCACAAAGAGGTTTAGAGATTTATCAGAACAACCAGCGCATTGTCTCCATTCACAACTGGGAGAGTATCATTTATATTTGTGGAAGACCTTTAAGACTAGGATTGATTTCAAATGATGATAAAGTGCACTCTTTGCTTCACTCTAGTTTCTGAGTTTTGCAAGTACTTTGTTTCCATAGTTCCACCATGATTTAATGTTATAAACTTTGAAAGACTGAGGGGAAAAGGTGAAAAGTCGAAACAACATGTATTGATGTTTTCCTTCAAATAAATTCATTACTTTCAGATGTACACTTTAGTTTGTAATCCACCAATATAGGCTATATGTATTTTTTTGTTTCGGACAAAATCTAGCATTTAGCGATTTCACTTTATTTTAATTGGTCCCTTTAACACATTCTGTTGACTATAAGTAACGTTGAACCTACATGACTACAAACTCTCATTAGAGTATTAGTAGAGTATTAGTAGACTGGTAGGGTTTGGGTTAGAATAAATTGACATGTAGTTGCATAGTTACTTATAGTCAGTAGACTGTCTGTTGGAGGACCATCACAATAAAGAGTTAGCAGATATTAAGCAGTCTACTAATCCTCTAATAACAGTTGACATGTAGTTGCAAAGTTACTTATAGTCAACAGAATGCTCAAAAGGGACCATCAAAATAAATTGTTACCCCTTTAGAAAAATTGGTAAAATTCTTATTAATAAACAGACCAATGTCTTGCACAATCTTGCAGTTTGAATGGAAAAGCATCTATTATAATCATTTCAGTGAGTCAAAGAGCTACGGATTATTCACCTATTAGCATCTGGGTCAAACGACAAAATTACAATTAAACTTAGTTCTTGCAACATTAATGAAAACAAAACCAATAATACTAATTTTATATCTGCCATGTTGGTATTCAAGATTCAGCATCAATTGTTAATTTGTTGTTGACATTTGAATGCTTGTCATTTAGCAGACTTGTTGGCTTTTCTCTCAAGGAGGTCCTTCATGTGCAAAGATTCAGAGCCCTCAAACATAGTCTCTCCTGTCATATTCATTCACAGAGAGGGATTTGACCCCTGAGTAGTCCACTCTTGTCGGCTCGGCATTGTTCTGTGCTTTTGAGGAGCAGGAGCAAGACAAAATGGCTCCACCTAGGATCAGCAGGCAGGAGGCACCCCATCCGAAGTACAGCGAGTTCCCAAACTCCCTCTTTTGAGTCTCCTCTAGAAGCGGGTTGTGAAAATCCATGACGATGCCGTTAGCTGTCCAACAGACGGCCACTAACAGCAGCAGCCCACAGGTTATGAACGTGGCCCCAGCTGCCATCATGATGCGTGGCTTGCTGGCTGCATCTGAGGTGCAGTTGGTGCACTTTGCCCCAGCCACTGCCAGAGCCATGCCAACCACCCCGAGCAGAGTGCTTACGACGGTGAGAGCGCGGCCAGCCTGCAGCTCGTCCGGAAGCCCCAGCATGGAGTCGTACACTCGGCAGTGCATCTGTCCTGTGCTTTGCACCACGCAGCTCATCCACAAACCTTCCCACACTATCTGTGTGATGACAATGTTCTGGCCTATGTACGCCGCTACTCTCCACATGGGCAAACAGCAGGCAACCATCACGCCGAGCCACCCCGCCACAGTCAGGATCATCCCAAGGATCTCCAGGCCGGCTGAAGCCATTGTGCTTTTCTGCTATGTGCAGTTTCACAGACCGTGGCGCTCAGTATCCAGGACTAAACGCTGAAAATTAGCTCTGATATTAGAGCTGTCCTCAGACTTGAAGACTTGCTTAAATGAAGAAACGGTGAAAGAGAGAAAGGGAGAGAGAGAGAGAGAGAGAGAGAGAGAGAGAGAGAGAGAGAGAGAGAGAGAGAAAGTTTCTACCTTCTTTATACTGCTAAGAGAAGATGGAAGGTGGAGTCTTAGATGGCATCATGTTTTGTGTGGTACAAGAGAGACTGGGGCTTTTTTAAGCACTTTTCTTGTAACAGGGTGCAATTATTCAGACGATCCTCTCAAATGCTTCATATCTGGATTGTTAAATATTTCTATTCTTGTTATGTAATTCTTTAGTCTTTAATGACATAAGAAAATAGGGAAAAATAGAAGAATAGCATCATGTATCATACAAATCATTAGTGAAAAAAGTGTTTGAAATGCATTCAGTTAAAGGCATGAGAAAGAAGTATTGTATTGATAACATTTCAAGGTTATTAGAAATAAATTAGAAATACCCATAAACCTGGCCATCACTGAACAATGTCTGTATCTTTACTTATTTTAAATTCTGTATTTTCAGTAATTATATGGTTCAGATTTCTGTTCTGTTTTTTCTACACCTGCATAACTTGGCATTATATAAAAGAATACATTTTTGTCCCACATTAAAATGAAACTCCACTAATGTCTCATGTGTCCACTTCTCCAGATAACCTTGAGATCTGCTGAATCACTGCTCTTTGAAGGGACAATTCATCTCTTTGTCTTCAGGAGTAAGACTAAATCCAATGGGATCTCAGCAGTATCATAGGCATTCATACTGTACGTAAGGTTCTAACACACTTACATTTTTCATACATTACTTAGACATGAAAAAATACATTACTACAGTTTTTCTGAATTGCTAAAACACGTTTCTTGAAACCATCCCTCACTTTCTCAAAACCAAATTTTCAAACCACATTCACAGAACCTCTGACTCATCTGGCAAAATCAAACAATTGCCTCAAAACCATTTTATCTGCTCAAAATCAAACAATGCTCTCAGATCATACACTCAGCGAGTCAAAATTATTAACACTACATATCATTCATTAGACACTACATCAAAAAATGGAGAACACAGAATCCAAAACATGCAGTTACAGAAAAAAAGTATATTGAAACAAAGTAAACAAATTTTGCAATTACGTAAAAAAGTATAGTAATGACAACTTACAGTAGTAAATTGTATACTGCATCCACTGCAAGTATTGTATTGTACAGAATATTGAATAGTAGGCCTATCGAATGTCTGTATATTCACTACTTCCATACTGTGAAAATACAGTGACCCAACTGCAAAAGCCAAAAAGGTTACAGTATAAAACTCTAAATAAAAAGCATGTTAGAGTAAAGTACACGCAGAAGAGTTGTGCAACTGTAAAATGAAGGTCAAAATGAAGAGATTTATTCTGCTTCAGCATTATGTCTTCATGTTGGGTTCAGACTGAGGACTTTGTCCACATCTCAGGCAATGTCATCTCTGCAGCCAAAGGGAAAAACCCTAAAGCCAGATCCAGCCTTGACAACATTCTTCACATCTTGCTCTTTCTCGTCCTCCTTATACATCTCTTTTTTACACATACTCTTCCTTCTCTCCCCTTATACTATTGTTTCCATCCATTGTTGGTATCAACATTCAGTGCAACATTTTGAGTCAGTTTTGGCACTCTGAACGGACTTGTATTATGTACAGTTGGTTTGGTCACATCATTAGAAACAAGTGTGAACTATTTTTAGTTGTGTAAACGATGACAACAGTGTTGTACTTGTGTTTAACTTTTGCCTGCTTGTGTTTAGGGTTCTGAAACAAAAGTGCATTTTAGTGAGTGAGAATGTGTTTTGCAAAAGCAGTTCATGAGATTTGTAAACAGTTTTAACTACCTGAACATGTTGAATGTTTTACAGAAAGAGTGATGTATTCGACAAATTGATTTAGGCTATTGAGAATTTGGTTCAAAGAATGGGGTTTAGTGTTTTAGCAATTCAGAAAAACTGTAACATATATTTGACAGCAAATACAATCTTGAGAGGAGAGACAATGAGAGAAGCAATAGGGGAGTGGGATCAGGTAAAGACCACAAGCCAGGACTGGACCGCGGGTCGCCCACAGCACTAGTGCACTATATGTCTGGACACTGTCAACAAGGCTATGGCCCTGACAAAAATATCACTATATAAATAAATAATTAAACTTAGAGACGGCGTCAAGTCACCTTTATACATTCAAACTGTCAGTCCAGATCATTTTATTTGTGTATCTGATTGGAATCTGATCTAAAATAATTGGCGTCCACATTGCGTATCACAAATGTTCAGATCTGATTTGTGTGTCCAAGCCACGCTTCTGTTTTCCAGAATATCAGTATTGGTTTATATGGCAATGATGTTGCGCTGGTAGGTATACACCAAAAACAAACATTGTTAAACATTGTTACAAAGAACTCAAACTCAAAACACACAAACTCACAAACATAAAAAGCAAGTCTCAAACTACCCAACTAAAGGAAACGCTGATCACAATAACGGTTATTTTTTCAATTAAACGTCAACATCTAAACCTCTGTTAATTCTCAATAAAAACTTCTATAGCCGCCTGACAGAAATAAAGTCAGTCTGGTTAGTAATAAGTGAAGCTGGTAATGCTGTTTGTGGAGTTGATTAATCCTCCTCTGCTGAGATCTTCAGAGATTTAATGTCTTCTTTTCTCTTCAGTTGATTTCATCTAAGGCTGTGGCTGGAAGTCAGTTGTAGTTCTCTGAAGAATCCTTGTTGAATCTATGCCGCGATGAATAAAGGCAAAAGGGGGTCCAAGTCAATTCAAGTCACCTTCATTTATATGGCACTTTTAACAATATAGATTGTTTCAAAGCAGCTTTAGAGTGTTAAGAGGAAATTAAAGTAACAGAGATAACAGAGATAGAATAAAGTTATTGTCTAGCTAAAGTTAGTTTTGATTGATTCACTTCTGTTGCAAAGATCATTAGTTATTAACTTAGGGGCCGCTAACACGACACCGTACTAACAGAAAATCCTTAATGCAATCTGGCCACTCATTTGCACTACAACAGTGCCTGGTGGCTCGAGAACACAAACCTTGAAATAGCTTCCAAGGTGCAAGCATTGAATTTTTTAAAAAAAATGTTATCATCTACTGCATAAACTTCAAAACGCGAATCTGTGAAAATGCTGACTGCGTGCACATGCGTATTACGTGTTTAGTCTATAGGTATGCACATTTAAATATATAAGTGCGCATGCGTGTAGTCTTTCTTTACAAATTGACCTCACCAAATTACTTTTTATCAATTATTTTTTTGTCGCTTCCATGTGAACTTAAAAATTTTACAACGATTTATTTGTAGAGAGGTAAAGGGAAGGAGGCCTTCACAGGAGAGGGACTAGTTGACACTTCAGGACTGCGCTGTCGTTGTGTCCAGGCGCAGGTCCTTCATCAGATCTGGGTATGGTTTGGATCCTGCGGACTGCGGTAGACCTCGGGATAAACAGAGAGACTAATATTAGCGTCGATGCCATTATTCTTATGATGTAACGAGTACATCAGGATTTAAGGAAAGTGTTCCCAGTTCCGGCTGACCTAATCTATGCAGCCTAACATTGAATTATAGAAGTCTATAGTGTGTTATGTGAATGCTAGGTCAAAGAGATGTGTTTTTAGTCTAGCTTTGAACTGACAGAGTGTGTCTGCTTCCCGGACAATGTTAGGAAGACTGTTCCAGAGTGTTGGTGCTAGAGGGGAAAAATCTACCGCCAGCAGTCGATTTTGCTATTCTAGGTATTATCAACTGGCCAGAATTTTGAGATCGCAATAGACATGAAGGACTATAATGCGTTAAGAGCTCGCTCAAGTACTGCAGAGCTAAATTGATGTGATGTTTAATATGGAGCCAATGCAGTGTTGGTCATACTTCCTGGTTCTGGTAAGAACTCGAGCTGCTGCGTTTTGGACCAGCTTTAGTTTAGTTTAGTTTAGTTTATTATGCGTGAAGTTTTTGGTACGTGTCCTAATGACAAAGATGTATTAATGATATTGAGAAGAGGATCTATGACATCTGGAAGCATCTCTTTCAGTAGCTTAGTTGGTATATAACATGTTGTCAATTTAGATGATTTAACGAGTTTGCAAAATTCTTCCTCTCCTATAGCAATGAATGAATTGAATTTTTCCTCAGGGAGACTACAATGCACTCCCTGATGCGATACTGTAGTAGACGGTTGCATAGTTATAATTTTCTCCCTGATATTATCGATCTTATAAGTGAATAAGTTCATAAAGTCATTACTGTTGTGCTGCTTGGAAACGTTCGGTGTTGGAGCTTTATTTTTGATTAATTTAGCCACTGTTTCAAATAAATACCTAGGTTTTTGTTTATTTTCTTCTAATAGGGTTGAAAAATAAGTAGATCTAGCAGCTTTTAAGGCCTCTCTGTAAGCAATCGAGCTCTCTTTCCATGAAATCCGAAATACCTCTAGTTTTGTTTTCTTCCAGTTGCACTCCATTTTTCTGGCTGCTCTCTTAAGGGCCTGAGTGTGCTCGTTGTACCACGGCGTTGGACTATTTTCTTTAATCTTCTTTAAGCGCAACAGAGCAACTGCGTCTAAAGTGCTCGAAAAGAGAGAGTTAAAAGTTTCTGTTGCAATATCAAGTTCTTCTAAGCTATCCGGGATGCTGAGGAGATGAAACTGATCAGGAATATTATTAATAAAGCAATCTTTAGTGGCAGAAGTGATAGGTCTAACATATTTGTAACACTGAGTCGACTTTGCAGCCTTGGCTTAATGAAGTATACACAAGATTAGATAATGATCTGAGATGTCATCGCTCTGCTGCAGAATTTCAACGGCATCAACATTGATTCCATGTGATAATATTAGATCTAGACTATGATTACGACAATGATAGAGTTCAGAATGTCTCTAAATGCCAATCCCAATACATCTTTTTCGTTATCTACATGTATATAACAGTTAGGGAATTATCTGCAGCCAGTACTAACTCTGATAGAAAATCAGCAAATTCTTTGATGAAGTCTGTATGGTGCTGGTGGCCTGTATACAGAAGCCACCACAAATGTCAAATGCGATTTATCATTTACACTATAGAGTTACATTAAGCACCAACAATTCAAAAGAATTATATTTGAAACTAGACTTCTCAGTAATTCTGAAGATAATACTAAAGTACAGCAATACCTTCCCCTTTGCCTTTCAGACGAGGCTCCAACCAGGTACTAGCAACCATGTACATGTACTAGCAACTTGTACTCATGTTTTTATTGTAAATGTATGATGGGAAAAGTATGAACAGTCCTGTAATTGTATTGTAACTACACTGTAGAAGCATTATTTTACAGCCACCGCATAGCATTGTGAGATTGCTGCTACACTGTTACAAAGACCAAAATTGTACTTAAAATGTCAAGAGTAAAACTGAAAGGAAACACTGATCACAATAATGGTAACCAGACATTTTCAAACATCGACATCTAAACCTCCATTCATAGTCATATGACAGAAATAAAGTCAGTCTGGTTAGTAATAAGCGAAGCTGGTAATGCTGTTTGTGGAGTTGATTAATCCTCCTGTGCTGAGATCTTCAGAGATTTATTGTCTTTTATCTTCAGTTGATTTAATTTAAGGCAGTGACTGGAAGTCAGTTGTTCTTGTGTTTCTCTTTCATTCAGTGATTCTGCTTGTTAACATCAGGTGTCTTCAATAATGCTCAATCATCACTCAATTAATCACTTAATTATCTCATTAACTTTAACACTGCTTCAGTGTGTTACTTTAACACTCTGTAGAGTGGGACCATATGTGCTCTTAGAAGTGTTGACTTAACACTGGGGATTTTGCTATCAACAGGTCTGGTATTAATATATCTATAGACTTATAAAATAGATTTCATGTTAACGTTTTATACCTGAGATGTGTTCCTTCTTCCAAATATGTTTGATTCTGGTAGCCTACCGTTACCGTGCAATTTCAAAATTCAAATATATGCTCTGAGCAGTGTTGATTTAACACTGGGGATTTTGCCTTTTGTTAATAAAACAGAAAATATACCATTGTTGTGTTTTTAATTGGCTAATATGGAAAATTAAAGCATTTTATTGTAATATTCACAAATAACAGGATAAATACAGTATATTGAATTACAATATTAAATTGTAATTCTGTCCTGTGAAATTACAGGAAATTCCTGGCAACTTAGTTGCAGTAAATATACAGTAAATTGTAATAAATTACAGCATTTTACAGTAACAATGCTATTATAATCACAGTAGCACTGCTGTATAAATACAGTAATTTATTCTAACAGTAAAAATCCTGTATATTACTTGCTGTAAATTTACTGCAATTAGTTGCCAGGAATTTCCTGTAAAATTACAATATACTGCTGTAAAGCAGCTCTAACAAGCCAATAGTGTCATTGTTCAGCTCAAGTCAGTTCAGTATTGATTCAGTTCAGTTCCATATGTATAAAATCCATCAGTTGTGCAAAAACTACATCAAAAACAGCATGTAGAAAATCTAAAACAACAATTTCTTACATGCAGGATGTTTTTATTCACTATTACAAGAAACAAGTAGTCTGTTACCACAGCAACCGTCCGTGTTGAACGCAGTATTTCATGTAAGATGCATAAACGAAAACTACTGTATACCATGCAGGGCTCAACACTAAGGATTTTTTCTACTGGCCAAGTCTAAAATGTTCACAAGCCCCACTAGGTTGGGCAATATGGCCCAAAAAAAAAATCATCACAATAAAATTTGTGCCGCCATTTTAAATTCTAAATATGGAATCTGCGTTTTTGTATTACATATCCAAAAATATTAGCTTTATATAAAAAAGCCTTTTACTTCTACATGCTGACTGCAAACCCTTTGCTCTGTCACATCAAAAACGGACAGAGAAAGAACGCATTCTGTGACATAGACCAGAAAAAGGAAAATAAGAAAGATTGGAAACAATGTCCAAGTATATAAAAAAAGATTTGTAAAGCTTAACTTAAAATTGTATTACTGAAATTCTGGAATAAAGACTTAGTTAACCAACATCTAACAAACTGATGAGAAGTTCAGGAGTAGGGCTGCACTATTGTTGAAAAAAAGCGAATAAAATATGCAATAACTCGTTAAATAATGCGATATTCGATATGCAACACTATAATGCTTTAAGTGTGTAAAATAAATTTAAATTCTATTTAAAAACCAACTGGTAATTGATATAACCAACATGCATGTTCTGTGAGTGCTCAACCAAGACAGGAATTTTGACATAAATGTGTGTATTTGGCAGATATAAGCTGCAGAAATAAACTGAAATCTAAAACGTAACGTTTTCGAAATCTTTTGAAGTATTAAAATCATTCAGTTATTGTAAGCCATTGCGATATACATATCATTTGTACATTTGCGATATTTTGATTATTTCTATATGGTGCAGCCCTATTCAGGTGATATTAATATCAGATCATTTTTGAGTATCTTTTATGTCTCTGTTAAGCAACAAAAATTAAAACAATGTATTTATTTTTTTAATGGACATTCAGTTGCTTTACATTAAGAGGATGCATTTATCCCTATTATTGGGCTCCTCCTCATATTTACCGATGCTAATGCTTTGTAAACTTGTCACAATATCATATTTTTCATACCGGTACGCTTTATGCATAAAGAGATTTTGAAGTTATAGTTGACCCAAAAATGAAAATTCTGTCATATTTACTTACCCTTATGTCGTTCCAAACCTCTATGACTTTCTTTCTTCTGCGGAACACAAAATAAGATATTTTGAAGAATGTTGGTAATCCAACAGTTTTTTACCATTAACTTTGACAAAAAACACCAAGACATTTCTCAAAATATCTTATTTCGTGTTTCACAGAAGAAAGTAAGTCATACAGATTTGGAACGACCTGAGAGTGAGTAATTGATGACAGAAATGTGATTTTTTGGTGGACTATCCCTTTAATGAAACCAACCTCACTATCTCTTGATATAACAAGTCTATTAAAAAAATAAGCGAATAAATTATTAAGTACAATTAATTGTGGAATTTCTTTTTTGTCCTCACTCAAGTGTTATTGGCAAGTTTGACTTTTAATATTTCAATATATGATAATATAATTTATATAATATATATATATATATATATATGTGTGTGTGTGTGTATATATATATATATATATATATATATATATATATATAAATATATACAGAATATAATATATTCTGACATATTACCTATTTTATGTTAAATTTCTCAGTACGTTTTACACCCCAGTTCATTCCAGGGTTTAAACTCAGACCTTCGAAGCCAGGGACTCATGCTTTGATGCTGTGTGTGCACAAAAAGGGAATAGCAAAGAGAGCACATATGGGGCTTACATCAGGATTTATAAAATCTACTTGGCAAAGAACTTAGCAGATGTAGGGTTTGATCAATTAAAAAAAATTTATTGTGTACCAACAAAAATGGTAATTTTGCTATGATGAATTGCATAAAGATTTCTGCATGGTCTATATCTGCTATGGAACCACAAAAGAAGAAGACACCCACCTGTCCACCACCTTTCCTTTTCTCTCACGGGCAATCATGTCTATCACTGTAAAACCTAACAGTAATATGTACTAAATTAAATTGAGTTCACTGCACTCAAATAATACAGAAACTGAAGTAGGACTCGCTGCATCCTGCGGTGGATATCCAACCCCGCCCACATCCAAGTGTGATGTCAGAAGTCACTCCCATGTCCAATAAGTAAATTAGATTTTAGGTGAGTTTCAGTATGCAGGTTCTAGATTAAAAGGGTTTTTTAGGCGTTAGGTTACAGTGATGGGTAGGTTTAGGGATCAGTGTTTGGTGTAGGCAATCAGTACTGTGATTGACGTCACCTATAGTGATGGGTAGGTTTAGGGATCAGTGTTTTGTGTAGGCAATCAGTACTGTGATTGATATCACCTATAGTGATGGGTAGGTTTAGGGATCAGTGTTTGGTTTAGACAATCTATGGATATGAGTGTGGCTTCTGACATCACACTTGGATGTGGGCCGGGTTGGATGTCCACCGCAGGCTGCAGCGGGAGGCTTCTCGAGAAACTTGAAGTGGCTTGAATGACAGAAACAGAACTCAAACTGAATGAGTTATAGAACATTTCTAGATCCCAGAATGATAATTGAATAATAATTGTATAGTTAAGCTAATTAATAATCAATTAAGTGATGATTGGTCATTAGTGATGAACACCTGCTGTTAACAATCAGAATCACTGAAGGACAGAGGAACACAAGAACTACAAGGTTTAAGGTCACCATGATGGAGATCAGTGTTTGCCTTAGTTGGGCTCTTGACCCTTGACAATTGAGTACAAGTTTTTATTTGGCTGCTGTAATTCAGTGTTTATGAAAAATTTGATATGGCACAAAATTCAAAGAAAAGTATGATAGTCAAGGTTTGATGATTACAATCATAATTTAATGACTTGACTTACTGATCTCATTCAGAGTCTAGTCTCTGACTAAAAGGGTAATGTTTTATTTGAATCTGAAATTCCTCCAGGTAACATGAAGGATTTTACAGAAAATGTAATTATTACCAAAACTAACACAGATATCATGAATCAGCATATGAATCTCAACAATGGTGATCAATAAAATTTTTTATAATTATTCATACTGCAAAGCATGCTGCTACCATAATACAAAACTTATCCATGGCTCCCAGCATGCATTCCAGCATTAATCGTTTTTTTTTTAATGGTCACCATTGTTGAGATTCATATACTGATTCTTGATGTCCGTGTAAGTCAGCTTGATACCATAGAGGTTTTTAAAATCTGATTGTGATGACAATGGGCCTTGCAGCAGAATCACAGTTCTTTTATAATGAATAATACAAGATATATGTCACCTGTTTAGTCAGAGATTATTCTCTAGAAAAGATCAGAGAATCAAGACACCAAATGATGATTCACCATTCCATAAATCATCATCAAAACATGACCACATGCTCATATTTACTTTTAGCTATTGTTTCATAACAAATCAGTTACAGCAGCCAGAGGAAAAACTGGTATTCTAAAGTCAAGGGTCAAGAGCCCAACTAAAGCAAACACTGACCACTATCATGGTGTCTTTAAATGAAACAATAAATCATCTTCATCTAAACCTCTGTTCATTCACAATAACAACTTCTGTAGACGCATGATAAAACTCAAACTGGTTAAAATAAGTGAAGCTGGTAATGCTGTTTGTGGAGTTGTTCAATCCTCTTCTGAGATCTTCAGAGATTTAAACATTTTATCTTCAGTTGATTTCATCTAATGTTGTGGTTGGAAGTCAGTTGTAGTTCTTGTGTTAACAGCAGGTGTTCGTCACTAATGCTCAACAATTATTTAATTAATCACTTAATTTCTTGACTGCAATATCTACTTTTAGTGAACTCAACTGAAATAATTTCAGAGTACTCATAACTATTGTTTTTTATGAACTTAAATGAATTGAGGTAATAAGTTTCCTCAAATGTAATGAGTTAGCTTAACTCATTGGATTTGACTTTGTGTGTGATTTTGTGAGCTAGCAGAAACTGCAAGTGCTCTGAGTTCATTTAAAGTTTGTCATTTCACTGTTTTTACTCAATAAAGTGAAGTTTCAGCTATAAATGCCGTGTAAAGTTTAATTGTATTAAGAAATATTACTGTTTTAGTAAACTCGATTAAAATAAGTTCAGAGTACTCATAACTATTGTTTTTTATAAACTTAAATGAATTGAGGTAATCGGTTTCCACAAATGAAATGAGTTAGCTTAACTTGTTGGGTTTTACAGTGGGTCTGCCTTAGATGGTCCCGAATCCAACCTTATCGAACCACCTGGTCTCTGAAGCTGATGATACCTAGATTATAGACGTTCTCTACATTATTCTGCTGAACATACATCCGGTCCTATAAGACAGAAGGGGAGACAGAGAGAGAGGGATAAAGCTAATAAAGGAGATAAAGCTCTTCTCCAAGCAACAGTCAAATTAGTTGGAAACATGCACAACCACCCAGTAGGAGAAACGTCTCGGTTACATATGGTAACCCTCGTTCCCTGAGGGAGGGAACGGAGACGTAGGTCATGACTGACCAATAGGAATCTCGCTAGAGAGGCCAATCTACTTCGAGTGAAAGTAAAACAGGCCAATGCACATTGGCGTGCAATCATTTGCATCAGCTGCGCGGCCTCGTTAGCGCGGGTATTTAACGAGCAGCTGAGCGATTGCACAGTTAGTTTTTTGCTGAGGAGCCAAGCCTGAGAAGCTGGCCGCCCCGGCGGGCGGCAGCAGATGTGGCGACGGGACCTACGTCTCCGTTCCCTTCCTCAGGGAACGAGGGTTACCATATGTAACCGAGACGTTCCCTATCGGTCAGTCACTACAACGTAGGTCATGACTGACCAATAGGAATCCCTACCAAAGCGCCACAGCTGCTGCACCCCATCCAGCGCCCCCGTGCAAGCCTCTACACCTTCTTGGCTGGAAGGACGATAGGAGGAGGCCTACACAGAGAGTTTGACACTGTTGTTCCGTGATAACCCATACAGTGAGATATTGGATAACACTGGGAAAGCGTGCCCTTTCTGTTTAGGAAGGAACGCTGCGGAAGCCACTTCTTCAAAGAGTTATGTGGAAATACATATGGACTAGCCTGAAGGCTGTACTGCAGTAGGGCTGGGCGATATATCGCACGATATTGTTATGCGCATCTCGTCAGTAAAGCCGGTTCCTTGATTAGTAGTAAATCGCCTTCACCTGCTTTCAGATGGAGCGGCATTTACTACAAAGAGCCGTAGTTCACTGACAAGCCGAGCCATATCGCATCAATATCGCGGACGTATCGCCAGCGATATTTAATGCGATATGGCTCAGCTTGTCAGTTAACTACGGCTCTTTGTACACAGCAAAAACTCAGTGTTAAATTAACACCCCTGGGATATGAGTCCACACTCAAGAGTGTTGAAGTTAATGAGATAATTAAGTGATTAATTGAGTGATGATTGAGCATTATTGAAGACACATGATGTTAACAAGCAGAATCACTGAAGGAAAAAATCTCAAATTGTAGGCCACCGTTATGGCGATCAGTGTTTGCTTTAGTTGGGCTCTTGACCCTTATATTATTAATTAGCTTTTGTTCGGTTGTTGTATCTAAGTTATAATTGCTAGATGAACAAAGAAAGAAGTTATCTGATGGTGTTGGTTACATAGTGACACTCATCATTTGAACTTTTATGATTTTTGATTTATGTTGTTGGTTCCAGCATAACTGTGATTCTGAATAAATATCCAGAATTTTAGCCATAATAAAAAGGATTTCTTTAAAAGCAATTTCTAAAAAAAATATATTTCTTATAGGCACTCACAGACTTCAAGATTCAGTCTATGCATCTCAACAATGGTGATGAGCAGAATATTCAATTAGGAAAAGTAAATTACATAAATTCAGATCATAATTTATTTATATCGCAATGCATGATGGGAGCCATTAATGAGTTGTGATTGGTGGCAGCCACTGCAACATGCTTTATTATTGTCACCATTGTTGAGATTCACAGGCTGATTATTAATGTCTGTTTCTAAAAAAAAATTTTTTTAAGTGTTTTGATAAGCACAATGTTTATTAAATATTTTGGATTATAAGAAACATACCTATATTCATATATGCTGTAGAATCAAAAAACCTGTTGCCATCAAGTGAAACCAAACTATCTCAATAAAATTCATTTTCAGATCACAGCATGATTATGCCAGAACACAACCGACACTATCAGATCACACATTTTTTGTTAATTTGACTGTTATAAACAACAGCAGACAAACAAATTTAAAGAGAATGTATAAGGGTTAATAGCCCAACTAAAGCAAACACTGATCGCCATAACGGTGACTTACAATTTGAGATTTTCTCCTTCAGTGATTCTGCTTGTTAACATCAGGTGTCTTCAATAATGCTCAAACATCACTAAATTAATCACTTAATTATCTCATTACCTTTAAACACTCTTGAGTGTTAATTTAACACTGGAGTTTGTGCTGTGTAGTAAATGCTGCTCCATCTGAAAGCAGGTGAAGGTGATTTACTACTAATCAAGGAACCGGCTTTACTGAAGAGATGCGCATAACAATGTGATGCGATATATCGCCCAGCCCTATACTGCATATGAATAATGGGTGACTTACCCCAAGGGAAAGACACGGGCTTCTGATAGGAGCAGCCGTGGAATATATACACATATGGGATCCCCGTAGGGTAACACATATGGAACCTAACCCAGATCCGGTTCTCAAGGATTCAGCGGATAAGATTCAGCGGATAAGGGCCTGGCGCCGGACACTCCGCCAAGTCCAGGCCGAGGGGTTTTGGAGGACTCGACAGGTTTTTACTCTGGAGCAATAAGGGTGCACAGTAGGGTGCACCAAGCCGACAGAGCCAGACCTCTCAGTGCTTCTACCCGTTTAGGGTGAGAACACGGGAGGAGACCGGCTCTACATGTAGGCTATAATATCTAGCGAACGTGTTAGGTGTCGTCCAGCCCGCAGCTCTACAGATATCTGTTAGCAAGGAGCCACGTGCCAGCGCCCAGGAGGATGCAACGCCTCTCGTGGAGTGTGCATGCAACCTGAGCGGGCAGGGCACGCCTTGTGCCTTGGCCTCCGTAACAGACAAAGAGCTGATCTGAGGTCCTGATGATTTGAGTTCTGTCCACGTACATACGCAGGGCGCGAACGGGACAGAGCAAAGCCAGGGCTGGGTCTGCCTCCTCCAAAGGCAGCGCTTGCAGGTTCACTACCTGGTCTTTGAAGGGAGTGGTAGGAACCTTGGGCACATAGCCAGGCCGGGGTCTTAGTACCACGTGGCCGTCACCCGGCCCGAACTCTAGGCACGATTCGTCGACCGAAAATGCATGCAGGTCTCCTACCCTCTTGACAGAGGCCAGTGCAACCAGCAGCAAAGTCTTCATGGAAAGAAGGTTTAAGTCTACTGACTGCAGAGGCTCAAAGGGAACATCCTGAAGTGCTCGAAGCACCAGGGAAAGATCCCAAGAGGGTATGGAGGGGAGTCGAGGAGGATTTAATCGTCTCGCCCCCCTAAGAAACGTGACGACCAGGTCGTGCTTTCCAACTGTTTTGCCATCTATGTGGTCGTGATAAGCAGAAATAGCGGCAGCATGTACTTTGAGGGTGGAAGGGGACAGTCTACGCTCCAACCCCTGCTAAAAGAAGGAAAGCACAGACCCTATCGAACATCTTTCGGGGGTCTTCTCGGCGAGAAGAACACCACTCGACGAACGGGTTCCACTTCAGGGCGTAAACACGTCTCGTGGACGGCGCCCGTGCTGAAGTGATGGTGTTAAGTACCTCTGGGGGTAAGTCACCTAGAACCTCCGCATCCCGAGGGACCAGACATGGAGTTTCCAGAGGTCTGGGCGCGGGTGCCATAGGGTGCCCCGTCTCTGAGTCAGAAGATCCTTCCTCAGAGGAATGGGCCAGGGAGGGACTGTCGCGAGGAGCATGAGTTCCGGGAACCAAGTCCGGGTGGGCCAATAGGGAGCCACCAGAAGGACCTGCTCCTCGTCTTCCCTGACTTTGCACAGCGTCTGTGCAAGTAGGCTCACTGGGGGAAACGCATATTTGCGGAGGCCCCGGGGCCAGCTGTGTGCCAGTGCGTCCGTGCCGAGTGTTCCCTCGGTCAGGGAGTAAAACAGCTGGCAGTGAGAGGTCTCTGAGGAGGCAAACAGGTCTACCTGAGCCTCTCCGAACTCTCTCCAGATCAGCTGAACCACCTGGGAGTGGAGTCGCCACTCTCCCGGAAGCACAGCTGGTGATAGCTCGTCGGCCACACGGTTGAGCATACCGGGGACATACATGGCTCGAAGCGACCTCAGATGCTTCTGACTCCAGAGGAGGAGATGGCGGGCGAGTTGCGACATACGACGGGAGCGTAGACCACCTTGTCGGTTGATGTACGCAACGGTCGCAGTGTTGTCCGTGCGGACCAGTACGTCCCTGCCCCGTAGCGGCCTTTTCAAGCGGCTCAGAGCGAGATGTACTGCTAGTAACTTGAGGCAATTGAGGTGCCAATGCAGTTGGGGAGCCGTCCACACCCCTGACACTGCATGCCCGTTGTACGTGGCACCCCAGCCGGTGGCAGAGGCATCTGTGAATACCACAGCATGCCTGGAGACCTGTTCCAAGGGGACTCCTGCCCGAAGGAACGAAAGGTCTGACCACGGGCTGAAGGTCTGACGGCAGGCCGGTGTGATTGCCACCCGGTGAGTGCCGTGATGCCACGCCCATCTCGGGACTCGGCCGTGAAGGCAGTGCTGAAGCGGTCTCATACGAAGCAAGCCGAGCGGGGTTACCGCTGCTGCTGCTGCCATATGCCCCAGGAGCCTCTGAAAAAATTTCAGTGGGACCGCCGTCCTGCCTTTGAACGTGTTCAAGCAGTTCAGCACCGACTGAGCACACTACTCTGTGAGGTGCGCTGTCTGAGCGACCAAATCAAACTCCATGCCGAGATAAGAGATCCTCTGCACAGGGGAGAGTTTGCTCTTTTCCCAGTTGACCTGAAGACCCAGCTGGCTGAGGTGCCTGAGCACGAGGTCCCTGTGTTCGCATAGCTGATCTCGAGAGTGTGCTAGTATAAGCCAGTCGTCGAGATAGTTGAGGATGCGAATGCCCTGTTCTCTCATGGGAACAAGGGCCCCCTCCGTGACTTTCGTGAAGACACGGGGGGACAGGGACAGCCCGAAGGGTAGGACTTTGTACTGATATGCTCGACCCTCGAACGCAAAGCGCAGGAACGGCCTGTGTCGAGGAAGAATCGAGACATGAAAGTACGCGTCCTTCAGGTCGATCGCTGCAAACCAATCTTGGGGACGGATGCATTCGAAAATGCGTCTCTGCGTGAGCATTTTGAACGGTAGCTTGTGGAGGCTCCGATTCAAAACTCGCAAATCCAAGATCGGTCGTAACCCACCACCTTTCTTGGGTACAATGAAGTAGGGACTGTAGTGCACTGACCTCATATCGGCTGGAGGGACCGGCTCTATCGCGTCCTTCGCCAGCAGGACTGCGATCTCTGCACGCAAGACATGGGCATCGGCTGCTCTCACTGTAGTGGAGTGGATGGCCCGAAACTTGGGGGGACGCCGGGCGAACTGAATCGCATAGCCGAGCCTGATGGTCCGAATGAGCCAGCGAGACGGACTGGGGAGCGCTAACCAGGCTCTCAGAGACCGTGCAAGCGGGACCAAAGGGACCGCAGGCGTACCCGGAGTGGGGCAGCGAGGTGGAACACAGGGACGCGGCTCGGGGGGCTCTCTCTGGGAGGCGGCCCGTAGCGGGGTCTGTGTGCGCTGTGCAGCACTTACCTGGTTCCACAGGGCAGGAGGTGCAGGAGGCAGCTCGGTGGCGTTCTCGAACTGCACACTGCACACTGATAGAGGAGGCGGATGATAGTGGTGAGGATTCTGTCCCCCACAGGCCTTGTAAGCCTTGCCGGTTAAGTCCGACGAGTACTTACAGGCCTGCGAAGGAAGACACGGTTCTCCACGCCAAGTGGAGTTAGGGCACAGTTCCATAGCAACAGCCCGTTTCACTGGCGGGATACGCGTGTATCCCTTAGCTGCCCCGCCATCAAGGGTGGTGAGGGACGAGGAGCCACCGGAACGGTTTCTGGTAGTGAAAGGTGCCGTCCACGTCCCCGTGAGCTCCTCATGCACATCCGGGAAGAAAGGCACTGGGGTGGGTTGCTGAGAACCAGCGCGCGCCACCCCGAGATACCAATCATCCAGCCTCGAGGGCTCCGGACACGGTGGAGGGTTCCACACGAGCCCGATCCTGTTGGCGGCCCGGGAAAGCATGCCCATCATCTCCGGGTCCGACTCGGGCACAGCTGGCACACCCGAAGGAGGCAGCTCCGAGCCGTCGTCCGCGGACCGGTCTGACCCACCCTCCGATGCAGCGATCGACATCTGAGCGCCGAACGAAATGACCGGTATACATCTCGAGGATGGTCCCGGCGCGTTCCGTTGGCAGCTGAACTGGCTGCGGAGCATGAGAGGAGTGAGGGTTCCTAGGGGGTTGGTTCCCCGAAGGAAGCGCGCTCACTGTAACCCTCAGGTCACCCATGTCACTGCCGGAAGCAACCCGCGAAGGGGACTCCGCCCCTTTACAGGAACGAGAGTCTCGACCTCAGCTCCGAGATGGTCATCTTCCCACAATGGGTACATGACTCATCCACGAACGCTGCCTGTGCGTGTTCGAGGCCCAGACACACAAGGCAGCGATCGTGACCATCCCGCGACCCCAGGTAACGACCGCATCCAGAAACACACAGATAGAACGTCATCTTGAAAAAGACGCGAACTATCTGTGTTTGCTCTTTTAGGGACTACTCTCAATGGTGCTGAAGCACGCAGGGGAGCAGCCTCAGCGATCACAGGGGAATGTGCACCCGACTGTGCGCTGGGAGATCTTACCAGCCGTAAAAACAGCTTTTTTGTTTGCTCTTTAAGAGGAGGCTGCTCACGCTGCCGTGCTGTCACGCCGAGCACCGAAAAGAAAGAGGTCCAAAAGAAACTAAAAAAGCCTGTCAAAGTTTTCACTGTAGCTGTAGAGGCAACGAAGTGTTTGGCTCCGAAGCAAAAAGCTAACTGTGCAATCGCTCAGCTGCTCGTTAAATACCCGCGCTAACGAGGCCGCGCAGCTGATGCAAATGATTGCACGCCAATGTGCATTGGCCTGTTTTAGTTTCACTCGAAGTAGATTGGCCTCTCTAGCGGGATTCCTATTGGTCAGTCATGACCTACGTTGTAGTGACTGACCGATAGGGAACTAAAATATATCTGCAGTTCCTGAAAGAAATTCCAGTGCTTTCAAGGCAGCAAAAGTTGATCAGGAATTTTTGTTCTGCTTTTATTAATCATGATTTCTCAAAATGATGCGCTTGTGTGCTTTTCCTGGATGAGAGGGCGTTAACCGCTGCTCTCATACACTCTTATGAATACACACAGGAGAGAAATGTTATTATTATATATTTAGGTTGATAAATAAAATTACATTTCGGTTCGTTTTTCACCAAACCGTATCATGCCTTCACTTGGAACATAAGGCACAAATCACACACGATTACCTTTATGATACTTTTGCATCTTTTTTTAAAGGGATAGTTCACCCAATAATGGCAGTTCTATCATCATTTACTTACTCTCATGTTAATCCAGACATGCATGACCTTATTTCTTGAAAAACACAAAGGATATTTTGAAAAATGTCTGTTTTTGTCCACACAATGGAAGTCAATGGTGTCCAATCTTGTTTGACCTCAACCTCTTGTGTGCCATAGAAGGAATCCAATCTTTATGTGAACTCCAGAAAAAATTGTGCTTGCAAAATTTTTATGTATTACCGCGGATGAAACGTGGCTTTGCATTTGCAGAAGAAAATGTGCGTTCTTCATACGTGTGACAAACTCCTGAACACTCCACTACACATTAAGCAATCAAAATACACGATATAGTGGTGTTTTACATTTTTCACATCTGTGTGTAGTTTGCCGTGTGTGTGGCTAATCATTTGATGTTTGTGTGTTGAGTTACAACTCAGAAATAGCATTTTTAGAAGAGATTTTTGCTTTTGCACAGTTTGCTTTTCCAAGAGATGTGTGATGTTTTGAATCTTGTGTGCGTTTTGTGGTTTTGTGTGTAGATTTGAGAGAAATGGAGCCATAGTTTAAAAAACTGTGTGTAAGCATTTTTGAAAAACTGTAACACAATTATTATTGGTTAATTAGCTCATATGTAAAGATTTAAATAATGCTTTGTTAACAACGTATTAACTGTAAATGGTTCTCGCTTTAGATTTTTGTTGCCATGGTAACGTTTCCAAAATGGTGTGCACATGTTGCAGTGTCATCAATTTTTAAAAACACTTGTTGTTGCTATTAAAGGTATTTTTCAACCCATGCAACAATTCTAATGTTTTAATAACATATCATAGATTACACTTGACCTGATTTTAAAACATGTCTTGTACAAATTGATATAAAACAAGTTTTGAAACAAGTGGTGACATATGTGTCACATCGGGCTTTTAACATTAAAACAGTAGGTGGAATTTTGATGTGACGTATGTGTCACATTAAGAAAAATGCTAATGAACTGCTCAAATAATTTAGCTGAATCAATTATTTTAGTATTATATATATTACCTTTCTGTAAGCAAAGGTGTGGTTAGCTGGTGCCTGCTGTCACAGGGCACCACAAATTGAAAATTGAACTGCAGTAGCCACCGTTCAACCTGAAGAGGGCAGCACTCAGATGTTTTTACACCATATATTGTAGAATTAAAACACTTTATACCCAAATGTCCAAAAAATTACTTGAATTAATGAACAGCAATAATAAAGCCCCAGTCTTACAGATCATTAACTAAAGAAAGTTGGTTTAGGGTTTACCCTTTTTATGAAATGTATTTTGAAAATATGTTGTATACCTGTAACTAAAACAGCTGTGCAACATATGGTACAAAACACCATATTTATTTTTATTCAGTTTGCACATTTTCGAGTTGTGAAAAAATAATCAAAAAATGTATTTATGGTTAGACCGTATACCTGAAAAGGTAGAATTTTGCAATGTTATTGCACTACATGCATGTTCAACATGTTGACCTCCGGTGTGAGGTAGTTATTTATTTTTATTCATTTTGTACATTTTCTAGTTGTGAAAAAATAATCTAAAAATGTATTTATGATTAAACCGTATACCTGAGAAGGTTGACTTTTGATGTTACAAAACAGTTGTTGTAAAATGTAATGGTCACAGTTGTGTGGTTTTGAAATATGTGGCAAAGCAAATAAAATGCAAAAACTATTACTTCTTTTTTTAAAGTTTTTTTTTTTATTTATCTTCCTAGAAAAGTAATAATTTAGAAAATGTTGTGGAAAAGAAAATAAACAGAAAAAAACTGTTATTTAGCAAGAAAACTGACCAAATTATTATTTTTTTCAAATGCATCATAAAAGCCCCATGTGACATATATGTAACATTAAAAATACATCATAAACGCCCAATGTGACATATATGTAACATTACAGATCTTTGACAAGGAGTGGTTGTATTTAAAAAACAACAACGGCAGAAACATGTTTTAAGTGGTCCATTTAGTCCGTTTTATATGCCCCATAATTTTCCTATAAGGGGAAATTGGTCCGGGTTCTTATGGGTTAAATGTTTACAAATACATTAAGCCTATCCACAAAACTAAATAAAACCACTTAAAAATACTAACTAACTAAATCAATAAATCAATAAATAAACCGGTCAATTATTTAAATATTTTACCTTTATTTAACCAGGATAATTTCTCTGAGAATCTCTTTCACAGGAGTGTCCTGGTCAAGACAGCAGTACAATCAGTTGCAACCACAGGTTAACAAAAGAGAATAAAGGGAATAATAATAATAAAAAAAAACGAAAATACTTTAAAACAATTGCACATCATTGAGTCATCTTCGTATGGAAGCTTGTTTCCGCCACAGAATAAAACATTTAAAAAGTAATTATAATTTTTTAGAATTGCCTTGCTATTTAACAAGGGTATGAGGAGCTGATAGAGGTTGTGACTCGTGCGGTGGCCAGACTTAACATCAGCTGGCCACATGATGAGCAGGGAACGCAAGCAAAAAGTAAGCTTGATGAGCGTTTCCTGCAGCACAGAGCACAACCTCAGCGCTGTATTTCCCCGATCTCCACTGTGAGATCTCGAGATCGTGGGATAAACCGCACTCGTCCCGTGTCTCCAGTCCCAGTGTGGTTGATTACAGCAATGTTGTGGGGGCACGGGACAAGGGTTATGGGAAGATGCCTAAAGTAGAAGAAGCTTTAGCAGGTTATCTTTCCCCTGAATCGGCATCTTCCCTGAAAACCCCGGCGCTGCCTAGTAAGCCCTGCAGAGATACATCTGCTTTAATAGGCAGGGCTTACATGGCGGCAGGTCGGGCTGGTTCATGTCTGCACTCTATGGCTATCTTGCAGGCATACCAGGCCGACCTCCTGAAAGATTTGGATGAGGGGGAGGGGCCGACTCCTGAAGATATTGCAGAGTGGAGGAAGGCCACAGATTTGTCTCTCCGGGCCACAAAAGAGACGGCCCGTGCCATTGGCCGCTCTATGGCAGCTATGGTAGCTACGGAGAGACATCTGTGGCTGAACTTATCTGGTATCAAAGATAAAGATAGGTATTTTCTGGTGGAGTCGTCGCTCTCGCCTTCTGGCCTGTTTGGCGACGCCGTTACATCGGTCGTCGACAGGTTTCAGGAGGCGAAGAAGCAATCTGCGGCGTTCCAGGAGTACCTCCCCCGTAAGGCGAAGTCCAAATCAAGTAGGGTGGGACCGAGTGATCAGCCCCAGCCATCAGCCAGCTCCTCACACCGAGCAGAGCAGAAAGAGAGCGTTTCCTCTAGAGCCCCTCCTCCTGGAGCTTGGCAACAGAGGAAGCGCTCTCAGAAATCGAAGTCCTCCAGCCAGAGAGGCGACCTGAGGGAAGTCATTCAGTCTAGGAGGGCTTCGGGGAAGAGGTCCTGACCGAAGTGGTAGGACCTCTGAGGGCTGTCCCCTCCACTGCAGGGCAACCAAGGTTGTTCTCGCAGCGGAGCCCTCTAGGAAACGATGTAGATTGCCCGCCGTCAACGACGCTTCGGGCCGCATCTCTTTCCAGCGAAAATATTCTAATAAAGAAAAAGCATCAGTTATGGTTAAAAGAACCGTATCGACTACAGCCTGCCGGTATTCCGCTTCAGGAAGTTGAGAAAGATGCTCGAAAAACACCAGAGGCCAGTCTCGAGAGGCTGGTTCCCCTAGTAGATTTTGTAGAGGCATGGTATCATCTTCCCAACATATCTGCATGGGTCCTGCATATAATAAAATCAGGGTACAGACTGCAGTTTGCGCACCGCCCCCCCAAGTTTTCTGGGGTGGTGCAAACTACAGTGGTTCCAGAGCAGGCTCAGGTGATGGAACAAGAAGTACAGACTCTGCTACTAAAGGAAGCCATAGAACGTGTTAATCCTTTAGACAGGGGGTCCGGGTTTTACAGCCGGTACTTTATAGTTCCAAAGAAGGATGGGGGGTTAAGGCCAATTCTAGATCTCAGGGTTTTGAACCGATCTCTGAGGAGGTTCAGGTTCAAAATGTTAACCATTCCTGCAATCGTGAGTCAGATCAGATCCGAGGACTGGTTTGTCACGATAGATCTAAAAGACGCCTATTTTCACATCTCCATCCTTCCATGTCACAGGAGATACCTGAGGTTCGCTTTCGGGGGCGAAGCTTACCAATATCGGGTTCTTCCGTTCGGCCTAGCACTCTCTCCCCGCACATTCACCAAATGTATGGATGTAGCCCTTGCTCCACTGAGACTTCAAGGCATTCGTATATTGAATTATCTCGACGACTGGCTCATTCTGGCCCAGTCTCGAGAAATGGCAGTTCGGCATCGAGATGTCGTCCTTGGCCACATTCAGAAATTGGGGTTGAGACTCAATGCAAAGAAGAGTGTGCTAGAACCATCCCAGTGCACAATATTTTTGGGAATCGTGTGGATCTCGATTACGATGCAGGCACGAATGTCTCCCGCACGTGTCGAGTCAATTTTGGCGATGGTATCTGGGTTAAGGCTGGGCCAGGCCATCACTGTAAAGCAATTTCAAAGAATGCTGGGCCTCATGGCAGCGGCATCCAACATCATTGGGCCTTCTGCACATGAGGCCCCTTCAGTGGTGGTTAAAAACCAAGGGGTTTTCTCCCAAGGGGAATCCGTTTCGTATAATCAGAGTAACGCGCAGATGCCTTCGTTCTCTGCAAATATGGAAGAAACCTTGGTTCCTATCCCAAGGGCCAGTATTGGGAGTGTCATGTCGCCGGAAATCCGTTTCGACAGACGCCTCCCTCACTGGCTGGGGCGCGGTCATGGACGGCCGCTTTGCCAGGGGTCTGTGGCAGGACCATTATCATTCTTGGCATATAAACTGCCTAGAGATGATGGCTGTGTTCAGGGCTTTGAGGAGCTTCCTCCCAGACATCAAAGGTTACCATGTCTTAGTACGATCAGACAATACGTCGGTGGTAGCCTATCTGAACCGACAAGGGGGACTCAGATCGCGCCCTCTGTGCAGACTGGCGCATCAGATTATTCTTTGGTCCCAGGGGAAAATACTGTCTATCAGGGCAATGTATATTCCGGGGGTTCAGAATAAGGGAGCAGACATCCTGTCGAGGCAGGGGCTGAGGCCCGGGGAATGGAGACTTCATCCAGATGTGGTGAAGTTGATATGGGAGAGGTTTGGACCAATGGAAGTGGATCTGTTTGCGTCTCGAGAGACGTCCCAATGTCCACTTTGGTTCTCCCTCTCACTTCCAGCCCCACTGGGGTTGGATGCCATGGTACAGGCCTGGCCGAGGCTTCGCCTGTGCGCTTTTCCCCCGATCGCTCTGCTCCCGGGAGTCCTGGAGAGGGTCCGTCAGGAGAGCATCAGTCTTCTTCTGGTTGCCCCAATGTGGCCGACCCGAGTGTGGTTTTCAAACATAATATCACTCCTGATAGCTCCGCCATGGCAGATTCCTCTGAGGAGGGATCTGTTGTCTCAGGCGGAGGGCACAATATTCCACCCTCAGCCAGAGCTGTGGAAATTGTGGGTCTGGCCTCTGAGGGGGTTCAGTACCTAAATGCTGGTCTATCAGCTGGAGTGGTTGAAACCATACTTAGCTCCAGAGCTCCATCTACTAGGAGATTATATGGCCTCAAGTGGAATGTTTTTGTCACTTGGTGTAGAGAACATAAGTTAGATCCAGTAAACTGCCCGGTGGCTTCAGTTCTGGAATTTCTTCAAGATCGTTTCTCTGCGGGTCTCTCCCCTTCCACGCTTAAGGTGTACGTGGCAGCCATTGTGGCTTTCCACGCTCCGTTAGGTGATGGGCCTCTGGGGAGGCACCAGTTGGTCATTCGGTTTCTCCGCGGTACTTGGAGGATGAGGCCGGCAACCAGGTCTAGGGTTCCTGCCTGGGACCTGGCTATAGTTCTGGAAGGGTTATCCCTGGCCCCTTTCGAACCTCTAGAGTCAGCTTCGCCTAAGGATTTAACGCAGAAAATGTTTTTTCTCTTGGCCATTACCTCACTTAAGAGGGTGGGAGATCTCCAAGCCCTGGCAGTAACACCAGCTTGCTTGGAGTTTGCCCCTGGCAGAGTAAAGGCCTTTTTGCACCCGAGTCCGGGCTACGTGCCTAAGGTTCCTTCGAACACGGCTCGGTCTACAGTCCTTCAGGCATTCCATCCTCCACCTCATGTGTCGGCAGAAGAAGAGAAGCTTCATTTGCTCTGCCCCGTCAGAGCTTTAAGCGTGTACCTTGAGAGGTCCTCTTCTTGGAGAAGGTCGGACCAGTTATTAGTATGTTTTGGGTCACCTAAGAAAGGGCTCCCGGCATCCAAGCAAACTATTAGTAATTGGATAGTTCAGGCTATTACTGAGGCTTACAAGGTGCGCGGTTTGCCTTCACCTTTAGCCGTAAGGGCTCATTCAACTAGAAGCATGGCTTCTTCTAGGGCCCTTCTTTCGGGAGTACCTCTACAGGAGATCTGTGAGGCAGCGGGTTGGGCTACTCCGCATACTTTTATCAGGTTCTACAGTCTCCACCTTCCTAGTACGCCTGGTGCACACGTGCTCGGTCCTTGCTGAGTGCCTAGACAGTTTCACTCCGGGACAGGCCTATTCGGTGCGTGGCCTAGTGGGAACTCGTTCCCCAAAGTGTCGATTCTCGACACAGTGTAGAGTTCCCTCGAAAGGGAACGTCTCGGGTTATGACTATAACCCTTGTTCCCTGAGAAGGGAACGAGACACTGCGTCGTTCTGCCACGCCCCTTGAGGCCATTGAGCGTCTTGCTTCATCGCGAGGCTAGTGTGTGTTGTGACAGCGTCACTTTTATACTTCCGGGTATGCCGTCACATGTTACGTCACGACGCAACACCAATCAGGATTAGATTAGTTTCATTCATATTTCAGAGGCGAACGCTTAGGGAGCGTCCCCAAAGTGTCGATTCTCGACGCAGTGTCTCGTTCCCTTCTCAGGGAACAAGGGTTATAGTCATAACCCGAGACGTTTTATAAATTGTTGAATCGGAGAGGAGAAGAAGAAGGAGCAAATTGATACACCGTAATCAAGTACAGGAAGAAAGTTAGCAGAAACTAATATCTTTTTTTTACATTAAACGAAAAACAAACTTGTTTCTAAAATAAAACCCAAGCTTCATTTTACATTTTTCTTTAATTGAACTTTAATTGTGTGTGTGTGTGTGTGTGTGTGTGTGTGTGTGTGTGTGTGTGTGTGAGTGTGTGTGTGTGGATGCGTGCGTATTTGTAAACGTTTTAAGGAACATTGAATGCAATTAATGTCTATTAAGGTTGGTTTAAAGCACTAAATGAATGTAATTTTCCCATTTCCATACTCTAAGTAATCTAAACTATTTACTGCTAATACGTTTTTAACAAAGCATCATCTAACTCTTTACATATGAGCTTAAAAAAAAAATTAATTACAGTAACAATGAATGAAGAAATCACTATTTGTATATTGTCTATTAATCTGTTATCTACAGTTGATAATTAATTAACTATAATTTATTACACTATTCTTATCACACAAAACATTCAATTTTAATTTCATGAAGAAGTTTGATTTTCTCAAAGATCTGAACTCCATTAATTGAAGATATACAGTAAATAATCATTCTACTACACAGATCAGATATTGTGACAGCAGGTCAAGAATCATTGATTCAGGAGAATCCACAAGACTTGAGACTTGGGAGAGATTGTGTTAGACTGGTTTTGGATCGACTGAGATTAGATCAGTTCTCCCAGCGCATCTGTATTTCAAAAGATTCACTTTTATTTTCAAGGCTAAAACACTGTTCACTGGTTAGATTGCTCCCAGATTCTGAGTAATATCAAACTGATAAACAGTAAATACAATTTCCTGACATTTACTCTTTTTTTCTTCACATACAGTAATTATTTCATGTTCTGTGTATGTGCCAACAGTGAACAGCATGTTGTGTGTTTTAGTTCTTGCATTTAGCTGACAGAGGTAGCTACTAGATAAAAACTCATTTCACTTGAACAGTTTGGGTTTTGTGAGAATAACCTGACAGCAATGCAAACAAACTTTAGCAATGAAAAATGTCTTAAAATATTTTAGAATTTTTCTATTTTAAAATAACTATAAAAATGTCATATATACTTGCACAAGTGTGTACAACATTCAGGACCATGTAAGCGTTAAAAGGGCAAGGATTTAAAAGAAGAATGTGGTGTAAAATGTGCTTTTGTTAAGTACCAACCAAGATTTTCACAGATGAGCATTGGCCTTTGGAGTAATGTATGGCTGTCATAAAAAATTAACCAATTTTTTTTTACGGACTACCGGTTGTTATGTTTACAATAGTATGCAACCAGCATTTAAGGTCAGCACAGCATTTCTGTGTGGGAGTGTGAACCTGTTCCACCATATAGTTTCTGAGACGGTGCACATGTACTCTGATATTTAGTAAAGCTTATGAAAAGTCAAGTCACCTTTATTTATATAGTGCTTTTTATAATACAGATTGTTTCAAAGCAGCTTTACAGAGATATAACAAGAAAATAATGTTGTAATAATATTGTTAAATATAAATTATTTCACATCGCAGTCTTCCTGTCATTTCCTGATACCAGACAAGTGTCTCAACATTTGGAAATAATTTTGTATGCTAAGGCTTTAGCATACTCATAATTATCTGGATATTGAAATAATGCATCTTTAAAACAAAGTCTTTAGCCGGAAATGTTTGCCTGAAACTCTTTTATGGGAAATATCTTATACGGAAAAAATATGCTTGATAGAAATCACAAATAGGTATAGGTATAATTTAGTATATATATATATTTGTTTATGATATATATATATCTACTTTGAAACAATCTGTTTGTAAAAAGCACAATTTAAATAAATGTGACTTGACTTAACTAAATGATATTTGCTATATAATGGTTTGGTAGAAAATAAGTTATTTGTATGTATGTGTATGTTTGTGTATGTGTGTATACATATGTATTTATTGCTTGCTTGCTTATTTATTTATTAACGTGATTTATTACAAGCCACGTCGAAACTACCAGATACTACCAGGAATTAAGTATTTGATTTTGTTCAATTTTAAATGATTAATTTGTTGACTTTCCCTTTGCAAGATATCAAACCTGTCCATTGCTTCTCAGTGTTTGAATTTTATTTGAATTTAAACATTTTCAGTCCTCTGGTCTTAATTAAATCACATTTAACTTCCGAAAGTGAAGAAAATTCACTTATTGTCCAAGAAAAGGCTTTTATTTTCTGATGAGCTTAATATGTGTAGACCACTGTTCTGTGGCTGATATATTATGGTAATTGTTCCGAAACTCAGCAGTCTTTAATTATTTGGCTGGGTCACTGAGTGTTCTCAGTGTCATGTGTTCTTGTTTGATCTTTGGAAAGCACTGCTGAGTCATCCGTCTTTTCATTCTTCTAGATCGCCATCACAAGCTTGATCATCCATAGAAACTATGTCTACGCGCCCCACGAGCCCGGGGGTGAAACTCTCTGATGTCACACAACCTCCCCCGGCACCTGAGAGGAAGACACTATTGAAAGATTCATTAGTAATTACACAGGTGACTGCAAACAGAGTGTGGAGAAAAATGACTCACTGCTGAAAGTCAAAGTAAAAACATGGAAATATATACTTATAATACTTACATAAATGACATTTATTTATGTTTCCTATATATCTTATTGTTTGGTAACACTTTACAATAAAGTTTAATTTGTTAACTACATTAGTCAACATAAACTAACAATGAACAATAACATCTATTAAACATATGTTAATCTCAACACTACTAATACTAATACAAATACTTTTAAGTTCAAAATGTTCTTCTCACATTTCAAAACTAATAGTATGTAGTAGTAACATAGCTCATGTTCATTTTCCCATGTGTAATAAATTCATTTGCCTAACATCTAGACCAGCCAGTTCTCCACATAAACGTTTAGGTGTTTTTGTTTTCAAGAGCGTCGCTGATTGTGAGATTCTGTTCTTAAGCATGTAGAAACTTCAAACTCATGCGTCCATACAGGACAAACCCCATTAAATTAGTGCCCTTGGATGTTTGAACACATGTACACTAACCAAATGTGATTCGTTGTTACCTATTTATTAAATTACAGTCATGTGATTATGATGACATAATCTTTTAATACCAACTGAATAAATTCTGATGTCTGTATTGAAATGTTTGATACTACAGCCTCAAATAGGATTTCATAGAATTCAAAATAACCCATCTGAGAAGGTAAAATTTAGCAGACCATCTTTCCTCAATTCCTTAATTGCAGACATTCCTTACCTGTGTGGAACCGTATCCTCTTTCTCCTTGCCAAGGGGATTTTAATGAGCTGCCATGTAAAATAGAGCCATTCTTGTCCTTCTGGCCACCAAACAGAGCGTTCTTTCATTCATGAAACAAACAGTATCTCTTACTCTGTTCCCCCCCCCCCCCCTCCATTTTCTACACAGCAAACACCTGAGATTGATTTTCATCCCTTCACATATGCCTCTAATGTCTGTTCCCTGCAAACCCTTGGACAGCAAACACTTTTTGCTCTTTTAACTATATAGTGCTGCAGTGGCTTTAGGAAAGCTTCCACATCTTTCTCTGGACATTGGAAACCAGGTCAGCATTCTATTTTTCATAGAAATTCTACTATTTAGAACAGATATTAAATATATAAAGAATGGAAGATTGTGGAGCTTCAAGTGGCCGTTCTAATCAAATTTAAGCAACTGTTTTTCCATTGAATGTTTTTTTGTGAGATAAAAAAAAGTATGTGTAAGAGAAGTATTGGTGAGAGGGTGGCATGAAATGCGCTTTGCTCGAGATAACTAATTTCATTTAACTCATTATTAAAACTGTCTGCATAAAATGGTCACATAATTATCTCTAAGTAGAGATAAAATGTGTGGTATCTTTTGCATTAAGGAAAATCATCCTTCTAAGCTAAAGCTTCAGCTACAATTAGTGAAGACAAAAGACAGTGAATCAAAACCAAATTAAGAGTCTTTTGGGTGTGTGTTTCAGAGGCTAAATCAATATTTTGTACAATTCGTACTCTTTTAAATGTTTAAATGTATTTCCCAGAGTTAATTATGTTACTTAACCATCGCCTTGCTTCTTTAATCTTCATTTATGCATTAATCCTTTTGTTGAACCATGAATCATGTTATTTTCCACAAAAACTATATGAATAACTACTGATTCATAAAACGGCCTAAAGAAATCCACCCTGATGCGAGTCTGAGTTAAGACTCGCCCCTGGGATTTGCTTGAGCGATGACAGCACAGGGGGCGAATCATGGTGACGGTGTGCCTGTGAGTGATTCCCTGCTGCCCCTCCTTGTTCCCCACACATAAAAGTGCCCGCTTCATTCCCCTGTTCACTAAACCGTCTCTACAGACTGAAGCATACTTTTTCTTTCACTCTCTTTGACTTCAACGCACAAGCAAAGAAGCGTCTAGCATGGTATCAGCAGGGTTACAGATGCTGGGCATTGCCCTGGCTGTCATTGGCTGGATCGGGGTAATTGTGGTTTGCATTCTCCCTATGTGGCATGTCACGGCTTTCATCGGACAGAATATTGTCACAGCGCAGATTACCTGGGAAGGAATCTGGATGAGCTGTGTGGTGCAGAGCACTGGACAGATGCAGTGTAAAGTCTACGACTCAATGCTGGCTCTCAGCTCAGATCTTCAGGCTGCCCGTGCCTTGTGTATTATCTCCATCCTGGTGGGTGTTGTTGGGATCCTGCTAGCGGCTGCTGGAGGGAAATGCACCAACTGCATTGAAGATGAGACAGCCAAGGCCAAAGTTGGCATTATTTCAGGAGCCATCTTCATTGTCGCTGGGATTCTGTGTTTGATTCCAGTCTGCTGGACCGCCAACACAATTGTAAGGGACTTCTACAACCCTTTAACCATCAGTGCACAAAAGAAAGAGTTGGGAGCTTCGTTGTTTATTGGGTGGGCTGCTTCGGCACTGCTGGTTATTGGTGGCTCTCTGCTTTGTGCAAGTTGCCCTCCCCGGGATCAGTACACCACGAAGTACACTGCTCGGCCTGGAGGAACCAAAGGGTATGTGTGAAGAGGAGCCAAAGAGCACTACAAATAGTGACATGCAAACTACCCAATTTGTGAACATTGTACCTTGGTCAGCTTTTGACCTGTAGTGTTACAATTGACCATACATGCGAACCCTCTATCACTGACCAAATGGTTGAATTAGCTGTCAGCTCCCAAGATATGACAGGAATGGTGAATCCTGAATATCAGTGTGAATGTGTCACAGTGCTGAACAGAACTCTACTGCTAAAGAAAATGGAGCTGTAAATATCTCTTCTTAACTTTGCTGACTGGCTTCACACTCTGAGGATGTGCTTAAACTGTTAAGGATTTATATAAAATGTAAATGTACTCCTATTGTGTTTTAAAATTTTGACAGATTTGAGAAAACATGTCAAGTATGTGCATTGCAACAAATACATTTTTTACAAACGTTCAAATTAGTGTCTTGTGCCTCATTACACATATATATGTCAATTATTTATAATAATAAAAATCTGAATCTAGCAAACCCATTGACATTTTTACTATTTGTTTAGAAAGACGGTTCTGTTCTCAATAAATTATCTTATACATAATTGGGTAATATTACTTTAAGCTCTTTGTGAAGTTTCAAAACTACTAGGGAGTAAAAAAAACTGTACCTTTTAGTGTGCAGTGGAGTGTCCAGGAGTTTGTTTAGCACTAACACGTGCATTTGCACGAATACACTGTAAACCAGTCTATATAGTCAAGTCAAGTCACATTTATTTATATAGCGCTTTTTACAATACAGATTGTTTCAAAGCAGCTTTACAGAGATAACAGGAAAATAATACCAAAAAGTTTGTTTCCAGAAGAAAATAGCGCCACAGTCCAGCTTAAGTAAGTTCAGTGATGCTTCTTTTTTTTTTTTAACAAAAAGTTATTTATTTTGTTTGTTTATATATATATATATATATATATAGCCGTTCTGTAGTAAACCGTGATGTCATCGTCAAGCTCAGGTCAGTTCTTGTAGAAAAGTGTCAATGCAGGCAGATCAATATTATTGTTGAATATTAAATTAAATGTTAAATGTAATGTTCCCAACTAAGCAAGCCAAGTATGTATGGTTGCTCAACTAATGAATTTTACACAGGTATGAAACTAAACTGAATAAATACTAAACTGACTTGAGCTGAATAATGACACTATTGGCTTGTTAGAACTGCTTTATGGCAGAATTTGAATTTGTTACTATTGTGAATCTGCTGTGAAATATTGTGTAAAGCGCTTTAGAAATAAATTTGAGTTTCTGTATGTGCGTATATATATATATACACACACATACTTACATACATATTTACACATATGTATATATACACACACACAGAAATATACAGTATATATAAGTTATTGAATGTCTACACAGAAAATTGACTTTCAAAAATAAACCTACCCTGAGAAGTAAATGTAGTCAATCTTGTTGCAGCTAACCCCAGTCTCCTGTGTCCAACCTGGAACAGATAAAAAAAAAAAAATCTAAAATATTGTTTCAACATACCCAAATAGTTATGGCATCGGGGTCAAATATAGACAAACCCAACCATTTAAAATTTTGTATCAAGTTTTTAAACCCAACGGTTGGGTTTGTACATATTTGGCCCAGACATGGTGTGTAACGAAGATTAGTTTTTATGGGAATGAGGCGGGAACTGACGAATGTTTAACAAACTTTAATAATCATGAAATAAATAAACATAATTGAAAGTAAAGGCGGCAGCCCCTCACGGACGACTGCCCAAAAAATATAATAAAATATAAACAAAACACAGTGTAAAGTCCAGGCCTTGTCCTCTCTTGTCCATCTCTGTCGTCGCTCCTCCTTATATGCTTCCGAAGCTCCTCCGTGAGAGATACGAGGTCGGTGCGTCACGCTCGTGGTGCTCATCAGTAATCACGCCACTGGCCTGCCCTGTTTGACACACATGGGTTGAAACAACCCTGCATTTTTAGAGTGCAGTTATTATCATGTTCATAAATCATTTTAAAAAGGTTTTTACCTGTTACAATCATGGTTAGGTTTAGTGTTAGGGTAAAACAATTTTTGGCTAGCATGCATTTTTGTATAGTTTCTTGCAATTTTGTTTGTTGTATCATCTACCTATATCATAATAATTGTAAAGAAAACATTAAATATTTCTAAAAATAATCACCCATCTAAAGGATTTTTTTCACAGTAGCTTTTGAGTATATATCAGTGCAAGGTCATTTTGAAGGACCTCAAGTGTTGCTGTGCTTTGTCAGTTCCTCTTGTTTTGTGTTTATAGTGTAAGTAGCCAAATGAGAAACCATAGGGGCTCTCCAGAAATCATCAACTCAGGACAACCAAACTCCTCCTTTTCACACTTTCCTATAAAAAGCAAACATGTCTGGTTTGGACACTTTTGGCTACTTTATCACTGTAAAGGCAGGCCTGTGATTTAAAAACATGGTCTCCCAAGGACTTCAGATTATGGGCATGGTCACAGCCATATTGGGTTGGCTGGGGGTCATTATCGTGTGTGCTTTGCCCCAGTGGAGGGTGTCTGCATTTATTGGAGCCAACATTGTTACAGCACAGATCATCTGGGAGGGCATGTGGATGAACTGTGTGGTGCAGAGCACTGGACAAATGCAGTGTAAAGTCTACGACTCCATGCTGGCTCTCAGTTCTGACCTTCAAGCCGGCCGGGCCATGATCATCATCTCCATTTTGACGGGACTCTTTGGAATCATCATTTCTATTGCTGGTGGGAAATGCACCAACTGTATTGAGGATCCAGGGTCTAAAGCAAAGACGTGCATCATTGCAGGGATTTTCTTCATTGTCTCTGGACTTCTTTGTCTGATCCCAGTTTCATGGTCAGCAAATACGATCATACAGAACTTCTATAATCCATTGATGGTGGAGGCCCAGCGGAGAGAGTTGGGTGCATCTCTGTATATCGGCTGGGGATCTGCTGGGTTGCTCTTAATAGGAGGAGGAATACTTTGTTGGAGCTGTCCGCCAAAGCAAGAACGCATCTACAACCCCAAGTTCTCCGCTGTGAGGTCCAGTTCAACGAGAGAATTTGTCTGAGATGCAGAACCCATATGAACCACTGGCCTAAAAATGCACTCTAGTAACTGCAGATCTAATTACTGTATGTCAACAATTCATCTGTAGAATTACTTGAGACATTTTTTACATGTTGTAATGTAACATTCTCTATCTTTTTAACATTCTAATTTTTTAAATGTTTTAGTATAACATTTTTATCTCCCTAGCAATGAATAGCTTCTGAAAAGAGATAATTCTGTAAAATGATGTTCTTCTATGTTGATATTCAAGTAGCAGAAACAGTAGAGCAAAGCGCTAGAAACATCATGGCTTTGATCATCTGGGAATGTTTGAACTGCTAAAATGTATACCTTAAATGTAATGCAAGTCCCTTTGGATAAAAGTGTTGGCCAAATGCTTAAATGTACGTATTACAACTTTTATGGATGGGAATATATATAGGTTTGTTTAAACTTCTTACAATAATACCTTTTGTATTGTTCTGTAATTTGTCATGTGTATTATGTATTTGTGTCAGAATGTACTAGCATCAATAAATAACATTGTATACCAAGTCTTCAGACTGTATATATAGCATATATCACTAGTTCATACAAGTTTAAAAACTCATGGGCAACAGCACACTTCCAATATACTTTCACAATGTTTTCTCAAAAAATTTAAAATAAAAAAAAAGTTTAAATCTGATGGCAAAGTCTGAAGCATAATCATCAAACCGTCTGAATATTTTTCTCATGGCTCTGTGTAACTAGCATATGGATGTATGCACTGGCCTCTTTAATATACAATATTTTCATGTTTCACATTCGTTGGAGTGTCATTGCTCTTTGAAACAGTTGTAACTGCATATTATTAGTGAGATTCTAATTTCAAACTCAAGGCTTGGAATCTTCTGTAATGACTAATGGGTCCAAATTATATACACTCTGTTAAGATCCTTTAGAAGCCACTTAAAATAAGTCTTGTGCTCTAACTTTGTAACCCAAAATAAAGTGTAAACATTCCAAAAACTAGCGGCTACCTTTTCTGTAAAACACTGTTTTAGCTCAAGACACATAAAAAAAAAAATTAAAAAAAAAAGTGAATTTATGCTACTGAAGGTAATACTGCAATAATATACAGTTTTGACAGTATTTCACCTCTTTCATTTATAAATTTAATTTCAAATCTTGTGTTAAACGTTATTTGTTCATTTGTAATTAATTTCCACTCATCTGAGAGAATCTTCAAATCTTTGACATATCTTTGACACAAGAGAGACAAGACTGAAATGGTTTTGAAAGCATCGCTGTACCAAAAGCAGATCTGAATGCATCTTCACGGAATGGCTGCATATTCTAGGAATCTTGCTTTGGAATCTTGTTCAGCAGGATTAAAACAAACAGCTCTGCGATACTCCTCCCAATGAGGATCTGTGTCAAACAGGCCATCACTTCCTGCTTGTTTCTCAGACACTCATGGATTACGACCAGACCAACAGCTGCATTTGGTTGTGACAACACCATGGGAAGGATTGCTAAAGAGGTTTCTGGCCAGACCCTGTGTTTCATTGGTTTTGTTGGTATATGTGTCTGTTGTGGCATGCCATTGTGGCGTGTCACTATGTACATTGGTGCCAACATTGTCACGGGCCAGGTTGTCTGGGACGGCTTGTGGATGAACTGTATAATGCAAAGCACAGGACAGATGCAGTGTAGATTGGAAAACTCAATATTTAAGATGACCCAGGACTTGCAAACGGCACGTGCGCTGACCATCATTGCAATAGTGATCGGCGCCATTGGACTGATACTGACAATTGTGGGTGGCCGGTGCAGTAGCTGTCTGAAGAAAGAGTCCTCCATGGCTAAAGTAGTGATCCTGGGTGGCATCCTCTGCATTGTATCTGGAGTCACCTGTCTTATACCGGTCTGCTGGTCGTCAGCTGTCACCATCTCAGATTTCGAGAATGTTTTCACAGTCGAGACACAAAAGAGGGAGCTGGGGGCATCCATATACATTGGCTGGGGCGCCTCAGCGTGTCTTCTGTTTGGAGGGATCATTCTGTGTACTTCCTGTCCACCGAGAGAAGATATGTATCCAAATTACCCAGGCATGTACCCCTACCAAGGACCTATGTATGGGCCTCCTGGAGTTTACATGCCTGCCAACACATATGCACCTAGTGTAGCATATACTGGAAGTTATGTTCCTAACAAACCTTATCCAGCCCCAGGTTACTCAACTGTTCCGGGACAATATCTTTAGCTGATGGAACATTTCTTTGACTGACACCTTCTAATATGGTGCTCCTCAATTTTTTTTTAATGCAATCTGTACTTATTTTCAGTGTTTGATTGAATAAAATGTATATATCCAAAAACAACTTTAATTTGCGACTAGCTTGCAATGTCTTATTCTTTGCTTGCCTGTGAATGATGATTTGGAAAAACTTGTTTGTCCACTTCCTCCACTCATTCAAGTTGTTCTACCGGTAGAGATTTTGTAATGCTGATTGTCATATGAATACATGTATGTTTCAACACAGTGGGTACAATTTGTGAGTACTGTTGTGTTGTTCACTTTCTGTAAATCAAACCTTTTCTGATGTTTTTTTTCTTTCAAGAATCTATACATTTGATTGCATCTCCACAGGGGAATGTTTTTACAATGAATATATCTTTGGATTTTTATTAATTATCTTGTCAATAAATATATTTCTGAAATATCACAAATTATTTTATAATGTCATTTCTACATTTATCCTTTGTTAGTTGATTAATTGAAACTTGAGCAATAAATCTTTTTCGCCCAGCTGCCAACCAGTTAAAAATGAGAAAATATGATTAAGCACAGTGTAGCATTTGGTTTAGTATTTAACAGTAGTAAGAAAAGAAAGTTAACCAAAATATAATGTCAAAAAGCCTTTAATTCATCCGGCCATCAAAACACTTAGCTCTATTTTTAGCTTCATGTTTTTTTTGTTTTGAGTCTCAACAAGGCTTACAGTTAATACCAAATCCTTTCGGTTGATGACTTGCCCTATTTGTATTCGTGACATGGCCATTGTTCAGTTCCTTGCCGATGCGCATCTCATCGAAACTAGCCACAGTATCTACAATCCTTTATAAGGAATCTGGTCAGGCTTGAAAATTTACTTTGACCTGGTTTCAGGTCCATCAAACTTTGACTCCTCCCTTCGTCTGAGAATTCTTAAAACTCTGAAGAGAGGAACAGAAGTCATTTCTACGATAAAGAGAGGAGCGAAAACTTTCAAGCCAACGAAGCCAAGCAAACGAGACAAAATGGTGTCTATGTGTCGCCAAACCATGGGCATGTCCCTAGGAATTATTGGTTTCATAGGAGCCATTGTGATTTGTGCCCTTCCTATGTGGAAGGTGACCGCATTCATTGGAGCCAATATTGTGACTGCACAGATCATCTGGGAAGGCTTGTGGATGAACTGTGTGGTACAGAGCACAGGACAAATGCAGTGCAAAATCTACGACTCCCTCTTGGCCTTACCTCAGGACTTGCAGGCTGCTCGGGCACTTGTGGTCATCGCCATCATTGTGTGCATCTTTGGGATCATCCTGGGAATTGCTGGTGGAAAATGTACCAGCTTTGTCGAGGATGAAAGCTCAAAGGCGAAAGTGGCTATTGCTAGTGGTGTGATCTTCATCGTCGCTGGAGTGCTGGTTCTGGTCCCCGTCTGTTGGTCAGCTAACACCATCATCAGGGATTTCTACAACCCTGTCCTCACAGATGCCCAAAGAAGGGAGATTGGAGCTTCTCTCTATATTGGATGGGGTGCAGCTGCACTGCTGATCCTGGGAGGAGGTGTACTGTGTAGCTCCTGCCCACCTAAGGAGGACAACTACGGCGTCAAGTACTCTCAGCCACGGTCCGTTGCCACCAGCAAAGCCTACGTCTGAAAGAGATCAAGCACACAAAGACATTTTACTTGCAAAGACTCTCTTCCCCCCCGTAAAACCTCTTTATTCCCAGCTGTGGATATTTTTTTTTCAAGGAGAAACAGTAGAAGGACAGTGTCTGATTTGACATGTAGTTTATATACTGAGGTTTTGTACTGTGGTTATACAGATCACTGAAAGAGAAAATTGTGCATGTATAATGTGATGAGAGGAATCCAACTCAGGGAAGCAACAGAGATCTGTTTTTCATAAACAAGCCATTCTTGCAATTTATGTTTAATATGACAATAGTAATAGTTTATTAATCAGAAAATTAAAGATATCTAACTGTTAATAAAATACAATGTCTATTGTTTTATAAAATGTGTGTTAACCTTCTTATCAATTTTTTTTTAGTTACATAAATTAGCATTTTTTTGCACAAAGATGTCTTGATCATTAAATTTGTCTTATTATTTTGTTATTAAAATAAATGGTTCTGTAAAACAACTTATTGATACTGCATTGACATTATTTCTTAATAATACTTTGACAATATATTCTCACAAAACATTACAGATCAGATCGTGCTGGCCTCAGATAAAACTGCTGAAAAACTCAACAGAGATGTTGGCAAAGATCCCCTGTAAAACAGCTTGAGCAATTGTGCTGTAAAAAAAAAAAAAAAATCTACATTTTGCTGTGAAAGAAAACAATAAACAGCATTGGTCAGTCTGTTTCCACTTCATTCGAAGAAATTAAGCAAAAAGTATTGTTTCTTACATAACATGAACTCAATGAAAAAAAAAATTATTGGGTGAATAGATATTATATTATATTATATTATATCACATTGTTGTGCACCAGCCATTTGCACCAGCAAATCAGAAAGCGGTCCTAATAAGCTGTTGGAACAGTGCATTTATTAGAATTGTGTTTTAAAACATTATTATTTTATGGCAATAATAGAGCTATGTTAACACTTTAACATATGATTAGGGCCCGAGCACAGAAGGTGAAGGGCAAAGAGGCCTGAAGAGGCATTAAAGCCCTATAGTTTTTGGCATATTTTTTCACTATTATTACTATATATTTTTGAGGTCTTTGCCATGCATGAAACTTTGCAGACACATCAGACCTGCGAAAAATGTAAAAGCTATGTAATGCTTAGACTTTGCCGTGGTCGAGTGCAGGCTGTCGTCTGGATGAAGTTTCTCCAATGTGCACGAAATTTGGTATAGTCATTGATGACATCATATAGGACAATGTTCACTTGGTTTCATCTGACTCCGCCCAACAAAAAGTCAGCCATCTTGGATGGAATTTGGGATTTGTACATTTTCCCACACTGTTTTGATGGTCTTACTATGGCTAAAATATCATGAAAGTTAACAGATACATTTTTCTCAAGACATCTTTTGTTTTGATACTGCAACTCAAGAGACCCATGCCTCATTGGCTCCACAGCGCCCCCTAGTTCGAAATTGCATTTTGGTCCTTTGGAATAGGCAAGAATTAGTACTAAACTAAACTAAAAACTAAACTCGTAGAAGCTTATCAACATTTAGCAATTCTTTGGTCATTTGTTTTAGGTGTGGGCAGTGGACTCCATAGTGCCCCATAACATTTCCAAATGTATTTATCGCTGTGGTTGCCACAGATTTTGTCTGATATTCATAAATTTTGGTAGGGAAATTAGCCCCTTTCACACAAACAGTTTTTTTATTTATTATTATTATTAGATTTTTTTCTGGTGTTTTTGCCTTTTATTAGGATAGGACAGTAGCTAGACAGGAAGTGAGGTGGGAGTGAGAGAGGGGGCACGTAATCGGGAAAGGTCCATGTGCCGGGACTCGAACTCTGGTCGCCCGAAGCATAACGGCGCTACATGTCGGCACACTTGCCCTTGAGGCTATTAGCGCAGACTACATAAACATTCTTTACTGGTAAATCACTGGCAAATAACCGGTAAGAGATCATGTGTGAACAGGAGCTTTTCAAAAATACTGGTAAATTGGTTCCAGCAATTTACCAGTAATGGAAGTTGTAACATTACCAGTAAATTACAGGTAATGTGCTCTGTGTGAATGCGGAATGAAGATTACCGGTATGGTCACGGATGAGGTCAGAATGTGCTGATTTAAGAAATCTACCTTGGGCCAATTGTCACCTTTGTCACCTTCATTTATATAGAGCTTTTTATGATACAGATTGTTTCAAAGGAGCTTTACATTGATAACAGGAACATAATGCAACAAAGTTAGTTTCTGCTGTATAGCAGATCTAGAAGAAAGAAGTTTCATAGCCCAGCTTAAGTAACTTCAGTGATGGTTCATTTCTGTTGTAAAAAAGTTATTAATTTAGTTAATTTATATATAGCTGCTCTGGAGAAAACAGTGATATCATCGTCCAGCTCAGTTCAGTTCTCATATAATGGTGTCCATGCAGATCAATATTATTGTTGTGTAATATTAAATGTCCCCAAATAAGCAAGCCAAAAGTCAAAGGCGACAGTGGCAAGGAACCAAAACTCCATCAGTGACAGAATGGAGAAAAAAACCTTGGGAGAAACCAAGTTCAGTCACTCAGTTCTCCTCTGACCAATGACAAAACAGTGATTATGATTCAGGCAGCATTATAGGTCAGATTGGATTAGAAATTGGATCAGAAAATGGATCAGATATCAGTTACATACTATTATGCACATCTCGTGCTTTTAAGAGCAAAAATGCATTCTGTTTGATCAGCCCCTTATGCCTTTCATTGAGACGTCAACATTTTTTGTCAAATTGAACAGATAGTGAAACTAAAGCACTTCTCATGCGGGCGGATGAAGACATCGGCACAAGGTTTAAAGATCACTTTCGATGACTGACATCACAGAATTTACCAGTATTTTGGAGCTTATGTGTGAATAGTCTCTTACTGGTAAAAAGTCAGAACACCATTGCTTGCGTGAGCAGCATATTTGTGTATTATTACACAAATAACGGTAAAGTCATTCTGGTAATTTTACGGTAATTTACCAGGATTGCTGTGTGAAAGGGGCTATTGTCCTCAACATTACAACTGGCAGAGGGAAGTAGGACATTTGTACCAACATGGGTTGGTAGAGCACAGTCTTGGGAGTACCCCCCAGCCTGCGAGGGGAGATGGGGGTTTGTGGTGAGCAGGACGAGGCAGAGGGCTGTGAGAGAACGGCGCGAGGCTGGAGGCATGATTGATAATGATCCCTCACGCACCTGTGTGACGCACCGGTCTCGTATCTCCCACGGAGGAGCTACGGGAGCATAAAAGGAGGAGCAACGACAGTGAAGGACGAGAAAGGCCAGGCCTGGACTTTATGTTGTGTTTTGATGTATGTGACAGCAGTCGTCCGTGAGGGGCTGCTGTCTTTACTTAAATTTTTGTATTGGTTTATTTTATTATTGAAGTTGTTAAATGTTCGCCGGTTCCCGCCTCCTTCTTCACATAACCACGATCTTCATTACAATCACAAATTAAACACCCACACAATCTTCATCTAAATTAACGAAGATTCGGCCAACTATAACCCTTTTACATGTATGAACACAAATTCTGCTCTTCCACCAGAATGGTTTGCTTTCTCGAGTAACAAACTGTAGCCTGTCACGAACCGGTCCCGACAAACGAACGGTGACGTACAGTAACACTGCTATGTGTTGTTTACTTATAACCAGTATAGCCAGTTAAAAAACATACATTGTGCATCCTGATTAAAAGCACAGATGCCTAGCCCCCTTTTACCCAGTGGTGCAGTTTTCCCTGGCTATGGATTGTAATACAGTGCAAGGGCCCTTCTTCCCCTGTGACGGGGGACCCCTCGCTGGTTTTGTTTTTGTGAGATTGAACTGGCTGTCTAAAACTAAAATGATCCTGCTCAGTGGAGAAAGAGCATATACTGATTGATAGAAATCATTTTATAAATATTAGTCAGTAAGCTAAAACTTGTTTATTAAATTTAGTAATTCACAACTTGTTTATTAAATAAAATGAATGTAAAAGCACTAGATCACTAAATCACTATAAAGGCTTGTGGTTGATATATGTGGTTGTTGGGTTATCCTCATTGATTCGCATCTCACAGAAATGAACTGTGTCCCACATTCCCTGCTGTGAGATCTGGTCAGGTTTAACCTGGTTTTAGGTCCATTCAACTTGGACTCCTCCCTTTAGAGAAAATGTTAAAGGTTGGAACATTCTGAAGGATAGGAACAGAAGTAATTTCTTGGATTAAGAGAGGAGTGAACACTTTTAAGCCAACGAAGCCAAGCAAACAAGAGAAAATGGTGTCTATGTGTCGACAAACCATGGGCATGTCCCTAGGCATGATTGGTTTCATAGGAGCCATTGTTATTTGTGCCCTTCCTATGTGGAAGGTGACAGCATTCATTGGATCCAATATAGTGACTGCACAGATTTTCTGGGAAGGCTTGTGGATGAACTGTGTGGTACAGAGCACAGGACAAATGCAGTGCAAAATCTACGACTCCCTCTTGGCCTTACCTCAGGACTTGCAGGCTGCTCGGGCACTTGTGGTCATCGCCATCATTGTGTGCATCTTTGGGATCATCCTGGGAATTGCTGGTGGAAAATGTACCAGCTTTGTCGAGAATGAAAGCTCAAAGGCGAAAGTGGCTATTGCTAGTGGTATGATCTTCATCGTCGCTGGAGTGCTGGTTCTGGTCCCCGTCTGTTGGTCAGCTAACACCATCATCAGGGATTTCTACAACCCTGTCCTCACAGATGCCCAAAGAAGGGAGATTGGAGCTTCTCTCTATATTGGATGGGGTGCAGCTGCACTGCTGATCCTGGGAGGAGGTGTACTGTGTAGCTCCTGCCCACCTAAGGAGGACAACTACGGCGTCAAGTACTCTCAGCCACGGTCCGTTGCCAACAGCAAAGCCTACGTCTGAAAGAGATCAAGCACACAAAGACTTTTTACTTGCAAAGACCCCTCTTTTATTTTTAGGGGTTACATAGATTAGCATTTTTTGCACAATGATCATTAAATGTGTCTTACTATTGTATTACTAAAATAAACAGTTCTGTAAAACAACTTATTGCATTGACCATTTCAGAATAATAGTTTTGAGATATTCTCACATCAAATAAAACATCAGATCACCAGATCATCTGACATGGTGACTAAACTGCTGAAAAACTCAACAGAGATGTTGGCAAAGATCTCCTGTAAAACAGTTTGTGCAATTTTGCTGTAAAAAAAACATTTTACTAAGAAAACAATAAACAACTATCAGGCATGTTCAGGCTGTTTCTGCTTCATTCGTTTCTTACATAACATGAAAAATCATTTTTTTATTGGGTGAATAGATATTATATGATATTCTATCCCTTTGTTGTGCACCAGACATTTGGACCAGCAAATCAGCAAGTGGTCTTAATAAGCTGTTGGAAGAGTGCATTTATTAGAAATTTGTTTTGAAACATTATTATTTTATGGCAATAACTTTAATGTGATCATTATAATATGTGATAATATGGTCATTTTGTGATATTAGCCAGTAAGCTAAAAACATTTTTTTTTTTAATTAAATACAATGAGTGTAAAAGCACTAAATCACTAAGTCCCTATAAAGGCTTCTGGTTGATATCCAAAGGTTTTTTCGGTTGATGACTTGGTTCATTTGTATTTGAACCAAGTCATCAACCAATTGTTCCTCGTTGAAGCGCATCTCACAGAAACTAGTTGTATCCACATTCCCTGCTGTGGAATCTGGTCAGGTTTAACCAGGTTTCAGGTCCATCTGACTTGGACTCCTCCCTTCTGAGAAAAACTTAGAACAGGTTAGTCATTTCTACAATTAACAGAGGAGCAAACACTTCCAGGATAACAAAGCCAATACAAACAGAATAAATAAATAAAAATGGCGTCTATTTTTTGACTTATGTCCCCAGCCATTATTGGTGTCTAGGGAGCTATTATGATTTGTGCCCTTATATGTGGAAGTGCTTGGGCATTTGTTTTTCTTGCATTTATGCTGGGACGTGTAGGTTGAGCGGCGGCACGTACAATTTAAACTATGAGGCTACAAGAAAATATATGTTTTGAGTTGGTTCCAGAGGGACCAAGTAATTGTTTTGCAAGTCACAACAAGTCTTGGTCAGTTAACACCATCAGGGATTTCTACAATTCCTTGCTCACAGATACCCAAAGAAGGGAGATTGGGGCTTCTCTCTATATTGGATGGGGTGCAGCTGCACTGCTGATCCTGGGAGGAGGTGTACTGTGTAGCTCCTGCCCACCTAAAGAGGAAGACAACTAAAGCAGAACAAAAATAGATAAACAACAATCAGGCTGTCACAATCATGTTCTGTTTAGTTAGTTCCTGTCGTGTCTGTATGATTTCTCATTAGTTTCTATGGTTAAACATTAGTTATAATTTAATTCAGCTTTTCATGTTCAGTTCCCTCATTTACCTCTGTCATTTACCTCTGTCTATGAACTTCTTGTTTTGGTTTGCTCATTGTTCCGTGTCATCAGTTTTGTACTATTCTGGCACCCAGCATGCATTGCGACACAAAACTTTTGATTGTCACCATTGTTGAAATTCATATGCTGATTGTTGATGTCTGTGTGTTTCTAAGTTATGCAAGAGTTCAAAATGTTTTATGTTCTGTATGATTTTAAAAATAACTGATTACTGAACGAAATCTGTAGAATCACATCGCTACTATCATCCATAAATATAAAATTAATTTGACACAGAATGGGTGTCACTACCACGCCAGGCTCCACCCTCACAAAATCACAGCGCACTCCCTCTCCTGAGTACTGAACACACGCCTGCACATCATCAGTACTGCTATCACTTCCGGCATTTCAGCCTCACTCTCACTCTCAGTCTTTGTCTGGTATTGTTTGCATCAAGACGCTAACTCTGTGCTTACCTCCTGAACTTCTAAATCTGCTTAGCAGTCTCCTAGTGTTATCTCCGAGTCTTCTACGTTGCTCCTCGTCTCCAGTTTATTCTCCTGAGTCTCCCCTATTCCAGTGTGTCTTCATTCGATCTGCAAGTATACAAACTGTGTCATCCAAGTTTAATCATCTGGATCTCTACTCACCCATGTTCTTTCATCTGGTTGTTCAAATAAACATTCCATTACCTGCATCCTTGTGAATGTCCCTTCTGTCTTGTAACAATGGGATCCAACAATGGGACAAGTTCATGATGATTGATTGACATCATCGCAACACAGCCAGAAACACCTGATCCAATTCCTCTTGGCTTTTTCTTGCCATGACAACCGTGCTTTTTAAACACACAGTTACAGAAGCCAGAATTTTTTTTTTTTTAAGTCAAGGGCAGGAGCCCTTAATGTTGACTAAAAACTTATTATTTTCAATAAAACATCTAAACCTTGGTTAAATCTCAACAAGAACTTCTGTACATGTATGGACAAAACTGGTTTGTAATCTGGTTTCACACTCAGTGTGGCTGGAAGTCAGTGTAGTTCTTGTGTTTCTGCTTATGTCTTCTCTTTTTTTCTGTTCTTGTTTCTCTGTCCTTCAGTGATTCTGCTTGTCAGATGTTTATCAGTGTCTGAATAAAATCACTTATTTTCATTCACTCTCTCAAGTGGGAGTATATTGGTGAACTAATGTAGGGAATAGTGAATGAGGGTATAGGTGTGATTTGGGACACTTTGAGGCTACTTTCTTGAAAATGACAAATATTACCTAGAATGCATTATTTTCTATGGTATATTACTGTTTTAATTAATATAGTATGTTACTCTCAGAATTTTGCCATTTTTTTACAGCAAGGTTTAAATGTGCTGGCATTTGCACCAGCAAATCAGCTGTTCAAACAGTACATTTATTAGAATTACAATAATATAGCTACTTTAACACTTTAGCATATTATTTTATTTGTTTTTGTAAGATTGAATTGACTGCCAAAAATAAAATTATGCTGTTCAGTGGAGAAAGAGCACCCAGTGGCGGATGACTTTTTTTTTTTTAAATATTAGCCAGCAAGCTTCTTTACTAAATAAAATGAGTGAAAATCACTAGATATATGTGGCGAACAGGACGGCCGAGGGACGTGAGAGAACGGCGCGAGGCCGGTGGTGGGATTGCTAATGAGCAACACATGTGAGGCACACCGGTCTCGCATCTCTCACGGAGGAGCGGAAGCATAAAGGAGGAGCGACGACGTTGATGATCGAGAGAGGAACAGGCCTGTATTTTAGTTGTGTTTTGTTTTTGTATTTTACTTTAGTTATATTTATTTTCGGTAGCCAGCAGTCGTCCGCGAGGGGCTGCTGGCGGTATTTTTGTTTGTTTGTTTTATTTAAAATAAATTATATTTTGATTGTTCGCCGGTTCCCGCCTCCTTCTTCCCTGAACATTGCTACACTGGTGCCGAAACCCGGGAAGAGGGAGGAACGCGCTGTCAGAGAGTCCTCGCTGGTGTCGGGAATCCGCGGTGCCATCGAGCATGGTGCGCGAGTCGCCGCCGCTCGCCGTGGGCCGGAGCCTGCTGCCATCCGCCGAGCGAGGGGAGGAGCAGGGAGCGGGGGACTCGCGGCCACGGACGCTCGAGGCGGGGCGCTGGAGTGAGTTGCCGGTGGGACGGTCGAGCTCGCTGCCGGCCGCCTGGGTATTGGAGGGGCGGCTGCCATCCGGGAGGGAGAGGAGGAGTCGCCGCCGCTTGCCGTGGGCCGGAGCCTGCTGCCGTCCACCAGTGAAGGGGAGGAGCAGGGAGCGGGGGACTCCTACCGTCTGCCCAAGGCACCCGAGGAGCCGTCGCCGTCCACCGGGCGGCGGAGGAGCGTCGAGCCGTCCACCGAGGGCTACCCAGCGTCACCGCCAGGCACCGCGGAGGAGATCGCCTAGCTGGTGGGGGACCAGATGGCAGCGCGTTGTGGGAACCGGACCAATTTTTTTTTTTCCTCTCTCCCCTCTCTCGATCTGTCGCTCCTCATGCTTCCGTCTCCGTTTCCCTCGGTTTGTCTGTCCATACTCCCCAGGGATCGCCGCCGCCGGGGGGGGAGTAGGCACAGGCTCGTGGGTACCCCCCGGCCTGTGAGGGGCGATGGGGGTATGTGGCGAACAGGACGGCCGAGGGACGTGAGAGAACGGCGCGAGGCCGGTGGTGCGATTGCTAATGAGCAACACATGTGAGGCACACCGGTCTCGCATCTCTCACGGAGGAGCGGAAGCATAAAGGAGGAGCGACGACGTTGATGATCGAGAGAGGAACAGGCCTGTATTTTAGTTGTGTTTTGTTTTTGTATTTTATTTTAGTTATATTTATTTTCGGTAGCCAGCAGTCGTCCGCGAGGGGCTGCTGGCGGTATTTTTGTTTGTTTGTTTTATTTAAAATAAATTATATTTTGATTGTTCGCCGGTTCCCGCCTCCTTCTTCCCTGAACATTGCTACAATATATTTAATTTTTTTATCTGTAACCCTAAATACAAGTTGATTCAGCTCTTGTAGGGAAGGCAATGGCCATGTTTACATGCAGAACAATATTATGTTATTAATTTGGTCAAATTCTGATTATGGATCTAGGCCATAGTAGTATAAACAGGTTGCTATGGAAAATGTGTTGTTGATTGACCCTTTTGAGACCTCTGTGCCCAGGGCATGCTAACATCATAATGCATCCATGAGATTCATGTGCATACATTTCAGTAAATTAGCTAATTTCAAGAAATGATGTTTGGCACAGTCAAGTCAAGTCAAGTATATTTATATAGCGCTTTTCATAATATAAATTGTATCAAAGCAGCTTCACAGTATCAATCAAATAACATAACAATGTTTGTTTCTTAGTGGAAAAAACATCCACGTTTGGTAGGGCATTCCACAATGGTATTAATGCTTGGTTAATTAATTTGAACTGAGCAAGCCAAAGGCAACAGTGGCAAGGAACCGAAAAACTCCATTAAGTCAAGTCAACTCAAGTGTATTTATATAGCGCTTTTCACAATATAAATTGCATCAAAGCAGCTTAACAGTATCAATCAAATAACATAACAATGTTTGTTTCTTAGTGGAAAAAACATCCACGTTTGGTAGGGCTGATCAATGGTATTAATGCTTGGTTAATTAATTTGCGTATCAACAACTGAGCAAGCCAAAGGCAACAGTGGCAAGGAACCGAAAAACTCCATCAAGTGACCTACTGGTGTCCTAAAACTCCATCAGGTGACCTAATGGAGAGAAAAAATCTTGGGAGAACCCAGGCTCAGTCGGGAGCCAGTTCTCCTCCGGCGTTTATGAACTAGAGGCCGAATTTACAGTAACTGTAATTTGATACCGAATTTTGTTTTATTTGATCACTTCGGGTGGGTACGCGAACCGGAATCACAACGTTTTATCTGTAGAGTGGTAAAGGGATAGGGAGAGGCTAGTTTGCACTTCAGCACTGCATTGTCATCGGGTCCAGGCAAAGCTCCTAGTCAGATCTGGATACGACCTGGATCCGGTAGGCTGCGGGAAAACCTCGGGATAAACAAAGACACTAAAATTAGCGTAGATGCCATTATTCTTATGATGTAACGAGTACATCAGGATTTAAGGGAAGTGTTCCCAGTTCCGGTGGCCTAATCTGTGCAGCCTAACATTGAGTTATAGAAGTCTATAATGTATTATGTGTATGCTAGGTCAAAGAGATGTGTTTTTAGTCTAGCTTTGAACTGACAGAGTGTGTCTGCTTCCCAGACATTGGTAGGAAGACTGTTCCAAAGTTTTGGTGCTAAATTGGAAAAGGATCTACCGCCAGCAGTCGATTTTGATATTCTAGGTACTATCAACTGGCCCGAATTTTGAGATCGCAATAGACGTGAAGGACTATAATGCGTTAAGAGCTCGCTCAAGTACTGCGGAGCTAAACCATTTAGTGCTTTGTAAGTAATCAACTATTTTAAAATTTATACGATGTTTAATAGGCAGCCAATGCAGTGTTGACAGAACCGGGCTAATATGGTCATATTTCCTGGTTCTAGTAAGAACTCGAGCTGCTGCATTTTGAACTAGCTGTAGTTTATTTATTAAGCATGCAGGGCAACCACCCAGTAGAGCATTACAATAATCTAGTCTTGATGTCATGAACGCATGACCTAATTGTTCCGCATTTATTAATGAGAGTATACGTCGTAATTTAGATCTATTTTTAAAATGGAAAAATGCGGTTTTACAGATACTAGACACGTGACTTTCAAATGAAAGATTGCTATCAAAGAGCACACCCAGGTTCCTAACCGACGACGAAGACTTAACAGAGCAGCCATCAAGTGTTAGAGAGTATTCTGGGTTATTACGTGTGGAAGTTTTTTGTCCAATAATTAGAATCTCTGTTTTTTCATAGTTTAGTAGTAGGAAATTACTAGTCATCCAATTTTTTATATCAGCTATGCATTCCGTTCATTTTGTGAATTGGTAAGTTTCGTTAAGGTTTTTAAGAAATATACAGCTGAGTATCATCGGCATAACAGTGAAAGCTAATTCCATGTTTCCTAATGATATCTCCTAATGGTAGCATGTACAGAGTGAACAGCAGCGGCCCTAGTACTGAGCCTTGAGGTATGCCATACTGAACTTGTGATCGATAAGACATCTCTTCATTTACTGCTACAAACTGATAACGGTATAATAAATATGATTTAAACCATGCTAGAGCAATTCCACTAATGCCAACATAGTTTTCTAGTTTATTTAAAAGAATGTTGTGGTCAATTGTGTCAAATGCAGCACTAAGATCAATAACACTAATAGAGAGATACAACCACGATCGGATGATAAGAGTAAATCATTTGTAACTCTAATGAGAGCTGTCTCAGTACTATGGTACGGTCTAAATCCTGACTAAAAATCCTTGCAGATATAATTTCTTTCAAGAAAGGAACATAGTTGTGAGGATACTGCTTTTTCTAATATCCTTGAAAGAAAAGGCAGATTTGAGATCGGCCTGTAATTGAATAATTCTGAAGGATCCAGTTGCATTTTTTAACAAGCGGTTTTATCGTAGCCAGCTTAAAGGTTTTTGGTACGTATCCTAGAGACAAAGACGAATGAATGATATAAGAAGAGGATCTATGATCTCTGGAAGCATCTCTTTCAGTAGCTTAGTCGGTATAGGGTCTAACATACAAGTTGTCGATTTAGATGAATTAAAGGTGCAGTGTGTAGCTTTTGGTGTCATCTAGTGGTTCGTTTGCGAGTTTACACTAAGGGCTCAGCCCACTGCTCACCCCTCCCTTTCAAAGAAGCTACGGTGGCTAAAACGGGACAAACATCGTCGTCTGAGACAGCAGAGAATAGCCAGAGTAAAACAAGCTTTTGTACCACAGTCCATTATAAACCACATCATGGATAAAGTTTTCAAAGCCATAGTCAGGTAAGGATCAAGGGTCTTAATACATAATATAATAATAGTAATCAGCTGATTGTCTCACGAACGTAACCAGCACATTTCTCGCCACATAGAAAACCCATAATACAGTGAGGGAGAAGAACCCCATGAAACTATGCAACTAACGTTATATATTTTTTCTAACAGGGTAGTAAAAGTTTAGCTGGCTAATATGAGCTGTTACTGTGGCTGAGCTGGTTAAAGCGTTAAGCCTTGTTTATACTCGACGCGTCCACATGAGCCCAAAGGTGCGTGTGGCAAAAATGACGTGATTGTAACAGCGCGTGCGCCTCCGCATCCCATAGACACCACTTACTACACACAATAGGCTTTTTTCTCTGATTTTGGAAACTCGATCGACTTAAATGCTTCCAAGATCGACGGGTTGGTGATTCCTGTAACTGTTTCCCGGTCAATGACAAGAGTAGCCTACTAATCAGCTGTCTCACAAACGTAACCAGCACATTTATCCCCACATAGCAAAGCCATAACACAGCGAGGGAGAAGAATTAAGTTACATGAAACAATCCAACTGCATATTTACACCACTGACAAGGGAAAAGTCACTACTCACGGTGTTTATGACTAGCTTCTTCTAGCTTTCTGCGGCGCTTCTTTCAAGGTAGTGACGAAACGCGCTCTGTAACGCTGTTTGATCGCTGTCGGCTACGGTAGAAATATGACGTCACAATATGGCGACCTTCATAGAAGGGGATTCCCGCGCCTATGTAGATATAAATGCCTCATTCTAAGGAAATAAAAACATTACGGTTCATTAAGTAAGTTCTTTATACACCACTGAACACATAGTTATGGATGTCATATTGCATTTCTGTTAATAAATACTCAAAAATGTTACACACTGCACCTTTAATGAGTTTGCAGAATTCTTCCTCTCCTATAGGAACAAATGAATAAAATTTTTCCTCAGGGAGACTACAATGCATTCCCTGATGCGATACTGTAGTAGACGGTTGCATAGTTATAATTTTGTCCCTGATATTATCAATCTTATGTGAAGAAGTTCATAAAGTCATTTCTGTGTTGCTCAGAAACGTCTGTGCTTGAAGCTTTCTTTTTCGTTAGTTTAGCCACTGTTTCAAATAAGAATCTAGGATTATGTTTATTTTCTTCTAATAGGGTTTAAAAATAAGCAGATCTAGCAGCTTTTAAGGCCTCTCTGTAAGCAATCGAGCTCTCTTTCCATGAAATCCGAAATGGAATCCGAATTTGTTTTCTTCCAGTTGCGCTCCATTTTTCTGGCTGCTCTCTTAAGGGCCTGAGTGTGCTCGTTGTACCACGGTGTTGGACTATTTTCTTTAATCTTCTTTAAGCGCAACGGAGCAACTGCGTCTAAAGTGCTGGAAAAGAGAGAGTTAAAAGTTTCTGTTGCAATATCAAGTTCTTCTAAGCTATCCTGGATGCTGAGATGATGAAACTGATTAGGAAGATTATTGATAAAGCAATCTTTAGTGGCAGAAGTTATAGGTCTAACATATTTATAACACAGAGTCGGCTTTGCAGCCTTGGCTTAATGTAATTTACATGAGACAAAAAAAAGTTATTTTGCTGAAGCTTTGATTTCAAGTCCTCCCAAACTGGTGACAACTAGCAATGGTATTTGTCTGATTATAAACAACAGGATGTGGGTGACTTTACTTTTGGAAAATATTTCTGTCTTAATATTATGAAAGTACTAAATTTCAAATGGATTAATCGAATGGATAAAGAAAGCAACACTGAATTCTGTAGCAAAGCTTTCTTAATTAACATGAGGCTTCTAAACATGTTTATTCAAAGAAGATAATTATTCCTACCTTATAGGAAGTGACAAAAGGAACGTAAACCGGTCTCATTTATATGAAGGAAAAACCTTTTATATATAAAACCCCCTTACTGTCACAAACACATAGAAACTCACAAGCCTGCTATGTCCTCAGTTTGTGCGGATTCACATTTGGAAGAGCATGTTTTTTTCCCTCCCTGAACCCAGCGTGTTTACCTCCTACATACTGGTCTAGTTTTTTGAAAAGCAAAAAAAAAAAAAAAAAAAGCCCAGAAGGTGATATTGAGAGGGCATCTATATGGGCATGCAGTTACTGGGTTGCATCATGGCCTTGTTTGATTGGATTGGAGTAATAATTCGGTGTGACCCATCAGTAGAGTTACAACCTTCATTGGTACCAACATTCTGACCTCTCAGATTGTTTGGGAGGGAATCTGGATGACCTGTCAAGTCAAGTCACCTTTATTTATATAGTGCTTTTTACAATACAGATTGTTTTAAAGCAGCTTTACAATGATAACGCCTGGAGTTACGACTGTAACACTTGTTCCCTGAGAAAGGAAAAGAGAACTGCGTCGAATGACACTTTGGGGGAAAGCCCCTCAGCATAGCGCCTCTGAAGTAACGAAAACGAAATTTACCAATCCACAAAATTAACGAAATGCATAGCTGATATAAAACATTGGATGGCTAGTAATTTCCTACAACTAAATTCCGAAAAAAAACAGAGATTCTAATTATTGGACAAAAAACTTCCACACGTAATAACCTAGTATACTGTCTAACACTTGATGGCTGCTCTGTTAAGTCTTCGTCGTCGGTTAGGAACCTGGGTGTGCTCTTTGATAGCAATCTTTCATTTGAAAGTCACGTGTCTAGTATCTGTAAAACCACATTTTTCCATCTCAAAAATATATCTAAATTACGCCATATGCTCTCATTGACAAATGCGGAACAATTAGGTCATGCATTCATGACATCAAGGCTAGATTATTGTAATGCTCTACTGCAGTGGTTCTCAAACCTGTCCTGGCGTACCCCCAACACTGCACGTTTTCTTTGTCTCCCTAATCAAACACACCTGATTCAACTCATTAGCTCATAATCACATGGATTAATGAGCTGATGAGTTGAATCAGGTGTGTTTGATTAGGGTGAGAAAGAAAACGTGCAGTGTTGGGGGTACGCCAGGACAGGTTTGAAAACCACTGCTCTACTGGGTGGTTGCCCTGCATGCTTAATAAACAAACTACAGCTAGTTCAAAACGCAGCAGCTCGAGTTCTTACCAGAACCAGGAAGTATGACCATATTAGCCCAGTTCTGTCAACACTGGATTGGCTGCCTATTAAATATCGACGGACCTTCACTAGAACTCCCGGGAGCAGAGTGATTGGGGGAAATGCATACAGACGCAGCTTCGGCCACGTCTTCACCATGGCATCCAACCATCACCATGGAGAACCACAGTGGACAGTGGGTCATCTCTCGAAACGCAAACAGATCCACTTCCACTGGGCCGAACCTCTGGCATATTGACTCCACCACCTCGGGTGCGAAGAGTGAAGTCTGTTCAACGAGTTGTGTAAATCGGGAAAGAACGGCAAACCCCGGTGGTGAGGTTGCTCTCTGTGCTGCAGGAAGCGCTCGTCCAACTTGCTTTTAACAAGCGCTTCCTGCCTCTCATGTGGCCAACTGAGACCAGACAGGCCACTGCACGAGAGACAAACTCGACAAGTTTCTCATATGCGGGGACATGGGGAAGAAGCCGCACGAGGAGGGAGATCATCAGAACTGGCAGAGGAATCCCAAGAAGGTGCCTCAGCAGCCTCGAGATCCCCTGTCAGATCCATCTGCGAGCCCCATGAAGAGCGTTGCCGGGCCGCCTCAGCGGGTCCCGCACCATGGGGCTAGCGAGCATGGCCATCCTCATTAGGGCAAGATGGCGACGCCGGGTGTGGCTAGTATAGCTGCAGCACTCTTTGCTTTGATTTTTCCATTTCTCCGGCAAGTACGGCAGGACCAGTGATCGACGTGGATATGGTCACCAGCTGGACAGACCCATCAAGGAGTAGCGACGAGTTTACCGGCTGCGCTGCACTGCCCTCTCCACCACGTGGGATGCCCCCGTCAATTGATTACTTAGACGAGGACGCATTCCAGGATTGCCGTGGAGCACTGTCTCACCGGAGTTCATTGTGCACACTGAAGGCCGCCGCAGCGAATGAGCGGGTTTCTCTTGTTGTGGGATCCAGCAGGGCGAGGCCTAGCGAGTCCAACTGCGGGTTTGTTGAAAAAGCTGGGGATATTCCCTCCGCGGTGAGGCGGCAGCTAGTTATACACACTTCGAGCGAAGAATTGTGTGTTGACCCATACCACCTAAAGTCCCCTGGTGCAGCGGAGCTGCGGGGAACATTGGGTACCGTTTGTCTGGCTACGCCGGTGAGTTTTGGGCTATCCAAGATCATATTCTCGAGAATAAAACATCCTGCTATGCTGCTATGACAGATGCGGAAAGTACACAAAGACGGTATCCCGCAAGGAACAAAACTTTAAATTGCGCGACAGTGAAGCAGAGGCAGCTCAAGTTTTTCCAGACTGTAAACCATGCGCAAGTCATATGGAATCCGCAAACAAAACTCAAAGGAATACTAGGTGGACACCTCAATGTTAGAAGTATTTTACCAAAAATAGATCAAATAAATAACCTTTTAACTGACTCAAATTTGGACTTCTTGTACGTTTCTGAAAGCTGGCTAAATCAACGTACTTCAACAAATTGAATTAACATACTAGGTTACAAGTGCTTTAGAAGAGATAGGGAACAAGGAAGGGGTGGGTGGGTGGGGGGTGTTAATATACATCAGAGATCAATTTCAATGTGAAAAGGTTGCAATTAATGTGAAATTGGAGGGCCTTGTACTACAAATTATTCTGTCTACAACAATGAAATTTAACTTATGTGTTTTTTACAATCCACCCTCACACTGTGTGAACTTTTAAAATGAATTCAAGAGTTTTCTGTCAAATTTGGATTGCTCTGAGAGCATTATATTGGGCGACTTTAATATAAACTGGCTGGAAAAAATTAGCAAAATTAAATTAAAAGTTCTAGCAGACAAATTTAAGTATAAACAGCTAATAGACAAACCTAGAATGTTGTAGAAGTAGAAGTAGTAAAACGCTGATTGATCTGATTCTAACAAACAGGCCTGAAAGAATAACAAAAACCTATAACCTCATTACAGGGCTCTCGATTCATAACATGACCTTAATTGTTAGGAAACTAGGTAAAAAAAACGATTGCCTTATTATAACCAAGAAACAAAAATACAGAACATGGACAGGTAAACCAAAGAAACATTCCCTTCCATGGTTAAATGGCGGTATTTGGCACATTATGAAAAAACGTGACACTGCACGCAAAAAGTGTCTGAAACCTAGAAATGGCACAGATCATCTAATTTATACTACATTTAGAAATCAAGTCATAAGCAATCTGCGTAAAGCCAAAAACGACTATTTTACTAAAAATATAGAAGAGGCTAACGGTAGTAGTTGTAAATTGTGGCAACACATAAACTACTTAACCAACCCTGCAAAGAAAAAGCATATTATGATAGATTCCATCAAAGTGGATGGCACTCTTGATAATAACAATAAGTCAATGGCAAATGTTTTTAATCATTTTTTTATAGACTCTGTGCATGAATTAGCAAAAAATTTTAAAAGCAAGGTGACGTGTGTTGAAGATGCTAATTTAGATAACGCAAGCCTTTTTAAAATCCAAGAGGTCTCTTCTGATAAAGTTAAAAAGATAATTATAAATATGAATAACTCCGCGGCAAAAGACATCCATAACTTAAGTATGATCTTGATTAAAAAACATCAGGACATTCTGCTACGACCAATAACATATTTAGTTAATCTTTCAATTCATTCAAGTACATTTCCACAGTGCTGGAAGCCCGCTGTAATAACACCAATCCACAAATGAGGGGAAAAGGACACACCCAACAATTACAGGCCTATTGCAATTTTAACTGTTGTGTCTAAAATCCTGGAGAAGGTAATTGCAGAACAACTCATTGAACATCTTGAGTTAAACCAGCTGCTGCATCCTCAACAGTTTGGTTTTAAGCGCAAATACAGCACAGAAACAGCTAATTGTTACTTGATAGAGAAGATTAAAGGGCCTCTAGATAAAGGGCAAGTAGTTGGTGCTGTTTTCTAGACCTAAAAAAGTCCTTTGATACTGTGGATCACAGTGTGCTAATTAACAAACTCCACCTCTTCAAAATGTCACCTAGTTCACTAGCATGGTTACAATCATATTTGGAGGGAAGGCAACAGTGCGTTAAGGTTAATGGGTGATGTCAGCTCTTTGCCCTAACAACATGGGGGTTCCTCAAGGATCAGTATTAGGGCCATTGTTGTTCACAATGTACATCAATGACTTCCCTGCTAGCTGTCAAGGTGCCAACTGCCAACTGTATGTAGATGATACAGTCATCCTTCTATCTGCTAAAACTTCAGCTCTGGCAGCACAGCAGTTGACACTTGCCCTAGTAGACATTTCTAAATGGTTTGAGCCGTCTCACCTAACCTTAAACGTGAAAAAAACCCGTTGCTGTCTGTTTCTCAATTAAAACAAGACCTTTTGATAGCACCTTTGAAGTAAGCATTAACAATGAAATTGTTCAAGAAGTAAAAGACTAATTATCTTGGAATTATTCTAGACAACAACCTTAAATTTTTAAAAAGTCGAGTCAAAAATGTTTGTAAAAAGGTTAAATCTAACTTGAACTGTTTTCGTTTTATCAGGAGGGATCTGTCTCATCAGGCCGCCCTATTATACATGCATGCAATGATTTTCTCACATCTGTCGTACTGTCACATCTTGGTCACAAACCTCCCCGTCCGCACTTAAGCCGGTTGTTTCAGTGTACAAGCAGGCAGTCAAGATATTTGACGGAAAACCTATGACATGGCACCACTGTGACTGTTTACAGACATAATCTTTTTTCTTTCGAAAATTTCATACATTAGGACTCTGAAATTAGCGTCAGGGCTCACTTAGACAAGTAATACTTTATTTTGATGGTCCCTTTTGAACATTCTGGTGACTATAAGTAACTTTGCAACTACATGTCAACTAACTCTCATTAGAGTATTAGTGTACTCTCTGCTTAATATCTGATAACTCTTTATTGTGATGGTCCTCCAACAGACAGTCTACTGACTATAAGTAACTATGCAACTACATGTCAACTTATTCTAACCCTAACCCTACCAGTCTACTAATACTCTACTAACACTCTAATGAGAGTTAGTAGACATGTAGGTGCAACGTTACTTATAGTCAACAGAATGTGTTAAAGGGGCCATCCAAATGAAGTGAAACCCTTAGACCCTCCACCAGAGCCTCAGTCAGTGGGGACTGTGTTCTTCCAAGATTTAAAACATATTTTGGTCTGTCAAGTTTCTCTTTTAATGGAACGCGACTATGGAACTCTCTGCCCACACACTGTAAAACCCGACAAGTTAAGCTAACTCATTTCATTTGAGGAAACAGATTACCTCAATTCATTCAAGTTTTTTAAAAAACAATAGTTATGAGTACTCTGAACTTATTTTATTCGAGTTTACTAAAACAATAATATTTCTTAATACACAATTAAACTTTACACGGCATTTAATACTGTATACAGCTGAAACTTCACTTTATTGAGTAAAAACAGTGAAATGACAAACTTTAAATGAACTCAGAGCACTTGCAGTTACTGCTAGCTCACAATATCACACACAAAGTCCAATCCAATGAGTTAAGCTAACTCATTACATTTGAGGAAACTTATTACCTCAATTCATTTAAGTTCATAAAAAACAATAGTTATGAGTACTCTGAACTTATTTCAGTTAAGTTCACTAAAAGTAGATATTGCAGTCAAGAAATTAAGTGATTAATTAAGTGATTAATTAAGTGATTGTTGAGCATTAATGATGAACACCTGCTGTTAACAAGCAGGATCACTGAAGGAAAGAGAAACACAAGAACTACAACTGACTTCAGACACAACATTAGATGAAATCACTGAAGATAAAATATCTTTAAATCTCTGAAGATCTCAGAGGAGGATTAAACAACTTCACAAACAGCATTACCAGCTTCACTTATTACTAACCAGTTTGAGTTATATCATGCGTCTACAGAGGGTGTTATTGTGAATGAACAGAGGTTTAGATTAAGATGATTTGTTTTTCATTTAAAGACACCATGATAGTGGTCAGTGTTTGCTTTAGTTGGGCTCTTGACCCTAGACTTTATAACACCAGTTTTTTCTCTGGCTGCTGTAACTCAGTATTATTATAGCACATTTGTTATGGCACAAAAGCCAAAAGAAAATGTGAGCATGTGGTTGTGTTTTGATGATGATTTATGGAAAGATGAATTATCATTTGGTGTCTGGATTCTCTGATCTTTTCTAGAGAATAATCTCTGATTAAACAGGTGATATATAACTTGTATTATTCATTATAAAAGAACTGTGATTCTGCTGTAAGGCCCAGTGTTGTAACAATCATATTTTAAAAACCTCTATGATATAATGCTGACTTACACACAGACATCAAGAATCAGCATATGAATCTCAACAATGGTGACCATTAAAAAATTATTCATGCTGCAATACATGCTGGGAGCCATGGATAAGGTTTGTATTATGGTACTACCCAGCACGCTTTGCAGTATGAATAGTTTTTTCTGTAAAATCCTTCATATTATCTGATAGTCATAATATTGCTCGTTTTTATACTGTAGAGTCTTAGTTTCAAATAAAACTAATAATTTTATTATTATTAGCCCTATTAATCAGAGATTAGACTCTGAATGAGATCAGTGAATCAAGTCATTAAGCTATGATTGTCATCATCAAACCTTGACCACCAATCCCAATGATACTTTTCCTTGACTTGTGGCATAACAAATGTTTGATAAACACTCAATTACAGCAGTCAAAGTAAAACTTGTACTCTAAAGTCAAGGGTCAAGAGCCCAACTAAAGCAAACACTGATCTCCATCATGGTGACCTTAAACCTTGTATTTCTTGTGTTCATCTTTCCTTCAGTGATTCTGCTTGTTAACATCAGGTGTTCATCAATAATGACCAATCATCACTTAATTGATCACTTAACTACAATTATTATTCAATTATCATTCTGGGATTTGAAATGTTCTATAACTCATTCAGTTGGAGTTCTGTTTCAGTCATTCAAGCCACTTCAAGTTTTTCAGTATTATTTGAGTGCAGTGAACTCAATTTATTGAGTAAATATATTGTTAGTTTTTACAGTATATATATATATATATATATATATATATATATATATATATATATATATATATATACATTAAAAATTAGTATAGGTGAAATTCTTGGAGCACTTTTAACTGTTGAATTCTCTTGTGCAAAATCACTTGTTTTTCACTAATTATGTGCAGTTTTAAGTAAGTAAACATGTTGGCCAAATTGTTCTTGCACTGTAAAACCTAACAATATATTTACTCAATTAAATTGGGTTCACTGCACTCAAATAATACTGAAAAACTTGAAGTGGCTTGAATGACTGAAACAGAACTCAAACTGAATGAGTTATAGAACATTTCAGATCCCAGAATGATAATTGAATAATAATTGTACTTAAGTGATCAATTAAGTGATAATTGATCATTAGTGATGAACACCTGCTGTTAACAAGCAGAATCACTGAAGGAAAGAGAAACACAAGAACTACAAGGTTTAATGTCACCATGATGGAGATCAGTGTTTGCTTTAGTTGGGCTCTTGACCCTTGACTTTAGAGTACAAGTATTTCTTTGACTGCTGTAATTGAGTGTTTATCCAAAATTTGTTATGGCACAAAATTCAAGGAAAAATATGATTGAGAATGGTGGTCAAGGTTTGATGATAACAATCATCGTTTAATGACTGGATTCACTAATCTCATTCAGAGTCTAGTCTCTGGTTAAAAGGGTAATAAATTATTAATTCGATTTGAAACCGAAACTCTACAGTATAAGAACTAGCAATGTTATGAATATCAGATAATATGAAGGATTTTACAGAAAATGTAATTCATTACCAAAACTAAAACAGATATCATGAATCAGCATATGAATCTCAACAATGGTGATCATTAAAAACCTATTCATACTGCAAAGCATGCTGGGTACTACCATAATACAAACCTTATCCATGGCTCCCAGCATGCATTGCAGCATGAATAATTTTTTAATGGTCACCATTGTTGAGATTCATATGCTGATTCTTGATGTATGTGTAAGTCAGCTTGATACCATAGAGGTTTTTAAAATCTGAATGTAACAACACTGGGCCTTACAGCAGAATCACAGTTCTTTTAATGAATAATACAAGTTATATATCACCTGTTTAATCAGAAATTATTCTCTAGAAAAGACCATAAAATCAAGACACCAAATGATAATTCATCTTTCTATAAATCATCATCAAAACACAACCACATGCTCACATTTTCTTTTGGCTTTTGTGCCATAACAAGTGTGTTATAAAAACACTCAGTTACAGCAGCCAGAGGAAAAACTGGTGTTATAAAGTCAAGGGTCAAGAGCCCAACTAAAGCAAACACTGACCACTATCATGGTGTCTTTAAATGAAACCCAATAAATCATCTTCATCTAAACCTCTTTTCATTCACAATAACACCTTCTGTAGATGCATGACTCAAATAACTCAATAACTCATAATTTAAATTGGTTAATAATTGAAGCTGGTAATGCTGTTTGTGGAGTTGTTCAATCCTCCTCTGAGATCTTCAGAGATTTAAACATATTTTATCTTCAGTGATTTCATCTAATGTTGTGGTTGGAAGTCAGTTGTAGTTCTTGTGTTTCTCTTTCCTTCAGTGACCTGCTTGTTAACAGCAGGTGTTCATCATTAATGCTCAACAATCACTTCATTAATCACTTAATTAATCACTTAATTTCTTGACTGCAATATCTACTTTTAGTGAACTCAACTGAAATCATTTCAGAGTACTCGTAACTATTGTTTGTTATAAACTTAAATGAATTGAGGTAATAAGTTTCCTCAAATGTAATGAGTTAGCTTAACTCATTGGAGTTGACTTTGTGTGTGATATTGTGAGCTAGAAGTAACTGCAAGTGCTCTGAGTTCATTTAAAGTTTGTCATTTCACTGTTTTTACTCAATAAAGTGAAGTTTCAGCTATATACAGTGTTAAATGTAGTGTAAAGTTTAATTGTGTATTAAAAAATATTATTGTTTTAGTAAACTCACATAAAATAAGTTCAGAGTACTCATAACTATTGTTTTTTATAAACTGAAATGAATTGAGGTAATCTGTTTCCTCAAATGAAATGAGTTAGCTTAACTTGTTGGGTTTTACAGTGTGGCCTTCGTTCTCATTCTGGTTTTTTGTGCCTGCCAGATACTTTACACAACACTAGGAAAACCTGCTGTTCAGGAACACCCACTAGTTTCCACTAGTCATTCGAGCATACTACGTATTCTCTGAGAACAAGATATTGAACATAGCTATTGTTTTTGAACTGCTTAACAAACTGTAAAAATGCAGGTTCTAAGGAATATAGTTCAAGTTCATAGTCATTTTACTGTAGGTTACTGTACTTTAATATTTATGAAAATTTGATTTATATTTCGCTTGCATTGTGTGTTTCTTCATCTCCTGAGAGGCACTGAACAAAAAATTATACATTTATAAATTTGACTTAAGTGCTTCTTTCTATTTTTGACACATTTGAATTCAAGTTAATATAAACTGAGTTCAGGAGTTTCAGTTAAATAGAAAACCAGTTCTCCCACTATTAACCTTTCTTAAAGGGCTCATATAACATGGATCTCAGGCTTATGCACACAAACATCATTTGTTTCCTTACAATGAGAACTTTTCACAGAGTCATGGTGTTATTTCAGATAACCACTACAGGGAAATGCCAGGTTTTCTCTTACGCAAAACCCATATTATTCTTTTATGTCCGAACACGTGCATTACATTCTTAGAAATGTAAACACGTGATGTCAAAGACAGAGATAAAAGTATGACAACCACCACTAAACCATGCAGCTCTCTGTTGAGAAATCTTTTTCTCGGTTAGTATCAGTTTCATTCAAACTCCAAACACAACTGTCTTAGTTGAGCAAACTCACCTCAGTGCCACCGTTGCTCACCTGTATTTTGAAATCTACTGCCCCCTAGTGAGAGAAAATCATTCATACGCCACTTTATTAGAGCTGCAACTAAATCACATCTGTTCATTATTAAAATATGTACACTGTAAAACCCAACAAGTTAAGCTAACTCATTTCATTTGAGGAAACAGATTACCTCAATTCATTTAAGTTTATAAAAAACAATAGTTATGAGTACTCTGAACTTATTTTATGTGAGTTTACTAAAACAATAATATTTTTTAATACACAATTAAACTTTACACTACATTTAACACTGTATATAGCTGAAACTTCACTTTATTGAGTAAAAACAGTGAAATGACAAACTTTAAATGAACTCAGAGCACTTGCAGTTACTTCTAGCTCACAATATCACACACAAAGTCAACTCCAATGAGTTAAGCTAACTCATTACATTTGAGGAAACTTATTACCTCAATTCATTTAAGTTTATAACAAACAATAGTTATGAGTACTCTGAAATGATTTCAGTTGAGTTCACTAAAAGTAGATATTGCAGTCAAGAAATTAAGTGATTAATTAAGTGATTAATGAAGTGATTGTTGAGCATTAATGATGAACACCTGCTGTTAACAAGCAGGTCACTGAAGGAAAGAGAAACACAAGAACTACAACTGACTTCCAACCACAACATTAGATGAAATCACTGAAGATAAAATATGTTTAAATCTCTGAAGATCTCAGAGGAGGATTGAACAACTCCACAAACAGCATTACCAGCTTCAATTATTAACCAATTTAAATTATGAGTTATTGAGTTATTTGAGTCATGCATCTACAGAAGGTGTTATTGTGAATGAAAAGAGGTTTAGATGAAGATGATTTATTGGGTTTCATTTAAAGACACCATGATAGTGGTCAGTGTTTGCTTTAGTTGGGCTCTTGACCCTTGACTTTATAACACCAGTTTTTCCTCTGGCTGCTGTAACTGAGTGTTTTTATAACACACTTGTTATGGCACAAAAGCCAAAAGAAAATGTGAGCATGTGGTTGTGTTTTGATGATGATTTATAGAAAGATGAATTATCATTTGGTGTCTTGATTTTATGGTCTTTTCTAGAGAATAATTTCTGATTAAACAGGTGATATATAACTTGTATTATTCATTAAAAGAACTGTGATTCTGCTGTAAGGCCCAGTGTTGTTACAATCAGATTTTAAAAACCTCTATGATATAATGCTGACTTACAAAGACATCAAGAATCAGCATATGAATCTCAACAATGGTGACCATTAAAAAATTATTCATGCTGCAATGCATGCTGGGAGCCATGGATAAGGTTTGTATTATGGTAGTACCCAGCATGCTTTGCAGTATGAATAGGTTTTTAATGATCACCATTGTTGAGATTCATATGCTGATTCATGATATCTGTTTTAGTTTTGGTAATGAATTACATTTTCTGTAAAATCCTTCATATTATCTGATATTCATAACATTGCTAGTTATTATACTGTAGAGTTTCGGGTTCAAATCAAATTAATAATTTATTACCCTTTTAACCAGAGACTAGACTCTGAATGAGATTAGTGAATCAAGTCATTAAACGATGATTGTTATCATCAAACCTTGACCACCATTCCCAATCATATTTTTCCTTGAATTTTGTGCCATAACAAATGTTTGATAAACACTCAATTACAGCAGTCAAAGAAATACTTGTACTCTAAAGTCAAGGGTCAAGAGCCCAACTAAAGCAAACACTGATCTCCATCATGGTGACCTTAAACCTTGTAGTTCTTGTGTTTCTCTTTCCTTCAGTGATTCTGCTTGTTAACAGCAGGTGTTCATCACTAATGATCAATTATCACTTAATTGATCACTTAAGTACAATTATTATTCAATTATCATTCTGGGATCTGAAATGTTCTATAACTCATTCAGTTTGAGTTCTGTTTCAGTCATTCAAGCCACTTCAAGTTTTTCAGTATTATTTGAGTGCAGTGAACCCAATTTAATTGAGTAAATATATTGTTAGGTTTTACAGTGTATGTTACAGACACACTGATAAAGCAAGAATTAAAGGTTGTCTCTGTTTGTCTGTTTTATGTCATCCCCAGCCCCCTCCATGGCTCTGCAGGTCTTGGGAATCACTCTTTCAATGATTGGCTTTGCAGGAACCATCATCATCTGTGCTCTGCCCATGTGGAAGGTAACCGCCTTTATCGGCACAAACATTGTGGTGGCACAGGTCTTCTGGGAAGGATTGTGGATGACTTGCGTGTACGAGCGCATTGGGCAGATGCAGTGTAAACTGTACGATGCCCTGCTGGATTTAGATCCTTCCCTACAGGCATCGCGTGGGCTAGTGGTGACCACCATGGCTTTGGCCTGCTTGGCTTTCCTCATTTTTCTGGTTGGGGCTGATTGTACCAACTGTCTAAGTAACCCACACGCCAAAGCACGGATTGTGGTGGTATCTGGGATTACCTTCATGCTTTCTGGACTGACTACTGTGGTGCCTGTGTCCTGGACAGCCGACTCCATTATAAGAGACTTCCATAATCCCATAGTGCATGAAGCATTGAAGAGAGAGATGGGGGCAGCCCTGTATGTGGGTTGGGTGACAGCGGGCTTTCTGTTCGTTGGTGGAGCCGTTCTCTGTACCAGCTGCCCACCAGAGCGGGACAACTATTCACCTAGATACACCTTAACAAAATCTGACATCCATAGTGGCTATGCCATAAAGAACTACGTCTGATATACAGCACATTCCACCGAGTAAAGCGGACACACTGGTCAAATGCAAAAGCGATACGTCATAATGTACAAGTGTTAAACGAAACACTTCATCAGACCCTAAAGATTTGCTAATTGCTAATTAAGAAAAGTGGGATTTGTAAGTGATTAAACCTTTCTCTCTCTCTCTCTCTCTCTCTCTCTCTCTCTCTCTCTCTCTCTCTCTCTCTCTAAACCGTTTTTGATTTTCATATGTTCTTCTGTAAAAAAAGAAAAAAGTTACATTCAAAATATTAGATGACACATTTCAGCATGTGTGTTTGCATATTTTTTGAGTGAGTATGTGTGTTCAGGTTTTACCTATACTGTACATTACGAGGACAGTAAAAATCCAGAATAGTAGAATAGGAGTAAAACAATAGCAATCAAAGGAGAGTCCCCACAAACAAATGTGTGATTCTTTGTGAGTCTGTGAAAGAGAGAGAGAGAGAGAGAGAGAGAGAGAGAGAGAGAGAGAGAGGACTACTGTGGTTAATAATATATTTTCTTTTTTGTAAAGACTGAAACAAATAATAAGGTTGTGCTAAAAATAATCCATCACTCCATCACAAATCACTCTGACCCATTGGGTTGTAAATGTCATGCTCTATTTTTATCCATCAGTAAATAATTAATAAACAACAACAATGAAGTAAATTCAATGAACAATATTGAATTATTCCATTGAAATAAAGTGTATCTCAATAAAGTTTTCACTGTGCAATATTTTATTGTGTAATGTCCTATTTATCGCAGTGCAATATGACACTAATATGAGAGAGAGAGAATTTAAATTGTTAATAGAATTCTAAAATGTTTAATGTTCTATTTAGTAATTTATATATACATATATAATTTGTTTTCATCCACTATAAATATTACAAATACTCAGATAAAGCACATTTTAATTAAAATTTTATTACAGCAGTACCAAAGTCTTTTAAATGATATGCTGCTGTTTTCGAAGTGCTCTCTGGCACTATATAGTTTGGTGAGAGGTAAGGAGTAAAATTGTGAAGGTGTGCATATTTTATTTGCACTGTAAAACCCAACAAGTTAAGCTAACTCATTTCATTTGAGGAAACAGATTACCTCAATTCATTTAAGTTTATAAAAAACAATAGTCACGAGCACTCTGAACTTATTTTATGTGAGTTTACTAAAACAATAATATTTTTTAATACACAACTAAACTTTACACTGCATTTAATACTGTATATAGCTGAAACTTCACTTTATTGAGTAAAAACAGTGAAATGACAAACTTTAAATGAACTCAGAGCATTTGCAGTTACTGCTAGCTCACAATATCACACACAAAGTCAACTCCAATGAGTTAAGCTAACTCATTACATTTGAGGAAACATTACCTCAATTCATTTAAGTTTATAACAAACAATAGTTATGAGTACTCTGAAATGATTTCAGTTGAGTTCACTAAAAGTAGATATTGCAGTCAAGAAATTAAGTGATTAATTAAGTGATTAATGAAGTGATTGTTGAGCATTAGTGATGAACACCTGCTGTTAACAAGCAGGTCACTGAAGGAAAGAGAAACACAAGAACTACAACTGACTTCCAACCACAACATTAGATGAAATCACTGAAGATAAAATATGTTTAAATCTCTGAAGATCTCAGAGGAGGATTGAACAACTCCACAAACAGCATTACCAGCTTCACTTATTAACCAATTTAAATTATGAGTTATTGAGTTATTTGAGTCATGCATCTACAGAAGGTGTTATTGTGAATGAAAAGAGGTTTAGATGAAGATGATTTATTGGGTTTCATTTAAAGACACCATGATAGTGGTCAGTGTTTGCTTTAGTTGGGCTCTTGACCCTTGACTTTATAACACCAGTTTTTCCTCTGGCTGCTGTAACTGAGTGTTTATATAACACACTTGTTATGGCACAAAAGCCAAAGGAAAATGTGAGCATGTGGTTGTGTTTTGATGATGATTTATAGAAAGATGAATTATCATTTGGTGTCTTGATTTTATGGTCTTTTCTAGAGAATAATTTCTGATTAAACAGGTGATATATAACTTGTATTATTCATTATAAAAGAACTGTGATTCTGCTGTAAGGCCCAGTGTTGTTACAATCAGATTTTAAAAACCTCTATGGTATTAAGCTGACTTACACATACATCAAGAATCAGCATATGAATCTCAACAATGGTGACCATTAAAAAATTATTCATGCTGCAATGCATGCTGGGAGCCATGGATAAGGTTTGTATTATGGTAGTACCCAGCATGCTTTGCAGTATGAATAGGTTTTTAATGATCACCATTGTTGAGATTCATATGCTGATTCATGATATCTGTTTTAGTTTTGGTAATGTATTACATTTTCTGTAAAATCCTTCATATTATCTGATATTAATAACATTGCTAGTTCTTATACTGTAGAGTTTCAGTTTCAAATCAAATTAATAATTTATTACCCTTTTAATCAGAGACTAGACTCTGAATGAGATCAGTAAATCAAGTCATTAACTGATGATTGTCATCATCAAACCTTGACCACCATTCCTAATCATATTTTTCCTTGAATTTTGTGCCATAACAAATGTTTGATAAACACTCAATTACAGCAGTCAAAGAAATACTTGTACTCTAAAGTCAAGGGTCAAGAGCCCAACTAAAGCAAACACTGATCTCCATCATGGTGACCTTAAACCTTGTAGTTCTTGTGTTTCTCTGTCCTTCAGTGATTCTGCTTGTTAACAGCAGGTGTTCATCACTAATGATCAATTATCACTTAATTGATCACTTAAGTACAATTATTATTCAATTATCATTCTGGGATCTGAAATGTTCTTTAACTCATTCAGTTTGAGTTCTGTTTCAGTCATTCAAGCCACTTCAAGTTTTTCAGTATTATTTGAGTGCAGTGAACCCAATTTAATTGAGTAAATATATTGTTAGGTTTTACAGTGTGTGATTAAACATTTATGAGGAAGATTTCAAATTTTACTTCACAACAGACCATCAACACAGCCATTCCAAAATGATATAATAGCAGGACTGGAGACAATATCCATACGAAACAAAGCTCGAACACAACTATTATTATTCTACAACTATTGCAGTGTAATTACACAAGTTCTCAAGTTTTTTTATTTACAACACGTACTTATTTTAGGGTTAGTTACTTGTAATAATGCATAACTTGAAGTTTCAACTATTAATGCATGCAACACATGTAACAAGAACACATTAAAATAAAGTAGGGCTGTCCAATCCTGCTCCCGGAGGGCCACTGTCCTGGAAAGTTTGTTTACTCTGCTTCTGAAACAATTGCTGGAATGTTATCTAACCAACAAGTTCTTCTATTTGACCACTCACGTTTTTCCCACTCCTACTGGAAACTGTAATTTAGTGTGCCAAACAAAGACATCTTTCAAGACTGAAGAATAACTGTTCTCTAAAGTCATGGACTTTGCTGGAACTGAACCACTAGAGGTCCCTAGCGGATCTGTTGATGCTAACAAAATAATATTGGTGATGCAGAGAGAGTGAAAAAGATAGGTAAAAGTTCTAGTTTGAATAATAGGGGGTGACTGGGGATGGTTGTACCATTTTTTATATTTTTGTCTGTATCTTGAAGTTCTTTTAAACCAGTACGTTCAAAATGTGATTCAAAGTAGTTACAAGTGTCTGCTATTAAATGTAGCTGTTATTTCCATCTCTGCAGCATAAACAGAAAAAGCATGGTTTAGTGTGTGTGTGTGTGTGTGTGTGTGTGTGTGTGTGTGTGTGTGTGTGTGTGTGTGTGTGTGTGTGTGTGTGTGTGTGTGTGTGTGTGTGTGTGTGTGTGTCTGTCTGTCTGTCTGTGTGTGCGTGTGCGTGTGTGTGTGTGTGTGTGTGTGTGTGTTTGTGTGTGTGTGTTTGTTACTGTCAGTCATAATAATTGGCCATAAAATTGAATTTGAACACAGAAATTTCAATTGCCATACAATTTTGCCACATATCTTACAGACTCTCCCTGGTCTTTTACATTGCTCTTTCTCTTCCAAGACCTAGGCATACTACAATTCAAAGAAAACATTTAAATACAACAAAAAAATTTAACATATGTAGCAACATTAGGACTAGCAACTTGCATGAAAAAATGTGATATCGTTACATGAATGCACCACTAGAGAGCACTCAAGCTTCTTGAATAAAATATTTGTGCAAAGTAAGAGGAGAGAAGAGAGATGTGAGTGCATGTTGGCTCAACAGAAGTCTGCATCCTACTGATGCTGTGCACTTCCTAGTCCAGGGAATTTTAATATGTGAAATGGATTGTGAGTGATTTAAGGGTGCTATCCGGCATACATCCACATGAAGACAAAAATATCCACACAGACACAAAAAACAATTTAACTTTGATGAGTTTTAAAGCAGGCATTGTCGTCACAAAAATAAATGAAGTAAAAACGTTACTTTTTTTACATCAGAATGAGTTTTCCTCCTGTAAAATCTGCTGGCTGCATCCGAAATTGCATACTTGCCTACTATATAGTAGGCGAAAAACAGTATGTGACAAAAGAAGTGTGTCCAAATTCACAGTACTCAAAAAAGATAGAAGTTGATCAGGTGAAGTGATATAGGTGATTTGTAACTTGATTGGACTAATTGGAAGTGTTCCAACTGACCTGTGTTACAACCATCCCTGTTCTCCCCCTATGCCATCTCCTCTGTTTTGTTTGCGTCCACCACAGACTTTTTCATGGACAACATTTTCCTAAACAGTTTTTGTCCAACACTTTTATTAGTAAGGTTTTGGAGTTGTTTTGCACTAGAGAACTAAACCTTGTCAGTATTGATGTGTAAGCAGACAATCTCCATAGCTCCCTATTCATGTCTCGTGTGAGGAAATAGAGGGATTTGTTATGAAACCATGGCAAAAATACAAAAGAATCCTCTACGTTTCAACCACAGTGTCTCTCCGCCCACAGCTGGAATGCAGTACAGCTGGTTTCCGTGATATGGAAAATAGTTCTGCTCTACGGTCCTGAATAAACACAGACATGGATATAAAAATTGAATTTGCTAGTTTCGTGCTGGCTAGTGCTGGCTGGTTTTGCACTATCCTTACAAGATTTCTACCAATGTGGAAAGTAAGTGGAACGGTGGAGAACACCACAACAACACTTCCATTGTACTGGGATGGAGTGTGGTTAAACTGGCAACACCACACAACTGGGAGACTTCACTGCACCTTCTATCAGTCTCTGCTGTCTCTGACTGAACATTTTACCACATGGAAAATCCTTGTCATCACATCTATAGGAATTGGATCAATTGCCATGGCAGTTTACGGTATTGGATGGATACGTTATCCTAAGAATATATGGTTTAAAGCTGCCTCGGGGCCATCGTTTGTTGTAAGCGGGCTGCCTTTATTGGTGGTGATCTCCTGGACTACACATTTAACAGATTCGAATGCCAATGTTGTATTAACACTGGAATGGGGAGCTGCGATCTTCACTGGCTGGATGGGAATAGTGTTGCTTGAGGTGGGTGGAGGAGTGCTAAGCATTATTTGCTGTAGAGCAGTCCAGAAGCAGAGACAGGATGAAAGACAAGCGCAAACTTCAGAGCCAGGGGTTCAGTATCCACTACACACCATTCATAGTCCTACATTTATACAAAGCCCCCTTACCGGATGACTTTATTAACGGACTGAATTAGTATACTGTGTATCTAAGAACTTGTGAACACTTGTTGGTCATATATTTAATGTTAGACAAAGACAACTGACATTTAGATTTTTTCTTCTTCCTCTTTATGAATCCCTTTTGATCAGATCTAAACAAAATTGGTGGATGCATTACATTTTGGTGGAATCTCTTTCTTTCATGTAAACATTCTTCTTCTTCTTCTGACATTTGCAGACTAGACTCATTAGAGGCGTATTGCTGCCCTCCTCAGTTCATCTGAGGAACTACGTTTTATAGGTTATATCCTTGTATAAAGTCCAAGTCGATGCAAAAAAGATTATAACAACTTTTGTAACACTTTATTTTGATGGTCCCTTTTGACGTTCTAATTGTTCTAAAGTAACTTTGCAACTACATGTCAACTAACTCTCATTGAAGTATTAATAGACTGTATGCTTAATATCGGCTATCAATTTATTGTGATGGTCCTCAACAGACACTCTACTGACTATAAGTAACTTCGCAACTACATGTCAAATTCTAACATGTCTTCTACATTCTAACCTACTCAAGTATTAGTAGACTGGTAGGGTTACTGAAGGTTAGACATGAATGTATGACATTCCTTATAGTCAACAGAATGTATTAAAGGGACCATCAAATTAAAGTGAAACCGCAACTTTTAGTACTAAGAATTGATTTTAATGAGTAATTTGGGTTTCACTTCATTTGGATGGTCCCTTTAACACATTCTGTTGACTATAAGTAACGTTGCACCTACATGTCTACTAACTCTAATTAGAGTGTTAGTAGAGTATTAGTAGACTGGTAGGTAGGGTTAGGGTTAGAATAAGTTGACATGTAGTTGCATAGTTACTTATAGTCAGTAGACTGTCTGTTGGAGGACCATCACAATAAAGAGTTATCAGATATTAAGCAGACAGTACACTAATACTCTAATGAGAGTTAGTTGACATGTAGTTGCAAAGTTACTTATAGTCACCAGAATGTTCAAAAGGGACCATCAAAATAAAGTGTTACCGTAATTTGTAACTCCAGATTCCAATAATTCTGAATACATGAGATTTCTTTCTGTACGATGGATGACACAAACCATTTTGTGGCATACAGTTTCTGCTTCTCCACACATGCATCTGCCATCTTCCAACCGTTGTCAGCCTATTATTAAATGCACAATGCCCCAATCTTAGTCTATTAATAACCACACTAGCCCTCCTTCCCAATCTTATATTTGTTTAATGGTTGTACAATGGTTGTACGGACAGCTCTGTACCTCCCATACTATCCTTTACAATTTTTTCTTCACTTCACTTTGGAGGTTGTTTTCCTAAAGTGTTCTAATAAACTCTGTTCATGAACTCTCTGCATTTGAGACCTCTGTTCACATATACCTTGAAAATCATAGTCTATATGTCAGTATTAATATGGTGGGAAATGTATATATACATGTGTGCTGTGTTTTTTGGGAATTTGCACCAGAGTTGTCAAATGCCATTTTGGGCTGTTTACTTCTACCTATCTCTGATCTCATCTATTTTCTTTTTGGAGCAAGGTTGAAAGGTTGTATCGTCCATGTCATGTAGCCTGCTGTTTGAGCAGGGTTTATTCTTTTTATATATGTTCATATCAGTCTGGTGATTTACTATTGCCTGTTCATGGCCGATATTTTTTTAATTTATTTTTTTTATGTAGAATATTTGTTAAGGTCCACTTATAATTTTAGCATGTTTTTATTACATCAAATTACACATGTAGAATTGTTTTGAAAACGTCCGATGTTGAAAAACGGCAACCATTGGAATTCAGCCATTCATGTTTGAGTCGGAGTCTGATCCCATATCAGAAAACAACAAACCTACACCTAAAATACCAAGGTGTCCAAGCCCGAGCATGACAGAAGGTGAGACCCAACAAGATGAGCACAGTTGGATTTTCCTGTCACTCCCCCGAAGATCTTCTCCTCTCCCTTTCACAAGATGGCCGTCCTCTGAAAGACTACTTGGAGGAGTTCACGGCTGGAGTTATAGAAGAAGCCATCGCCACTCAGCCGCACCCTCCCCAGCCCACTGCCACAATCATCCAGTAAGTAGTTATCCTTATCCTGCCTAGTCTATACTCACTCCTCACGCCCGCCACAGACTCAGAGCTAGTGCCATAGCCCACCAAGGACCACAAGCACAAGCCCACCGCAAACCCAGAGCCAGAACCTGCCAAGTCTGTCCAGGTGAATGTGTATCGGCCACAATGTCCGCCCTGGAGCTCGAGCCTAAAGCTCCAGTCCCAAGTCATCTTTGTCGACATTGGCAACGAGTCATCCAAGTCATACAAGTCGTTGCTGGTCAAGTCCAGCTCCAAGTCATTAACCAGCTCCTGGTTAAACCCAGTTCCAAGTCTCCGTTGCCCAGCCCCAAGTCTCCTTCATCTTGGATGGCCTCCCTCTCCCTCCTCTGCTGACAGTTCTTCGGCCTCGACTCCGCTGTCTCCCTGCAGCCCCTCGCCTCGTCCAGTGGTTCCTCCATGCTACCCTTGGTGTGTGGGTCCCTCAGCTCCACCTCTAGCCTCCGAGCCCTGGATTACACCTCAACCCTCGGACCTTGGCTCAATGTTCCCTCTGCTTCACCATGGTCCGTCATGCCTGACACGTCTCCTGTCACGGTGTCGGGAGCCATCATACAGGAGGGGGAGTAATGTCACAGACTGCTTTTCCAATGCTCCTAGTACCTAACCACGCACAGCTGGAACTCATCTAGCCCTCATTACCAGCACTATATAGAGCACACACACTCCCTCAGTCGTGGTCTGACCTTGTCTGATGCTACAGGCTACTCACCTTGCTACTTACTTGCTGTTTGTTTCTGACTATCTTGCTATACTGCTGTAACCTGATCCAAGGTGATCTCCAGTCATCCAAGTCATCTTCCAGTCCTCACAACATCCAAGTCATCCGTTGCCTCAGAGTTGTTCCCTTGTGTGTGTGTGCTCCAACGATTCTGTAAGACAGAGACTCAAAGTTAACAATAAAAAATTATTGTTAAAAATCTCATCTGCTAACAATCTCAAGTATCATCACTTACTTGTTTATGCATGTGTCCTTGCCATATCTGCAAATAAACCTACCTGTTTGAGTTTTACATCTGTTTTGGTAATTTTTTCCAAGCCAGAGGATAATCCAGTCTGCAACAGCAGGGTGATTAATCATCTTTATTTATATTTGATAATGTATTTTTGAGTAATTATAACATTATATTAGCGTTTAAACAAAGGCACAACGGAAAGGTGTTTATCTTGCTACGTAGATTAAACATTTGCCAACTGTCAAGTCAAGTCACCTTTATTTATATATCGCTTTTTACAATACAGATTGTTTCAAAGCAGCTTTACAGAGATAACAGGAAAATAATAGTGTAATAATATTGTTAAATATAAAATTAAATGTCCCCAACTAAGCAAGCCAAAAGCCAATGGCGACAAAGGCGACAAAGTTAAAGAAAAGGCGAAGAAAGGTGAAGAAAGGCGAAAAAGGAAACAGTGGCAAGGAACCAAAACTCCATCAGGTGACAGAATGGAGAAAAAAAAAACCTTGGGAGAAACCAGGCTCAGTCGGGGGGACAGTTCTCCTCTGGCCAGCGAACGAACAGTGCATGATTATGATTCAGGCAGCATTACAGGTCAGAGGTCAGATTGGATCGGAACATTATATTATGCAGTTCATCTGGGTTGAAGATCAGAGTCACGCGCGTATGGAGACGAGTTTGTTGAGGATCAGTGCTGATGGCTGTCGTGTCCATGAGGCCTTCACAGGGGAGAGTCTAGTTGACACAATCTCTGCTGACACTTCATGAATGCGTTGTGGTCGTGTCCAGGTACAAGTCCACCATCTGATCTGGATACGGCCAGGATCCGGCTGATTACAGTTAACCTCAGAATAAACAGAAAGACTAAAAATAGCGTAGATGCCATTCTTCTTATGATGTACATCAGCTGTTATAGGAATTGTTCCCGGTTCCGGCTGACCTAATTTATGCAGCCTAATAATCATTTAACTGATTTGAATTCCTATTGGAATGTATAGTGTTCTATGTGTTTGCCAGGTTAAAGAGATGGGTTTTTAATCTAGATTTAAGCTGACAGGGTGTGTCTACTTCCCAGACAATGTTAGGAAGACTGTTCCAAAGATTAGATCCTAAATAGGAAAAGGATCTACCGCCAGAAGTCGATTTTGATATTCTAGGTATTATCAACTGGCCGGAATTTTGAGATCGCAATAGACGTGAAGGACTATAATGCGTTAAGAGCTCACTCAAGTACTGCGGAGCTAAACCATTTAGTGCTTTGTAAGTAATCAGCAATATTTAAAAATTTATACAAGGTTTAATAGGGAGCCAATGCAGTTTTGACAGAACTGGGCTAATATGGTCATACTTTCTGGTTCTAGTAAGAACTCCAGCTGCTGCGTTTTGGACCAGCTGTAGTTTGTTTACTAAGCGTGCAGGGCAATCACCCATAATAGCATTACAATACTCTAGCCTTGATGTCATGAACGTATGAACTAATTGTTCCGAATTTGTCATTGAGAGCATATGATGTAATTTAGATAATTTTTTAAGATGGAAATATGCGGTTTTACAGATACCAGACTCGTGACTTTCAAATGAAAGATTGCTATCACAGAGCACACCCAGGTTCCTAAGCGACGACGAATTCTTAACAGAGCAGCCATCAAGTGTTAGACAGTATTCTAGGTTATTATGTGAGGAAGTTTTTTGTCCAAAAATTTGAATCTCTGGGGTTTTTTTTTCCAGAATTAAGTAGTAGGATTACTATTCATCCAGTTTTTTCAGCTATGCATTCCGTTAATTTTTTGAATTGGTAAGTTTCATCAGGGCGTGAAGAAATATAGAGCTGAGTATCGTCGGCATAACAGTGACAACTAATGCCATGTTTCCGAATGATATCTCCTGAATGTAGCATGTACAGAGTGAACAGCAGCGGTCCTAGTACTGAGCCTTGTGGTACACCATACTGAACTTGTGATCAATAAGACATCTCTTCATTTACTACTACAAACTGATAGTGGTCAGATAAGTATGATTTAAACCATGCTAATTGTTCCACTAATGCCAACATAGTTTTCAACTCTATTTAAAAGAATGTTATGGTCAATAGTATCAAATGCAGCACTAAGATCGAGTAACACTAATAGAGAGATACAACCATGATTGGATGATAAGAGCAAATCATTTGTAACTCTGATGAGAGCTGTCTCAGTACAATGGTACGGTCTAAATTCTAACTGAAAATCCTCACAGATATCATTTCTTTCTAGAAAGGAACACAGTTGTGAGGACACCTCTTTTTCTAGTATCTTTGACAGAAAAGGTTGATTCGAAATCGGCCTGTAATTGACTAATTCTGCAGGATCAAGTTGTGATTTTTTAACAAGCGGTTTAATCATAGCCAGCTTAAAAGTATTTGGTATCCTAATGAAAAAGATGAATTAATGATATTAAGAAGAGGATCTATGACCTAAGCATCTCTTTCAGTCGCTTAGTCGGTATAGGGTCTAACATGTTGTCGATTAAGATGATTTAACGAGTTTGGAAAATTCTTCCTCTCCTGTAGCAATGAATTAATCAAAATTTTCCTCATGGAGACTACAATGCACTCCCTGATGCAATACTGTAATAGACGGTTGCATAGTTATAATTTTCTCCCTGATATTATCAATCTTGTAAGTAAAGTACATAAAATCATTACTGCTGTGTTGCTTGGAAACGTCTGGGATTGAAGCTTTATTTTTGGTCTTAATTTAGCCACTGTTTCAAATAAATACCTAGAATTATGTTTATTTTTGTTACGCTGCAGCAAAGAAGAAGCGGAGAGTGAATCCAAATGCAAGCACTTTTAATAATCCAGGAAACACAAAGCAAAGCTACAGGAAAGATAAACAACAACCGACAGCAAACAACTGAAACACAGGGGTTTAAACACACAGACAAACAAGCTAAACAAGATAACAAGCGGGCGTGGTTAATAAGAGACACCTGGGGAGACTAATAAACCTAACGGGGAACAGGTGAACATGAAAAGACAGGGAAACACATGACAGACAACAAGGAACAAAATCCAAAACCCACACCGTGACATAGCCCCCCCCTTATGGGCGGCTCCCGACGCCCCTTGAAACAAAAACCCTAACGTTCAGGAGGGTGGTGAAGTGGAGGCGGTCTTGGGGGAGGGACGGAGGGTCAGGTTTGTGCAGGGGACCAGGCAGAGATGACCCTTCAGGCGGCCTGAGCGGAAACGACCCTTCAGGCGGCCAGGGCGGTGAAGACCCCTTGGGCGGCCAGGGCGGTGAAGACCCCTCGGGCGGCCAGGGCGGTGAAGACCCCTCGGGCGGCCACGGCGGTGAAGACCCCTCGGGCGGCCACGGCGGTGAAGACCCCTCGGGCGGCCACGGCGGTGAAGACCCCTCGGGCGGCCACGGCGGTGAAGACCCCTCAGGCGGCCAGGACGGAGACGACCCTTCGGGCGGCCACGGCGGTGAAGACCCCTCGGGCGGCCACGGCGGAGAAGGCCCTTCGGGCGGTCACGGTGCAGCAGGACGTGGCGGTGGCGACACCGGTTCAGGAACAGCAGACACCGGCTCAGGAACAGCAGACACCGGCTCAGGAACAGCAGACACACACACTGGCTCGGGAACAGACAACACACACACTGGCTCGGGAACAGACAACACAAACACTGGCTCGGGAACAGCCATCACACACACTGGCTCGGGAACAGACAGCTCCCACACTGGCTCGGGAACAGACAACACACACACTGGTTCGGGCTCAGGAACAGACAACACACACACTGGCTCGGGAACAGACACTAGAACAGTAACGGCCACAAGGACAGACATAAACACAGGAACAGACGTTGGCTCCGGTCAGGAACAGACGCTGGCACTGGCTCGGGAACAGACAACACACACCCTGGCTCGGGATCAGGAACAGACAACACACCCTGGCTCGGGCTCAGGAACAGACACTGGCTCGGGAACAGGAACAGACTCCGGCTCGGGAACAGGAACAGACTCCGGCTCGAAGACGGCCATCTTGTCCCTAGACACTGGCTCGGAGGCGGCCATCTTGTCCCTAGACACTGGCTCGGAGGCGGCCATCTTGTCCGTAGACACTGGCTCGGAGGCGGCCATCTTGTCCGTAGACACTGGCTCGGAGGCGGCCATCTTGTCCGTAGACACTGGCTCGGCAGAAGTGACGTGAAGCGTCTCTGGCTCGGCAGAGATGACGTGAAGCGTCTCTGGCTGTGCAGATGTGACGTGGACGGTCTCTGGCTGTGCAGACGTGACGTGGACGGTCTCTGGCTGTGCAGACGTGACGTGGACGGTCTCTGGCTGGGCAGACGTGACGTGGACGGTCTCTGGCTGGGCAGACGTGACGTGGACGGTCTCTGGCTGGGCTGGACTGTCTCTGGCTGGGCTGGACTGTCTCTGGCTGGGCTGGACTGTCTCTGGCTGGGCTGGACTGTCTCTGGCTGGGCTGGACTGTCTCTGGCTGGGCTGGACTGTCTCTGGCTGGGCTGGACTGTCTCTGGCTGGGCTGGACTGTCTCTGTCTCTGGCTGGACGGTCTCTGTCTCTGGCTGGACGGTCTCTGTCTCTGGCTGGACGGTCTCTGTCTCTGGCTGGACGGTCTCTGTCTCTGGCTGGACGGTCTCTGTCTCTGGCTGGACGGTCTCTGTCTCTGGCTGGACGGTCTCTGTCTCTGGCTGGACGGTCTCTGGGCTAACAGGAAGCACAAGAAGGACCCCCGGGCATTGCGGGACGCAGGAAGTCCTCTTCCTTCTCTTCCGTCTCCGAGAGCGAGAGGGCGCTGGGCTAGCCGGGACCAGCGGTGAAGGCTCTGGACTGGTCGGGGCCAGCGGTGAGAGCTCAGGCTCGACAGGAATAAGCTCTGGCAGGTCGGTCTCGGTGGGACTGACGTGAAGGAACTCAGGCTCAAGGGGTACTGTGGGTTTGTGGAGTTCCTCCTCTGCCAAGCCCACAGTAAATGCTGAACCGCTCAGTAAAAGGGCCAGGTCGATATACTGCTCAATGTTCCCGATTGCAGTGGCATCAGGTAGCTAAGTGCCTCAGAAAGACCTCCACGAAAATATATCATAAGACACAAATTATCTATACCAGACAGATGAGCCAACTCCAAAAAGTCCCTCACGTAGTCCTCGATCGGTCGATCTCCCTGACGGAGACATATCAGTTGTGCTGCTGGATTCATGTGCGGTCGGTTGTTCTGTTACGCTGCAGCAAGGAAGAAGCGGAGAGTGAATCCGAATGCAAGCACTTTTAATAATCCAGGGGTAAACAAAGAAACACAAAGCAAAGCTACAGGAAACATTAAACAACAACCGACAGCAAACAACTGAAACACAGGGGTTTAAATACACAGACAAATAAGCTAAACAAGATAACAAGCGGGCGTGGTTAATAAGAGACACCTGGGGAGACTAATAAACCTAACGGGGAACAGGGAAACACATGACAGACAACAAGGAACAAAATCCAAAACCCACACCGTGACAATTTTCTTCTAATAGGGTGGAAAAATAAGCAGATCTAGCAGCTTTTAAGGCCTCTCTGTACACAATCATGCTCTGTTTCCATGAAATGCGAAAAAATTCTAGTTTTGTTTTCTTTCAGTTGCACTCTATTTTTCTGGCTGCTCTCTTAAGGGCCTGAGTGTGCTCGTTGTACCACGGCGTTGGACTATTATCTTTAATCTTCTTTAAGCGCAAAGGAGCAACTGTGTCTAAAGTGCTGGAAAAGAGAGAGTCAAAAGTTTCTGTCGCAATATCAAGTTCTTCTAATTTATCTGGGATGCTGAGATGAAACTGATCAGGAAGATTATTAATAAAGCAATCTTTAGAGGCAGAAGTTATAGGTCTAACATATTTATAACACTGAGTCGACTTTGCAGCCTTAGCTGCAATGAAGTATACCAGCCTGTCACGTAAATGCGTCTCTATAGCACGCATTGTGTATTATCGTGTAATTTATACGCAAAAATGAGTTTTTACGTGCATATGATACGCAGTTTTCGCGTGCATTTGATATGCAGTTCATTTGCGCGTAATACACACGCACCCCATACCACTACTAAATCTCACTCATCGCTCTGCTGCAGAATTTCAACGGCATCAACATTGATTCCATGCCATAATATTAGATCTAGAGTATGATTACGACAATGAGTAGGTCCTGTTGTCTAACTCCAATTGAGTTAAGAATGTCTTTAAATGCAAATCCCAATGCATCTTTTTCATTATCTACATGTAGCAATAATCAGATGATCAGCGCAATCATGTGGTTTTAATCAACTAAGTCTCCAATTAAGTAAACACTCCTGTTTCTTCCACAATCTGAAGAATGGAGATGTCATGAGACTTTTTAAGTTACTGATTCACACACAAGCAAATGGCGATGGGACTTAATTAAATGACCGATGCCAGAAGTGCCCCCGCGGCGTTTTTCGCTGATAAGTAATCACAGGGTCCTCTGTCTTACCTGTCTTATGTGACCCAACAGGAGCGCCTCTCTGGCCGGAGATCCCGTGGTGTCCCCTCTTCAGGACACCTCACAAACACAGACAACCTTGTGTGATGAACCACACTGGTCATTGTAACCAGACTTAAAACTCATCAATTCAAAGAATACGCACACACATATCATTGCCCGGGAGGGGGGTGAGCAAAAGTTCACCACATCTTCACCAACGAATGACCCAGCCACGTTCACAGTACACACACACACACACACAAGGACTTTTTCTCCAATCTCCTCAATTGAGAGACTTGTACTATGATATATTCGATATGTTTTTATGTTTGCCCATGTTCCATTGGGGTTAGATGTGATCGTATTATAATTCTAAATGAACAGAGGTGCTTTTAGATGCATTTTTAATGTAACTGTGTTTTCCTATAATGTTTGTATGTCGTTCTTCACACCTTTAGAATCCTCTTGATCTGACCAAACCATATATATATAGGTGCAAACCGTAAAATGTATGTTACTATGTTTTATCATCTCTGGAGTAAAATTGAACGCATTTTTACATCATGGTCATGAAACATGCAAAGTCGATCTCGAGGGAACAAAGGAACACTTATCCGCACACTTTCCTCCCAGCTGATTGGTGCATTCACGCCAGAGGAGGCGTAAACAGAAGTGTCTTTAAAGAAGACCACCAAGCACCTCATCTTTAGTTTTGGGGATCTTGGAGAAGTGAAGTAAGAGTAAGGAGGGGGGAGAAAGAACTGCATCTTTGGGGGAACTCCCTTCTTTGAGGGAACTTCGACTTTGGTCTGGACTCTTCTCTCTCCTTCGATCCGATGTAACCATCATACTCGTGATCCCCGCCCTGGGGGATCTTTCCTCTTCTTTTCTTTTGTTTAAGTTTGTTTTTCCTTTGTTCATTTCACCAGAAATGAACTTAGTCTGAATTATTTATTTGGTAATTTACGTCAAAGACCTTTAAGCCTTCTTTGAAACTGCGCGCTCCAGACCGCAGCAAACCACGTGACGCTCCAACGGAACACACAAAGACCAGCAGCTCACACACGCCGCAGGGCTCAGACACATGAGAACTATATGCAAGTATATTTGAGTTACCAAGATTTTAGAGCATTAAGACTGTTTTTCCGTGTTGTCTCTTAAAGGTTTAAATGTCCAGGTGAATTTTGCCAAGCTGTGATCCTACGGATCTCTCTCTCTCTTCCCAACTCTCTCTCCCTCTCATTTTTATCTTTCTCTCTCATCCTATTTTAATTCGTGTTTGTAATGTTTTTCGTTTTGTTTGTTTCGGGTGTATATACATATATTCGGTGTGAATTGTAGTTCGATGTATTATTAGTCCAACTATTAAAACCATTATATTCTTGATTGCCTTCTGTCTAAAATGCTCATTTTACAAAGTCAATGAAATCTCGATCATAGCTACAAAGCTTTCATTATTGACTACGTTGCGTAGTCTAATTTTATAAACACAGGAAAATTAATGTTCACGGCCAGAAAATTGATATTTCTTGGAGTTTATAAGAAGGGATGACTTTGTTGAGAAGTTGATCAGTTAATCTTACGGCCGTTTGCTGGACAAACAGTTTGATAGCTAAATTAACTCCATTAAAGGTTATCTCATATAATCGATCTGAAAATGGACCATTGACATATGAATGAGGAATTATAATTCGTTGTGATTGATCATTCGTGTGTACAATCAATCTATTTTCAACTTCGATAATTTAACTGTAATATGCAATATATTAATCATATTCATGATTAATTATTAAAATTCCCTATATATAATTTGAGCTACTTTATTGTAAAACTAAATGTTGTTACAGTTTGGTGGAGGACGCTGGCGATTTCAAACTTTGTTTTATGAGCAATCCAGTTTCAATCTGTGTATATGGTTATTAATATTTTTTTTTTTGCGCGCTATGAAATTATGAAATTGTGAGATAAGTCGCAACGCGAACTCACTCCTAACCGACCGAGGCAAAAAGCCGAAGTCAGTAACGTTACATTTTTAACAAGTTGCTAAAAATATGCCTAGACAATTGTTAGCACTGTTAAATGCTAAGACTGCAGTACTTTAATATTACAAATGTCCTGTTAAGAGATGAAGAAATACCTCTGCAGTTGATACATTTCTAACATTTGTTTTAAATCGCTGTGAATGAAGAATTCTCACGTGCGTATTACCGGTTTGAATAAATATGTTTTTAAGCGAGACTCCTTTTGAACATAGGCCTTGCATGCAATATATCGTTATTGAATTCGGGGTTAACCCAGTGATATTCAACAAAAACGATAAACTCCTGGTCAAAAAATTGGCGTAGCTACCCAATTGAAGATCTAATACATTTAAATCATAAGTGCTATTGTGAAAAATGTTTATTGGAGTTCGAACCAACAGACGAAAATTCCTGTTGTCCACATTTGTGTATGTGCGGTGAAGAAATCCCGCCATATACTCTTGTGCAGTATAGCACCAAAAAGATCCGCAGAGATCTTAATTGTATACTTGTGATTTATTCCAGAAAATCAGTGCGTGACGCGAGTTGAAAGCTCTTAGCTTTTGAATCACATTAAAAAGTGGTTGTAATTCCGCTGACTAAACACTAGAGAGAGTTTAGAAGTCTCAAATTACGCCCCGCCTTCTAACTTCGGCATGCATGAGTGCTATTACGCGAGGGCCGTTTCAGATAATGCTCTCTTACTGCTAAAAGTCCACCACCTAGTGGCCGCCTTCTAAGTCGGCTCACTCAACTCTCCTTTTCTCTCTTTTCAAATTCTGTTTTGAATTGCCTATCTCTACTTTTCTCTTTTGATTGTTTTATAGTTATTGATGATACTTTGCTGTTATCGTTAATTATTATAAAATATTATCCTGATTTTTCAATTCCCTTACACGCTTAATTAAATTTGGTTTTAAACCATTTTGAATTTAAATTTATATCGTGTTTGCCCTTCCAGTCACTGATACCCACTTAGAGGGACACGCACCCTTGTGGCATCCCCTGCTAAGACGGTGTATCACTTTTTCCTCCTTTCATTCTGTTTTGAAGTGGTATATTTCCAGTTTTTCATTGGCTTTATTTTATTTATCACTGATACCTTACAGTAATCGTGATCGTCATCAGATATAATTTTGACCTTTACTTTTCTTACACTTATTCAAATTTTGGTTTGAAACAAATACATTTCTAATTTAAATTTGAATTAAGTTTCTGAGTTCAATTTTTTTTTAACTTATTCTTCGTATTGATACATCATCACAACTGTATCCTTACTAGATTAGATGTTACTTAACATCTCTTTATACACTTATTTAAATTGAGTTTAAACCGGTTTGAATTGCAATTTAAATTAAGCTGTCTTTTCAACCAGGTTGACCACTGAGAGGAAGTACGCCCCCTTGTGGCACAAACCCGCTACTACAGCTTGCCTCCTCCTGTGTCATCCTGCGTTACTTATTGATATCTCTTCTTTTGGGGATTAGGTGATTCTGATAATTAACATTTTCATAATTCCTTTTTGTTTTTACCATTATTTAGTAAAGCCTTTGCTTTTTATTTTCTACATAAGTACTCAATTTGGTTTAGACAAAAGAAAGCCTTAATTCACTTTAAGTTTCACTTGTTCTTCATCCTGTTTTGTATTCATAGGTAGAACACTCTCTTATGCTGTGGTGGTTTGACAGTCATCCCTGGTTGGTTTCCAGCGAGCGGGGTCGTCTGACCGGCGTTACCGACGCCTGCCGTGCGTGAGTCTCGGACCTATTCTGTTTCTTTCCATTGGTGCGGCACGCAATAAGACTCAGCAATTTGGCACTCCAAAGGGAAGTCAACCACACTAGTCGACACACAAGGCAATTTTGGAATAATTACTCAAACCAAGGCCCGAAGAGGGGCCACTCTTTTTGAGGGTTCTGGGGAAAATCCACTTTGCTGTGCCGTCTGGCAAGTTGACACCTTGGTATTGCCGGTTGTGTTTAAAGTCAAGTTGTTTGAGAGGGCGCACCTTGGTACAGATGAACGGAAGGGCCCGGGGACACTGCGGTCGAGTGTTAAGGGACGACGGAAAGATTGACCGCGACGCTGGCTCCGACCAGGGAGGACCTCAATTCACCCCAGGCAAGCTAACATAAGGTAAAACCCATCCACTTAGTATAGGCCACAGAATATTAGATATTCCCCCGGTCATTTAAGTGTTTGGCCCATCCCCTTTTCTCCAAGCCACACATAGCAGGCTCAGGCCTCCTTATCCCCTGTAACACTTCCTGTGTTATTATTCACTCCATTTCATTACAGACCTATTCACTTTTATTGTTTCATTTTACTTCAATCTTTCCCATCTTGCTATTTTTCTTTTCTGTTGTGATCTGTTCCTTTCAGTTCACCTAGAGACTGAACCTACAAGAGACACCAAGGAAAGCTAAATAACAGGTTGACAACCAAGCCGTTAGCATCAACAGATGACCCACTAGGCTACCGCCCTGTCAAAATCTTTATTTAGGCCCCACGCTGACCTACGCAAATTGTCCCCACATAACTCTAACTGCCTGCATCAGTTAGCCGCAATTCTTGTAGACGGCATCCCCCGTATTAGTACTATAGCTCGTAAAAGAACTTGCATTGGTCTCTTTGTGTGTGCTGTGTTCCTCTCGCCCACAGTGAGCCAGTATGTTCCGGTCTTCCAGCCCCGCAGTCCACTGGGGCAACCTCGAGACATGGCTGAAAGCCATGATGACTACCTTCCTGCCCAAGGTCGCCAGTGACTCCCCGAGCCAAAAGCAGCTGGACGCCGACTTGGACAAGCTGACGGCTCACGAACCGAGTCAAAGCTACAACGACAAAGACTGGGCCCGACACGTCGGAAACCTCGCTCACAAGCTCATTGCACAAGCACGCCTCCACGAAAGGAGCCGCATCGCCCTGGAGCATGAAGTAGCAACGCTAAAGATGCAAGCCGAGGAGGCCCAGATCCACAGTCGTCTAGAACAACTACTCCTCGAAACCAAGGAAGAGGATGACACTGACCCCGAGCTACAGAAGGAAGTGGAAAGACTTCAAACTGCCCTGTCTGATCTTCGTATACACAAAGACCGAAAAGAGCAGTCAGAGAAAGGAACCAGAGAGGAACTCAACAAGAAACTCCGAGAAGGTGAAGCTCTCCTTGCAAGAGCAGAGACTGAACTAAAAGAAAGAGACAATAAAGCCAAGGCCTGCGAAAAACACTTGCAAGCGGCCCAAGCTAAAATCCACGAGCTTGTTCAGCAGAGACACGATCTCAAAGACGAACTTGACATTGTTCACAGAGAGCTGAAACACTCATATAGACTGCAGAGTGACAGGGAAGGGGAAACACACACCACAAAGTTTCTCCTGACCAGCCGGTCCGCACCGTTCAGCCAACAACCCAGAGCTGAAAAGAAGGGCGAAAGCCCGCTGTTCAAAACACCACCAGCCAGCCCACAAGAATCCCCGTCAGCAGCGAGGGGGGGAGAGCCTTTCCAAAGAACCCCTGCCACTAACCACGGCATGGCTCCCAAAGAACTTGACAAGCTGGCCAGAAACATCCCGACGTTCACTCTGAACCCTGCAGGAGGCCACAATGTGCACGCATACCTGCAAGACATTGACTTTCACTTACAAGCTGTTACCAGCGCGACCGCATGGAACAGATTGTACCTGCTAAGAATTACTTCCAGTCGTGAGGTGCGCAGCTTCCTTGACCGTCAACCAGAGACTGTCAAAACGGACTACCAGCAGCTGCAACAAGCTTTGATCCGTGAATTCTCTGATCCAGAATCAGACCAAGGGTTATTCACCGCCATGGACCTCAAGCAGGCCCGACTTGAAACCCCACAGACCTACTACAGCCGACTCCGACAAGCCTACTTTGGAGCAACTTGGCCCACAAAGCTCACATTAAGCAAAAGACTGTGTACGAAAAGACTTTTAAAGACCCCACAATCTACTCTGTCTCTGAACACTACTCAGAGCTGCCTCTAGAGGGCGCCCCACAACACCACAGCCCTTTGTACGGAGAGTCAAGACCGTTCCAGGCCAGCAGAAGGCAGCACAGCCGTGACGGTGCTCGTCCAAGGCACCAGAGCGAGCGCACTGAAAGATTCTGGGAAGCCAGCCGGCGACCCAGAAATAGCCAACCCCCATCACCAAGAGACTCAAGCCCAGACAGCCCGGAGCGGTACCCCTCTCAACATGCCACTGGTAAGCACAAGTCTGAGCACACATCAGATTAAGACAGTGCAGCCACGTCAGAGACGGCAGAGATCCTGAAGGTGCTGAAAGAGCTTCTTCACATGAGATCTCACAAGAGACACAAGAGGGACGACCCAGACATCCTACGTCTAAGCGTAATGCCTGAAACAGGCACCCAGAACACTGCTCATCAGCATCAGACCACAGAGCTTACTGTCACACCACAAAGTGACAGCATCACCCAGCCACCACAGCTGACAGCTGCACAGCCTAAGCATGACAGCACAGTTTCCCACGACTGGGTCCAACATCACAAAGACCCAGGAAATGCTGCTTTGTCTACCTGCCTCCACAGCGAACAACACGAGACCGGCCCTAACCGCCCATCGATCACCACACCAACCCGGACGCCAAAGCTCCTGGGGAACCTGATCGAAAAGGGGGTGGCCCGGAAACCCTACCTAGCCATCACTTTGGAAAATGACGTGAGACTTGAAGCACTGGTAGACACCGGCGCAGACCTTACTTTGATATCAGCTGAACTTTTTGGAAAACTCAGAGCTACAGCTATGAGACAAAATCGAACTCTTACATCCGAATCGTGTGAGCTGAATGTGCAGTCGTACAGCCAGAACGACATCCGGCTCGAACAGGTAGCTCCCATTCACCTGACAATTGGTTCTATGAGTCTGATCCACCCGGTCTACATCTCACAAATGGACACGTACCCCTTTCTGATTGGCAAAGACCTGCTAGACTGCTCTGAGCTTTTATTAGACTTATAAACACCTGACCGTCTGGGCCCAAGTTCAAGAACCCCGCCCCCTCCGGTCACAGAGGTCACGAGAACTACAACAAAGCCAGACTCCAAAATCACAGAGTTCACAGGAACTCCCGCAGCCAGCCATGAAGACACAGCCTCAGCACCAAGTCAAGGTTCAAGTCCGCTACCCTGCACCTTCCAGCTCGCCAAAGACCACGCAATGCCCACTCAACGATGCGTGACCTAGTGCAGAAGGCCTCTTCTGAAAGAAGTCCTAAAACCCCGCTGATTTTGAACTGCAAAACCAAAAGACACTGCACGAACACAGTGCAAGACTCTGCTAAAAGGGTCCCTGATCAGCATAGGACATAGAACTTTTAAAAGTAGATGAAAATGTGTGCTCAAAGAGTTGCAAGACTCTGCATTCGTAAAATTAGAATTTTACTGAGTTAAAAGAATCTTAAATGGACGCGTAAATCTCAACGGCCAACAGACTATGCACAACTCTTTTGAAACAAACAGTTTCTAGATGCTGGTTGAATTGGCACTGCTAAACATTAGGTTTCCTGACAATGAAGGGTTACAAGAAACACTAACTCCAAATAGGGCATACGTCACCTTACCGCCAGAGCGTAGGAAAACCACCTCAGCCTTAAACTACTGTTAACCTACAGGCGTGCATTTGATCTTTGCGATCCAACTAGAACACAACGTGCAATAAGCATTTTTGATCGCTGGCTTGTCTAAATGCAGATAAAACGATAGCTGGAATTGACATCTCTACTTTAAGTGAAAGAGTCTTAGATTTCCAACTAATATCAGTAATTTCAGCCGTAACGCGTAAGTCTGTGTGACAAAGGAATCTCATTTCAGCAGCCTCTAATCTGTACCGATATCTATTCTGCTTTGGTCAAAAAGAAATCCAAATTGCAGTATGACTAAACCTGTGTCTGAAAAAGAAAGCTCAGAACAGAGTTGTATATATGTAGACCTGGGTGATGCTCCCCTTTCTACAATGTAAAGGCCTTACAAATTATTGTTAGATTGATGTAATTCACCTAAATTTTAGCTGCATCTACAAGCAGAGAGCTACCTAGCGATCAAAACTGTTTACTCGCTGAAAAGTCAGCATTTATGCATGAGAGGAACGTAACTATAGATGCTTAGACAACCTTTGACTTACAGCAAATCTATTTCCTTACTCGGTAAACAAATAGAATAAGTTGTGTAAAGTAAAGAGAAGAGTTACATGAGTAAAATTAGCAAATGCCAAAACAGTCGCATTTTACTTAATGTAACATCAAGTTCTCGAAAGACTTAAAGTATAGGCGCCCCCTTTTAACCCGTTAAAAGGTGCAGACACTTTTCAGGGACTGTTGAATTGTTCTGACATGCTCTAGTTCCCATGACAACAACTTGTCACAGGAAGTGCTAACTTGTGACGTCACTTTGTAAACAAACCAGCCTAGGTGGCTAAGCTACCCTAACCTAGTATCCATCTGCCCTAGGCTAAGCTAACTTAACCTAGCATCCTTCCAGCCTTAGGCTGAGTTAGCCTAACCTAGCATCCATCCAACTTAGGCTAAGCTAACCTAACATAGCATCCATCCAGCGTAGGCTAAGCTAAATAATAACTTCCACAGTTAGAATTTAGCATCATTTACTTGAACCCTTAATCACCGTTGTGTTTTCACAGTGCAATATTCTAGAATACTTTCCTTAACATCAGTTAGGATTTCTAAGTCACTTTCCGTGTTTGCAACTCTTCTTAGCTAAAGTTCACCTTCACTAGCGAAGGCTAACTTTGCAGATGCCTTGTTAATTAAACTTAAGTTTGACTACATGTAAACTGTGTAGCTAGAGAAGAATTCATATAGCAATAGGAATTTTCATCACTAATGCCACTGATTATTCTCGCCTTCAAATCATTCCCGTTGTTTTGATCACTTTATTCCTTTTTGCTTTTAATTTTACTTTGTTTTTGTTCTTTAACTCTTTCATTTCTTTGACTTTGATAATAATAGCAGTCAGCTATTCCCTTGGCTATTCAGTCATCTATATGATTTAATTTCATTTCCTCTCTTGTTCAACTGTGGTTCCATTCCCCATAGGGCCCAGAAAGGAAACAGAGACACCCTTATTTGTTATTTTGGCGTAGTTTCAACCAGTGTACTCATTTTGTGACCCTGCAACACAAGTAATTTCAACAATTTACTAGGGCACAACTATGGTCCAGAGGATTGATAATAAGCATAATTCAAATAGGAAAGCTGTCCTTTTCCCCCTATCATTCACTTCGTCAAGCCGCAGTGAACCACTTGTTCAGTCCAGAGAAATAATTTAGTCAAAAGAACCATCTTAAGTCATTTATTTCATCTTGGCTATGCCCCTTCCAGGAAATACTCTCGGAACCACATACATCTTAGCCTCCTAAGATCCACAGCTAAGATAAGATACAAGACACATTTCACTAGCTAGCTACACGTGAAACACCTAGCTTTATGCTACAGACCTAGCGAACCAGTTAAACCGTGGTTCTGAACTTTTAAGGTCATGCATGCGTCTCTCACCACAAGTATGACAAAATGTCACAGAGCCCCTGCTTCACCTGACCTTAACCTTCCAGCTAACCAAAGACTATGACAAAACAATGGACAATATGAGAAAATGATAAAATGACTGTCACACAAGCGGACTTAAGTGGACACAACCGCCGTGCCAAACGGATCCTGGGAGCTTTGCTCAGAGCCGCCGCTGCTGTCGGAACTCTGTTTAACGTTGACAAATCCAGTGTCAACGCAGTGAACCTAGCCACCGTGAGACGGCATGTGACTGAAATTCAAACTGAGATCCCACTGCTAAAAGAGCAACTTACGACACAGAGTGCCTCCCTGCAATCACCCACAAGACATTTAAGGGAACAGTGGTAATTCTCAACACTCACAGCGTTCTGCTGAACCAGACAGTGAACTCCATGAAACAGCTATTTACTGTCTCCCAGAATGACTTTGCTCAAACTCAGCTGGTCACAGCCCGGATGACAGACCTGCTGCGGGAGGTGAGCTCCTCCATTGACAGCCTAGCCATGGGTAGAATTCCACCGTACCTGATACCCTTAAGCCTGGTGCAAACCATGCTGGCTCCTGCCATCACCACGCCAACTGACCCTCTACAAGCACACCTTACCTACTCTCTGGGTAACGCCATCCCACTCCGCGTCGACTCCGAGCAGAGGAAAGTGGGTTTTCTCCTGAACCTACCCATCATAGAGTCAAGCCGACTCTACCAAGTAAAAGACATTGTCAAGGTCGGATTTTTGAAAAGTGAGACTCACATCAAGATTCGCACTCCAGACGTGGTGGCCTACCACGACAGCAACCCACAGCTGTACCTGGCCCCGAACCTGCACATGTGCACATTGACCAAAGACATTCACTATCTCTGCCTTAACAGACCCTTCCTCAGAGACAACACTGACGGAATCTGCAGGCTGCAGATCAGCGACACCCGCTGCCCTGCCGAAGCAAAGCCTCGCACTCAAGGCATCGAGACCCAAGCAGAGATTGTAGGTGACAGGTGGCTCGCTAACAATCCTGTGCGCACAGCTGCACTCACTGCACCATCCTTCACCTGGACGACCTAGCCCTGTACCACCTTCCGAGTGAAGAATACCAATCCGAACTGGAAAAATGGATTGAGGAAGGGGGGGGGTCACAGATCATCGACATCGCTGCCCTTGACACAGCCCTCCAAGCATTGTCCAGATTGCCCATCCTGAACATTTCACCTGTTGTTCAAGCATGGACCGCCGCTGACACGGCACTTTGCATTTCGACAATCATCAGCCACACCCTAACCCTGGGTTTGGCCTACGTCCTGTACCGACGACTCAACGAGATGAGAGCCTCAACAGCCAGGCTCACCCAAGCCATGTCCGGAGGGTTCCGTAGGGGCCCTCGGAAAGAAGACTCCCCGCTAGAGAACGCGGAAAACCTCATAGAGCTGAGCCCTCAGCCCTAACCATCATCTGCAGCATCCAACCTCCATGATTTACCTGCCACCTGACCAATGCGGTCGTGATGGTTCAACGAGGCCCACCCACACGGGTCCTGCCGAACCATCAAGGGGGGAATGTAGCAATAATCAGATGATCAGCGCAATCATGTGGTTTTAATCAACTAAGTCTCCAATTAAGTAAACACTCCTGTTTCTTTCACAATCTGAAGAATGGAGATGTCATGAGACTTTTTAAGTTACTGATTCACACACAAGCAAATGGCGATGGGACTTAATTAAATGACCGATGCCAGAAGTGCCCCCGCGGCGTTTTTCGCTGATAAGTAATCACAGGGTCCTCTGTCTTACCACATGTGACCCAACAGGAGCGCCTCTCTGGCCGGAGATCCCATGGTGTCCCCTCTTCAGGACACCTCACAAACACAGACAACCTTGTGTGATGAACCACACTGGTCATTGTAACCAGACTTAAAACTCATCAATTCAAAGAATACGCACACACATATCATTGCCCGGGAGGGGGGTGAGCAAAAGTTCACCACATCTTCACCAACGAATGACCCAGCCACGTTCACAGTACACACACACACACACACACAAGGACTTTTTCTCCAATCTCCTCAATTGAGAGACTTGTACTATGATATATTCGATATGTTTTTATGTTTGCCCATGTTCCATTGGGGTTAGATGTGATCGTATTATAATTCTAAATGAACAGAGGTGCTTTTAGATGCATTTTTAATGTAACTGTGTTTTCCTATAATGTTTGTATGTCGTTCTTCACACCTTTAGAATCCTCTTGATCTGACCAAACCATATATATATAGATGCAAACCGTAAAATGTATGTTACTATGTTTTATCATCTCTGGAGTAAAATTGAACGCATTTTTACATCATGGTCATGAAACATGCAAAGTCGATCTCGAGGGAACAAAGGAACACTTATCCGCACACTTTCCTCCCAGCTGATTGGTGCATTCACGCCAGAGGAGGCGTAAACAGAAGTGTCTTTAAAGAAGACCACCAAGCACCTCATCTTTAGTTTTGGGGATCTTGGAGAAGTGAAGTAAGAGTAAGGAGGGGGGAGAAAGAACTGCATCTTTGGGGGAACTCCCTTCTTCGAGGGAACTTCGACTTTGGTCTGGACTCTTCTCTCTCCTTCGATCCGATGTAACCATCATACTCGTGATCCCCGCCCTGGGGGATCTTTCCTCTTCTTTTCTTTTGTTTAAGTTTGTTTTTCCTTTGTTCATTTCACCAGAAATGAACTTAGTCTGAATTATTTATTTGGTAATTTACGTCAAAGACCTTTAAGCCTTCTTTGAAACTGCGCGCTCCAGACCGCAGCAAACCACGTGACGCTCCAACGGAACACACAAAGACCAGCAGCTCACACACGCCGCAGGGCTCAGACACATGAGAACTATATGCAAGTATATTTGAGTTACCAAGATTTTAGAGCATTAAGACTGTTTTTCCGTGTTGTCTCTTAAAGGTTTAAATGTCCAGGTGAATTTTGCCAAGCTGTGATCCTACGGATCTCTCTCTCTCATTTTTATCTTTCTCTCTCATCCTATTTTAATTCGTGTTTGTAATGTTTTTCGTTTTGTTTGTTTCGGGTGTATATACATATATTCGGTGTGAATTGTAGTTCGATGTATTATTAGTCCAACTATTAAAACCATTATATTCTTGATTGCCTTCTGTCTAAAATGCTCATTTTACAAAGTCAATGAAATCTCGATCATAGCTACAAAGCTTTCATTATTGACTACGTTGCGTAGTCTAATTTTATAAACACAGGAAAATTAATGTTCACGGCCAGAAAATTGATATTTCTTGGAGTTTATAAGAAGGGATGACTTTGTTGAGAAGTTGATAAGTTAATCTTACGGCCGTTTGCTGGACAAACAGTTTGATAGCTAAATTAACTCCATTAAAGGTTATCTCATATAATCGATCTGAAAATGGACCATTGACATATGAATGAGGAATTATAATTCGTTGTGATTGATCATTCGTGTGTACAATCAATCTATTTTCAACTTCGATAATTTAACTGTAATATGCAATATATTAATCATATTCATGATTAATTATTAAAATTCCCTATATATAATTTGAGCTAATTTAATGTAAAACTAAATGTTGTTACAACATGTATATTAAAATCACCAACAATTAGTACTTTATCTGTAGCCAATACTAACTCTGATAGAAAAAAAAAGTTATTAAAAAAAAGTATTAAGTTATATATAACAATGAGTTTTTATTTGTTGGGCCAGGAAGCAACCATCTAGAAACCAGAAAACCCTAAACACACTAAAACACTAAGAACACCTTAGTAACCACATGGAATTGCCTTGGCAACAACATACATCAGTATATACATAATGTAATAAAATGAGACAAAATAAAATGTCACACTACATTTGGTTGGTGAAAGATTTTGTAGGACATTTATATGTTGTATTTACAATAATTGCCTCACAGTAATCTGCTGTTGTCATCACAACCATGCACACACACACTGGCACAATATTCATGCCATGGATAGCAAGGCTAGTGTTTGGGTGATAGGGTTTCTCTCCCACACAGACAGCCTCATGCAAGATTCAGAATCTAGCATTCACACTAGAGAATCAGATATCTCTTATTAACAACATGGTGTTTTGGTATTCAATATTGTGTGTGTGAGTGAGTTTCAGGTAAATCCTACATTATGGGAATAAAATGTCCCTACAAAGATGGCAATTTACAAAATCCTTGTTCCTGTGGGAAAATGTTTTGGTCACCCATGAGGAAAACCCCTTATAAATGATACTAAGTAATGTTTTTTTGAAAATGTAAAAATGCAGAAAGTTTTCTGTGATGGGTAGGTTTAGGGGTAGAGTTAGGGGACAGAATACACAGTTTGTAAAGTATATAAACCATTATGTCTATGGAACGTCCCCATAAAACATGGAAACCCAATGTGTGTGTGTGTGTGTGTGTGTGTGTGTGTGTGTGTGTGTGTGTGTGTGTGTGTGTGTGTGTGTGTGTGTGTGTGTGTGTGTGTGTGTGTGTGTGTGTGTGTGTGTGTTGCTCTATGACAAGGGGGAAATAAAAGAAATGTACTACTTGCAACTTTCTACAATCTGCATGAGGTGGTCAGGGGGATCATACCTCATAATGGATAAAAATGAAGATAATTTACATGACATTAATTTATTACAATATTATGTATTATATGCAAAAAGAAAAGAGAAATAAGTATAGCATTTCTTGTTTGTCAAATGTGGTACTTTTTTAAACTACCGTATGTTGTCTTTGATTAAATTGTGATCACAGTAGTGTGAAGGGGGGGAAAAACATTAAAGCAGCAACAACTGCATACTGAGCTTAGTCATTTTGTGCTTATGTATATTAGGGCAATTTTCTGTAATTTTCCCCATTGAATGTTCCTTTGTAACCTTTTATTTGATGTGTATTCGTAAGAATTAATTCTTTGTTAGACTCAAACACAGTATTCTTTATTTTTATTCTTGTGCTATAACTAAAGGGCAATATCTTTAACCTCTATTTTATGCTGCTTTAGCAAATGCATATTCATTGGCCCTCATAATGACACTGGATAATTGTGTATGAATAACACACAATTTCTTAAAGGGTGCTAATTACAGGTAATTAGCTATGGTTGAGGTTGGTTTCTATTGATCACCTCTTCCTCTCTTTTTTAAACATATACAACGTTTACTTCTATAATTTCCATTGTTAAATATTTTTATTTATATTTTTATTAATATTGGCTAGTCTCAACATGAAATATAAAATAATTGAAAACTTATTTCAATAGGAATAAATCCAAAATATACTTGAATGCATTCTTTGACCATATTAATTATAGGAAGTACTCCTGCCATGAAAGTAGAGTGACAGTAAGCCTAATATCACTCTACTTCCATGACAGGAGTACTTCCTATAATTAATAATCGTAATCATCTATCTTAGCACTGAGAACAGAATGAGTAAGAATGTATATGAAGAAGAGACACGTAAATAAATAAACTGAATGAATCAACATATTTAGGTGGTGACTGCTTTAGTTCTATAAATGCATAACTACAGTGGTTGTTCTAAATTATACAGCCACAAAATATAATGCATAACACTACTGTAACCTTTAACAACAAATGGAAGACATCTTTTAACATGACCAGTGAAAAGGATCATATACAACGACTCTAGCATGTATGGAAAGTGAGAATATAAATATTAAGACCATCAAAATATTTTTTTAGTTAAATCAACATTCAAATGGCAGTTGTTGCAGTTGGCATTGTTACTTCTACTCTTCAGAAAGACGTTAAGGGGACATGTAAAAAGGACATCCTTTTGGGTAACTTTTCCATCCTAGATTTGTTGCTACTTGTTGACTGACCTGATGAATTTTTTAAGCTCCTGGGGAGGCGCATCAGTTACCACTGAATCTATCGCAGCTCTCCATCTCTGTCTGATATCAAATTAATTGCCTTTGTCCTCTCAGAGAAAGAAATTTAATCAGGATTTTCTTATAGCCAAGTGTTCCATGTCTATTTTGTTTATTTGTATGAGTATTTTTCCTCTATGTGGACTATTCCAGGCAGAGTTAACAAGCGAAACTCAACACTCTGATTGTGATTAATAAAACATTGGCCCCGAGGCCCAAAAGGCCAAACACCTGAACGCTTTCAGCTGTATAAGTGGTGAAAGGCGACATAATCTCCCCGGGACAAGATTTTGGACTGAGATTGAAAGGCACTGTGGGAGAGGTCCAATATAAGGGAGTGGAAATAGGACTCTTTATTCTGCACTCAAATGGGCAGCAGCGGCAGGTGAGACGGATATTCTGGAAGCATGGAGAGTAGACGGAGCTTGGTGAAGGTGATCTCAGAAATGCAGAATGAGATCAGAAAGCTAGAGAACGAGAACCAAACACTCCGTGGGCAGCTCGACCGACCAACATTGGCTTCGGACGGAATGAAGCCATGTGCATTATCTACTCGCCAGAAAGATGGGTCACAGGAAAGCTTGACCCATGCCAACCTGAGACGGAACATGTCTGCACCAGAACTTGAAGGACAGTTCAAAGGTAAATATCTTGTGTTATTCAAACTTTAATAAGCATGTACCACATCTTAATTCTGACGAATGCAAGCTTGACTGTAAAAACGAACAATTCCTATTAGGTAGGTTTATCTACCTGGCCTGACTAGTGAAGGCTTACTCATAGGTGGTTAAATCATACTTTTGACCAACAATAAAATAGTTTTGAAATAAAACTAGTTAACATAAGTTAATAATAACTAGCTAACCTTATTTTATACATACATTGCACTATATATATATATATATATGTATATGTATGTATATATATTATGGCATGCCGTTCAGGAAATTGTTGTATTTATAATATGAAATTTGAGGATATGGAATATAACTCTGAATATATGGACTGGAACTCTGAATAAATGGAATCAAACTTGAATATATGGAGTGAAAATTTAATATATGGAATGAAACTGAATATATGGAATGAAACGAATATATGGAATGAAAGTGCAAATTTGACAGTACTTAATGAATGATGTATAGCTAGATATATCCTTCGGAGTGTATCGGAGTGATATTCCATGACTTCTGAATTCCATGACTTTAAAAATGTCATTCCCAGACATTTTCCAATACTTTGGAGTATGACCTACTATTTCAAAAAAGTCTTCTAATTCAACAAACAACACGGTTGACAGTTTGGAGTCTACATCCCGTCATCTTGAGGATCATATTTTCATTGTTGCAACATTCATGATGATTATGAGTAATCGTGTTCATCAAAATGTTGATGAAAACATTATGCATCATTATCGAAGGAATTTATGAATCTCTTAGGGAGATGTTGGCTGAAATAGCACTCCAGGTAGAAGCTGATATACAAGTGCATGGTATTTGGAGTGCACATACTGCATCCCTTGTAGATAGGGGCTTCTGTGGGTGCTCCATGTGAGGCAGAATGCATGTTTCTTTCCGTGTTTATGTTTGCCTGATAAGAAGGAACTTCCAGGCCTGTGAGGTTCAGTCTTCCGTGATGAAACAGTTCATGCATTTCTTCATTAGTAGAACTGTACTGAATAAAGTCACCAGTATTTTTCCCAGTGCATGCATAACTGTAGCTCATCATTACTTAGGATTGCTGCTCCTTTGCTAGTTCTATTCTGTATATTCAAGTTCCATTCCAGATATTCAGTTTCATTCCATATATTCAGAGTCCCATTTCACATTTTCAGAGTTTCATTCTATATATTCAGTTTCATTACATATATTCAGAATTACATTCCATGAATTCAGTTTCATTCCATATATTCAGAGTCCCATTCCATATATTCAGAGTCCCATTCCATATATTCAGAATTTCATTCCATGTATTCAGAGCCCCATTCCATATATTCAGAGTCCCATTCCATATATTCAGAGTCCCATTCCACATATTCAGAGTCCCATTCCATAATATTCAGAGTTTCATTCCATATATTCAAACTTCAAATTATAAATACAATAATTTCCTGAACGGCATGCCATAATGTGTAAATATATATATGCATTGTGCATATTAAACCGTAGTAGACCCTAAGGCAGGGTGGGCTGCTCTGGCTCCCTAGCTTGTGAATCAGTATATTGTGTACAAAACGTCAGACACTGGTATGGACCTTAACTAACTACACTTTGGGACTCTGATGGCTCTATTTCTGTCGACATGGCAACGTCCTCATTGTACAACTGCAGCACATATGTCTTTCTGACATTATTTGGTTGTTATTTAAAAGTACATTATGATAAATACTTTGATTGTTGCATATCCCTGCAACATTTCATTTGTAAATGAATTATAAATGTTAGCTAGATTTTGTTCATTACCTGTCTAGCTATGTATATTTATGCTGAAACATAATTAGACAATAGTTTGTTTTTATAAAAGAAGTTCCAAATGTAGGTCTGGGTGGGAGCCTAAAACATTCAGTCCCATCAATCATCGTCACAAGCGTAATCCAATTGACAAATACGAAGTATAGCTCTTTACCTATGACAACGAATTTTCCTGCAATGCAGAATCATCCGGTTTCATAGAACCAACCCCAGGATCATCCAACTGGACAAAACAATGGGGATCGAGGTCGTCCTTCTCGAAGCCCTCCAGCGAATTCACCAAGGCGCAGCCATGGAATTTGCTCCTCCCGACCTCCGGCTAGGCGCCCACACACCTCAGTTGACTCGAATTCTCCTCGCACAACAGCTCATCCGATTACATCTGGATCATCTCCTATCCCTGAAATTTCTAAATGGAATGTTAACGGGCTGTGGCCGCAAGCATCCGTTTTTTTTCTCGAAGACAAACCAAAACCCAGTTGTATGCTCTTTACCTGAGTTCACAAACAGGCCAGACTCCAACCGATGCTCCGCCCAAAAAGGCCGGCATTCGCTCATCCAAGACAGCTCGGTGCGCTCCTTCCAACCAGGAAGCCTCAAGTTCCGTGGACGTCTCCCTCATGCCCTCTGCGCATGCACCGTCTGCCACCAAGGCTTCCAACTCAACCCTCCCTGTCTCTAACACAGGTTGTATGGCGCTAAGCCCCATACTTCCACCAACAAACTTAGCCCAACAAATCCACACCTTCCTAGCACCCTCAGCTACCTCTGTTTACAACATTGATCCCCCCAAACAGCCCCACCTGCCACCCACCTCAGATTTGCTCAGTCTCGCCCATAACTCAGCATTCCTTGTTCCTTCCAATTTCCCTCCTGCTTCCTTTCCAACTTCCTTTTCCTCTTGAAGTTGCCTTCGCAAACAAGACCCGCTCCAGCACCATCTCATTCCGCAAAAAGATTGCCTTTGCTCCCTGAACTGTTCCGCATTTTCTGTTATCCTCAAAGATTCAGCATCTAATTCAAATCGCATCCTCTCCTTGTACTAGCTTTCGCAAAAATATTCCGAGGTAATCTGTTTAGTCTTTCCAAACAGATGAAAGGAACTGAACAATTTCCTCTCCATCATCGCTGGCAATTGTCATTCGGTGCAGTCATTTCTTAACTTACCACAAATTATTTTCTGTATAATGTGCAATGTGAGTCACGCATTGGAATCAATGCCCATATTGGTAGCCCTGGACTTTGAACTCTACAACAGAGTTTTCCTGGGCTGCCGCAATATTTCATATGCCATCTGTAGGTCCATCAATCATCAGTTCCATACTTGCTCTCAAATCAAAAAACCCTTAAAATTCTCAGCCATCCTTCAATGCAATGATTTGCAATGATTTGCATTGTTTCAGACAAAGATGCCGTTTTTTGCATGTTTAGAATTTTTGTGGCAGGTCGCACGTGTCTGTCCCATGTACAAATCTTCAGCAAAAAAACAATAAAGACAAAAAACAAAAATACCACTCTTCTCTTAATGTCCCTCTCTTAGCAAATGATCTAAAAAAAAACATCCCGACAAGCAATTTACTCACTTGCTGGTTTACAAAAAGTTTCGATCACAGGTTAGAAAGCCTACCAGACGCAACTTTCGTTTGTAATAATTTAGAATATGCACTAACCGATCGGGGCACTGTAGATTCCCTCCTTGCAAAGAAGGTGGATTCTATCTTTATGATCGGCCCATTCGATCCCCCACCCCATTCGACGTCTACCGCATTAACCCCATTGGGATAAGAAAGTTTTCAGGAAAAAATTGCATAATTATCCATATCTCCACTCCTCACGACTGCTTCGTCCCAAACATCAATTGCCTAATCCCTCTGTTCGAGTTCTCGTTGAACTATCACAACGTAGACCAGGCGCTTCAGCTAATTAAATCCACTGGTCACAGAGCCTAGTTAGCTAAACTCGACATCACGTCAGCCTTCAAAGTTATGCCAAAGTTATGCCAATAAACCCTGGCTTCTGACATCTCTTTGGAGTGTCTCTCTTATAGCGTAACAAAAAAAAAAAAGACTTCTGACTTTCGGATGTAAACGCAGCCCAAAAATCTTTGACACGCTATGTGAAGCCCCATGCTGGATCCTTTCACACAATAACGTATCCCTTACCTCATTCATTTACTCTATAATTTCCTTACAGTCTCACCAAGCAAAAATCCCCCAGCTGCCCACCTGACCATCGTTCAAAAAGTTTTTTTCAGATTTAGCTATCCCAAAACCAAGGGACCAACTCCCTCGAGTTTCTTGGAATTAATCTTGATTCAGTCAAATTCCGGGCTTCGCTGCTATATGAAAAAAATCACAGAATCATAAGCATGATCCAAAACCTTACCTCCACCTCCACTTTTCATCCTCGCTTTCTTTGGATTCCTCAAACGTTCCGAGTTCAAATCCAATCCCCAGATACAGTCATCTTTCTCTGATCTTCAGGTCCTGGACAGCGACACAATCCGATTCAACATTAAACACAGCAAAATATATCAACTAATGCACGGACACCCAATATTATTTTTCAATCTACCCACCCCTCTTCAGCCTTATCATTCCATTTCTCAACTTTTAGCTCACAGAAGTTCCCGAATCTGTTCTCCTACCGAACCCCTCTTCGTCGATGACAATAATAACCCCATCTGCAGACATTGGTTTCAAAAACACCACAAATCCATTCTGGTCAGATCAGGCATCCCAGCAAACCAATACTCCAGCCATTCTTTCCACATAGGTGCCGCAACCTCAGTATCCAAAAACGGTCTCCCCAAACTCTAAATTAAAACTTTAGGCCCATGGTCTTCAAACACTTTTCAATCATATATCAGAACAAACCTTTCCCACATTAGACAAGCCCATTAACTACCTATTCAATAATCTAGTCTTTGCGCACCTGTTCGATATTAATTAACAAACTCTACCCGCCCACCTAAAACTCATCTTTTAACAATTGTCAGCCGCAGCAGTGATCTCAGCCACCGCTCTATCAGTTTCATTTAATAATAAAAAATATATATATTTATTTCTCACTGCTGCAGCAGGGAATTGGCCAGCACCCTCATATAAGCCTCCAAATTAAAACTATCCCATTGCCGCAGCAGTAATTTCATCCACCGCTCTCGCATCAGCTTCAGACCAAACCTTATTGCTCACCACTGCAACAGTGATTTCAGCCACTGCTCTCACACCAGCTTCAGATTAAACTTAATTTCTTACTATCACAGTAGTGATGTCATCCACTGGCCCTACTCTAGCTTTCAAAATAAACTTAATTTTCACAACCCAGCAGTGATTGCAGCTAATGGCCTAACACCAGCATTCAGAGTAAACTTTATTTTTCATTGCCACAACATTGATTTCGCCACCTTTCTCATGCCAGCTTTTCAAGTTTCAAGTTTTACTCCACGAGTCACCCTATAAGCGGATTCAGCTAAATATTCGGTTACACTTTATTTCGATAGTCTACTTTAGACATTCTAAATTTCTTAAATATTTACTACCTATCTCACCAATGCATTCGCAGTTTACTACCCAGCTTGCTGTCTCTGTAATAGCCTGGTTTTGGGGGGTTTTAACTCGGAACTCGAGCCGAGCCTCGGGTCCCAGCCTCCTCCAAGGACAGCAAGCCAAGTTAGTTTACTGTTAACCTTTAAGGCTGAATGGGCAGGCGAACTCGTGAAATTAAGTTCCAAACGTAGTTTTGGGAGGAGCAGCATTCAGTTCCGTCATTCATCATTACAAGCGTACTATATAAGCAGCAGACACCGTGTGATTCCATTGACAGATTGTTCCGCCAGCCCTCCTCCTCCTCGTCTCCTCCTCTAATTCTCTCTCTCCTCCTATGCGCAGTTCCGTTTATGGGGGGGTTTAACTCTGAGCTCGACCTGAGCCACAGTTTCGAGCCTCGTCCAAAGACAGCAAGCCAAGTTAGTTTACTTACTTTACTTTACTTACTTACCTTTAAAGCTGAATGGGCAGGTAAACTTGTAAAAACATATTTCGCATGTCATTAAATGTTTAGTGGTGGCTCACATGATTATGTTTTGCGCTTTAATTTTTGTTAAAAGGGAACGTTGACTCTCCTTGGTTTTCACGGTGCATTGTTGGACTTTTTTAGGGAGTGAACGTTTCAGTGCACTGGAAGCATATTTTGCGATTAAGACCTCAAAATGACGACTCCCTGATCAGTCCCCTGACTACTGAACTAGGGAGCTGATTAAGATGCACCCTGAACCTAATCAAAAACACCAACCTGTAATTTTCAAGTAATCCTGAAGACTTTTGAGGTGTGCTTGAACAAGGTTGGAGCTAAACTCTGCAGGACAGTGGACCTCAAGGGCCGGAGCTATCATTTATGACTAATATATTGATGAAAATGATACAGAGAATGATACAGAAGATAATATACATTACCTCTTTTCAAACAAGTAATGTATTTTTAGTCAAGTTATAATTGATCAAAAAGATATGATGTACATGCTTTTCTGATTTCTTTCTGTAGAAAACATTATTATGACCGTGCGGAGGTACTCCATATCCTCAAATTTCATGAACGGCTCTCGAAAGAAGGAGATTTTGCACAAGCCAAGACTATATGAGGAGACTGTAGACAACAATAAATGGACAAAATTACATGATGGCTCACTCGGGCTTCCTTCTATTGCCTATTCAAAACCAGACATAGAGAAATTAACCAACAGGCATTCCCTTCAGGAGTTTGTCAACAAAAACAGGTGAGTTAGGCTTTAGTGAGTAGCTTTGTTTGAAATATTGATTTAATCATTTGTATGCTAATCATTTTATTTACCATTTTAGAGCCAAAGTCAAGACGGTAACTTTCCTGTTGCCTGTGGATGATATTTATACCAGTCGACCTGTACTGGCCGAACACCTGCCTGAAAGGAGCACCTGTGAACTCAAAACAATAGCTGAAACAGACTCGTGAGGTCCAAACTAATAGCAGGAAATACAGAAACGCCTGTGAAAGGAATGTTTGTGAATCTGACAAAGAGGAGGTTCAGTAATGTGGTCAAACTTAGTCCTAACTCATTTAAGACGTTGTAGGTGAGTCCTGTGGTGAATTAATACCTACACCTGACCTCAACACTTTGACTCCTGTTACAGATTTGGTTTCTCAAATTATTCCAGCTGAAGAAACTCAAGTCATCTCCTTGTCTCGTCTGAAGACCTGGCAATCTCACTGTGGCATAAGGATCAGGTGTCTGTACACACAGCCTGATCGTGTGAAGTGCCACTGGAGACATGCACTTCCTGCCCACTACTACGAGTTTGCTGAAATTGTTAGTACAGAGCGCTTTGAATGACGAATTTTACTTGTTTGAGTCATTTTGTTTTTATTTCTCCCTGAAATCTTAGCTTGCCTAATTGTAGCATAACATAGTTTACTTCTAAACATGATTAACTAAACATTTGTGCATGCAATCTTCATACTAAAATATATTAAAGCTGTGACTCATTTGCTACATGAAAGAGAATGAAGCCAAAAGAAGGTTTACACTTTATTATTATTAGTGAGTTAATGGGGCTATATGTAAGAATGTTCATTTGTTAATAGCTTTGTTGTTGCCAATGTGTGAACTGCTTGTTACAAATCTTTTTTTTTTTTTAAAAAGACACTTTCTGCCGACTACCTAGATTGTCTATGAAAGCCAGTAGAAAGATATTTATGTAAACGTGCCAGGACGTTTTTGCTGGGAAAATCAAAAGGTTGTGTTTCCGAGAGCGTCTCTTCCATTCCATGACACATAAAATTAAGGCTTAAATAATTTTCAGGATAATACAGAAAGAGCTTTATGGACTGTAATGTAAATGTGTCATGCAAAAGAATTTGATTAATTCAAACTATAGTCTCACATAGCCAGATCTTTACAGTCTATAGTCTCGGTAACACTTTACAATAAGCTTCATTAGTTAACATTAGTTAACTACCTTAGTTAGCATGAACTAAGAATGAACAATACTTCTAAAGAATTTATTAATCTTAGTTAATATTAATTTTAACATTTACTCGTACATTATTATATCATTATTGTAAATATCATATATCATATATTATATCATTATTGTAAAGTGTTACCATAGTCTCAAATATTCTTTATAATCAAACAATCATAACAGTGTAATTTTAATTACATGAGGCTGGTGAATTGCAGAGCTGGTGCAAAAATCGCTGTCATTTGTGCTGTGTTTATTTTGTTATTGAGTTAAAAGCATGCAACACATATTTACATATTCATCTCGCCACTCTCAGCAGCGTGGAAAGCACTGGAATGTTTGTTAACAGTATATCATTGCAAAGTTATTCTAATTTCTTTTTAATTCTAAGCAAAGAATGAAAAAAAACTTCGTCAAAGTGAGTATATCGGGCTGTGTGGCATTGAATCTCATTCGGTTTCTTGTGCAAAGTTGCCGGCTGCAGTTCACTTGGCCACTGGTGTCACTAATAACAAGTGTTTCTGAATTCTGCATATAGCCCCTTTAAGATCTGCCCCTTTATAATCTGCATAAGATGTCAGGGCCATTGACAGTCCAGAGGCTTTGAGGTTGTAGTCCCGAAAATCTTTCTTCCAAAATCTTTTTGGGGTCACACTCCTGATATCAAGTATTGCCCAGGGGACCCTCATTTGATAAAATAGTAAAATGGGAAAAAATTACATCTAAAGGCTAAAGAAGTTCAAATGATTATATGAGTGTAGACAATACTACAAATAATTTAGTACATGACTATTAGCTTGTCTCAGAGACATTTTCCATATTACCATTACATTAAACACTATAGAGTTACAGTATAACATATTGGATACATCTGGACTCATGAAACAGATCAGAATAACAAACAGAACCTAGTGTGAACATGTTTGCTCCGTTTATCAATTGAAGGTTTCTTATTGTCAGTCTTGTTGGGTGTGCTTTCCTTTGTGAGCTCATCCAATGAGCTTTTCTCACTGTAAAGACTCCCATAACTCTCAGAATCTCGTGGTTTACCTGTTAGTGAACATAGCAGTCAATGATATAAGCAATGCACACATTTGTTATAAATAAATGTAACTTTTTAAACAAATTTTGTAAATTAATGTAAAGTGGACATTATCCCTTTATCTCTCAAATTTACATGTATCAGACTTCCCCATTTATTATAGTTTTATTTTCTGCTGTATTGCATGGTCATACCTGTTATACTGCTATTCTGAGGTCCAATAAACTGTGCGGGAGATTTGCTCTCTGTTGGACTATCTCCATATTTCATTGGTACCAATGGACAACTGTCTCCATTCTGCAGTCTCTGGGTAGCTTTAAGAGAGGAAGAAAACAGAAGACAATGACATATAGAAAACAGTAACATAACTGATGTGTTCTGTACATTAATTAAGTCATAATTATTTATTATTAATAAAACTATAATTTTATATGGGATGGACCAATAAAATCTGTTTCTCTTTTTTTTATTGCAAGCATATACAGCATATATTCACTGTAGGGTACAAAATAGGTCATAAAAATGTACCAATTTGTTTTTGTTTTGTTTTTTCTCAAAAAAAGGTCAGTGAAACAGACTGCAATAAAAATAAATATTATATGTGCTGTTTAATTTTATGTTTATTTTATATTCACTATTTTTGCTAAATCATTTTGCAACTGATACCAAATCTCGGGGACAGGTGAATACAGGTTAAAACCCGGATGTACAGGGATGTGTTCCAAACTACCGTTCATGCAAAAAATGCAATGCATTTATAAATTGGCTAATAATATATGAGTAATATACAATAATATATTTAATACAATATAAAACGTATCTAACATATCTAGTTCTCCTGATAAAGAATGGGATTTTTGGCCTGAATATATTTTTGGAATATATAGTAGGACACCAATCCATTTGCCATGCAACTGGTAACCCAATAATAAACAGATATTAAACAGACCTTTTGATGCTGCCCTATAGTGAGGTAGCTGTGAAGCACAGTCTCTTCCAGAATGAGTCATCTTCCTGACTGAGTCAGTGTTGTGCACCAAAAGCCCCATGATCTCACTCTCTGTGACTTTTAGGTTCCCTTGTAGAAAGTAGGTTTGCATTCTTCCTTTACCTTTTACCTCTATCTCTCCACGCTCCTCCATCTGGTAGCCTTTATTTCTTAGAGCACTGTTAACAAGAAATCAGCCAAATAAGTATTAATCTATGTTAAGGTTTATATATATACTGTATATTTACAGTGCCATACAGAGATTATTTGAAGTAACTGTAAGACAGAGGACATATTTTCATGCTTCTCACTGATAAACACTGGGACTAATGTGGATTTTGTCAGGCAGGCCATGACTCTCCATTCGGGATGCCGTGTTAACTGTATCTCCAAATAAACAGTAGCGAGGCATCTTCTCACCAACCACCCCTGCCAACACTGGTCCACTGTGCAAGCCCACCCGAATCTGGGACACAAAACACTACTTTAATAGAAGTATATTTAAAAACAGAGAGTATAAATAAGACATGAATAAGATAACATGATATGTTTTGCCAAAAATCAATCCAAACTCTTTCCTAAATTCACACAACATCTGAAGATTTATAATGTTTCTCATGGAAATGTGAATTTTAGAAAAGCAGGTATGGCTTGACATTACAGACTGAAACACTGAATCTCAAGTCTAAAGTATTAATCAAAGATAACCCCCATCACCTGAATAGGGCAACCAGTCACAGGGTTAGTAACATCTTTTGCAGCTATGATCATGCCTAGGGCGAAGTTGGCAACACGCTCAGTGTGACTTGACATCAGGATTGGCACACCACCAACAACCATGTAAGCATCTCCAATTGTCTCAACCTGCCGAACACATTTTGTAACACATATCGTTCAAATCAAAATTAATCAATTTAGTCTTACATTTAAGAAAAATCATCATGAATAAGGCTCACCTTGTAAACATTGTGTACAGAGGTAAGACGGTCAAACTTCATGTACATAGAATTGAGCATGGAAACGATCTGGATGGGTTCACACTCAGAGCAGATATTTGTGAAGGTCACCACATCACTGAAGAGGATGGTGCACTCTTCAAACTCACCTAAAAGAGAAGCACTGTAGAGTCAAGATTTGACTATAGTCCTGGTAAGGCAAAAATGTAAAATATAATGAAGTGACGTAAGCTGAGTTCACACTACAGGCGACTTTGTCACTGCATGTCGCCAGTGGCTGGCAGTGAGGTCGCGTTCCCACTACTGGCTGCCTAGTAATGTTTGTGAGTGACATTCAAGGATGTTACTCCATGTTGTAGAACAAATCCGTTTTCTTATTGCTACAAACAAACATTTTGGTAGGAAAAGTCTAAATACAAACGGAATCAGCACAAAATGCATAATATTAAAGATGAAGGAGAAACTGCGAGTACTCTTTGCCATAGCGACTATTTAACTGCAGCAAACAGGCAAATGGCAGTCTATCTGGGTTCACGAAAAGCATTCAGGCTCGGAGTCAGCACGGCAAGTACCAACGCATGTACACGGAGACATACACATTATAGGACAGTTTCTGACTGCTAAAATGAGCTTCTCATTCTTCTTGCCTCGTTCGGACTCGGCACTGAAGAGTGACGGATCATGTACGCTCCACTGACTTCACTCCTATTGGTTGTCGCTCCCAAAAGTCGCTCTTCATTTGCATAAAGTTAAATAGATCTCAACTTTGTCGCGTTGCTGGACACGCCCCATCCGGTCGCCAACGTTCACTGTCGCTTTTATCACCGGAAATCGCCCGCTCTCCATTGAAATGAATGGTATCGTGTCGCTTTGTCGCTTGTAGTGTGAACACAGCTCGATATGTGTGTGATTGGGTCTCTAAAATGTTTTTGTATGATGTCGTACAAAGTCGAGTTTTTTGAAAATGAGTACTTGAGTACTCAAAAGTGGGGGTCATGGTGATAATGACAATATTTCAATAAAAACACTGACATGAAAATATGACTAGAAAAATAACGCTGCTAGATTATAAATAATGACTATAATATATAAAGCATGTATAAGTTCCTTCAGTATTATCAGCAGCCATCGCGTTCTCAGGAGCTCATTACCCTCCTCCCTCCCCAGCTCCTCCTCTCATGCAGTCAGTATTTGGCTATCTGAGTGCCCTTTGAATTAGAATAAATTATCGAATTATGTTGTACTTTAAAATTTTGAATTAGTGATATCTGCAATGCATTCATGTTGGTTCTGTTCTGTTTACCCAAAGGGTAAAAAGAACCAAATTGCAGAACCAAAAGGCAATATCCAGAGTGATAAGGACAGCCGAGAAGGACATCAAGACTTCTCGTCCCTGCATCACAGACATATACACTCAGCGATGCAGAACTAGGGCCAGGAAAATTATTGAAGACTTTCACCACCCCGCACACAAACTCTTCTCAGTGCTCCTATCAGGGAAGTGCTACCAGATCCAGAGAACCAACAAAGAGAGACTAAGGAGTATCTATACCAGCTGATGAATGGGGACACTTGAGAGAGCCCTACCTCACAGAACACAAACACAAATTGCACCAGGTGAATATTTTTCATACAAAATCTGTCAGTACATAAATCATTTTTATTTCTATTTCTTGTAGCACTGTGGGACAGGGAACTTAAGAACAATTCACAACGATACATTCAGATATTGCTGTCATGTTTGTGATTTCCCCATTGGGTTGTTTGATTATTTTATTTCTAGATTATCTTCCTGTCTCAATAAAAGCTGTAAGTAGACCCATGCCTCAACTACTCACTCTAGACTGTACTGTGACATAAGTGTCTCAGCAGACACCATAAGTAAGTTCATAGTGCCCCTGTAGATGGAGTTTCTGATCTTTGCATCCTGGTCCCCAACAGTAGAGTAATAATTATTTTATAACATGTCTTAGAAAGATATTTGAAGTCCCCCTGATGCATTCTGTCCAACATGGGCTAAAATAGTTCCAGTAAATGCATATAGTAGAATCAATCCTGATCCAAAGATGTCCCAGAGCAGTGATTGCCATCCAGAAGTGTGATTACCGTAAGGAGTAGTTAAATACATATGAGAAACATATTAAATATAATATGTTAAACATATTAAACAGAAATTATGATGGTTGTCAATTTTTTTATAACGTCATAATATTATTTCGCTTATCAACGTTTAATTGTTTAATTATTGTGCTTGGTAATTATATGTACTTGTTTAATTATACTGCTTTTTACTAATTACAGATCTGCAATAATGAAATGTTATAACAATATTATCCACATTTTACAAACTTATTCTATCATATACACTCACCTAAAGGATTATTAGGAACAACTGTTCAATTTCTCATTAATGCAATTATCTAATCAACCAATCATATGGCAGTTGCTTCAATGCATTTAGGGGTGTGGTCCTGGTGAAGACAATCTCATGAACTCCAAACTGAATGTCAGGATGGGAAAGAAAGGTGATTTAAGCAATTTTGAGCGTGGCATGGTTGTTGGTGCCCGACGGGCCGGTCTTTTCACGCACAACCATTTCTAGGGTTTACAAAGAATGGTGTGAAAAGGGAAAAACATCCAGTATACAGCAGTCTTGTGGGCAAAAATGCCTTGTTGATGCTAGAGGTCAGAGGAGAATGGGCCGACTGATTCAAGCTGATAGAGGAGCAACTTTGACTGAAATAACCACTCGTTACAACCGAGGTATGCAGCAAAGCATTTGTGAAGCCACAACACGCACAACCTTGAGGCGGATGGGCTACAACAGCAGAAGACCCCACCGGGTACCTCATCTCCACTACAAATAGGAAAAAGAGGCTACAATTTGCAAGAGCTCACCAAAATTGGACAGTTGAAGACTGGAAAAATGTTGCCTGGTCTGATGAGTCTCGATTTCTGTTGAGACATTCAGATGGTAGAGTCGGAATTTGGCGTGAACAGAATGAGAACATGGATCCATCATGCCTTGTTACCACTGTGCAGGCTGGTGGTGGTGGTGTAATGGTGTGAGGGATGTTTACTTGGCACACTTTAGGCCCCCTAGTGCCAATTGGGCATCGTTTAAATGCCACGGCCTATCTGAGCATTGTTTCTGACCATGCCCATCCCTTTATGGCCACAATGTACCCATCCTCTGATGGCTACTTCCAGCAGGATAATGCACCATGTCACAAAGCTCGAATCATTTCAAATTGGTTTCTTGAACATGACAATGAGTTCACTGTACTAAAATGCACCCCACAGTCACCAGATCTCAACCCAATAGAGCATCTTTGGGATGTGGTGGAATGGGAGATTCGTGCACTGGATGTGCATCCCACAAATCTCCATCAACTGCAAGATGCTATCCTATCAATATGGGCCAACATTTCTAAACAATGCTTTCAGCACCTTGTTGGATCAATGCCACATAGAATTAAGGCAGTTCTGAAGGCGAAAGGGAGTCAAACACAGTATTAGTATAGTGTTCCTAATAATCCTTTAGGGAGTGTATAATAAAATCTCAATGAACAATAAGTCCATCTGGCATATGGCACAGCAGCGCAACAAGTCAGCTCAAGATCCTTTCCTGATCCTGTTCCCCTCTTTCTCTTGTCACCCAGTTGCACTTTCAGACTGAAACTCACTGTGCATTTGTACTTTTAATTCTGACAGTCTATGGAGTGAGTTCATTTTGGGCAATTTGAGAGGTGGTTGTGTAATTACTGAATGGAATTTAAATTAATGAATCAAATGAGAACCTAGCACGCTACAACTGAGAATTTAAATGGAATGACTGCCTAGCTTTAATTGAAAATACTGAAGAGGTATATTGTGGGATACACTTCTATTGTCTTGACACTTCTACTGAACCCTTACTCATTGCATTATCTGCTTGCCTAACCATCCATCTCTTCATTTGATTCACCTGCCTCCACTCTCCTGCCCTCTTTCAGCTGGTTGGCAACATGTTTAGGTAGCATGGCATAGAGTAGATTTTCTGTCTTCTGCCTTTCTTCCTCAAGGTGTTTTGAGAGATGATGAAGCTCTTCCTTTTTCCGTTCTAGCTGGTTGGAGAGCTCCATCTCCGCTAGACGCTGCTGGTTAAGCAGGATCAGATCACGTGTAGCGTCATGTGGAGCAATATCAGAGAGGTGCATGCAGTGCTCCTCCAGCTCCTGCAAGCTGCGAAGTAAAGGTGAAGCTAGGTACAGCATGCAACGCAACAGAGGCATCCATATCATTTGTCCTGGGAGAAGCAAGTAAGAAAAATATTAGGAAATATGTATGGAGACAAATGTGTTAAGGGATGTAGAGAATGTTAAATATGGGGCTAGTTACAGATGAGACACCACATTTTAGTGTAATTAAGTTACTAAACCACAGTCATTAGAGAGGTTAATTTGATATTCCCTATGTGAGGTGGACATAAGGAGATGAAAAAGGGGAAAATCTGAACTAATGAATGCAGAAATTAATTTGAGTAATTCTATTAATTAACATTTGTCAAAGTTATGGAAAATGGAAAATTAATCTAAATATAAGATAAAATAATTAGGTATACATATTTGGTCAAAAATACATCTATGCTATTATAAGTTTCAAATAGGACCTTTGACACTGCGTCATGGCGTTCATGGCGTTGACATTATGGGAATGGTTCTGTGTGAGCCAGTGTCTGAAGCTGGTATCTGTGTAGCATGTCACAGAGACTATATATAGATGCCTGAGAAACATGCCATAAGCTTCTTTGTCTCGAGGAAGTCACTTCTCTTCCCTGAGGCGAGTTGGTCCACACCATGCCATCATGTGCCAAAAGATAAAAAGAGATTGTTCCCTCCCTTTCCTGTTACAGTTTCCTGACCACAGACCGAACAGACCACATCTATTCAGGTTATTGAAAAGATGATACCGCTTTTAGATAATTTGGCAGTGTGTTGACTTCTGCCGAATGTATCTCAGTGTGTTCTCAAAAGAAAAGAGTTACAGGATCGTTTGCCTCACGTACACCTTGTTTTACTGGTGTACAGCCCACAGTAGTACACTCGGATCAAACAGATATTATTTCCTTGGAACTTCAGTCTCTTTTGGCCAAAGGGGCCATCGAACATCATACCTCTTCCCGACAGAGAATTAGGCTTTTACATTGGCTAATTCCTGGTTCCTAAGAAGAACGGGGTTGCGTCCCATTCTAGATCTGAGTTGCTTGATCCCTACTCCGTGGACATACAGGTTCAAGACGTTAACACTGAAACTTATCGTGTCACAAATTCTAACCAAGGATTGGTTTGTGTTGATAGATTTGAAGAACGCATACTTCCACTTTGAGATATTGTCACGGTAGACACGTTCTCTGTTCCTTCTCGTCTCGTGTTTATGTTGTGGTATGAATGCACGTGTGTAGTGGGCGTGAGTGTATGACATCACCTGATCCACTTCAGCTGATCCTCATCCACTTCACCAGCTGCAATCAATCTCACCACTCTACTTATACTTACCGCTGTTCTATCATCTTTGTCAGATCGTTGTTTGATGTCGTTCGTGTTGGTGTCCCGGTGTTCAGTCCTGCCTCGTCTTCCTGTTCCTGTTCTTCGTCGTCGTCACTGGGTTCGTCTGCCGTCTCACCATCATCACCGCACCTCTTCACGTCATCGGATCCTGACCACCGAAGTCCCTGCGTTGCCATTTACATCTGCCTGTACTGCCCATCATTCACAATAAACCTTCTTCACTTGCATTTGTTTCCCGTCATTTATCAGCGTCATGACAGATATTGCCAGAACACAGGAAGTTTATCAGGTTTCTCTGTGTGGCGAACAGGACGGCCGAGGGACGTGAGAGAACGGCGCGAGGCCGGTGGTGCGATTGCTAATGAGCAACACCTGTGAGGCACACCGGTCTCGCATCTCTCACGGAGGAGCGGAAGCATAAAGGAGGAGCGACGACGTTGATGATCGAGAGAGGAACAGGCCTGTATTTTAGTTGTTTTGTTTTTGTATTTTACTTTAGCCAGCAGTCGTCCGCGAGGGGCTGCTGGCAGTTATATTTATTTTCGGTAGCCAGCAGTCGTCCGCGAGGGGCTGCTGGCGGTATTTTCGTTTGTTTGTTTTATTTAAAATAAGACCGAGACCGGTGTGCCTCACAGGTGTTGCTCATTAGCAATCGCACCACCGGCCTCGCGCCCTCGGCCGTCCTGTTCGCCACACTCAGGTTTGCCTTTCATCCGATACACTGTAAAACCTAACAGTAATATGTACTAAATTAAATTGAGTTCACTGCACTCAAATAATACCGAAACTTGAAGTGGCTTGAATGACTGAAACAGAACTCAAACTGAATGAGTTATAGAACATTTCTAGATCCCAGAATGATAATTTAATAATAATTGTATAGTTAAGTGATCAATTAAGTGATGATTGATCATTAGTGATGAACACCTGCTGTTAACAAGCAGAATCACTGAAGGAAAGAGAAACACAAGAACTACAAGGTTTAAGGTCACCATGATGGAGATCAGCGCTTGCTTTAGTTGGGCTCTTGACCCTTGACTTTTGAGGACAAGTATTTCTTTGGTTGCTGTAATTGAGTGTTTATTAAACATTTGATATGGTACAAAAAACAATGAAAAGTATGATTGGGAATGGTGGTCAATGATTGATGATGACAATCATCATTTAATGACTTGATTCACTGCTCTCATTCAGAATCTAGTCTCTGATTAAAAGGATAACAAATTATTAGTTTGATTTGAAACTGAGATTCTACAGTATAAGAACTAGAAATGTTATGACTATCAGATAATATGAATGATTTTACAGAAAATGTAATTATTACCAAAACTAACACAGATATCATGATTCAGCATATGAATCTCAACAATGGTGACCATTAAAAAACTATTCATACTGCAAAGCATGCTGGGTACAACCATAATACAAACCTTATCCATGGCTCCCAGCATGCATTGCAGCATGAATAATTTATTCTCTAGAGATTATTCTCTAGAAAAGATCAGAGAATCAAGACACCAAATGATGATTCATCATTCCATAAATCATCATCAAACACAACCACATGCTCATATTTTCTTTTGGCTTTTGTGCCATAACAAATGTGTTACATAAACACTCAGTTACAGCAGCCAGAGGAAAAACTGGTGTTATAAAGTCAAGGGTGAAGAGCCCAACTAAAGCAAACACTGACCACTATCATGGTGTCTTTAAATGAAACAAATCATCTTCATCTAAACCTCTGTTCATTCACAATAACACCCTCTGTAGACGCATGATATAACTCAAACTGGTTAGTAATAGTCTAGTAACTGTAGTAACTAGTAATAGTAACTGTTAGTAACATAGGGAGTTATGGTCTGGCAAAGCGTCAAAGACAGATCATTTCCAGAGGGGCGTCACCTGCTGTTCACTGATCGATTGCTCCTGTCTGCCTTCCTGCCTGCTGTGAGTTTGTTTGCGTCGAGGCTGTAAGCTCTACGCCTCGTATTAGCTTTGTATTTCTTTCTGTTTTGAACCATCATTTACTATCATTCCTAGTTGTTTATATTACTAAATATAGTTTACCCACCATCTCAGATTAACCTTACATCGCTAGCTTCCGTTATTGTTAGCACAGAACGCGTGTTTACGCGCCACCCGCGCTCATTTATTTATTATTTATTTTCTCTCGCGCGCCCGCGCCTTTGAGTTAATAAAAGCCCAGGTAAGTAAGAATCAGTCAACACAAACGGTGAGTAATGTCTTGTCCTGTTATTGTCACCTGTGTCACATGTCATATGTTTAGTGTAGCCTTCTCCGATGGCAATATAGGATTTATTTGTGATAAATGCAAGGAGACAGTCAGGCTGACGGAGAAGATTTCAGAGCTAGAGACACGCATCCAAACTTTTATTGAGGATAGTAAGGATAGTACTAGAGCTTTAGATACTATTTTGGATGCGCCTAGCATAGTGAACTCTGTACATGATTCGGTTCCGGCTGAAGTAGAGCCCAGGCAGCAGGGCAGATGGGTGACCGTGAGAGATCGCTCTAGTCGCGGATTAAAAAACCACCCTTCCGTTCCGATTACCATAACAAATCGATTTGCCCCACTCAGTGAAACACCCACTGAGAATTCTGTTGATTGTGCCCTGGTAATTGGTGATTCGATCACACCGAACGTGAAAATAGAGACACCAGCCACCATAGTCACATGTTTGCCGGGAGCCAGAGCGCCTGACATCAAAGCAAATTTAAAAGTGCTGGCTAATGCTAATCGTAAATTCTCTAAGATCATTATTCATGTCGGCACTAATGATGTTCGACTCCGCCAGTCGGAGATCACCAAAATTAATATTAAAGAGGTGTGTAAACTCGCAAGTACGATGTCAGGCACTGTAATTTTCTCTGGCCCCCTTCCTGTTCGCAGGAGTGATGAGATAGTTAGCAGATTGGCCTCACTCAATGGTTGGTTGTCTAAGTGGTGTCCGTTGAATAATATAGAATTCATAGACAATTGGAAAAGTTTTTGGGGCAAGCCTGACCTGTTGAAAAGAGATGGTGTTCATCCCTCCTGGGATGGTGCTGCTCTTCTCTCTAGTAATATGGCACATAGTCTTAGAGCTAAAACATGACAATCTGGGGCTCAGGTCAGGAAGCAGACAGACTGGCTAAACCGACCGTCTGCTAGCGGCCTCGCGTCACCAAGGTCAGATAAATCCCATCACATAGAGCCTCTTTCACCTAGATATCATCATATAGAGACTGTGTCTGTTCCCCGAATTTGGAAATCCAAAAAACGTCAGGTAAAAAATTTAATTGATGTTCAACAAATAAAAAACAGATATAATACAGATGAACAAATGATAAAGCTTGGGTTGCTGAATATTCGATCCCTTACTTCAAAATCGCTCATAGTTAATGATATGATTTCAAGTTATAATCTAGATGTGCTGTGTTTGACAGAAACCTGGCTAAAACCAAACGATTACATTACTTTAAATGAGTCAACCCCACAAGATTACTGTTATAAACATGAACCTCGTCTAAAACGCAAAGGGGGAGGTGTTGCTGTAATTTATAGTAATATTTTCAAAACCACTAAGAAATCTATTTTTAAATATACTTCTTTTGAAGTGTTGGTGCTTAATGTAAAAATATATAGTGTAAACGATAAATCACGTTTGAGATTTCTGCTGGCTACTGTATACAGGCCACCAGGGCACCATAAAGATTTTATCAAAGAATTTGCGGACTTTCTATCAGAATTAGTATTGGCTAACGATAAAGTACTAATTGTTGGTGATTTTAATATACATGTAGATAATGAAAAAGATGCATTGGGATTGGCACTTAAAGACATTGTAAACTCAATTGGAGTTAGACAACACGTGTCAGGACCCACTCATTGTCGTAATCATACTCTAGATCTAATATTATCACATGGAATAGATGTTGATGCCGTTGAAATTCTGCAGCAGAGCGATGACATCTCAGACCATTATCTAGTCTCATGTAAATTACATTTAGCCAAGGCTGCAAAGCCGACTCCGTGTTATAAATATGTTAGACCTATAACTTCTGCCACTAAAGATTGCTTTATCAATAATCTTCCTAATCAGTTTCATCATCTCAGCATCCCGGATAGCTTAGAAGAACTCGATATTGCAACAGAAACTTTTAACTCTCTCTTTTCCAGCACTTTAGACGCAGTTGCTCCGTTGCGCTTAAAGAAGATTAAAGAAAATAGTCCAACGCCGTGGTACAACGAGCACACTCAGGCCCTTAAGAGAGCAGCCAGAAAAATGGAGCGCAACTGGAAGAAAACAAAACTAGAGGTATTTCGGATTTCATGGAAAGAGAGCTCGATTGCTTACAGAGAGGCTTTAAAAGCTGCTAGATCTGCTTATTTTTCAACCCTATTAGAAGAAAATAAACATAATCCTAGGTATTTATTTGAAACAGTGGCTAAACTAACGAAAAAGAAAGCTTTAAGCACAGAAGTTTCCAAGCAACACAGCAGTAATGACTTTATGAACTTCTTCACTTATAAGATTGATACACTGTAAAACCCAACAAGTTAAGCTAACTCATTTCATTTGAGCAAACAGATTACCTCAATTCATTTAAGTTTATAAAAAACAATAGTCACGAGTACTCTGAACTTATTTTATGTGAGTTTACTAAAACAATAATATTTTTTAATACACAACTAAACTTTACACTGCATTTAATACTGTATATAGCTGAAACTTCACTTTATTGAGTAAAAACAGTGAAATGACAAACTTTAAATGAACTCAGAGCATTTGCAGTTACTGCTAGCTCACAATATCACACACAAAGTCAACTCCAATGAGTTAAGCTAACTCATTACATTTGAGGAAACTTATTACCTCAATTCATTTAAGTTTATAACAAACAATAGTTATGAGTACTCTGAAATGATTTCAGTTGAGTTCACTAAAAGTAGATATTGCAGTCAAGAAATTAAGTGATTAATTAAGTGATTAATGAAGTGATTGTTGAGCATTAGTGATGAACACCTGCTGTTAACAAGCAGGTCACTGAAGGAAAGAGAAACACAAGAACTACAACTGACTTCCAATCACAACATTAGATGAAATCACTGAAGATAAAATATGTTTAAATCTCTGAAGATCTCAGAGGAGGATTGAACAACTCCACAAACAGCATTACCAGCTTCACTTATTAACCAATTTAAATTATGAGTTATTGAGTTATTTGAGTCATGCATCTACAGAAGGTGTTATTGTGAATGAAAAGAGGTTTAGATGAAGATGATTTATTGGGTTTCATTTAAAGACACCATGATAGTGGTCAGTGTTTGCTTTAGTTGGGCTCTTGACCCTTGACTTTATAACACCAGTTTTTCCTCTGGCTGCTGTAACTGAGTGTTTATATAACACACTTGTTATGGCACAAAAGCCAAAGGAAAATGTGAGCATGTTGTTGTGTTTTGATGATGATTTATAGAAAGATGAATTATCATTTGGTGTCTTGATTTTATGGTCTTTTCTAGAGAATAATTTCTGATTAAACAGGTGATATATAACTTGTATTATTCATTATAAAAGAACTGTGATTCTGCTGTAAGGCCCAGTGTTGTTACAATCAGATTTTAAAAACCTCTATGGTATCAAGCTGACTTACACATACATCAAGAATCAGCATATGAATCTCAACAATGGTGACCATTAAAAAATTATTCATGCTGCAATGCATGCTGGGAGCCATGGATAAGGTTTGTATTATGGTAGTACCCAGCATGCTTTGCAGTATGAATAGGTTTTTAATGATCACCATTGTTGAGATTCATATGCTGATTCATGATATCTGTTTTAGTTTTGGTAATGAATTACATTTTCTGTAAAATCCTTCATATTATCTGATATTAATAACATTGCTAGTTTTTATACTGTAGAGTTTCAAATCAAATTAATAATTTATTACCCTTTTAATCAGAGACTAGACTCTGAATGAGATCAGTAAATCAAGTCATTAACTGATAATTGTCATCATCAAACCTTGACCACCATTCCCAATCACATTTTTCCTTGAATTTTGTGCCATAACAAATGTTTGATAAACACTCAATTACAGCAGTCAAAGAAATACTTGTACTCTATAGTCAAGGGTCAAGAGCCCAACTAAAGCAAACACTGATCTCCATCATGGTGACCTTAAACCTTGTAGTTCTTGTGTTTCTCTGTCCTTCAGTGATTCTGCTTGTTAACAGCAGGTGTTCATCACTAATGATCAATTATCACTTAATTGATCACTTAAGTACAATTATTATTCAATTATCATTCTGGGATCTGAAATGTTCTTTAACTCATTCAGTTTGAGTTCTGTTTCAGTCATTCAAGCCACTTCAAGTTTTTCAGTATTATTTGAGTGCAGTGAACCCAATTTAATTGAGTAAATATATTGTTAGGTTTTACAGTGTAATATCAGGGACAAAATTATAACTATGCAACCGTCTACTACAGTATCGAGTCAGGGAGTGCATTGTAGTCTCCCTGAGGAAAAATTGTTTTCATTTGTTGCTATAGGAGAGGAAGATTTCTGCAAACTCGTTAATTCATCTAAATCGACAACTTGTATGTTAGACCCTATACCGACTAAGCTACTGAAAGAGATGCTTCCACAGATCATAGATCCTCTTCTTAATATCATTAATTCGTCTTTGTCTCTAGGATATGTACCAAAAACCTTTAAGCTGGCTATGATAAAACCGCTTGTTAAAAAACCGCAACTTGATCCTTCAGAATTAGTCAATTACAGGCCGATCTCAAATCTGCCTTTTCTGTCAAAGATATTAGAAAAAGCAGTATCCTCACAACTGTGTTCCTTTCTTGAAAGAAATGATATCTGCGAGGATTTTCAGTCAGGATTTAGACCGCACCATAGTACTGAGACAGCTCTCATTAGAGTTACAAATGATTTACTTTTATCATCCGATCGTGGTTGTATCTCTCTATTAGTGTTACTTGATCTTAGTGCTGCATTTGACACAATTGACCACAACATTCTTTTAAATAGACTGGAAAACTATGTTGGCATTAGTGGAATTGCACTAGCATGGTTTAAATCATACTTATCTGACCGTTATCAGTTTGTAGCAGTAAATGAAGAGATGTCTTATCGATCACAAGTTCAGTATGGCGTACCACAAGGCTCAGTACTAGGACCGCTGTTGTTCACTCTGTACATGCTACCATTAGGACATATCATTAGGAAACATGGAATTAGCTTTCATTGTTATGCCGATGATACTCAGCTGTATATTTCTTCAAAACCTAACGAAACTTACCAATTCACAAAATTAACGGAATGCATAGCTGATATAAAAAATTGGATGACTAGTAATTTCCTACTACTAAACTCTGAAAAAACAGAGATTCTAATTATTGGACAAAAAACTTCCACACGTAATAACCTAGAATACTGTCTAACCCTTGATGGCTGCTCTGTTAAGTCTTCGTCGTCGGTTAGGAACCTGGGTGTGCTCTTTGATAGCAATCTTTCATTTGAAAGTCATGTGTCTAGTATCTGTAAAACCGCATTTTTCCATCTTAAAAATATATCTAAATTACGACATATGCTCTCATTAACAAATGCGGAACAATTAGTTCATGCTTTCATGACAACAAGACTAGATTATTGTAATGCTCTACTGGGTGGTTGCCCTGCACGCTTAATAAATAAACTACAGCTGGTCCAAAACGCAGCCGCTCGAGTTCTTACTAGAACCAGGAAATATGACCATATTAGCCCGGTTCTGTCAACACTGCATTGGCTGCCTATTAAACATCGTATAAATTTTAAAATATTGTTGATTACTTACAAAGCACTAAATGGTTTAGCTCCGCAGTACTTGAGCGAGCTCTTAACGCATTATAGTCCTTCACGTCTATTGCGATCTCAAAATTCGGGCCAGTTGATAATACCTAGAATTTCAAAATCGACTGCGGGCGGTAGATCCTTTTCCTATTTAGCACCAAAACTTTGGAACAGTCTTCCTGCCATTGTCCGGGAAGCAGACACACTCTGTCAGTTCAAAGCTAGACTAAAAACACATCTCTTTGACCTAGCATACACATAATATAGACTTCTATAATTCAATATTGGGCTGCATAGATTAGGTCAGCCGGAACTGGGAACACTTCCCTTAAATCCTGATGTACTCGTTACATCATCATAAGAAGAATGGCATCTACGCTAATTTTAGTGTCTTTGTTTATCCCGAGGTTTTCCCGCAGCCGACCGGATCCAGGCCGTATCCAGATCTGACTAGGAGCTTTGCCTGGACCCGATGACAACGCAGTGCTGAAGTGCCAACTAGCCTCTCCCTATGGAGGATCCCTTTCCCACTCTACAGATAAAATGTTGTGATTCCGGTTCGCGTACCCACCCCGAAGTGATAAAATAAAACAAAATTCTGTATCAAATTTACAGTTACTGTAAATCCGGCCTCTAGTTCATAAACGCCAGAGGAGAACTGGCCCCCGACTGAGCCTGGGTTCTCCCAAGGTTTTTTTTTCTCCATTAGGTCACCTGATGGAGTTTTAGGACACCAGTAGGTCCAGTAGGAGTTTTTCGGTTCCTTGCCACTGTTGCCTTTGGCTTGTTCAGTTGGGGATATTCAAAATAATTAGCCAAGCATTAATACCATTGATCAGCCCTACCAAACGTGGATGTTTTTTCACTAAGAAACAAACATTATGTTATTTGATTGATATTGTGAAGCTGCTTTGATGCAATTTATATTGTGAAAAGCGCTATATAAATACACTTGACTTGACTTGACTTAATAAGTGAAGCTGGTAATGCTGTTTGTGGAGTTGTTCAATCCTCCACTGAGATCTTCAGAGATTTAAACATTTTATCTTCAGTGATTTCATCTAATGTTGTGTCTGAAGTCAGGTGCAGTTCTTGTGTTTCTCTGTCCTTCAGTGATTCTGCTTGTTAACAGCAGGTGTTCATCACTAATGCTCAACAATCACTTAATTAATCACTTAATTAATCACTAAATTAATCACTTAATTTCTTGACTGCAATATCTACTTTTAGTGAACTCAACTGAAATAATTTCAGAGTACTCATAACTATTGTTTTTTATGAACTTAAATGAATTGAGGTAATAAGTTTCCTCAAATGTATTGAGTTAGCTTAACTCATTGGATTTGACTTTGTGTGTGATATTGTGAGCTAGCCGTAACTGCAAGTGCTCTGAGTTCATTTAAAGTTTCATTTCACTGTTTTTACTCAATAAAGTAAAGTTTCAGCTGTATACAGTATTAAATGCTGTGAAAAGTTTAATTGTGTATTAAGAAATATTACTGTTTTAGTAAACTCGATTAAAATAAGTTCAGAGTACTAATAACTATTGTTTTTTTATAAACTTAAATGAATTGAGGTAATCGGTTTCCTCAAATGAAATGAGTTAGCTTAACTTGTTGGGTTTTACAGTAGCTCTGCTTCCGGGAGTCCTAGCAAGGGTTTATTTTTGGATGAAGGGACCTTCTTTCTCAAGTGCAGGGGTCAATATATCGCCCCCGACCGGAGATCTGGAAACTTTGGGTCTGGGCCCTGAGGGGTACCAGCTCATAGATTCTGGTCTTTCAATTGAGATTGTTGAGACTATTTTAAGTTCTAGAGCTCCCTCCATGAGGAAGCTGTACGCTACGAAGTGGAAGCTCTCGGCTATTCATATACCTATTGATGGAGCTTCTATTGGGGGACATCCCCTAGTCTCCTGCTTTTTGCGCAGTGCCAGTCGGCTGAAGCCTATCTGCAGGCCGCAAGTCCCTTCCTGGGAACTTTCAGTAGTCTTGAAAGGTTTATATGGGACTGGTTTCTGGTTTCTCCCAAGGTTTTTTCTCCATTCTGTCACCTGATTGAGTTTGGGTTCCTTGCCATTGCCTTTTCTGACTTGCTTAGTTGAGAACACTTAATATTCAACAATATTATCGATCTGACTGTACTGACGCTGCTGTATGACAACTGAACTGAGCTGAACGATGACATATTTTTTTAGCAGGACTGCTTTATAGATTAAATGAACTAATTTAATAATTTATGATCTTTACAAAGGAACTGAATCAACACTGAACTGACTTAAGCTGAACAATAGAAGAAATACATAATTTTCCTGTTATCACTGTGAAGCTGCTTTGAAACAATCTGTATTGTATAAAGCGCAATGTAAATAAAGGTGACTTGACTTTTATTCATTTGAGCCCCTATAGTCAGCCTCAAAAGTGACTGACTTTTAAAGTTTCTCTTTTGTTAACACTGACTTTGCTTAAAAGAGTAGGAGATTTTCAGGCACTGTCAGTAGCCTCCTCCTGTTTAGACTTTTCCCCTTGACTAGTCTATTATATATATCATGTATATATATATATATATATATATATATATATATATATTGTGGCGAACAGGACGGCCGAGGGACGTGAGAGAACGGCGCGAGGCCGGTGGTGCGATTGCTAATGAGCAACACCTGTGAAACACACCGGTCTCGCATCTCTCACGGAGGAGCGGAAGCATAAAGGAGGAGCGACGACGTTGATGATCGAGAGAGGAACAGGCCTGTATTTTAGTTGTTTTGTTTTTGGTATTTTACTTTAGCCAGCAGTCGTCCGCGAGGGGCTGCTGGCAGTTATGTTTATTTTCGGTAGCCAGCAGTCGTCCGCGAGGGGCTGCTGGTGGTATTTTGGTTAGTTGTTTTATTTTAAATAAATTATATTTTGACTGTTCGCCGGTTCCCGCCTCCTTCTTCCCTGAACATTGCTACATATATATATATATATATATGCCTGCATCATGTCTGTACTTTCTTCTGCACTGGAAGCTCCGGTCAGCAAGACAAATTCCTTGTGTGTGTAAATATACGTGGCAAATAACGCTCATTCTGATTCTGATTTCCCCTTGGTTTGTTGATGTTGGAATTGTTGTGCCCATAACGCCAACTCCATTAAGCAGATTCAAAGTTCCTATTCGAAAGGGAACATCTCAGGTTACATAAGTAACCCTGTTCCCTGAGAGGCAACGAGACGCTGCGTTGCCACACCTTGGGGCATGCCTGAAAGTGCCTTCCTTCAGACAACAGAATCTGATGGAGTGTTTCTCAGGCACCTATTTGCCAACGCCATGAAGCAGTATCTCGTTCCCTCTCAGGGAACCGGGTTACATAGGTAACCTGAGACTTTCTTAACTCTGTTCCTGGAGCTACCCTAGCAGTGCACATTTAGTATGTCTCCTTAATTAAACACACTTGATTCAGGACATTATTGGTAGAGACTCCAAGATCTGAAATGGGAGATTCATGGATGTCTTCAGGAACAGGTAAGAAAACCACCGACAAAGAGACACAGTGTTCCCCACACCACTTTCATTTCAATTAATATAATATACAGCTCACACATTTAAAAAAAAAAATTATAATAATTTTTGACAGAACAGCAGAAACAATCAGGAATAAATGGCTGAGAATTCTCACCTCTCAGTTCTAGCATGGGTCTCTCTTTCCAAGCCATAGGCATTATTTCTCTTTTTGTCCGCAAAATAAAATGGCTATTAATGAACTTGCGGATGCTGCAGATGTTGAAAGTCACCTTTGGATTCTGGATGGTGAAATATTGATCCAGCTGGCCACACCTGGTCTGTAACTCTGGCACAATTCTCTGAACAGTCACTCCTGCCTGTCTAACCTGTAGCTGAATGGATGCATTGAGTAGAATAAAAGATCAATGACTTAATTTAAAAAATATTAGGGACTGAGCAATGCAGAAAGTGTTCATCAGAATGCTTTCAAACTATAGCCCTCTCGTATAGACTTAACAGATCTGTAACAACATGGCAACTTTCCACATTTAAGGAGGCTCAAAGAAATACACAGAACCCCACAGCAGTCAAAAATAACAGAAAAATCTCTTTCCTTTCACTGTCTAAAGCCCTTGAAAGAGTGCTATCTTTGCCACTGCTTTCTGTATGTTGCTAAAACTCTGCTGCGGACAAGAGTGAACTCCAAATCATCTGTCCTCCTTCCACTGGACAGGTCCGCTGCCTATAAACCACCTGATGTATAAATGTTGCATAAGTACAACATTAATATAGAAATTTTTGCACATACAAATTCACATGCATATAGTATATTAGGATAAAACCTAACTTTTTGTAGTGTAAAATATCTGCACACCAGAACACTTTTTTCTATGACATTTCCCGGTGAAGATTGCTTAGCTCAAGACAATTCTGCTTTTAATTCTGTTCTACATTCTGAAATAACATTCTGAGATTATTTTCAATTTCACACAAATAATGACCAACAGTGTGCACTTGAATCTGAATAAGAAGATGACAGCCAATACCACAGCTTGTACAACCACTGCCTCATGCAGGTGAGCTGTTGCTGTCATGTGCTGTATTCATTGCACAACATTGGCGTCTTATATTTTTCCACATCTTATATGTTATGCCACTGTTACATGCTGGTGGAAGTTGTGATGCATCCGGTGACATATCCAGTTGTGAGTGGCACTGAATGTTGTGACACATGCCACTTAGCTGCTGGATTTCTGTGGCATGTTCAATTGTGCATGGCCTTTATATCCTTATATCGGCTTTACAGTAGTGTTATAGTAGTGTCACTCAACAAATGCTTTCGATGGAACTAATACACAACCATAAACAAACTTCCTATAATAATAATATACTGTATATATAAATGTTTTCCCACTACTTTTCTGCATTTTATTTCTGCTCTAGTTTGTGTACTAATCTGATACACGTACTTTATTTGTAAGTTGCTTCAGATAAACTTGTCTATTAAATAAATAAATGTAAATCCGCAACCATCACTTACTTCTTCATCAAACACAATGTGGAAAGGGAATGCATTGCAAAATGTCTTCAGATCGATGCAGAGATTATCTGGGTACACAGGCTCAAATCCCCTTAAAGTTTTATCTGATGTGGAAAGAAAAATCTAATTGATACATTCACCCATAAATACAAAGTTTACTCTACAATTAATATCAGGAAAACATGGTAATTTGTTTAGAAAATTAGTAATATACGAATGTTGCTGATTACAATTTACCATAATTTTGTGATTGACTAAAACTTTGGCTCAGCTAAGAGGTATACATAACTGTAGAATTAAAATAATAATTGTCAATTTTGTTGCATCTCAAATACATCATGGTCTTCCTAGAACAAATAATTGGGTAACACTATATTACGACCCGCAAACAACTGCGTAAGTAAACCGAAATTACGGTGTACGTTTCTGTAATTATAGTGTACTTCTGTGTAGGTATAAGGGAACAATATGTTAAGTTTTGGGTAATAAAGGGGTAACAAGCAGATATACAACCTGCAAAGAACTTTGTAAGTAAACCAAAATTACGGTGTACGTTTCTGTAATTATAGTGTACCTCCGTGTAGGTATAAGGGAACAATATGTTAAGTTTTGGGTAATAAAGGGGTACAACCAGATATACAAGCAAATTATCTATAATGTAATTATTTTAAAACAAACTGGTACCTATTCTGTTAATATATTCCAGGCAAAAATCTGTTGTATAAAAGTTTTTATCTCATTTCTGGCTAAATATGTTCTTGTGCAATATAGTTACAGGGTAATTTTGACATCTGTGGGTTGTAAATAAAACATTATATATATATATATATATATATATATATATATGTATATGGCTGTATGTAAGCACAGTAAGATAAAAATTTAATTTATTGGCTTTTCTTACTAAACTACTTAACGTTAAGCCAAAAAAAATAGTTTCTGCTATGATTTTAATTTAGAACGTACCATGTTGTACAGTACTTACCTTATCACATTGTATTGTAATGACATTTAAATGTTAGGGCAAATATACTGTGTAATTAAAACGTTTTTTTTTTGTTTGTTTTGTTTTCTTAATAAGAGTACCTTTCTCTGTAATTACTGTGCAAATCAGCCTGTTCTCACGTGAAATAGTGTTGTTTCGTATTGTTACATAGTAAGTAGTGTTTGTTACCCATTTCAACTGTGTATTTACAGGGTAAGTGTAACTACTGCGGGCTGTAAATTAAAGTGGCGCTTGTTACCCCCTTGTTCTGTGTAGTTACAGGGTAAATACAATATTAAACCAGTATGCTGAAACAGACAAACCTAGCTTCACCATTAGCATTATCAACACATTTCTAAATTAGTACTTGTTAAAGAACAGTAGCACAATTAAACCTAAAACATTTATTAAAACAAGTTTAACAACAAACAATCACAATGTTGAAATGACATAAACACTGTACAAACTGTAAACAGAAGAGAAATAATCTTGAAATCACACTGTACAAAGTGTATAAATAACAATAATCGCCAACAGTTGAACAGAGAAAACAAACAATTGGTTTAAACAAATTGTACAAAAAAAAAATCAATGCCGAAACTTATTTTTTATAGGTAGCAGCTTATTTTCTTTTTTCATTTACTTACAAAGTTCTTTGCAGGTTGTATATCTGTTACCCCTTTATTATCCAAAACTTAACAAATTGTTCCCTTATACCTACACGGAGGTACACTATAATTACAGAAACGTACACCGTAATTTCGGTTTACTTACGCAGTTGTTTGGGGGTCGTGATATAAAGTGTTGCCAATAATTGTATTCTATCTTTACCCTTTTCTGGATGTATCAAGCTTCTGACTGTGCCCCAGTGGTTTTTCTGCACAGGATTTTGAGACTTCTTCAGGAGGGATCTTTTAGAAAAGTCCTGGAAAGAAAACAGTGAAGGTGTATTTTATACTCAATAGTATACGTAATGTTGTATATAACTGTGAAATAATACATTTATTATTAATATATTTTACAACATATATCTAGAACACCAAAAATAAATTGTGTAGAGTTGGTGAGAAAGCATTTTCAGTGCATACTTTGTCTAAGAACACTGGTGTGATGAGGGAAACAATATGCTCCTTTTCCCCTATCCTCTCAACTTCCTCTATCTGGTTCACTATTTCCATCTTTATTGTGCTGTTGAAGAAGTCTTTGGCCACAGCTCCAATGATACCTACAGCATCAGAAATTGACCAGTCACCCAGAAAATGCAATTATAGCTTGCAGATGGATGGATGGATGGATGGATGGATGGATGGATGGATGGATGGATGGATGGATGGATGGATGGATGGATGGATGGATGGATGGATGGATGGATGGATGGATGGATGGATGGATGGATGGATGGATGGATTACCAGGGACAATATGACAAAGACCTCGTCGGTCTGAGTAGTAGTGTAACAGCAAGGTGCCGTCATTGTTGTTTTTTTCTACACGGAATGATGGTGCGTTCATTTCCAAAAATAAAATAAATACAGCACAAATTTGCTATAGATGTTTTGCATAGATGCATATGAAAGATCACACCATATGTTTTTGTAGTTCTTATCACAAGAATAAATATTTATAAATGATTCTGAATCCATGAATGAATAAATCACTAACTCAGAAAAGTAATATTGAGTGAGAATGAAAGGTCTTATTTTGGCACATCAAAAGTGGGCTATTAATTCTGGATTAACAAATAAATTATGAAACAGTGTCTTTGATCGAAATTCTCCTCAAGATGTTTATGAGAATAATAATGTCCTGCTCACTTTACCTAGTAGGACAGAGAGAGATAGCTGTGCAGTGAATCCAGATTCTCCATAAACTCAAATAGATTTCCTCCAAGGGTGCGCAACATATGATCATATCCAGACCTTTTGCAGAATTCAAAGAAGTATTCTCCAAACTGCCTCAGCAACACACTTTGTTCAAGGTCTTTGAATAAACACAGAAAGTGTACATTAACTTTGATTTAGGCGATTGTGGCGAACAGGACGGCCGAGGGACGTGAGAGAACGGCGCGAGGCCGGTGGTGCGATTGCTAATGAGCAACACCTGTGAGGCACACCGGTCTCGCATCTCTCACGGAGGAGCGGAAGCATAAAGGAAGAGCGACGACGTTGATGATCGAGAGAGGAACAGGCCTGTATTTTAGTTGTGTTTTGTTTTTGTATTTTACTTTAGCCAGCAGTCGTCCGCGAGGGGCTGCTGGCAGTTATATTTATTTTCGGTAGCCAGCAGTCGTCCGCGAGGGGCTGCTGGCTGTATTTTCGTTTGTTTGTTTTATTTAAAAAAATATATATTTTGATGGTTCGCCGGTTCCCGCCTCCTTCTTCCCTGAACATTGCTACAGTGATAAAGAACAAGCACGCTCTCTCTAATTAATACTGCTGGGTGCTCTGAAAATCAAACACAGTCTTAAGAAAGAAGTGAAAGTGCTTTACCAAGCATCTTGCAGGCCTCTGACACTAATTGCATGGTGATGTCATCTGTGTACACTTCATGAGTCATAAAGGTGTCTTGAACCCTTGCCTCATCCCTGCAAAAATCCAATCAAAACCTTTCTGTGTAAAATTAAGTAATTTATAGGAGTGTTATGGATGCCCACCTTAGCGTGTCCCATGTCTCTTCTCCAAATCTGTCAATCACTAGAGACTTCAAACATGTGTTGATGAATCCATACTGGACAAGAGAGTTAAACACACAGCCATTTGACATGTTTTGTAGGAACAATACTGAAGATTAAATTCACATAGCAAGAACGAATGTTTGTAATGCACAGAGAAGACAAGTGTCACAAGGGCTATATATCAGTTACTAAAAGGTTTTATGTCAAACATTCTATTGCACTATGTTTGCTTTCTCTACAAGTGGATTTGTATGTTGGTTTCAAAAATATAACTTAAAAAAACTCCTAAATTAGAATAATTCATCCTCCAAAACTAATATTCAGTCAAGGGTAAAATAATGAAGGGCTGGGGCAAGTATTTTATTTTTATATGCAGTTAGGTGCATAAGTTTGCTTACCTTTGGCAGAATCTGCAATATGTTTATAATTGTAAAAATAACATGGATCATATAAAAGAGCAGTTTGCTTTATTTAGTACTGCCCTGATTAAGCTATTTCACATTACAGAGACTTACTGCTCCACATTACAAAATAATAACTGTATTTACAAATTATCATGTTCAAAGTATAGATCCCAGCTATTTTCTTATAGTACGAAGCTTTGTCAATGATCAGTGACTGTTTATATGTTTTGTGATAGTCCCTGTTTCGTCCTGAGTGAAGCTACCCACCATTTTAAGAAAAATCCCACCGCACAACTTTTCCAGCATTTTGTGCTCTTCTCAATAATAGCTATATGACCTTGAGATCATGCATTTAACATTTCTAAAATGGATGTAAACTTTTGTAGACAGCACCCTAAAAAAGGGGTTTTCCTTTATATATTGAATTACGCATTATATTGTGTTATTGTTTTAGGGTTAAAGGAAATGTCTGTAAACTTAATAGAAAATGTCCTGGCAGACAATTACCAGTACCTTTTCTGTTTTTCTATACGGATTTGTATTTTACAGTGAGGATGATCGGTGTATATTGTTATTATTTTATATAGCCCTATAATTTAATATTTACTACATACAGCCCTATATTTTTTATGCAGTAATTATGAAGGCCAATTATACAATTAGATATCATATATCTTATATGTGTATAAATTCTGCAAGAGGTATTTAGGCACTCACCTGCATATAATGTACACAACGTCAATAAAAATGCAATAAAGCAAAATGTATAGCATATACAGAACATTTGCTGCAAGTAAAATACAATTGGAATATCCTTACCATTTTTCTATCAGGTTGTTTTCCTTGGGCACATGAAAGCTTACAGTTGATTTACTCAATTTTTTTATATTCCATGGATCAAACATCCACATCCATGTCCATCATGATTAAAAAAATAATACCAGGCTACAGTTCAATTCAGGAATAAACGAGAATTCCAACAAATACAGCTTCTCTTCAACTATTTACAATATGATTCATCAGAAGTCCCAAACATGCACGACCCGAAATGTCCGCAGCAGGAGATACAGCACGAGCCCACAGGACAACATGAATGAGAACATGACCCTAATGAGAGATTGAAGACCCTCTGATGTCTTGCCAGTGGCGCCTCCAGGAAATATATTAACCTAGGGTGGCACACAAAAACGTACACTGGAAAAAAAAAATCTTACCTTCATTTGTAATTTCAAGATCTATTCCTACTTTATCTAACCCACAAAATTAAATGAATTTATGGGATGTAATTTGTCAAGTTGATATGCAGATCAAATTAAATGTTTTACTTGCATGAAACCTGTTAGTTTAGATGTTCTTACATAAAGCACATACTATATTCACTGTTTCTTGCGATTGTAATTCGTGTGTGAATACATTTATACTATGCATCGAAGGGAAAATTCAGGATCCACTCTGCCAAAAACCAAAACCTAAAAGGGAAATTACCGTTTATTTAATAATCAATTAAGTAATCAAATGTATTTAATAATCAACACTAATACACAGTTGTACAAACATTTAAATTACACATAGGGCAGTTTTTATATCAACTTTTTAGTAATAGAATTATGCTTCTACTCCAATTTGTTGGTGAAATATAACCATTTCAAAAAACTGCAGTAATAGCCTAACTTGTTTCCATGACAGATTTACTTAAACATAACCTATAATGAAGAAATCATTATGTTAAGTAAAAATATAATGAAAAGGTTAGGTAAAAAATAATGAATATGTAATTTCATACATGCATTTATCAAATTGCTCCTCTCTAGAATATTTTTTTTCTAGATAACTAAAGAGTTGTGGTCATTGAATAGCTTTGCTGAGGTAATTCTAAAATTAGTGGCATTGTTCATAAGCTGTTTTATTGATGTTTTTCTGCGTTTCAAACACTGATTGAGCAATTACATCAGATGATACATTTCAGTAATTTGTACTGTATCTTTCAACATAAACCTTCTAATGTTTATTCATGTTTATTTCTTGCTATAACTTAAGAAAAAGATATGATACGTGCCACTTGAATTAAGCGGCAAAAACACTTGTTTTAATTTCACGATACAATCAACAGATTTTGAAAGCTGAGACATTAGCCGTGTTTCCATAACCCTTTTTATTGCGCAAATTGAAATTGCGAATTGAAAATACGCCCAATGGAAACAAAAACTCCCATTTATCGCAAAAACGTTTTTACGCTTGCAGGTGGTTTTTCAGGCAATTCAAAAAAGGAATATATCGCAAAACTGCAATGGAAACCGTTTTTGCGCATTTACAGTCACCTGACGTTGATGGTGTGTTTGGACAGAAGACGAGACCGAGTTCTTCATTAAACTCAAAAAAGACAAGTACGTATTACAGGAATACTGGATTCTAAACAACAAAGAAATGCCACAATTTATCAAGACCCTGAAACAGAAATGAGTGAGAAACACCAGAAACTCCTCATATGAGCCGCTCACAGTATAAGAGTCTTTCCTTGTCATTAATGCTTGGATAACACGCACACACACGTCTCCTTCAGTTAATAATAATGGGCAGTGCAGCGGCTGGGATATACGAAAACCCACCAACATCCGTTGCCATGATTTTTGGAATTACTTAATATCGCGAGAGGAAAAATTACGTTTTAGTCGCATAACATCGGTTAATGGAAACGCCGTCAATTCGCAGTAGTTTATTGACATTTAGAAAATATCGCAAAAGTTTTGCGAAAAATTTATAATGGAAACGCACCTTTTGTTTCATATTAAAAGAGAAAAAACCTGCAAAGTTTATTGTGGTTATTTAATGTCAGAAGCTACAAATAATGTTTAATGAAGATTTGGTCACGCATCAACTGGAAATGTCTCTTACTGAACGAGAAGGGAACGAGACGTTGCGTACAGCTTATGCAAAACTAGAGGTATTTCGGATTTCGTGGAAACAGAGCTCGATTGCTTACAGAGAGGCCTTAAAAGCTGCTAGATCTGCTTACTTTTCAACCCTATTAGAAGAAAATAAACATAATCCTAGATACTTATTTGAAACAGTGGCTAAACCAACGAAAAAGAAAGCTTCAAGCACAGAACTTTCCGAGCGTGTTGACCGTAAAATAAAACCGATTGTTAAAAAAACGCAACCTGATCCTTCAGAATTAGTCAATTACATGCCGATCTCAAATCTGCCTTTTCTGTCAAAGATATTAGAAAAAGCAATATCCTCACAACTGTGTTCCTTTCTTGAAAGAAATGATATCTGCAAGGATTTTCAGTCAGGATTTAGACCGTACCATAGTACTGAGACAGCTCTCATTAGTTACAAATGATTTGCTCTTATCATCCGATCGTGGTTGTATCTCTCTATTAATGTTACTCGATCTTAGTGCTGCATTTGACACCATTGACCACAACATTCTTTTAAATAGACTACAAAACTATGTTGGCATTAGTGGAATTGCACTAGCATGGTTTAAATCATACTTATCTGACCGTTTTCAGTTTGTAGCAGTAAATGAAGAGATGTCTTATCGATCACACGGTCAGTATGGCGTACCACAAGGCTCAGTACTAGGACCGCTGCTGTTCACTCTGTACAAACTACCATTAAAAGATATCATTAGGAAACATGGAATTAGCTTTCACTGTTATGCCGATGATACTCAGTTGTATATTTCTTAAAAACCTAACGAAACTTACCTATTCACAAAATTAACGGAATGCATTGCTGATATAAAAAATTGGATGACTAGTAATTTCCTACAACTAAACTCTGAAAAAAGAGAGATTCTAATTATTGGACAAAAATTTTCCACACATAGTAACCTAGAATACTGTCTAACACTTGATGGCTGCTCTGTTAAGTCTTCGTCGTCGGTTAGGAACCTGGGTGTGCTCTTTGATAGCAATCTTTCATTTGAAAGTCACGTGTCTAGTATATGTAAAACCGCATTTTTCCATCTTAAAAAATATATATAAATTACGACATATGCTCTCATAAACAAATGCGGAACAATTAATTCATGCTTTCATGACATCAAGACTAGATTATTGTAATGCTCTACTGGGTGTTTGCCCTGCATGCTTAATAAATAAACTACAGCTAGTTCAAAACGCAGCAGCTCGAGTTCTTATTAGAACCAGGAAATATGACCATATTAGCCTGGTTCTGTCAACACTGCATTTGCTGCCTATTAAACATATAAATTTTAAAATAGTTGATTACTTACAAAGCACTAAATGGTTTAGCTCCGCAGTACTTGAGCGAGCTCTTAACACATTATAGTCCTTCACGTCTATTGCGATCACAAAATTCGGGCCAGTTGATAATACCTAGAATATCAAAATCGACTGCTGGCGGTAGATCCTTTTCCTATTTAGCACCAAAACTCTGGAACAGTCTTCCTACCATTGTCCGGGAAGCAGACACACTCTGTCAGTTCAAAGCTAGACTAAAAACACATCTCTTTGACCTAGCATACACATAATACATTATCGACTTCTATAATTCAATGTTAGGCTGCATAGATTAGGTCAGCCGGAACTGGGAACACTTCCCTTAAATCCTGATGTACTCGTTACATCATAAGAAGAATGGCATCGACGCTAATTTTAGTGTCTTTGTTTATCCCGAGGTTTTCCTGCAGCCTGCCGGATCCAGGTCGTATCCAGATCTGACTAGGAGCTTTGCCTGGACCCGATGACAACGCAGTGCTGAAGTGCCAACTAGCCTCTCCCTATGGATGATCCCTTTCCCACTCTACAGATAAAACGTTGAGATTCCGGTTCGCGTACCCACCCCGAAGTGATAAAAAAAAAAAAAATTCTGTATCAAATTACAGTTACCGTAAATCCGGCCTCTAGTTCATAAACGCCAGAGGAGAACTGGCCCCCGACTGAGCCTGGGTTCTCCCAAGGTTTTTTTCTCTCCATTAAGTCACCTCATGGAGTTTTATGACACCAGTAGGTCACTTGATGGAGTTTCTCGGTTCCTTGCCACTGTTGCCTTTGGCTTGCTCAGTTTGGGATATTCAAATTAATTAACCAAGCATTAATGCCATTGATCAGCCGTACCAAACGTGGATGTTTTTTTACACAAAGAAACAAACATTGTTATGTTATTTGATTGGTACTGTGAAGATGCTTTGATACAATTTATATTGTGAAAAGCGCTATATAAATATACTTGACGACGCATTGGGGAAACACCTTTCTCCTCATTAGAATACTGAAGCCTGATTCGCTTAATGCCATTGCATTGGCCAATGACTCTCAAGCGTGTGAAAATAATGGGGCATGGCGCCCTTCATAACACAACTCAGAGCGGCAGTATCTAAGAATCTTTCGTCTGAATCGTTCCCTTCTCAGGGAACCGAGGTTACATTCAGTAACCGGAGATATTCCCTTTCGAGATAGTCTCTTGACATTGCGTACAGGAGATACTGACGCATTGGGGAACGTGTAGTCACGCTGTGTTGTCGCAAAGGGCCATACATAACCCTAACTTAGTATAACATAAGCAGAAAAAGTACATATGCCGCCTGGCCGGGGTATTCCTTAATGATAACTCAGCTAAGATCGGCCTATCACTGCGGGGCTCATTAGCAGTATTTACGCACAAGTCAATAGAAATCGATTGAGGAGATCTCCTGAATTTGCTTTCTTAGCAAACCTGATTGAATCCCGAGCTCCCAGACAGGGAGGGTGGGGCCAAGACAGTTACTGAATGAGAACATGCATAATATTGAGTAGAAGAGGTGAAAAACAGCACTAACTATCAGAAACTATGACAAGACGATAGGTAATGCAATTTATACAGCAAGCAGCGAGTCTGGCTCGACCCACAGTATGTGATATACTACAATCTTATGCAATAATACATTCCGCTAGCCAGGCCTAGTCAACGAAACAGAGTTCAGGGCCCAGGGAACCACTGAAGTTATAAAGTGAGCATTGAGTTATGCGCTCGATAGATAGACATCTACAGGGTCTATCCTTTCTGCAAACCGTGGTACAGATCATAGAACTGGATGAGACGGCGCCATCAGTACAGTAAAGGACCTGAGAAGTTTGTGAAGAGACATCCAAATGATAGAACAAATATCCTGCTGCTGAACAAATATCGCCAATAGGTACACCCCTCGCACATGCCTAAGAGGAAGCCATACCCCTCCTGGAGTTGGCTCGCACGCTTATGGGGCAAGTTGCATTCTGTGAATCATAAGCCAGGGAATATCGCACCCACAACCCAATGGGATAGCCTCTGTTTGGACACCATTACACCTTTAGTGCGACCGGCATAACATATGTGGCCAGGGGCGTCAGGTACTGGAAGGAACTGTATGAAGCACCAAATATTTATACTAACGTTCGACTACGCCACCCGGTATATACCGGGAACTACCAGCCGCAAAACAGGAGGCGCACAGGTTCGTTACCGAAAAATGGGTGAGTAGAGAGACCTAGGCCAGGGAGTACCAAAGATGAGGCAGCTTTATTCAAATACAAAAGTTAAAAACCATCAATACAATAACATCTCAAGGGCACAATATTCACATTTCAAAAAAAGGAGTGAAAAACAAAAAGAAACACTTTACAAAACTTCAATATAAGAAAATAAAAATACAAAGGAAAACAAAAGAAAAAAGGAAACTTAAGGAGGGAGATAGCCTTCTGTGACCCTCAATTCACACATCACACTTAGTACCCACACACCCACCCTGGTGAGGTCAACTCAAGGAGCACGACACTCAAGGTGAATACTTTTAAACAGCAGCTAAACCCCTCCTCCATACACTTTCCTCGCCACTCCAATTACAAAGGGAAAAAAAGGACAACAATAAACACTAATTAGCGGGTACTAACCAGACCCGAATAAAGAAAAAGTCAGTTCACTAACAGGAAAAAAAAATACACAAAGACAATATTCAAATCAATCTCGCCTTGTAAATCAAAATAAGTTTAAACCTACAAAAATAAGTTACATTACATACAATACAAGCAAAAATAAGCACAAAACAAGAAAAAAGTAAAAAAATAAAAAACAGGGCCACGATCGCCCGCACACTCGAAGGGCAAGCCAGCCAGAAAACCAGCCAAAACAACTTCTGCTCTCACTCTTCGGCGAGCGATCGTCCAAGCCCGCTGTTATAAAACACAAAGTTCACTCCAGAAAAAGAGACAATGACCGGAATAAACCCAGGCAAGGCAGCAGTGCGCTACATCAACAGACGCGCATCTCGTCCCGTAATAAAGAGATGAAACCCTTGATTGTGTCCCTCAATCTGTCAAACATGAAACAGAAGAATTACTAACCAAACAATAAAAGAGACAAACCACGCGAATGGCTCTCATACATACCAGGAGATGTTCACAACGCGGTACTCTGCACAGTCGCTAACCATAACATGCAGGTGGTTTTTCGCTGACGAGCTACACAAAGACTCAAGATAGTAAACAAACACTCCATTGACAAAAATCCTCAAAGCAAACGTACCAACCTCAAAGCTAGCACAACGCAGAGACGGCACTCCAGATACTATCCCATTCACAAATGGCAACTTCCGGAAAGGGGCAGTACGGGTGACAACGCAACCCAAGTGACAAAAACCTCCCCATTTTATACAATGACACCAGACTGCTGATAGGTTCAGTATTGTCACATGACACTGGCCAATGACCAACTCGGGTACACTTCACCCTGCTGCACAAACAAAAAGCTGTTCAGAGAGTCTGATTTGCTTGGTGCGTTCAGCATTGATGTGCAGAGCGAGTACAGGACAAAGCGGCTGCGGAAAGGGGTTTTATGTGACCGTAGACCCACTCTGAGTGTAAGGAGAGAAGGTTATCACTTGATTTCTGAACGGCGTTGAAAGCACTTTAGGCACATAACCCTTCCATGGTTTCAGAACGACTTTAAAGTCATTAAAACCAAAGCTTAAGCAGGATTAGTTGACTGACAACGTATGCATGTCACCTATTCACTTAACAGAAGCGAGAGAGAGTCTTGAGAGAGAGAACTTTGAGCGAAACAGATTGAAGTGGCCGGAAAGGGGAGCATGCCAGGGCACTTAGGACTATTAGGTCCCAAGTAGGAATTGTGGTCAGGTGAGGAGGGTTAAATGTCTTGCGCCGTGTAAAAACATTAATACCAGATCACTCTTTCCCACTGACTGTTCATCAAAACCAGTATGAAAAGCTGATAAAGCAGCTACATATACTTTGAGTGTAGAGGGTGTGCGGGCATCATTCAAGCATTCTTGCAGAAAGGACATAATTAATGAGAACGAGCAGTTCACATGATCTACACTTTTTGAGTTACACTAATCAGTGAAAACCTTCCATTTATGCGTAGAGGCATCTGGTGCACTGGGCTTCACCTCAGAAATCGTTTTAATCACCTGCTGGGTCAATAAGACTGAAGCTGGCGAACTCCATTGGGTCCCACAACCTCGGCTTGGGGTGCCAGATCGAACCGTTCGCTTAAGATAAGAGGTCCTTCCTCAGAGAAATGGGCCATGGGGGGTCCGACAGCATTTAGACAAGGTCAAGTCAAGTCACCTTTATTTATATAGCACTTTTTACAATACAGATTTTTTCAAAGCAGCTTTACAGTGATAACAGGAATAATGCAACAAAGTTTGTTTCGGCTGTACAGCAGATCTAGAAGAAGGTAGCATCATAGTCCAGCTTAAAGGAGAACTCCGGGCAATTTTTAAGTTAATCTTGATCGTTATACCTTTGTGAGTACTGTCTATAGAAACTGGATTGGTGCTTGCAACACGGAGCTGCGACAACGAATGCCCAGAACGAATGTCTGTCCAACATGAACAGGGGCCTTAAATGTGAACAAGATGCGTTTAGCAACTTAGCCATTGTTTTAGACGGCAAGCTGAAGTCTCGCGCTGAAGTCCCGTGGGAACTCAGTTGTAGGCGGAAAAGGTAAATAGTGTCCAGGTGGGAGCGTAGTGAAGGGTGATAATCGGAGTTGCTTACAAGTGAAGAAGAAATGGTTCGTGTTTGTGCCTTTCTGAATTGTGGCAACAGAATGTGAAATAAGACTACAAAAACATTACTGCACATCCCTCCTCAAGCCGTATGTGCCCAAATGGAAGGAAAAATAAAGTTTACATTACCTCCACAGTGGTTGCACCCGTCTTCGTCCACGGAATGGCTTTTTTTCTTCAACCGGCCCCGCTGTGTTGTGCCTGTGTAGTCATCCTTGTCAAAGTGTTCGCTGCAAATGCGGTGTAAGGAAACCTGGGTCAGGCTTTGGGGATATGTATTCAAAAATTAGTAATTTTTCAATTAATAATTATTCATACGGGTGGACCCAGATAATCATACATGTTAAATCTCCCAAAAAGGGATAATATTTTCCCTGCATCTGTATTCATATGTGTACCTAGAAAATTAATCACAAGGGATTATAATTAATGGCATATGTAGACTATATTTTCCAGACAGGTTATTATCAGCTCAATTGTATATTAAAACTCAATCACAACAGATTATAATTAAGTATTTAATATCAATTATGTCTATCATAGATCTATCATCAGGGTAATCTTAAAGGGGATTAATTTATAATCGAATCATCTGTTTGTCCAGCAAACCTGATCATTCGATCTAATCAAACCTCACCAAAATTATCCTACTTATAGACTTTCAAGAGAAGTTATCCCTCTGGCCACAAGGGACAACCTTCCTGGTCTATAACGATACTGTTTAAGTATCAATAAATGTTGTAAAGCACGTAGCTTTGGATCTTTATACATTAAACGGACTTGAATGAGCAGAGACAGAATCAATAAATGAATATAATGCATTTAATAAAGGAAAACTACATATACGGTTACTAACGTTACAATAAATGTATTTACAAACACAATAATGGCAACGACACAATGAAAGAGAAAGCATCAATAAAGAGAGAGAGAATGAGAGAGAGAGAGAGAATCTGGAAGGATCAGTGGCAAATTACAGACCTTAAAACCTTTAAGGGACAACACGGGGAAACACACCTTAATGCTCTTAAAGCCCGGTACGAATACGTGCACTGGCTCGTTGTGTGGCTGCTTCGAAGGCATGTGGATGGCCTCCGTGGAAGAGTCACGTGGCCTGCGGATGGGTCCGGAGCGCGCACTTTTGAACGAAGGCTTAAAGGTCTCGGACGTAAAATTACCAAAGAAACGATTCAGGCTAAGTTCACTGTAGTATCTTGGAGTAACCACTAGGTGTCATTGTATTATAAGTGTTGTGTTTGATTTTGGAGCAGAAGAAGATGTGACATGCGGGAAGCATGGTGTGTGTATGTCTTGCAACAAACTAAGTAAAGTATTGACTTTAACTATGTGAATGTAGTCCGCTTTCTGCAAAGATACTACATTTTTGGCGACGAGGATGGTGACACCCAGAGAAAAAAAAAAGGCCTGTGATGACAACATTGAGGATTAACCATGGCTACAGGAACTATTGGCTCACTAGCGGCATTTGATCCACAAGCTCAAACATGGGAGGAGTATTCTGAAGTATTGGAGCAATTTTTCGTGGCTAATGGAATTGAAGATGAGGGTAAGCAAAGAGCTATTCTCATAAGTGTTGTGGGACCACAAACTTACAGTGTGATGCGAAATATTCTTAGCCCAACTAAACCAAGTGAAAAGACTTTCCAGCAATTGGTAACAATGCTAAAAAATCATTTCAATCCTCAGCCAAGTGAGATTGTACAGCGATTTAGATTTGATTCAAGAATGAAGAATCCGACAGAGACTGTGACAGAATTATGTAGCAGAGTTGCGTCGTTTGGCACAAGATTGTAATTATGGAGCAACTTTAGACCAAATGCTGAGGGATCGACTTGTTTGTGGCATAGAGGATGATCGGATTCAGAGAAGGCTGCTCTCGGAAGCAAATCTGACGTTTGAAACTGCTTTTAAAATTGCAGTAGCCAATGAGGCCGCAAGCAAAAATGTGCTCGATTTACAAAGTAAATCCAGCGTACAGGCATGTAACAGCGTCATGTTTAAAGAAAGGAAACCGGATCGCTGGAAAAAGGGAGAAATGGGTGAACAAAAAGAATTAAGAGAATGTTACAGATGCTGTGGAACAAATCACAAAGCAAATGATTGTAGATTTAAAAAGGACAAATGTTATGTGTGTGAAAAAATAGGTCATATCGCCAGGGCCTGTCGCAACAAAAGTAAACAGAGTGGACCCGCAATAACTGGAAGAAGTGGAAAAGTTGTGCGGCCGCATCGAGCATTCAATGTAAGTGACAATAATGACAGTGATGAATTTGAAGAAACATTCACTTTGGCATGTGTACAAACTGATGCACTGAAGAAAGTAAAACCCCTCATTGTTAAGTTAATTGTTAATGGCAGACTGATTAACTTTGAGATTGATACTGGATGTAGTGTCAGTCTTATGAGTGAGGGAATGTACAAGGTCATCTGGAAAGACTATGAAGCTCTCAAACTGAGACTTAAAAAAATCAAGTTGAGAACGTATACAGGAGAGCCATCGGGAATAGTGGGGGTGGCTGATGTAGAAGTAAAATACCAGCAGCAGGAAAAGATAATGCCACTTGTTATAGTGAAAGGAACAGGGCCATGCTTACTAGGCCGATCCTGGCTTGAAGAGCTCCAAATGCAATGGAGTGAGATAAAGCTGGTGCAGTCGGAGATGACGTTGCAACAGGTGCTTTTCCAGCATGAGGAAGTTTTCAAGGAGGAGCTGGGGACATTAAGGGGTACTACTGCCACTCTTCATGTGCCGACTGATGCCACACCCAGGTTTTTCAGACCTAGATCTGTGCCATTTGCCCTGAAAACAAAGGTGGATGAAGAGATTAATCGACTGCTGCGGGACAAAATCATCTCACCTGTTAAGTATTCAGAGTGGGCAGCTCCTGTTGTTCCTATCTTGAAACCAGATGGCAGTATAAGATTATGCGGTGACTACAAACTCACAGTCAACAGAGTGTCAACATTGGAACAGTATCCAATACCACGGGTGGAGGATCTTTTTGCTCGGTTGGAGGGAGGAAAACAGTTCACAAAATTGGACATGAGTCACGCATACCAACAAATCATCCTGGATGAAAGCTCCAAGAAATACTTGACAGTGAATACACAAAAAGGGTTATTCACATATAATCGTTTGCCCTTTGGAGTTGCTTCAGCTCCTGCTATCTTCCAGAGAACAATGGAGGGATTGTTGCAAGGTATTCTGGGAGTAGTAGTTTATCTTGATGATATATTGGTGACTGGCGTAAATCAAGAGAGTCACTTGAAGACACTGGATGAAGTGCTGGCGAGACTGAAAGAAGCTGGTTTGCGATTGAAACGGGGAAAATGCATGTTCATGACAGATGAGGTGGAATATTTAGGCCACAGAGTAGATGCCCAGGGTTTACATCCGATGGCAATTAAAGTGAAAGCTATTGAAGAAGCACCAGAACCAAGTAATGTCGCGGAACTCAAAGCATATCTGGGCTTGTTCAATTATTATAATAAGTTCCTTCCAAACCTGGCAAAGTTGCTAGCTCCTCTACATCTGCTGCTGAGAAAAGAGGTTCGGTGGATGTGGAAAAAGCCACAACAAGAAGCTTTTAAAGAATCTAAATCCCTCCTAAAATCAGCAGAGGTGCTAGTTCATTATTCCTCAGATTCCGAACTGGTTCTGGCTTGTGACGCCTCTCCCTATGGGGTGGGTGCAGTGCTCTCGCAGCGTAAAAAAGGAGAGAGTATGGAGAAACCCCTTGGGTTCATGTCAAGAACACTTACATCTGCAGAGAAGCGTTATTCACAGTTGGACAAAGAAGGCTTAGCTGTGATTTTTGGCATCCAAAGATTTCATAAGTACTTGTTTGGTCGGGCATTTACCATTTGCACTGATCATAAGCCCTTGATCCATTTGTTCAATGAAACGAAGGCAGTTCCTCAAATGGGATCACCCAGAGTGCAAAGGTGGGCTGTAATGTTACAAGCATATCAGTATAATATTGTGTACAAGCTAGGGAAATACCATCAAAATGCTGATGCTCTAAGTAGACTCACAGCGCCAGGTGAGGGAGAACCTGAGGATACTAATGATCAGGTGCTGATGATGGACTTAATGGATGACTCGCCTGTCAGTGCAGCACAAATTCGGAAATGGACGTCACACGACATAACACTCTCAGTGGTACATGAGTACATATTAAAGGGCTGGCCTAAGAAAGTAGAGCCTCAAGTGTTACCGTACCATCATAGGAGAGATGCTCTGAGTGTCAAAGATGGATGTGTGACTTGGGGAGCGAGAATCATTATTCCATCACAAGGTCGAGCGGCTGTATTGAAGCAATTACATCAGACTCATTCCGGCATGTCAAGAATGAAGGGATTGGCCCGATCATACATGTGGTGGCCGGGTATGGATCAGGATGTAGAGAGAGTGGTTCAGAATTGCGAAGTATGTCAGCGTTTCAGAAAGGCACCTGCTCAAGCTCCTTTGCACCCGTGGGAGTGGCCGGGCTCACCCTGGGAAAGACTTCATGTAGACTATGCAGAGCCCTTCTTAGGAAGAATGTTCCTCATTCTGGTTGATTCTCATTCTAAGTGGATGGAAGTTTATCCTGTCACACATGCCACGTCCCAAATTACAATTGAAAAGCTGAGAATGTGTTTCAGTACCCATGGATTACCCAAAATGTTAGTGTCAGACAATGGAACATGCTTTACCAGTAATGAGTTGGAAACGTTCATGAAAAACAATGGCATTCAGCATGTAACGTCAGCTCCTTACCATCCTTCTTCAAATGGTCTAGCTGAACGTGCTGTTCAAACTTTCAAGGAGGGGATGAAAAAGATGAAAGGTGGCACTGTGGAGACAAGAGTAGCAAGATTCTTGTTTAATTATAGAATCACTCCTCATACAACAACAGGGTTGTCACCTGCTCAAATGCTAATGTCACGGAAGTTGAGATCCACATTTGACTTACTCATTCCTGATATGAAGTCCAAAATTCTAAAAAAACAGCAGAAACAAAAAGAAAGCCATGACAAAAGCTGCAAACTTAGAAGTTTTGAAGTGGGAGATTCAGTGTACGTGAGAAATTATGGTGGTGGACCCAAATGGATTCCTGGAGTAGTGGAATGTTGTACAGGACCTCTTTCATACAAGACTGTTCTAGGGCATGGACAAACTGTGAAAAGACATGTGGACCAAATAAGAAATCGCAGTACAGATGAGATGCTTGAGACTGCACTACCCACAGAAAATGAACAGGATGGTGACACTTCTGCATTGTCTAGTGGGGATAATGCACCTGCCGAACAGGAGATGGTTTCTCTTGAGGAAGGACCGTCGATAGAAGTGACTGTTGTAGAAAAAGAGATTAACCAACCTACATACCTGAGAAGGTCGGAAAGAGAGAGACGTGCTCCGGCTCACTTGAAAGACTATGTTGCATAAGTTAAGTCAGTAACAGACAATTGATACAAAATAACTGGGATAGTTGAGTTTAAAAAAAAAAAAAAAAAAGTTAAGAATGTGGGGGTGTTATATTGGTTCATTCTGTAAGTAATATTATTGGTATTTAACTTAAGAGGGAGGGGATGTAGTATCTTGGAGTAACCACTAGGTGTCATTGTATTATAAGTGTTGTTTGATTTTGGAGCAGAAGAAGATGTGACATGCGCGAAGCATGGTGTGTGTATGTCTTGCAACAAACTAAGTAAAGTATTGACTTTAACTATGTGAATGTAGTCCGCTTTCTGCAAAGATACTACATTCACTTACTCATCTGAGGAAATGAACAAAGTAGAAAGGAAAAATAAAACTTAAACAAACAAAAGAAAAAGATCCCCGGAGGAGGATCACGAAGGAGTTACATGGTGATGCCAGTAAGAGGAGGAGGAGAGCGAGAAGAGAGAGAGAGAGAGATCCGTAAGGATCACAGTTTTTCAAAATTCACCTGGACAAAACCCTCTGAGAGACCACAAGAAATTAACATCACCCTAAACGGGGGTAAACAAATCTTAATGCTATGAAAGCTTAGTAGACGAAATACTTGCATATAGCTCTTTTGTGTGGCTGATATGAAGAAGGCGTGTGTGTCTCGATCCTGGGAGCGTCACGTGTTCACTCGTTCTTCCAGAGCGAGCCAAGTGCGGTGATTTTGAATGTCCGTTTGAGGTGAAGTTGCCGGTTGATGATTCAGGCTAAGTTCATTTCACTCGTCGGTGTAAATTAACAAAGTAGAATTCGAAAATGGAAAATAAAAACTTAAAGAAACAAAGCAAAGATCCCCTGAGGGGGAATCGCTGATCCGTTACATGATGCTATATGAGGAGGAGAGAGGGTAAGAGAGAAGGAGGAGACTGATCTTGATCTGTCATTTAAGAGGGTGAAGATGTCACACCCTCTGGGGCATGTGAGCCAATCCAAAGCGTTTCCTTTGGAGGGAGATTTTATGACTCTTTGTGTTCAGACACCACATTTGAATCTGTAACTTCATTGGGTGTTTTAAGAGAAAGAATCTTCGATTCTTATAATACCCCTGCGTCACAAAGGTAACAAAATGTAATGTAAATTAACAAATGGGGAATGAAGTTTGGAATTCATAGAGAGCAAATATGGTTCACATATTTGTATACAAAGTCTAAAATATTAACCCATTAGAGTTTACAAGAAAACAAAGGCCAAAACAACATCCGAAGGGAAATCATGAGAAGTGAAAATTAGATATATGTTTATACATTTCTCAAGGGGTTATATATATATATATATATATATATATATAAGATTAACAGGATTTATTTCTCCTCCTCAGGAGAAGTAAGTGAGAGTCACATCTCTCACGAATTCCCTTCTAGAGGTCGTAAAAATCCGTATCTATTGTAACAGGATATTCACTAGTCAAGTCAAGTGTATTTATATAGCGCTTTTCACAATATAAATTGCATCAAAGCAGCTTCACAATATCAATCAAATAACATAACAATGTTTGTTTCTTAGTGAAAAACATCCACGTTTGGTAGGGCATTGATCAAATGGTATTAATGCTTGGTTAATTTGAATATCCCCAACTGAGCAAGCCAAAGGCAACAGTGGCAAGGAACCGAAAAACTCCATCAAGTGACCTACTGGTGTCCTAAAACTCAATCAGGTGACCTACTGGTGTCCTAAAACTCCATCAGGTGACTTAATGGAGAGAAAAAAAAAACCTTGGGAGAACCCAGGCTCAGTCGGGGGCCAGTTCTCCTCTGGCGTTTATGAACTAGAGGCCGGATTTACAGTAACTATAATTTGATACAGAATTTTGTTTTATTTTATCACTTCGGGGTGGGTACGCGAACCGGAATCACAACGTTTTATCTGTAGAGTGGGAAAAGGTTCCTCCATAGGGAGAGGCTAGTTGGCACTTCAGCACTGCGTTGTCATCGGGTCCGGGCAAAGCTCCTAGTCAGATCTGGATACGGCCTGGATCCGGTAGGCTGTGGGAAAACCTCGGGATAAACAAAGACACTAAAATTAGCGTAGATGCCATTCTTCTTATGATGATGTAACGAGTACATCAGGATTTAAGGGAAGTGTTCCCAGTTCCGGCTGACCTAATCTATGCAGCCTAACATTGAATTATAGAAGTCTATAATATATTATGTGTATGCTAGGTCAAAGAGATGTGTTTTTAGTCTAGCTTTGAACTGACAGAGTGTGTCTGCCTTCCGGACAATGGTAGGAAGACTGTTCCAAAGTTTTGGTGCTAAATAGGAAAAGGATCTACCGCCAGCAGTCGATTTTGATATTCTAGGTATTATCAACTGGCCCGAATTTTGAGATCGCAATAGACGTGAAGGACTATAATGCGTTAAGAGCTCGCTCAAGTACTGCGGAGCTAAACCATTTAGTGCTTTGTAAGTAATCAACAATATTTTAAAATTTATACGATGTTTAATAGGCAGCCAATGTGTTGACAGAACCGGGCTAATATGGTCATATTTCCTGGTTCTAGTAAGAACTCGAGCTGCAGCGTTTTGGACCAGCTGTAGTTTATTTATTAAGCGTGCAGGGCAACCACCCAGTAGAGCATTACAATAATCTAGTCTTGATGTCATGAAAGCATGAACTAATTGTTCCGCATTTGTTAATGAGAGCATATGTCGTAATTTAGATATATTTTTAAGATGGAAAAATGCGGTTTTACAGATACTAGACACGTGACTTTCAAATGAAAGATTGCTATCAAAGAGCACACCCAGGTTCCTAACTGACGACGAAGACTTAACAGAGCAGCCATCAAGTATTTTAGGTTATTACGTGTGGAAGTTTTTTGTCCAATAATTAGACACTAGGCAAAACCAACACTCTGTGAGTGTGTGATTGGTCCAGACGCTACAACTACTTATACACTCCCAGATACCTTCATAGGACGGGACCTGGGCAATCGGACGAACATAACAACATGTCAAATATCTTTCGGTAAAGTCTTTATATGATGAAGTTAATAAAGGTGTGTGTGTGTGTGTGTGTGTGTGTGTGTGTGTGTGTGTGTGTGTGTGTGTGTGTGTGTGTGTGTGTGTGTGTTGGAATGTCTTCACCCTGAGTTGGGGTAGTTGGGTGATAAACATCTCTGTGAAGCTCTGTGTCTTGTCTGTTAAACCTCTGGGTGCCATAAAACTTGTCACCAAAATCATCTATGGTAGACTGGCTGGAGCCTACAACTAATTTACCTCCGTGAGTCCAAAGTTTAAAAGCTTTTTCAAATGTTTTAGACTGCATGAGTCAATCTGACAGGGTCCAGATACCTTACAGCGGTAATCTTTAGCGCGTAGTACTTGTATGGGAGTTTGCACATCAAGTTGAAGTACAACTAGCCACAACTGCAGAATCTCGAGGTCATGGAAAGGAAGACGATGAAAATTTAAGTTCTTATATTTCTTATATATATTCACAATTCGGAAAGGCACAAACACGAACCATTTCTTCTTCACTTGTAAGCAACTCCGATCATCACTCTTCACACACTACGCTCCTCCCACCTGGACACTATTTACCTTTTTCGGCTACAACTGAGTTCCCACGGGACTTCAGCGCGAGACAACAGCTTGCCGTCTAAAACACTATTTATGTGAATTTAAACAATGGCTAAGTTGCAAAAAAGCATTTTGTGGGAACGTGGGAGAAACCAGGCTCAGTCGGGGGCCAGTTCTCCTCTGGACAAAGAACGAACACAGTGTGATTATAATTAAGGCTGCATCATAAGTCAGAATTCAGATCGGGATTGGTAGCATTCAAATATTCATCCAGTTCCTTTTGCTTGAAGGTCGATTCATCACGGAAGTATGGAAATGAAGCTGTCCATAGGGGTCTGTGTTAGAGCCCTGCGCGGGACTGTTTTCTTCATCCCGCTCACGCCCACGCCCGCCGAATTTCTGACCATTACCGCCCGCTCCCGCAACATATGTGTTACACTCCCGCCCCCTCCCGCAATATGTATGTCCACTCCCGCCCGCACCCGCCAAACTTTGAGAATTTATTCCCGCACAATAATAGAGATGCATTCATTTTGTGTCTTCTCCCGTCCCGCAGAAAAAAACACATATTTGTATTGCTATTATTTACCTCAACCCAGACGTGTCCATTGTAGATAAGTATTCTTGAACATTTGTAACAATGAACAAAGTCCAGTTCCTTTCCATCTTTATAACAAACAATTGAGAAACTTCTTCAAATGTCAGTCTTGCCTTGCTTAGGTTTTGTGCTGTAAATACCTTGTTTGAGTTTTTTTCCACATCATTTCTTGATATCTCCATCATGTCGCTAGACTACCTCCCAGTCCCGCAGTTTTTTTTTTTTTTTTTTAGCCGCCCATTCCTGCCCGCAGGAAAGTGAGATTTGCGCTGGGTCCCGTGGGACTCAATCCCAATGCAGCCCTCTAGTCTGTGTGGAGGCCTGTCTGGTTCTTGTGGTCTTTTTTGAGGATCAGTGTCGATGAGGCCTTCACAGGGGATTGTCTAGTTGACACAATCTCTGCTGACACTTCAGGGATGAGTTGTGGTCGTGTCTAGATGCAGGTCCACCATCTGATCTGGATATGGACTAGATCTGACTGACTACGCTAGCTTTGGGATAGACAGAGAGACTAATAATTAGCTTACATGCCATTCATGGTGTCTTATGGGAACTGTTTCAGGTTCCGGATTGACCTAATTTATGTAGCCTAACAGTCTTTTAACGGATGTGAATTATAGAAATGTGATAGTTTTATATGTATGCCAGGTTAAAGATATGTATTTTTAGTCTAGATTTAAAGTTCAGTTCATTTATTTATAAAGCACATTTAAGAACAGTCACATGGCTGCCCAAAGTGCTGTACAGGCAAAAGCTAAAAATCAAGGAGAAAACAACTAAGAAACTACAGAGTTTAAACTGACAGAGTGTGTCTGCTTCCCGAACAAGGCTAGGAAGACTATTCCAGATCTTGGGCGCTAAATAGGAAAATTATCTACTGCCTGGGGTTGATTTTTGACGGATGATTATCAACTGGCCGGAATCTTGAGATCGCAATAGATGTGAAGGACTATAATGCGTCAAGAGCTCGCTCAAGTTCTGGGGAGCTAAACCATTTAGTACTTTATAAGTAATTAGCAAGATTTTAAAATGTATGCATGGATAATCGTGGATGATTCTGCTTTATGTTGTATAAATGTGATCCTTCTTCCTTAATAAACTTGAGAACGTTATGGTACTGCACTGTCTCTGTGTCTGCTTGATCATTCTCCCAAGATTTCGCGCTGCTGCTGACACACATCACAGGAGTTAAGGCGCCTGTTTCCAGCTGATGACTGATAGCTTCGAGGCTGCAGATAGTCTACCTGAAAATAGACTAGGGAGCCAATGCAGTGTTGACCGAACCGGGCTAATATGGTCATACTTTCTGGTTCTAGTAAGCACTTTAGCTGCTGCGTTTTGGACCAACTGGGGTTCATTTATTAAGCAAGCAGGGCAACCACCACAAGAGCATTACAATAATCTAGCCTTAAGGTCATAAACACGTGACATGATGGAAAAATTCAGTTTTACAGATGCTAGAAATATGGCTTTCAAATGAAAGAACACACCAAGGTTCCTAACTGACAACGAAGACTTGACAGAGCAGCCATCAAGACACGTGTTAATTAAAATATCAGGGTTTTTTTTAATTATGTAGAAGGAAATTACAAGTCATCCCATTTTTATATTAACTATGCATTCTGTGAATTTAAGCGAGTATCATCAGCACACCAGTGAAAACTAATCCCATGCTTCAAAGATTATATCTCCCAAGGGTAGCATGCATAGGGTGAAAAGCAACAGTCCTACTGAGCCTTGCAGTATTCAATACTGAACTCGAAATGACATCTCTTCGTTTACTGCTACATATAGCGGCCAGGTAAGTCTCTGTGTCTGCATCCATTTAAATCTAAGTCTTTTTCAATTGGTAGACTCACCCACTAGGCCTAAAGCGAATTCTCGGAAAAAAAAAATACTTTAATAGACCTTGTCCTTACAAATGTCCCACATAAATACTCTTCAGTTTCTGTATATGCAAATTATATCAGTGACCACTGTCTATTTGACAGTAGTTAGAAATATGAAGTTACCTCAGCAAAATTTTTAAAATTACTAGCCGTTTTATGAAATATTTTAATGAACAAGCATTCTTATACGATCTTGCTCAAATTGATTGGGATAAAATTAACTTAATACCGGGTGTTGATTGGGCATGGGAATATTTTTATGATAGTTTTATGTTAGTTATCAATAAGCACGCTATCACCGACAGAGGAGAGAGACAACAGGATGAAAGGCAAGTAGATGTTTTATTTGTAAATAGAATGACTGGAGATGGATGAACACAGGCTTATAGAGGTATGGATGTTCTGGATGGTATGTAAAGATGGTATTCCTAAGATACTTGCTGTAACAAGGACAGGAGGACACAGAAGGAACAGGCAGGAAATCAGATGATGGATGATAGCAGGCTGGAGACAGACGATCAAAGTTCAGGCATTCAGATGGATCCAAGCAGAGAGCAGCAAGGTGAGTCTAATGTAACTCTGATGAAACCAGACAATGAGTGAAGGGATGTGTAGGTTCTTATGTGGTGGTGGTGGTGGTGGTGATGAGCGGGTGCAGGTGTGGTGAGTCAGTACTCTGGTGATAACATTGGATGGGCGGAGTCAGGTGATCGGGCGCTGATGGTGTGGCAGGTGTTACTGATGACTCCGTGACACAAGCACCCATGAGAAAATATAGAGTGAAATGCTGTGATAATCCGTGGTTTTCGACCACCTAATGTGATCTCATTGAAGAGAGGGATGCCGCATGGACAGAGGCTAGACAAACAAATCAAAATTCTGACTTGCTGCACTTTAGGCAGCTTCGAAATAAATGCACTGTGTCAATCAATCTTATTTTCATAGCCTTATCAGATTATTTTCTTGATAAAACTACAAAAAATTCAACAAACTCTAGGAAGATTTGGAGGAATATCAAGTTCTTAACTGGTAATAAAACCACTACAGACATTCCTTTGTGTATAATGAAAGATTTGATTAAAATTGTAGATAAAAAGCAAATGCTTAATAGTTTTAATAGCAAATTTATCGCATCGGGTTCTTTATTTCAAACAAATAATTCTATAAATTCAAACTTAGAATTTCTTGAAGCAGAACTTAATCTATGGGCAAGAGAGTTTGCTTTTGAACAAATGATTTGCTCTGACGTCTGTTCTGCTTTAAAAGAACTATGTGAATAAATCGCCAGTGGGTACCCGTGGGTACCCCCCGGCATGTGAGGGGCGATGGGGGTATGTGGCGAACAGGACGGCCGAGGGACGTGAGAGAACGGCGCGAGGCCGGTGGTGCGATTGCTAATGAGCAACAGCTGTGAAGCACACCGGTCTCGCATCTCTCACGGAGGAGCGGAAGCATAAAGGAGGAGCGACGACGTTGATGATCGAGAGAGGAACAGGCCTGTGTTTTAGTTGTTTTGTTTTTTGTATTTTACTTTAGCCAGCAGTCGTCCGCGAGGGGCTGCTGGCAGTTATATTTATTTTCGGTAGCCAGCAGTCGTCCGCGAGGGGCTGCTGGCGGTATTTTCATTTGTTTGTTTTATTTTAAATAAATTACATTTTGATGGTTCGCCGGTTCCCGCCTCCTTCTTCCCTGAACATTGCTACAATGATCAACATAGATGAAATAAAAAAAATAACATTATATTATTTAAACATAAATATGAAACTTATGTTTAAGTTTTTTTTACTTATATTTAAGCATCACACCGCTCCGCTTTGCTCACATGCTCTGGTGTGTGGCCTATATGTGTGCGTACATGTGGTGGAGGGGTGCGATTTTAGAATAATAATCAAATAATACCCAGCGATCTTCGAATATTATTTTTGCTTGAAAATTTCGTTTTATATAAATTGTATCTTCATTTTAATCAATGTTTCATCAACAAATTTGCCTGGATTAATAAATAAGAAGCAAATATAGTAGACAATATAATCAAAACAAGCGCGTGAACTGGAGAGCGTCTCCTAACCGAAACTCAGCGTATAAGCTACTTGCCTCACATACCTGAGAAGTAGGCTATATCTAGAAAGATTGAAATGTCTACTTTTAAACAAAACAATTTAAAACTAAAAGAAATTAGCTAATCTCTGCTTATGTAGGCTAATCCATATGAAGTGTGCATTTCTCTCTATTGGAGCGTTAATACTGCGAAGATGGTGAGTCTGCATCGTCAACTTTATCTTTGCAGGCACTGACATAGAAAACACTTGTTTATTAATAAACAATTCAAATGTTTCATGCATAATCATTACTTTTGCCTGTTCTTTGTGGCAAGCTTTATTTCAGGTGTTGTGTCACTTGCGTGATATCTCTGCCACGAGTTAATTATCTTGGGGCCACGAGTTAATTATCTTGAGGCCACGAGATACTATCTTGAGGCAACAAGATAGTTATAATAATTTTTTTTGACAAAGTGGGACTAGGGGGCCTCCGTACTTGCGTGATATCTCTGCGCCCAAGTAGCCACTATCTTGAGGCCACGAGGTAGTATCTTGAGGCCACAAGGTAGTATCTTGAGGCCACGAGATAGTATCTTCAAGAGATAGTATCTTGAGGCCACGAGATAGTATCTTCAAGAGATAATATCTTGAGGCCACGAGATAGTATCTTCAAGAGATAGTTTCTTGAGGCCACGAGATAGTATCTTCAAGAGATAGTTTCTTGAGGCCACGAGATAGTATCTTCAAGAGATAGTATCTTGAGGCCACGAGATAGTATCTTCAAGAGATAGTATCTTGAGGCCACGAGATAGTTATAATAAAGTTTTTTGAAAAAGTGGGACTAGGGGGGCTCCTAGGATACAGAGTTGGTTTAGTCTTGTTACTATTCTGGTGAGAATTTTTTAAGCCTTTGGGGAGGAAGGGGGTCAGTGAGTTAACACATTTGCTCACTTCATCAACCGGGCATATTTACACATTTCAGCACATTTACAACCGATATTTGTGAGGCAATGCGAGCACACGCTTAGTTGATGATAATGAGGCAGCACAAACACTATAGCCTAGTCAAAATATAATCTAAACATAGATAATATTTTTTTTTTAAATATTTTACATATCATACAGCATATAGCCTATAGGCTAGACAATTTAAATGTAAGTAAAACCTGCCTATTAAGATATATTTTAAGTTTCAATACTCTGAATAGGCTACTGGATGGCAAGTCTGGAAATAGTCCAACCAGTAAAATATGTACGTTTATATAAAATAGTTTGTCAACTAATGTAAGTCAAACTAAAAGACTTAGTCATCCGAAATTGTGTCCATGGCTGGATCAAGTCGCTCTTTAAAATACAAACGTTCATCGTCGGAGTCCCGCTCTTCTTCTGAGGGAAATGTGAACTCTTCGTCGCTGTCCAGGACGAGCTGAAGAGCTTCCGCGCTGGTGTAGCGTGCCATCTTCCAAACATGCAGGAAAGTGAGTGAATCTTATGATGAAACTTGCTGCATTTAAGGTATTTGCCTGGGGGCGTTTATCTATTTTGCATATGGCCTCAACACATTATCTTATGAATAGCGCGCTCTGCGAGTGGGTGTGAACAAATTAACGATAATGAGCTGAGACAGGAGAAACTGTACTTCTCTTTAGTTTCATACAGATTACATTGCAGGAGAATATTTGTTTTAAATGTGAATTGTTTTATGTAAAAGTAGAAATTTAAAGCGTTCTTTAGACATATGTTTCATGTTTGTGAGATAAGTATTAGCTTAGTTTCAGTTCATTTTCCAGACATGTTTCAGAAAGATTTTTGCGGAGAACACAAGGTTTTGATGTTAATGTGAGTGAACACAAAAAAAGAAGACCCTCTATAGTTTATAATAATGTATTGATTTTATTTATATCACCATAAATGACGGGAGTATTTTAAGTCTATGTTGCTGCTATGTGAAAAAAAAAAAAAAAAAACAGCAAAACGCGCCGGCGCGTTTGCCGTCCCCAGAGGGTTAAGCTGAGTGTTGTGATGAGGCGGAGTCAGGAGAATCCATTTGCAGCATTTATTAGAATAGTCAAAACAGGCAAGGTCAAACAGTGGCAAACAGAACAGAGAAGGCAAGGCAGAGACAAACCAGGTAACCAGGCAAAGGGTCGAGGCAGGCAGAGGGAATCAGAGTCCAGTAAAAAATCCGAGGTCAGGGCAGGCAGAGAGAATCAGAGTCCAGGAAACAGTCCGGGGTCAGGGGAGGCAGAGAAGGGTCAGCAACGATAAACAATCCAAGATCAAACACAGAAAACAAACTCAGGGAAATAACGCTCAGAAATGATGGCCGGCGCAGATCAAGACTTCGCACTGAATGAGTGTGTGAATGAGGCTTATATGAGTGTGTGTGAATGAGGTGCAGGTGTGAGTGCAATCAGTCCCAGGTATGAGGCATGATGGGAAATGCAGTTCGATGGGTAAAGTTAATATTCCGGAGACGGTTCCCTCCGGTGGTGAAAAGGAGGTGGTGCGGGAGCCTGCTCCGTTACACTGAGGTTGTGTTTGTGCGGTTTAAAGCAAATTTACTTTGTTCTTTGTTAAAAAAGTGTGCGCTGAGTAAAGCGTTTGTAAATAATATTTTTTTCTTTTTTTATTTATTCGTATTCACAGACTTGTAATTTGTACCACAATTTTTGATATTTGATTAATAAAATTCACTCTCTTTGGATTATCCTGGTTTGCACCTATGCCTTCCTATTACCTTCCTTGGTCCCTAATGGCATATGTTACGACACATGGTGGCAGCGGACACTCCAGTCCAGTAGGGGGCGAGGGGTTGAAATCAGGATGGGACCCAAGAGACAGACAGTGCCAAGGACATCTGACGAGGCTCACGATGGGGCAAGCCCGGACCAAAGAGGTGCTTGCTCGTCTCCACAGAGAGGGCAGGGAGATAGCATAGAAGGGGTAACTACGATGCTACAGTCTTTCATGCAGGCCCAACAAGCTAGGGAGGATCTTCCCAAACCCTGTGATGACAGTTTAGAGGCTGTACCGCATGACATTGTAGAGCTGCAAAGACAGGATGCTTCTCTAAAACCATTGTTTGCAAAAGTTGTCAGTAAAGATTTGAGGAGTGTTATTTCTGACAAGGAACAGTTTCTGTTGAAGGAGGAGAGATTGTATCGGCAGAGTAGTGTGGGAGAACAGTTGGTAGTGCCCACTTCCTTCCACTTCTTGGGTCATTCCACCCCTTGGGCTGGTCATTTAGGCCAACAGAAGACACTTGCTAGAATTTCGAACAGGTTTTAATGGCCAAGGCAATATATGGATGTGATGGAGTTTTGCAAGTCGTGTGCCGAATGTCAGATGACTGCACCGGTCAAGAAGGGAGACAGGGCCACCTTGGTTAGCCTTCCTATTATCATTCCTATTATCATATGTACCATTTACAACAATCGCAATGGATGTGGTAGGCCCTTTGGAGAGGGGTGGGACAGGAAACCACTACGTTTTAGTTATTCGTGATAACGCAATGCGGTACCCAGAGGCTTTTCCCCTCAAAAAGGTTAAGGCAAGGAACATTGTCAATGCACAGCTTTTCTCATGGGTAAGCATTCCAAGAGATATTAACAGATCAGGGAACAAATTTGACCTCTAAGCAGATCAGGGAAGTCTACACACTGTTAGGCATACACCCATTAAGTACCACACCGGACCACCCCCAGATAGATGGCATGGTGGAACGTTTCAATCACACCTTAAAGTTTATGCTGCGCAAGTTCGACTCGCAGACGGGCTCTGACTGGGACCAGTGGCTGCCATACTTATTGTTTCCCTACAGAGAGGTCCCCCAGGCTTCCACAGGCAACTCACCATTCTAACTGTTCTATGGCCACCAAGTCTGGGGGCCATTGGATGTCCTGAAAGAGGCGTGGGAGGGGACGAACCAGCATAGTATCGTATGTTCTGAAAATGAGGGAGAAGATGGACTCTATTTCAGAACTAGTCCATGACAACATGACTAGAGCCCAACAGCATCAGAAAACATGGTATGACAAGTCTTCAAGGAAAAGGACACTTGTTCCAGGCCAGAAGGTGTTGCTTCTCCTGACAACTTCAGACAATGGCCTGCTTGCAAAGTGGCAAGGGTCTCATGAGGTCCTAAGAAAGGTGGGAGAAACCAATTATGAGATCAGCCTGCCAGATCGGTACAAAAAGACTTGGTTAGCGAACAGTACTTTCTAACCAATCAAGGCCCTACCACCTACCCAACCTGAGCCATCTTTCGTTGGAGCAGAAACAGCAGATCGAAGCTAAGATACCAAGAGGTGTATTCAGTGACAAGCCTGGAAGGACTGATGTGACACGGCATGACATTCGTCTTCTGGCACAAGGCCCCATCGTTACATTGAAGTTTAAGTTACATTGACAGATCCTGCACTATTTGTGAGTTTTCATCTGAAACTGTAGGTCATCCAAAATGTGTTTTGTGATTTTTTCCTTATCTTATAGACAGAACAATTTTGGGTTTGATATAAAATACAAGAATCTAATGAAAACAGGTTTTTGTATAAACCTTATTTTTATTGGGAAGTTTTATAAATGCAAATACAAAAAAAGTAAACCCACTATAACATCTTCAAACAAGAACTGAATTTGTATTTAAACACAATCTCAATGTCTATTAATAAGTAAGCTGTATAAACATCTATAATTTTTGCCATGTTTAATATTATTTCTTAATATGCTTTCATCCTCATTTTGTGGCCTCTTCCTCTTTATCTTTTTCCTTTTTTTCTCTCTACAAAAATGTTCAATGTGTTAATTAGGCTACTTTTAAATAATTTATCTAGTTAACTATTATGCCATAACTTGTTTAACATTTGAAAGACTGTTTGTGTGTTATTGTTTGTGTGTTATTGTTTGTTAAAATTTTAATAAAAAAATAACAATAAAAAAGGTACATTCTCTACAATGTTATTCCAATCTGGTATTTTGTTCTAGGTAGAACATAGGCAGCTCTCTGTACAGCATAGTGGCATAATATGACGTTTACCTTAAATGATCCAATTCATTGATTAACCATTTCAGTCGGTAGTCTTGTAAGTCGTTCAGTCTTGGTGATTGTATGGGTCATCTCTAGCCACAAGCATGAATGGACTACTTGCACAAATACTTCCGCGATCTAGTTAGTACATATCGGGAGATTCCGGTTATAGCGTTCAGCGCACCTACATGAGAATGCAGATTATCACGTTTTATTACTGCCAATTGATTAAAACATTAAATAATGATCTCTGTATTAATTATCTTGACCCTGCTGAAATGTTCCAATAAATTTATTTTCTATCCAACGGTGCATTCTGAATAATATAGAGGGTTTTCACTACACGTCATCAATCCGGAAGTCGGCCATTTTGGAGGCACTGAGCGGAAACAATGCCACTGAACTGAACGGATTCGCAAATTTGGCTGATTATTGCTGCTGAAAAATGGTCGAGTTTTGGTCTGAACAAATCGGTCGCATCGGGAAAAAACATTTCGAGTTCTATAGACTGTCAAAAGCTAAAGAGAAGAGTGCAAAAAACTGATGAAAGGAGGCGTTTATGGTTGAGGGAGGTACAACATCAGCCACATGTGTAAATGAAGCGTTGACTATGGCTAAAATGTTGATGTAAAGTAGTTAACTATGGCTACATTCATACACTGTCAGTCCAAATCCGATTATCTTTGTATCTGATTGGAATCTGATCTAAAATGATGTCCACACTGTGTATTGCAACTGTTCAGATCCGATGTGTGTGTCCATGCAGCTCTTTGGCAATATGGCAATATGGCAATGACGTTGCTTTGATGGAGGGGTTTGCATTTGCAATAGAGATGTTGTCTTATTTAAATTTTACAAAATGGAAATGTGTAGCTGCCGCACTGGACTCTTGAGCTGCGGCAGAACTGCAGGAGGCTGTTATGCACAGCTTTTTTCCCACGTTCTTGTCTGCGCCGGTTTCTTTCTCGTCCGGCACTTTGCAACAACACAGCATTGTTTTCGGAAGCGGCTTTCAGCATGTTCCCTATTACAACGTCTGACGTTTACATTTTACGTGGCGTGAGAAAGTCACATACCACGCGAAACCGATCAGAGCGTTCAGACTGAAGCTGACGTCCTGATATATGATTTGAATATGATTTAAGCACATTTCATGTGCTTTTTTGGACTGACAATCTGAATGTATCCACATGTTTCCAGCTTCCACGTGTTTTTTCTGTGGTAGGCTAAATATATTTATTCACTAAGCTGCAGCAGTCCTATAGATGGAGAATGACAGTCAACTACTTTGAATATTATAGCATTTTGGGTATAAACCAGATTGACATTGAAAAATGACACAGAATTATTAAAATATGTAATCCAAAAAAATTAATGTTCGTGGTTCGTACAAATGTTATTCATTTGTTCTCACACACTTCAGCGTCTCGATCACTAGTTTAGACGAACACTGACACCCTGTGGTGAAATAATGGTGTATTTTTAACACCCTCTGCTTTCTCAGATCGGCTAAAACTTCATGGTCTGATAAGTTTGAAAAAAATTCACAGTCAACATCAGAATATACCTTCTCCTGTCAATAAAAATGGCCACATTTTTAAATCTTATTGCGGACACTTATTTTTGGTGGCGTTTGTTCAACTCATTGCACAGTACATTGAAAGTAAACATAACCGGAAATAAGTGAGACGTAGCCTACTATTTCCAAACGTAAGTGCGTCATGAAGCTCAGTGCAAGTGGTCCATTTTGGTCACCAGGACTCACATAGGTTACAGGTTGTGTCTCCAATTAACATACACTGCATGTTTTTGGATTGTGGGGGAAACCCATACAGACACAGGAAGGGACTGGTTGACCTGGGACTCGAACCGGGCCTAGTATCTCGCTGTGAAGCAACAGCACCACCCACTGAATCTGAAGGCTTATATAGAGGGTTTTCACCGACGTCAAGTTCTGGGCGGTAACCCGGATGCACCATTATGGAGGCACTCGGTTGTAAACAACAGCATGGATTGCACTGTTTATGTACTATTGAACACATTGTTACACGAATAAACCACGGAAAAAACACGTGGAAGCTGCGAAATCATATAGAGATAATCGGACTTGGTAAGCAGGAAAGAGTGCGAAATTTTGACAAACTAAGTTAATATGTGGTAAAGACACTAACGAGCTAGCTTAGCCCTTACTGCAATTCTTCCTTCTATTTCTTATCCCGACATAGAATACATTCAGATTGTCAGTCCAAAAAAGCACATGAAATCCGTTCCAAGCTACACCCATATGTGGTGTGAAATCATATTCAAATCACATATCAGGACATCAGCTTCAGTCTGAACGCTCTGATCGGTTTCGCGTGGTATGTGACTTTCTCACGTCACGTAAAATGTGTTATAGGAAAAGTGCAAAGTGCCGGACGAGCAGAAAATTATTATTTTTGAAACCGGCGCAGACAAGAGCGTGGGAAAAAAGCTGTACATAACAGCCTCCTGCAGTTCTGCCGCAGCTCAAGAGCTGTCCAGTGCGGCGGCTACACATTTCCATGTTGTAAAATTTAAATAAGACAACATCTGTATTGCAAATGCAAACCCCTCCATCAACGCAACGTCATTGCCATATTGCCAAAGAGCTGCATGGACACACACATCGGATCTGAACAGTTGCGATACACAGTGTGGACATCATTTTAGATCAGATTCCAATCGGATACAAAGATAATCGGATTTGGACTGACAGTGTGAATGTAGCCATAGTTAACTACTTTACATCAACATTTTAGTCAAAGTCAAATCTTAATTTACACATGTGGCTGATGCTGTACCTCTCTCAACCACAAACGCCTTCTTTCATCAGTTTTTTGCACTCTTCTCTTTAACTTTTGACAGTCTATAGAACTCGAAATGTTTTTTCCCGGTGCGATCGATTAGTACAGACCAAAACTCGACTTTTTTTCAGCAGCAATAATCAGCCAAATTTGTGAATCCGTTCAGTTCAGTGGCATTGTTTACGCTCAGTGCCTCCAAAATGGCCGGCTTACGGTGTAGTGAAAACCCTCTATAGGATCGTTTGAAAGATCGAATAGAAGGAAGCCTGTAAATTTGTGAGCAGAAGTTGTGTTGAAAATGCCATGAATTTCAGTGTGTGCTGTTGATTAGTATTGCATTATTTGGAGTAAATTATTATCGTAGCTGAAGACAGAGTTGTCACGTGATACTTGTTACTTTTCCCAGTGCCTGAAATGGACCAATTACAGTGGTTGGTGTTTAATGGGTAAATTAAGACATGCTATTTATAGCAATTGTTGGGACAGATTTCCATTTGTATAGCAGCTACTAATCTTTGGAAATATTAGCCTAGGTGTGCACCAACCCCTCGAATTAGACAAAATGACATGAGAATATGACTCAAAAAGGAGCATTTCTGTCCGGTGAAGCACTTCCTTGAGGAATGCAACTTTGTGACTGCAGGGGTTTCTTTTAGATGCCACAGACCCCCAAATATGATCATCCCTGTGTGAGGGACCCCCACCCTAAAATGTATAAGGCATCTGTCTTTTATAAACATTAACAGTTTTTATACACATTACAACTTAATAGGCTATTATAAATCTAAATTTAAAATTATTTTTTGATTATTTAATATTAATAAAACATTTGTTTATTTATATGAATAATTTTTAATCTAATTTAATCTATTTAATAGATAAACAACTAACTCATATTTTTTATTTAAATAACATTATTTATTTATGTGTTTTATTTAGATCTAATTTATCGATTTATTCATTTATTTATTTATTTATTTATTTTGTACATTTTTTCTCTAGCCTTGTCACTCCCTTGCGGTCCCCTGGGGGTCAGCAGACCCCAATTTGAAACCCCCTAACTTATAGGGCACAGTTTTTAGCCAATAACATTTACTTAATCTGAAATACAGTTATTAATTAAGAACAAGTTTCTATATATACCTATATTTAACGGGCTATGTCATATATTAAAGAATCTTCAAATGTGAAGAATAAGATCTCGCGTGAGTTCACCTCAGAATTGAGAATCTGTGAGATTTGAGCGTCCGCCATCACTAGAGCCCGAAAGTAGCTGAACGAGAAGCGGTTGTCAACAAGTCCGAAGAGTGAGACTCGTTAAGAAGGTCAAGTGGGGGCTCAGCGCTGCCTCAGTATAGGTGTTCCCCGTCTTTTGTCAGAGAAGACTTTCATGTGAAAGGAGACAACGGCGGGGAATAAACCAGACATGTCAAATCTCAGCAAAGGGGGCACTAAAAAAGACACCAAGATGAGGATACGAGCCTTTCCTGTGAGTATGAGCGTTCAGAGCCGGGGGGACATTCACTCGAGCTCCGGGGATTCAAGCAGACAGGCCTATGTGGACAAATCCCTTCACACTGCCTCGATGTTTTCTCAAATCCCACAAATAATCAAATAACCATCATGCGAGGAGTGTCAGATTGATCTAGGTTTAGAATCTCTTGCGTTGTTTTTTGTTTTTGGTCATAATGACATAACCCAACGAGCCTGTTAGCTGGCTAACCTGTTTAACAGCAGTAAGTTAAGTTAGATAATCATAAATAAATGCGCGATGACCCAAATACAATGATTTTACTGCAGAGGTTTCCACAGTGAGGATATACAATCACCGGTAAATTTGAGTTAAACACTAAGTTAGTCAAAAAGATTTGCTATAGTAATGTTGTGGCAGGTTGATTTGTCTATGATAACTTTTTCCATGATGTATCGTTTTCTTGTATGTGTCACACATGGCCAGCGCAAATGCACCTGTGATGACACGCTTTTAGTGAGAAGAAACAAGTTCATTAGCACTAATGCTGCAAGAGTTTTTGTGATGTTTACAGTTGGCCTGGTCTGAATAGTCACTACTGTAAAACCAAAATAAACCGATCCTGCCGAGCATTCTTGTTCTGAATCACATCTATTGAGTTGTTCACAGCTGTTTGAGCTGAATATTCAGTTGATATTTCAGTTTGATTTTAAACAAATATAGACTACCCCAGAACACAACTGTTTTAAGATACTCAAACATTGTGACAACTCCTTTATCACCTGTTGGCCAAGTCTTCTGCATTGCCTCAGTAGACTATGGATATGGTAAGCTACAATGTACGAGTGTCCTAAAACATCAAAGTAAGTTTTGTCCAATACATTGATACTAGGCTATATATTTTCTTAGAACTAACTTCTCTGAGCCATTGCCTAAAGTTCACACAGGTGTCCCAGTAGAGTAACCATAGGTGTAGTATTGTATAGTATCAACTATGGACATTTTCCATGACAACCAGAAAATGGCACAGTAATTTTTGCCTTTTTGTGAAATGTTTGCTTGACAAGGGTGTTTGTTATTTATCTTTAAGAAAAATGCACTAAAGGTGATGATACACACAGGGCAACTTTTTGAGCAATGTTGCTGTCAACGAGCAACCAGGTGAGAGACTGGGCCCACGACCGATCTAAATGATCTAGATAGGAACGTATTTCCCATAAATTTAAATAGAAATATATAAAATGTAAATAGAAAGTGCCCAAGCAACAATTGCTCTGAGAGATTTTCCAGTAACATTGCTCAAAAAGTTGCCCTGGTTATCATCACCTTTAGTCGGTTATTTAATGTAATGCAGTCACGTTCACACATTTGTTTACATAATGTATTAATTTAATGTCTAATTTAGGTTAGATTGATAATCTGTTACCAACTCAAGGTTATGCTGAGGCATAGCAAGAGGAAGGTGCTGTTCTGTAAGCCTTATGTACTGATGCTTTATATTGTGAATCGGGCAACCTTCATTATCACATTATTAATAGATGTTTTGAGCAACCTGTATCACCTTTTCTCTTAATGGTTTCCCCACTTATATTATCTCCACTTCATTACAGATGACCATGGACGAGAAATATGTCAACAACATCTGGGATCTCTTGAAAAATGCCATTCAGGAGATCCAGAGGAAAAACAACAGTGGGCTGAGCTTCGAGGAGCTCTACAGGAACGCCTACACCATGGTCCTTCACAAACATGGAGAGAAGCTCTATACAGGCTTGAGGGAGGTGGTCACAGAACATCTCATCAACAAAGTAAGAGCCACATGTCTCTATCTTTCCTCTTTTCCACCTTGAGGGTGCTGGTGTCTAATCTGGAACCATTCTGTGCATTTCCACAGTTCGTAGATCCCCTGGCCGAGTACTGGATCTGTCACAAGAACTGATACATGTATATTTATGCATTTGGCAGATGCTTTTGTCCAAAGTTCATGCATTTACTGACAATGTTATCCTATGGCCTTGGTATTGCTAATGCAATTCTGTGCTGTTTAAGCTACAGGAAGATCCAGCACCAGTTCAGTGGAAAAGGGATATATCAGGGGGTAGAAAGTAATGTGTGGAGTAGGGCTGGACGGTATGGCCAAAGTTTATATCACAATATATTTTTTTAATTTCGGTCGATACGATATAGTTCCGATATCGATATGAAAAATATAAAAGCCTCAGAAAAAGTGCCAAGAATGCCTACAATGGATGTCTGTACCTACAAACTTCTGAAAAATGAATTTGCCGACAATGAGCATATGAACTGTTGTGCCGTGCTGCTTATCATGCAGTAAAAATGCCCCTCCCCGAGCCCAAAACCAGACGTCTGTGGATGAGAGTCGGAAACCAACACTGGTGGGATGTTGTCCTGCTCCAATTCACAGATGTGGAATGAAAGGACAATTTCAGAATGACGGGAAACTCATTTATATGACACTTTATTCAACAGGAAGAACAGCTTGTTTCGTGCGTCATTACGCTATTCTACGTCATTGCACATGCGCAGTCCTTTCAGTTTTGGTTGTCAATATGATCAAGTGTTTACGTGTTCTTTCGATCGGATTAGAAGAGGAATAAACCACCTATTTAATTCTGATCAAGCCATCAATACGATAACTAATGGTTACATGTAAAGTGCCAGTGACAAATTCTGTAATATTATAGTATATCGAAATGTTTAAAAATCATATCACCGTTATTGCTAAAAATGATATCGCGATATATATTGATATTTAATTATTGTCCAGCCCTTGCATGGAGGAGATAGTTGGATTTTGACAGACATTAACAGACATTCATTCAAATGAAAATGTTTTGGCATTATTGGATTAATGAAATAAGAGCGACTCTCTTAAGTGGGTTTGAGGTGTGATTTTTAATGCATGTCATGTGTTTAAGTTGAAAGAAAGATAAGTGCTTCATTAATGAATGACACCAAGTTGGGTTTCTGCTTACTGGGTTGATATGAATTAGCAGGTTGTTTATCCTTCCCTTATATACATTTTTTTTTTGTCCTTTAAAAGGTACGCGAGGATGTGTTAAACTCCCTGAATAACAACTTTCTGCAAACACTGAATCAAGCCTGGAATGACCACCAGACGGCTATGGTGATGATCAGAGACATCTTGATGTACATGGTGGGTCCTCATGGCAACCTTTCATTGTGTGTTTTTTTTTTTTTTCTTGGTACTTGTCTTTGTGAATGGTAGCTTATTACAGGGCTTGCAAGGCAGCACTGTATTTGATAATTCCTCAAAAATTCTGGTTAGGTGCGTTATTTTGCAGTTGTAATTCTCATTTTAATTCTCTGTCGTTCGATACCTCTTGAGATGCCCCTGGTCACGGCACTATGTGTGCGACTGTAAACAAGAAACATAAACCAAACGACCAGTAACAAAAAAGACATTCTTCAAATTTCTCCAGCTCAAAAAGAACTGAAAAAAAAAACACCCACTGAAGCCACTACAATCCATGAGTTACTCTTACGAACAAGACTTCCTCAATTAAGGGACCTGTTGTGGTCTCTTAGAGTGTGTTCACACTTGGCATGTTTGGTTCGATTAAAACAAACTCTGGTGCGTGTGGTTCATGTAAACAAATCAAAAACAGGAAGATGAGACCCTAAAAAGGACACAATGCTCACGCATATCATTTTTTTCTCGTCATAGTCGTGATGTTGCCATCAGTTCATCCGTCGAACATCTGTGTACAAGTATGAGTCAAAAGAAAGTATACTTTGCCAGGCTGTGCGTTCCACTTTGCGCAAACACAAAAAACGGAAGTATACTGCTTAAAGCTTACAAACATTGTAAATATTACGTGCCTTGTTTTTCATGTCAAAGCTGAGCGAGTGGTGTGCCAAAACTATACCTCCAGCTGCGCGCTTAGCAATGTAGACGGCTTCATCGATTCTAAATGTGAGTGAAAGTCTGTGGTGAAATGAAGCCATTTGCGCATGTGTTTTTGATCCGTTTATCTCATGAGGGTGAGTAAATGATTACATAATTGTAATTTTTGGGTGAACTGTACCTTTAACAACTGCAGCAATGCAACTCCCTCCTAAGATAACTAGAAATGACTAGAAATCAACTTCTGTTCTGTTTGATAAAATCATTCAGTTGGCGAGTTGGGATCTTGTGACTGGCAGAGATGAATGCGCTCCTGAAGAACGCATCTTTTCTTCTGCAAATGCAAAGCCATGTTTCATACGCGATAATACATAAAAATTTTGTAAGCACAATTTTTTCTGGAGTTTACATAAAGATTGGATTCCTTCTATGGCACACAAGAGGTTGAGGTCAAACAAGATTGGACACCATTGACTTCCATTGTGTGGACAAAAACTGAGTCATTTTTCAAAATATCCTTTGTGTTTTTCAAGAAATAAGGTCATGCATGTCTGGATTAACATGAGAGTAAGTAAATGATGATAGAACTGCCATTATTGGGTGAACTATCCCTTTAAAAAAAAGATGCAAAAGTATCATAAAGTAATCGTGTGTGATTTGTGCCTTATGTTCCAAGTGAAGGCATGATACGGTTTGGTGAAAAACGAACCGAAATGTAATTTTATTTATCAACCTAAATATATAATAATAACATTTCTCTCCTGTGCGTATTCATAAGAGTGTATGAGAGCAGCGGTTAACGCCCTCACATCCAGGAAAAGCACACAAGCGCATCATTTTGAGAAATCATGATTAATAAAAGCAGAACAAAAATTCCTGATCAACTTTTGCTGCCTTGAAAGCACTGGAATTTCTTTCAGGAACTGCAGATATATTTCACTTTCTCCTACTGGGTGGTTGTGCATGTTTCCAACTAATTTGACTGTTGCTTGGAGAAGAGCTTTATCTCCTTTATTAGCTTTATCCCTCTCTCTCTGTCTCCACTTCTGTCTTATAGGACCGGGTGTATGTTCAGCAGAATAATGTAGAGAACGTCTATAATCTAGGTCTCATCATCTTCAGAGACCAGGTGGTTCGATATGGTTGCATTCGGGACCATCTAAGGCAGACCTTACTAGACATGATTGCCCGTGAGAGAAAAGGAGAGGTGGTGGACAGGTGGGTGTCTTCTTGTTTTGTGGTTGCATAGCAGGTATAGACCATGCAGAAATCTTTATGCAATTCATCATAGCAAAATTACCATTTTTGGTGGTACACAATATATATATTTTTTAATTGATCAAACGCTACATCTGCTCTTTGCCAAGTAGATTTTGGGCTGCAGTGGCTCAGTGGTTCATGTGGGTTGTCTACAAACCGGAAGGTTGGTGGTTCAATCCTCAGTTCCACCTGACCAAGTGTCGAGGTGTCCATGAGCAAGACACCTAACCCCAGATGCTCCCGACGAGCTGGATGGTGCCTTGTATGGCAGAATGTGAGGCAATGTGTAAGGCCCTTTGGTGGCCCAGTGGGTCTGTGAAAGCGCTATATAAATGCAGTCTGTTTACCATTTACCATTAGATTTTATAAATCCTGATGTGAGCCCCATATGTGCTCTCTTTGCTATTCCCTTTTTGTGCACACACAGCATCAAAGCATGAGTCCCTGGCTTGGAAGGTCTGAGTTTAAACCCTGGAATGAACTGGGGTGTAAAACGTACTGAGAAATTTAACATAAAATAGGTAATATGTCAGAATTATATATTGAAATATTAAAAGTCAAACTTGCCAATAACACTTGAGTGAGGACAAAAAAGAAATTCCACAATTAATTGTACTTAATAATTTATTCACTTATTTTTTTAACAGACTTGTTATATCAAGAGATAGTGAGGTTGGTTTCATTAAAGGGATAGTTCACCAAAAAATTACATTTCTGTCATCAATTACTCACTCTCAGGTCGTTCCAAATCTGTATGACTTACTTTCTTCTGTGAAACACGAAATAAGATATTTTGAGAAATGTCTTGGTGTTTTTTGTCCATACAGTGGAAGTTAATGGTAAAAAACTGTTGGATTACCAACATTCTTCAAAATATCTTATTTTGTGTTCCGCAGAAGAAAGAAAGTCATAGAGGTTTGGAACGACATAAGGGTAAGTAAATATGACAGAATTTTTATTTTTGGGTCAACTATAACTTCAAAATCTCTTTATGCATAAAGCGTACCGGTATGAAAAATATGATATTGTGACAAGTTTACAAAGCATTAGCATCGGTAAATATGAGGAGGAGCCCAATAATAGGGATAAATGCATCCTCTTAATGTAAAGCAACTGAATGTCCATTAAAAAAATAAATACATTGTTTTAATTTTTGTTGCTTAACAGAGACATAAAAGATACTCAAAAATGAACTGATATTAATATCTCCTGAATAGGGCTGCACCATATAGAAATAATCAAAATATCGCAAATGTACAAATGATATGTATATCGCAATGGCTTACAATAACTGAATGATTTTAATACTTCAAAAGATTTTGAAAACGCTACGTTTTAGATTTCAGTTTATTTCTGCAGCTTATATCTGCCAAATACACACATTTATGTCAAAATTCCTGTCTTGGTTGAGCACTCACAGAACATGCATGTTGGTTATATCAATTACCAGTTGGTTTTTAAATAGAATTTAAATTTATTTTACACACTTAAAGCATTATAGTGTTGCATATCGAATATCGCATTATTTAACGAGTTATTGCATATTTTATTCGCTTTTTTTCAACAATAGTGCAGCCCTACTCCTGAACTTCTCATCAGTTTGTTAGATGTTGGTTAACTAAGTCTTTATTCCAGAATTTCAGTAATACAATTTTAGGTTAAGCTTATCAAATCTTTTTTTATATACTTGGGCATTGTTTCCAATCTTTCTTATTTTCCTTTTTCTGGTCTATGTCACAGAATGCGTTCTTTCTCTGTCCGTTTTTGATGTGACAGAGCAAAGGGTTTGCAGTCACCATGTAGAAGCAAAAGGCATTTTCATATAAAGCTGAAATTTTTGGATATGTAATACATAAACGCAGATTCCATATTTAGAATTTAAAATGGCGGCACAAATTTTATTGTGATAATTTTTTTTTTGGGCCATATTGCCCAAACTAGTGGGGCTTGTGAACATTTTAGACTTGGCCAGTAGAAAAAATCCTTAGTGTTGAGCCCTGCATGGTATACAGTAGTTTTCGTTTATGCATCTTACACGAAATACTGCGTTCAACACGGACGGTTGCTGTGGTAACAGACTTCTTGTTTCTTGTAATAGTGAGTAAAAACATCCTGCATGTCAGTAAATTGCGAGAAATTGTTGTTTTACATTTTTCTACATGCTGTTTTTGATGTAGTATTTGCTCACTCGTTTCTGTGAAGGATCCAATTAGACTTGTAGTTCTTTACTCTTTCTACACAGGCACTCTTACAGACACCCTACTGCATGTGTTCTTCATTTTAGTTTAACTAATCTTTTAAGTGTAAATTAAAAATTAAAAGTTAGTATTGGTAAGATTTTTAATGTTTTAAAATAAGTCTCTTCTGCTCACCAATGCTGCATTTATTTGATAAAAAATACCAGGAAAAAACAAAAACAAAACAGTAATATTGTGAAATATTATTTCAATCTAAAACAGCCGTTTTCTATTTATTAGTAATTTATTCCTGTGATCAAAGCTGATTTTCCAGCATCATTACTCCAATCTTCAGTGTCACATGATCCTTCAGAAATCATTCTAATATGATGATTTGATGCTCACGTAAAGTTTATTATTATTATCAATGTTGAAAACAGTTATGTACAATTTTTCCTGGATTCTTTGATGAATAGAAAGTTCAAAATAACAGCATTTATCTGAAATAAAATGCTTTTGTAACATTATACACTACTGTTCAAAAGTTTGGGGTCAGTAAGAATTTATAATGTGTATATTTATAATGTTACAAACGATTCTATTTTAAATAAATCAAATCGAACTTTCCATTTATCAAAGAATCCTGAAAAAAATGTACACAACTGTTTTCCAGATTAATGGATAATGGATGTTTTTTTAGCATCACATTAGCATATTCTGAAGGATTATGTGACACTGGAGACTGGAGTAATGATGTTAAATATTGAGCTATGATCTTAGATCTTGATAGATGTGTCATAATATGTCATAATATTTAACATTATTACTGGTTTTTGTTGTTTTTGTATTTTTAATTAAATAAATGCAGCCTTGGTGAGCATTAGAGACTTCTTTTAAAAACATAATACATTGTCCAGATCCCAGACTTTTGAAAGGCAGTGTACATTGACAAGAATAGCATCAACCATCATTAGCCATCAGAAGATGGTACACTGTGATCATAAAGAGATGGACATGTTCAGTTACAATACACAGGTCAGCTGTGGAGTTTAAACGATGCTCAAGTAGTGCTCAGGGGTCCCAAAGTGTGATACGATTTTAGAAACTTAATTGATGCATTCTCCTGTGTTGGTGTAGGTTTATAAATGATTTTTTCCAGGATTCTTAAATAATAGTGAAAAATCACTACTTAAAACTGTTGTTCCATCATTACCCCTTTCAGATTTTGACTTGTATAAAAAAAGCTCTAAACAAATGTAACATTTATTTCAAGTTTTTTTTTAGATTTAATTAATCAAAATAGAAAATTATGTTATGGAATGTTTTCCAGGTGCACTTTGTGCACAGTAGTTTTTGAATTAAATTAACTCTATATCATTTGGATATCAGATGTCGTTTTGGAATCTCCAAATCAACTTTTTGGAAAGACACCTACATTTACTTTGGGGGAAAAAAGCTTGCAGAAAAATGCATTTTTGTCAGAATCATCCTCAAATCAGAACTTGGTAAAATCTTTTTTTTTTTTTTTTCAAGCCTCTCAAATCCTCCAGTCTTAATTTTGTTTTTCTCTTGAAAGTATATCAGACAAAAAAAACTCCTTTCAGTACTGCTAAGCTGTTAACTGTCTGGTGACCAACTCTCCAGCTGATGGTGGTTCTGGTCATGGTATCTATCTCGTTTCAAAAGTAGTCCAGTGTACTAAAGATTCCCCTATTTGTACTTCAAGTACTTTGCACCACAGGAATGGCTGGCAATCTTCACTACGTAATCCCCTTTGTTTATAATGAACATGTTTTGTAGTGAACGTGATAATCACAGAAGCAACGTTTTTGTGTGATGTTTTTTAATAGTTATTCAAAGTCCGTTGCTCAGTATTGCACTTTACAATCGCATCACCTTTTGAAGAAGCTCTTGTTTGTCTTTTGTTCTCCCAATGTAAAAAAAAACAAAAACATTTTAATTATATGACACCGTTGATCTATTTGTTTTTTTTTCTGAGGAATTTTTAGCGCATGTTTATAAAAAAGGTGTAAAGGTCTGAGACTGGATTCTCCTGCTTGTTGCAATGTAAATACCATAAAAAAGGAAAAAAAGTTATTGAAAGCACAAACAATTTTGTGAAGATAACTGGAGCTCCACCAGATGTACATAGATCTACATTTATGATTTGCTGCTTTCCACAACCATCAGACAGACAGAATGTATTAAATGAAACCGGAAAAGGTATCTAACCGTACGTTTTTCTTATATAGATTGTAAATAAATGTTTGTCTTCATTCAGGGGTGCCATTCGTAACGCTTGTCAAATGTTAATGATTTTGGGATTGGAAGGACGTTCTGTTTATGAGGAGGATTTTGAGGCCCCATTCTTGGAAATGTCTGCTGAATTCTTTCAGGTTTGTAATGCTAGATTACACTTTATAATATGTTTATTATATATGTTATATATATATATATATATATATATATATATATATATATATATATATATATATATATATATATATATATTTTACATATAATACCAGTCAAAAGTTTGAAACATTACTGTTTTTAATGTTTTTGAAAGAAGTCATCAAGCCTGCCTATTTGATCGGAAATACTGTAATATTGTGAAATATTATTACAATTTAAAATAATGGTTTTCTATTTTGATATACTTTAAAGTATGATTTATTTCTGTGATGCAAAGCTGAATTTTCATCAGCATCATGACTCCAGTCTTCAGTGTCACATGACCCTGTAGAAATCACTATATGTTGATTTATTATCAATGTTGGAAACAGTTGTGCTGCTTAATATTTTTTTAAAACCTGTGATACTTTTTTCAGGAATCTTTGATGAATTAAAAGTTAAAAAAAATAACAGTGTTTATTTAATACTATCATTCAAAAGTTTGGGGTCTGTAAAATTTTTCTTTCTTTTTATTAAAAGAAATGAATACTCATTATTCAGCAAGGATGTATTAAATTGATAAAGTGTTAAGTCAATTTTGATTTTGAAAAGATTTCTTTGTTGAATAACTCTCTTTTTAACTTTTTATTCATTAATGAATCCTGAGGAGAAAAGTATCACCGGTTCCAAAAAAATATTAAGCAGCACAACTGTAAATAATGACAGATTTTTTGTATTTGTGCATAAACATGTATTGAAGTGTTTTTTTTCTCCTTTTGTATATATTAATCTTTTTCAGATGGAAAGTCAAAAGTTTTTAGCTGAGAACAGTGCAAGCGTGTACATAAAGAAAGTGGAGGCACGGATAAACGAGGAGATTGAGCGAGTGATACACTGTCTGGATAAAACGACGGAGGAGCCGATCGTAAAGGTGGTGGAGAGAGAGCTTATCTCCAAACACATGAAGACCATTGTAGAGATGGAGAACTCTGGCCTGGTACACATGCTCAAGAATGGAAAGACAGAAGGTGCACTGTCTCATCGTTGTCATTTATCATTACAGTTGTTATACATCGGCAGTATAGATTAGTGGTGAATGAGATGGTTGTGCATTCAAACTTCAGAATGATTATTTCTTAAGACTTGAAAAATGAATCAGGAGATTTTTCCTTAGGTCCACTTATGTCATTTTTATACCTTGCGGTGTCCACAAATCAAGAAATTTTGATCATGACATGACCCCTCGCTTGGGATAAAATAATTTGATGAATTAAAGATTACAATTCATTTTGTTCCTAAGTTCAAAATGAAACATTTAATGCGCATGAATTAAATATTAAATGAACATTTAATAGAAAATTAATAGGAAATTGACTTCAATGGTTTGGTATTGCAAACTTTTGACTTCTCTTATATGAGTATTAAGAGAATATGCGTGTGTGTGTGTGTGTGTGTGCGCACAGATCTGGCCTGCATGTACAAGTTGTTCAGTAGGGTGCCAAATGGCCTGAAGACCATGTGCGAGTGCATGAGCTCATATCTGAGGGAGCAGGGCAAAGCTCTGGTGTCGGAGGAAGGAGAAGGCAAGAACCCTGTTGACTACATCCAGGTACCAAGATAAGAAATAGAAATACCTAACTAGAAGAACACAAAAGATTTATGTCAAAACCTCACTCTTTCTTTCTGCTTCCTTTCTACAGGGCCTTCTCGATCTGAAGTCACGGTTTGATCGCTTCTTGCTGGAGTCTTTCAACAACGACCGTTTATTCAAGCAGACCATTGCAGGGGACTTTGAGTATTTCTTGAACCTGAACTCTCGTTCACCTGAGTATCTCTCGCTCTTCATTGACGATAAGCTGAAAAAAGGAGTGAAAGGAGTGAGTCATTTTTTCTAGTCATTTGATTAGTGGACACCTTTTTGCTGAAAACAGTGATATGAAACTGTGCAAATGTGAATGCTGTTTTCCTTACACCATTGAAGGCAGGGGTTTCCAATCCTGCCCCAGCTGTGTTTAATTAGGATTGAAGATAAAGTCTGGGAGCAGGATTGGACAACCTTGATTTAAGGGGTTTTAAAACAGCGATTTAACACCTTTGTTTCTGCTAGTTAAAGTGGCTTATGTGGACATCTAAATTTATAAGCGTTTTAAACGAGCGTCTGACATGCATACATGTGCATGAACAGACGGATATTTAAAGTAATGGGAAGATGATGAGAAATTGACTTGGTGACTGATGGGTTGTTCAGAGTAAACCACAACTATTGATCAATCAGATTTGAAGAGGATAACTAAAATGTAGGCATTTTAAAACCTTTGACCGTTAGAGTAATCAGTTTTTTTTAAGATATATGTCTGTTGTTTGTCCCTCCTTCAGCTGACAGAGCAGGAGGTGGAGTCTATCTTGGATAAAGCCATGGTGCTGTTCAGGTTCATGCAGGAGAAGGATGTGTTTGAGCGCTACTACAAGCAGCATCTGGCTAGAAGACTCCTCACCAACAAGAGTGTCTCTGATGACTCAGAAAAAAACATGATCTCAAAGCTAAAGGCAAGATCTGCTGCTGAACAGAGTAGAAGGTCAGTGTGCATATAATACTGTATACGTCTTATTTGATTCGTCTCTCGTTCCACAGACGGAGTGTGGCTGTCAGTTCACATCTAAACTGGAAGGGATGTTCAGGGACATGAGCATCTCAAACACAACCATGGATGAGTTTCGGCAGCACCTTACGTCAACAGGGGTGAGATACAAATGGTACTCAACCAGAATAAGTCGCGGTTACTGCTGCCATTTCTGCTGCAAATGCATTTACTCCTGTTGACTGTGCTATAACCATGGACTTAAGACAAGTTATGACATAGACAAATGTGTCAAAGCGCATTTTCACGATTATAGTCTCCTTGCCATAAAATAAAAATGATTGGAAATAGGGCGGGGCGATACGAAATATATCTCGGTACTTTCTACGTTTTTCTATTTGGATAAAGAAAATCTGTTTTTTTTTTTAAATTTACATCCTGCTAAATGATATCCAAACAATGTTGATATTGAAGGATATGGAATCAAATATAGTGAATGTAATGTAGGCTATGCAATATATTATGTGCAAAAAGGTGGTTAAAATCACATTACATTCTAACATTGTAACATTACAATCTAAAAACAAAAATAATGCTTTTGTTTTTAAAATGACTAAAGGCTAAACTAAAAATAAAAACAAAAAGCACAAACTAATTATATTAGCCTGCATTTGAATACTCCATTATAATGGTCACTTTCATAAAAATATACTTGTAGGTTTAAAATTCCATATATCGCACATTGTCTCCAACAACAAATATTTTAGCAATATGTATATTTTAGTCAGAATTATTGCGCTGCTATTCTATTGTGCTCCGTCTGTTTGGCGCGCATGCGCGTGGCGGCGCTCATTAACGGAAGCTTGAATTTTAGCCGAGATTCACTTGCAGCTCGTCCTCTCCTGACAGTGAAATGGACATATTTGTTTGACTTTCTAACATTTACAGATGGAGAATATACCTGTGAAATGTAAGTTAAGTACTGAGGAAAGCACCACATCTCAAACACATTAAACAGCGCAAGTATTTATCTGTCAGTCAGCAACAGTATATCTGTCAGAGCATCTTACAGGGCAAGCTGCTTTTAACTTGTTAACTATATCTTACCAGATATTTTGAAGCGCTTAATGTAAGCTTGTGTCATATTTAGGACAAATTGTACTATGTCCTTTCACTGCAGCAGCTCACACTGCGTCACTCCGCTATTTTTCAGATGCGCTCATATCAAATTACTGTATCGATATAAACGGTATTGCCTCATTCCATATCGTTAAAAAAATCTATATATTGTACAAACTCGATTTACCGCCCAGCCCTAATTGGAAAGGTGGATTACTCTGCATGGCAGCATTAAGAGGTAGCCTAGATTTCTAAAATATGGATTATAATGCTTAGTGACATCATTATTTCCAACAAACAATATTTGAATAAGTCAGAACGCTATGCATTTCAATAGTTCGTGCACATACGTTATTCGTTATCTATTCTTTTTTTTTAACACTGATCTATTCCCATCATTACTCTCTTCTGTTCTTGCTCAAGTGAGATTTACACTGAACCTCTCTCTCTCTCTCTCTCTGTCTCTCTCTCTCTCTCTCTCTCTCTCTCTCTGTCTCTCTCTCTCTCTCTCTCTCTCTCTCTCTCTCTTTCTCTCTGTCTCTCTCTCTCTCTCTCTCTGTCTCTCTCTCTCTCTCTCTCTCTCTCTCTCTCTGTCTCTCTCTCTCTCTCTCTCTCTCTGTCTCTCTCTCTCTCTCTCTCTCTCTCTCTCTCTCTTTCTCTCTGTCTCTCTCTCTCTCTCATGCGCTGGGATGCAACTGCATACTATACTGACTGTATATGCTGTTGTGGCATCCGCACAAATTGCACAACCCATCTATATCAATTGATCTAGCGATTATCTAGAACCTGAATGCCTTGTTGCATTTTTTTCTCTCGCTTTTGTTTGTGTAGTTCATGGAAGTTACTTCCACAAATCATAACACACTGTATAATAGCCAGTCTAATAGTTGTTGTCCCGTAGCTACGTGTTATGACACGCCAGGCGGCTACTGATAAACATGTTGTACATGTAATGTTAGATCCAGAGGCATCGTCTTGATTGCAATACTACCGTGTTTATTGTCCTCCACACAGATGCATTGTACATAACGTCCACAAGTTCTCAGGGGTTTCAGTTCAGCAGTTCGGTACAGACAACAGCATTTACCAAACTCTGCCGTAGCGGTCAAAAACGACATTCCCAACTACCTGTTTAACCCTCACAAATATAGTTAAGCCTACAGCACAATCTAGTGGCCTCACCAACAAACACAAACACCCATTTGGCTCCTTCCCACTGCTCAAACATTCTAAAACCCTTCCGCTGATTAAACACATTTGTGTTACACTTTCTAAATTCATTGCAATATTTAGAAGTTACTTAAAATTTGTTTGGACACATCGAGACATTTATCCTGAAACAGACACGTTCTCAGTAAAGGCCCTGACATACTCGCAGGAAAGTTATGTTTTTGTTTTTCGCTTAGGTGTAAAAAGAAGTTGGAAAAACCTGAGCAGTGGTATACATAAGGGATAATGTACATCCAGCCGGTTGTTATCGCAGAATAAACCCTGACAGGGTGATCATGAGCCTGAAGCGGAGGGGTCTTGCATCACTCTGAAGGGGTTTATTCTGCGATAACAACCGGCTGGATGAAAACAGTCAGTGATAAAATAAGATCAAATAATCAAATTACAAGCAATAGCCCAAATAGAACAAAGATACCAATGAAATAAACAGTGCCATTCAGGTTTTTCAGGCAGGTCTAACGTAGTTTTCAGGAAGAGAAATTGAATAAAGTAATCAAATGTAACATATTATACTGCATAGTCTTTACTGTATAAATGAAATCTTAAATGTATCCCTATTTAAAGTCACAAAAGTTATTCAGTCAAGAGCGGTGAGTTTTTGTTTGTCTTTTTTTGTTTGGTTAAAAACACAGACAGCAGCAGGAATATTAGGCTGCTATCACTTTAAGGCGTAATGCACAGATCTAGAACACTGATACTGTACACATGCATTTTATTTTGCTACTGTTTACGTTCACTTACTGCATGCTATTACCATTAGAATGTGTAGTGATTTGAATGGACCATTTGAAATGTCTTTGTTTCTTCTCAGGTGTCTTTAGGTGGTGTTGACCTCACAGTGAGGGTTCTGACGACAGGATACTGGCCAACACAGTCCGCAACTCCCAAATGTAACATCCCCCCTTCACCAAGACATGCTTTCGAGGTCTTTAGAAGGTGTTTATTATTGTATTTTGCAATAGTTTAGTTCCTTTTTGTAGTTTAGTTTTTTAGGAAGCTCATTTGTGAAGAACTCTCATTTTCAAAGTCAATCGTGGGGTTTTGTGTGTGTTCACAGCGACTCTTGACTCTTTCATTGCAGGTTTTATTTGGCTAAGCACAGTGGTAGGCAGCTCACATTGCAGCATCACATGGGTTCAGCAGACCTCAATGCCACCTTTCATGGGCCAATAAAAAAGGTTCATACACCACTAACCAACAATCACAGACAGTCAAAGAACTTGCAGATCTTAACTTTCTAACTCCCAGCCCCATTTTGCATCTCCCTGCAGGAGGATGGCTCAGATATGGTCGGTGGGGCTCAGGTTACAGGCTCTAATACCAGGAAACACATTCTGCAGGTTTCCACATTCCAGATGACAATCCTCATGCTTTTCAACAACCGAGAGAAATCCACGTTTGAGGTACTGCACACATTACACATTTTGTAAAGTTTGTGAAGGGAAATTTCTCAGCAAATGTATGTTAAAAAAAAAAAAAAAGTAGTATTCAAAGTAGTAAAAGTAGAACTTGCATTCATGCAGAGGAAGGCTTCATTTGTACAGTAAAACATATTTTCCTTAGTGCTTTGGGGATGTTGGGGTTCAGGACTCAATATTAAAGATTGCTACCAATGCATGATTCACTACACATAATAGTAGAGCATAAAAAGTGTCTGCTCATCTATAAGCCTAAATAATGCAACACAGACCTTAAAATGATCAAATCAGTAATGAAAATGTCAAACAAAAAGTCTCAGTACCTGTAACATAGTATTCTTAACCAAATTTGTGATTTATGTGTGAGCTATTAAGTTTTATTGAAACCGAACACAAACCAGTGTGATGGAAATCAGGAAAAATAATTATATTGCTTGTAGGGAAAAAAGAAGTATTGCAATTGCTTCAGCAAAAGGTGTTTTGTCATGAAAATGCATTGAGTACAGCGTGAGAGTACAGCGTGAGAGCACAGGCACTCTGAAGGTGTTTTCTGAAGGATAACAGAAAACAGCATCTGGTTCAAAAACATGCTTCTAAACGTGCATATAATGTTTAGTTTAAAGAACTAGAGGTTTGGAACAACATGAAGGTGAATAAGGCCGCATTTACACTGCAGGTCTTGATGCCCAAATTCCGAGTTTTTGACTATATCCAATTTTTTTTGACGACCTGTTTATATCTTCTTTTAAAAGTGACCCATATCTGATATCTGCATTTAAAGGGACTATAAGTAACTTTTTAGGTAATTAATAATCTAAAATCAATATTTTTATTCATAAATATGTCCCCAATGGTGTACAAATACCTCTGCCAATTATCTGATTTATCCTCGTAAACGAAGAATTTATTATATTTATATACATGGGACGGGTAAGTCCACGGAGGCTTCCATGTAGTTCCGCCATCTTGAAAAACTATAATAGCAGAGAGGGACAAAAAGTACGCCAACGCGTTTCCACAACGCGTTTTTGTTCAGAGCCGCAGCGTGACGTAACTGAAAGCAGCAGAAACGGAGGAGCAGAGCAGTGAGAGGCGCTTGTCACTTTTATTTTTAATGGCGGACCATACCTATGCCGAGCCACTGGATAAGAAATCCTCTTCGCCAAAACAGACCAAAAATGATCGTAAAAGGAAACGTGACCGGAGGATACAAAAAACACAAGTGAATGTCGGGATTGATTTTCCCCGGTGGAAAGAGCAAATGCAGGAGAAAGAATTCAAAAGAGACGCTGAAGTTGCCTGCTTTCTCCTCGACAGGTAAATCAATGTTACAGTCTTAATTACAAGTTTTTTGAATTGCTTGTAGTGTTGTCAAAAAACTCGGTACTTCGGTACCAAGTCGGTACTAAAAAAATTAAACGGTTACGGTACCAGCTTTTCTTAAGTACCGGTAGTACCGAAGTACCGGGTTAATCCAGTTCTTGATGCGCTGTCCGAAAGTTGCGTCCTTTTCTTAAAAAAACTGAGACATGGCGACCGGTGGCGCTGCTAATACGGTGTGTCTGAATCCACTTCTTGACAAGAAAGGAGGAAAGAACCACATATGGAAATATTTTGAATTAGGCTAATGTCACGTTGCCATAAGGGGCCGTTCACGTGTGCAAATTCGTCATTTCAAATGTAGGCGCGCGGCAAGTGCGCTCATAATAGAAGCGACATGCAAGCTTGTTTGTCCAGGCGCGCCACTGTTCATGGTTGCATAGCGGAGACACGGGAGAGCAAGCGCTTGTGGAAAGAAGGAGAAAGCGGTGCGAACTGCGCTCTTCATGATGACGAGGAAGTATCAGCAAAGAATTAACTGATTGCTAGCCCTTGCATTAGAAATCAGCTACAGGGTTCTCAAGTTTTGAAGACAGGCATTTTTGTGACATTTTTGGCAGTTTTGGTCAAATAAAACATGTTTTATCTCCTGTATAGTTTGGTAACGCTACAATAAGATACCATTCATTAACATTACTTAATGCTTTATCTATCAACACATTGAGTGAACAATATACAATAAACATTAATTAATGTTTGTGAATGTTATTTTATACAAACACTTGATTGTTTGTGTTTGTTTACTTCATTCATTGTGCATTAAATAATGTTAACAGATAAAACTTTTGATTTTAAAAATGTATTAGTAGCCTACATTTTTAAATTAACCCCAAGGAGAATAATTGCTAGAGTATATAACTATTGTTTATTGTTAGGTCATTTTATCTAATGTTATCTAACAAATATAATCTTATTGTAAAGTGTTTTTAATAATACAGTTTCCATCTTTGTAACTGTGATATACACTTTAATAATATATGTAAATTTTATCTAAATTAAGCTTTGGTACCGAAATTGGTACAGAGAACCTTGGATTTTCACTGGTATTGGTACCGAATACTTTTGGTAGCGTGACAACACTAATTGCTTGGTTGTTTACTTTATTATATAGACAGAAGAACATTTACAGTTAAAAGTTAAACAGGCTCTTTGATGAATATCAGATATTGAGTAAGCTAGAAATTCGATACAAATATATTTTAATAGAGCATATGATTGTTTTTTTATTGTTTGCATAGCTAAGTCTACTTCAATTTTTATGTTATCTGATATTTTCTGTTATTTATCATTTATACTGTGACCTCACATTGAATAATACAGACGCATAAATTCTGTATGTAGCTCTTGTAGCTGCCGGGCATCTTTGTCGTCGTTGTATAGACACTCACTCTCCTCCTCTTCCTCGTCGTCCACCTCCTCGCCTAGATCCAACTGATCCACTGCCTCTCTGTCCTCTACCTCTACCTCTAACATTACTTCTTCCTCTCCCTACTGTTGAATTATCTGATGATGATATCTAACAATGCACATACTTCAAAAAAATATACGAGTTAACAAGGCATAACTACTAATTACAATAGTTCATGTTATTGACACTCATTACTTTTACTGTAACATTCGTTTGTTCGTTGTGTCAATTTGAAGTTTGTTTGAAATAACAAACCTGTTCACCCGAAGGAAAACTCGACGAAGTGCTATTAGAAAACATCCTGTCATAGCTTTTTGGTACATAACGGCTACCGTAGATGCAACACGCATTTGAAAACATGAGGCGCTGGAGAGCACAATTCGTTTGAATGCAAAATACAATTTCACCGCTAGATGGGAGTAATTCTTACTTAATGTCCCTTTAACAATTGCAGGTAAATCCTTGGTGAAACGAACAAAAAATAACATTATGATATCAAGAAATTAATTTCAATAGTACATTGAGTTTAATTTATTGACATGGAATTTCTAGAAACATTTTCAATGCAATAGTTTCATCCTTATATCAAAATCATTATATAGTACAAATTCTTCAAGACAGTGATTATGATCGGATCTGCTATAAAAGTTAGTGTGTACTAATGGCCTCGTGGTAGAACATTTAAGCATGTTAGAGGGTTGACTTTGCCCTCGTATATGTTTTTTTTCCTAATTAAAACCAAATTGTGTTCATCAGAGATTGTATATCAAGAGCAGGGACATGTCTGTGCATCTTATTTTGTGATTTCACTGGAACGAATATAGAGTTGTTCCGATTCCGATACTAGTACCAATAAAAATGCTGGCATCGGTATCGGCGAGTACTTCTACCCATGCACCGATCCGATACCATTTTCTTAAACAATATCTAGTTATGCACGCTAGCTTTGCATAATGCTGCAAATCGGAGATCAATTCTTCTTCGCTGCTCTAAACAGTGGTTGCTTGTGGCGACACAGGAAGTTGTGCTTTTGCCACAAACAACCACTGTTTAGAGCAGCGAAGAAGAAAACGTGTGCGCACTAGCAGTGTGTCCGCTGTTTAGCAGTATTTCAGACTGGACCAACCAGACAGTAAAATGGCGACATGTCCCGTATGCCATACTGCAATTTCGAGGGGTGGAACAAGATTAGCAACTTCAACACGAGTAACTTAAAGCATTTGAAGACGCGTTACCCCGCAGAACACGATTACACAAAGGCAAGGGCAGAGAAGAATGAGCCGCACCAGAATCAACAATCTCTAAAAGCTTCATTCAAACAAAGAGAAATGTTTTCAAAAGACAGCCAACATGCGATAAATACAACCGACAACATGTATTGAGTTTATTTTTCTGGATGACCAGCCGCAGTCAAAACTGAAATGCCGTTTATTTAACAAAATTGTTTATGGACTTTAAATTATAAAGAGATTATTTTCTTATATATATAATATTTATCTCATCTATATATATCTATATTTTCTTATATTCATATATAATTTTTTAGATTCCTAGATTGATTTGTTGCACTTTTTTATGCAGTTAAATTGTAAAACGTCTCCGGTTACTTTCGTAACCTCGGTTCCCTGAAAGGCAAGGAACGAGACATTACGGATGTCGTATATGGGAACTCCTCTCATCCTTCACTTCCGCTGAAATCTTATAGGCTAACGCCAGCAGAGCTGGCCAATTGACGCAAATATGCAAATACTGAACTTCGTAGCAGTATAAAGCAAGTGCAGCGTCAATTCCCTTCAGAATCGAACAAAAAACGCTAAATCAATAGCGAACACGGCGGCGAGCGTAATGTCTTGTTCCTTGCCTTTCAGGGAACCGAGGTTACGAAAGTAACCGGAGACGTTCCCTATCAAGGCTACGGAACTCGACATTACGGATGTCGTATATGGGAACTGTATAGAATCCCCCCGTGGCAGCAAACAACCACTGACAACAGACCCCATACCAAACCGCCCCTCCCCAGTATGCAAGCGTCTGATAGGCCGAGATTGACCAATAGCGAACCTCTAACCTCTGATTGGCCCGAGGGGACCAATCACAAGCTCACAAACACTGCCAGAATTTGCATATCCCGAGCAGTATAAATAGGGGGAAGTTTGCACTGTCGAGAAACAGGGCAATAACCACAGTAAGAGAAGGTCAACGCATAGCGGTGACAACAGTACAAATACACAAATAGCACACAGAACAACTCATAAGCAAAGCGCAGAGCAGCTCTATCCAGTGCTGTGTGTGCAATCAACTCACCGAAAGCACTCGAGACGCTACAGAGGGCAAATCCAACTTGTAAAACCTGGCAAACGTGTTCTGAGAAGACCAGCCAGCCGCAAGACATAAATCCTGAATAGACATACCCTTAGTCCAAGCCCACGAGGAGGCAATCGCTCTAGTCGAATGGGCCTTGACGTTAAGGGGGCATTCCTGCCCCAGGCAATCATAAGCCAAAACAATAGCGTCCACAATCCAGTGAGCAAGCCTCTGTTTAGAGACACCCCGTCCCTTGTTGCACCCACCAAAGCACACAAACAGCTGGTCCGATTTTCGAAAAGCTGCCGAGAGAGAAATGTATTCCCTGAGCGCTCTGACTGGGCAAATAGCACTCTGAGCAACCGAATCCTGAGAGGTTGATGGCTCCGTGGACAGGGCAGGCAGAGAAACAATATGCGCTCTGAACGGGGTATTGAGCGACTTAGGAACGTAACCCGGCCTCGGTCTGAGAATTACATTGCAGTTTCCCGGTCCAAAGCGAATACAATCTTCACTTACCGAGAAAGCCTGTAAATCCCCAACTCGCTTCGCCGAGGCGAGAGTGAGAAGCAGTGCCGTCTTAACCGATAGCTCCTTAATGGCAATCGAAGCTAAGGGCTCGAAAGGCGGTCGCGACAAAGCGTCCAAGACCAACGTTAAATCCCACGGCGGCACCGACGGCGGCCGTGCAGGGCATAATCTCCTAGCTCCCTTGAGGAACCGTGTCACCGACGCATGTCTACCGATAGACTGCCCGTCAACAGGGGGGTGAAACGCGGCAATAGCGGCTACATATACCTTCAGAGTGGATGGTAGGCTCCCTTCGTCCATCCTGTACTGAAGGAAGCGTAGAATAACCGACACAGAGCAGTTCGCTGGGTCTATACCGACATTCTGACACCATTTCGAGAACACACCCCACTTCAAAGCATACAGGCGCCTGGTGGACGGAGCTCGCGCCTCCGCGATGGTATTCAAAACACGCGCGTGCAGCGTGTCCAGCCCGCTCAGCGACCCTGCAGCGGCCACACATGGAGGTTCCACAGCCCGGGGTTGGGATGCCAGATCGTTCCGCTCGCCTGAGACAGAAGGTCCTTCCTGAGCGGAATCTCCCATGGCTGTCCTGCCAGTAACTCTACCAGATCCGCGAACCAGGGCTGATTCGGCCAGTTCGGGGCTACCAGAGTGACCGCCGCCTTCTCCTCCCTGATTTTGCACAACACCATGGGCAAAATTTTCACCGGAGGAAAAGCATAGAGGCGGACTTTCGGCCATCGCGCGGTCAGCGCGTTTACCTCCCGGGGGGAACGAGACAGCGAGAAGAACATCTGACAATGCGCATTCTCGCTCGTCGCAAAGAGGTCGACCTCCGCTCTGCCGAAACGATTCCATATCAGCTGAACCGTCCCGGGGTGAAGCCTCCACTCCGCCTGGGGAATCCCGCTTCTCGAGAGCATATCCGCCCCGCGATTCAGAACGCCGGGGATGTGCGCCGCTCTCAGCGAGAGGAAAAATCGGTCCGCCCACAGCAGAAGGGATTCCGCCTGCCTGAAAAGGGCTCTGGAATGTACCCCGCCTTGGCGATTTATGTACGAGACCACAGAAGTGTTGTCGGTCCGAATCAACACAGGCTGATGCTTCAGCCGAGACCGGAAGGCTTTTAGAGCTAGAGAGACCGCTTCTAGTTCCAAACGATTTATGTGCCACTCCATCTGCTTCCCTAACCACCGACCCGAGGCGGGCTTTCCCAAGCAGACGGCTCCCCATCCGGTGGACGAAGCGTCCGTCAGGACCTCCACGCGCCGCGTCACTATGCCCATAGGGACGCCTGAGCTGAAGAGATCTGGATTCCTCCACGGGTCCAGGGCGCGGGCGCATCCGCGGGTGATCATAATGCGCTTGTGGCCAGAAAACCACTCGCTCGGGCGGACGCGCGCTTTCAGCCAGTGTTGCAGCGGTCTCATATGCAGCAGCCCCAGGTGACACACCGAAGAAGCCGCTGCCATCCGTCCCAGTAGCCTTTGAAACTCTTTCAGTGGGACGAGTCTGCCAGGTTTGAAGAGACCGAGAGAGGAGCTCAGAGTCTCCGCTCGCTCGGGGGAAAGGCGCGCTCTCATTCTCACTGAATCCAAGCACACTCCCAGGAATGTTGTAGTCTGGCTCGGTGTGAGTACACTTTTCTTGACGTTCACCCTCAAACCGAGCCTCCCAAGGTGTCGAAGGAGGGCTTCCACATGGCTGACCAGCGTTTCTCTCGACTGCGCGAGAACCAGCCAGTCGTCCAGATAGTTCAAGACGCGCATCCCGCTCGATCTGAGGGGTGAAAGTGCCGCGTCCACGCATTTCGAAAACGTTCGGGGGGCTAGGGCTAGTCCAAACGGGAGCACCGTATATTGGTACACCGAATTTTCGAACGCAAACCTCAGGAATCGCCTGTGACGCTTTACTATCTGGATATGAAAGTAAGCGTCCTTTAAATCCACTCAAGCGAACCAATCCCTGGGGCGAATTTGCGCCAGGATTTGCTTCAGAGTAGTCATCCTGAAGGCGCGCTTGTGAAGCGCTCTGTTGACCGGTCTCAGATCCAGAATGGGGGGGAGACCCCCTCCTTTCTTCGGTACAACGAAGTAGCGGCTGTAGAATCCGTCCTCCCACTCTTTCGGGGGAACCGGTTCTATAGCCTTCTTTTCTAGCAAGCTGCACACTTCTTGCCTCAGCACGTGAGCGTTTTGGGGCAAAGTTAATGACTGAATTACGCCGCGGAAGCGGGGTGGTCTGCGTTTGAACTGAAGTGTGTATCCGCGCCGAATTATATTCAACACCCACGGCGAAATGCCCGGAATAGCCTCCCACGCTGCCTGAAAACGACTAAGCGTGGGCTGATCTAAACCTGCGGTCATCGCCGCTGCGGTCATCGCCGCTATGTGAGGGCTGGGAATATTTATTGACCGTGACTCTGCGCTGCTCGAAGGCAGGGCGGGTAACACAGTGTGTGGTGCAAGAGGAGAAAAAAGCTCTGTTTGTGAAGTAGTGATCTGCTTTATTTCTGAACAAGAAACAACATTCACAAAACAACTGCACGGGTCGCTCGCAGAACGCCGAGGGACCAAGTGCATTAGAGCGCGCCGCTTGGACGCGGGGCCGACCTAGCGCTCTCTTCTCCTCTTGCCCGAGCGGTCAGGACGACTGCTTAGGCCTCGCAGGGGACGCGGTGGGCTTTCTGCGCGGGCTCCTCTGCGTCCTCTTGCTGCCCGCTCCATGCCACTGGCCGCTACGGCCTCTACGAGCATCCGGTCCCGGGCGGGGCGCTGCCTGTCTTCTAGCCGCGGCCTGAGGTTGGCGGCCCGAGCCGGAAGACGAACGAGAGCGAGGCTGCGGCTGCTGCGGCGGCGCCCTCCGAGGAATCACGTGGCTCATGGCTTTCGCTTTCTTCTGCGTCTCGGAGTAACGCTCAGTGACTTTCTCCACGGCGTCTCCGAACAGGCCTGCAGGGGAGATCGGTGCGTTCAGCAGCGTCTTCCTATCGGCCTCCTGTACGTCCGACAGGGTGAGCCTCAGGTGTCTGTGGAGGACCACCAGGAACCCCATCGAACGGCCAATTGCTTGGGCCGAACGCTTCGTGGCCAGGAGCGCGAGGTCCGTGGCCGAACGGAGATCTCGGATGGCGTCAGCGTCGATAGAGGCGGCGTCATCCAGAGACTTGAGTTGCTTAGCCTGCAGCACTTGGAGAACGGCCATGGCATGCAACGCAGAAACCGCCTCACCCGTGGCACCGTAGGCCTTGTTAGCTTGGTGGGCCGTAAATCTACAGGCTCGGGACGGCAGGCTGCGGTCCAAGCCCAGGGCGGGAGCCGACGGGCAGAGGTGCGCGGCGACGGTCTCCTCGACGGGGGGGATGCGGAGGTAGCCGTGGTCCCCCGCCTCGTCCACGGGGGCAAACATGGCTTGGGTGGAAGTGAGGGTGCGCGCCGATTGCGGGGCCACCCACGACTTCACCACGTGCTCATGCACGTCAGTAAAAAACGGTGTTCCTCTTTTCGAAGCGGCCTGACGGCGGCTCGATTGGAGGAACCACGTATCTAGTTTGCTCTTTGAAGGTTCGTCGGGAGCCTTCCACGACAGGTCCAGTTCCTCGACGGCCTTCGAGAGGATACGGAAAAGCTCGTCCTGCAGGTCTGCCGGGGTCTCTTGCTCCGCGGCCGTCCATGATGCGGCCTGCTCCGCACCCCAGTCGTTCTCGGAGGCAGACAGAGACATGGAGTCGTCTTCCTCACTCGCCCCGAAGGAAACGAAGTCAGCGACCTCGCGAGGGGGCTGAAAGGTGGGGTCGGGAAAGCTCACCGGGGGACGAACCTCGACTCCGCGGTTGGGGGGGGCTACCAGCGGCTCAGTGGCGGCGGTAGGCCCAATCCCCGCTGCTGCGCGAGCCTCATCCCTCCTGGCTTTGAGAGCTCGAAGAGACATGTCCGCGCAGTGGTCGCAGGACCCTCCGTCCCTGAGGGCTGACTCGGCATGGGCCAGCCCCAAACACCCGACGCAGAACAGGTGCGTGTCGGGGGGCAAGATGTGGCCCGAGCACAAGTTGCAGTTAGTTGCCATCGGATGCAGGAGACAGTGCAAGTATCTCAGCGCAACTTCAACGACGGCGATATAATCCAAGTTGTAGTATCAGCTTTCTAGCACACGATTTAAGCGTGAAGAGAGAGATTCTGAAGGGAATTGACGCTGCACTTGCTTTATACTGCTACGAAGTTCAGTATTTGCATATTTGCGTCAATTGGCCAGCTCTGCTGGCGTTAGCCTATAAGATTTCAGCGGAAGTGAAGGATGAGAGGAGTTCCCATATACGACATCCGTAATGTCGAGTTCCGTAGCCTTGATGGGGAACTAAAATACCTTTTTCAGTTTACAGTATTAGATGTGTGGTTGCATTTTAAGTTCTTTTTCACTTAAGAAAGATAATATATTGCTGTGAAATGTATGTCAGATAATAAAAATACTCTAGTTCACTGTATGTATTTGTTCATGTTTAATTAAAGGATAAGTCTGAAACACACCATAAAATAATTATATAAATTCATACAGTGCTAGTATGAATTGCAGCTGTATTGATACAGTACACATCCAAGTATCGGATCAGTACTCGGTATCGGCCGATACCCTGAGTCCAGGTATCGGGAAGGGAAAAAGGGTATCGAAACATCTCTAAACGAATAGAGTCTCAACAACGAGACTGAAGCGTGTGTCTCTGATAACAGCGGCAACGAGCACTCAGGATGATTTCAAAAGCAACACATTTCAGCGGCAGATCACCACTTATTTAACACAGACGGAAGAAATAAATACTCTGCTAGTCAACTAGAGATGTTTAATTTGTTGTAGATATATCTGTACCGCGAAATGTTTCAAAAGTCACTTTTTTCAATGACGTACGACTCACATTGACGGGAATATATTCGATATGTCCGATCAAATTCAATATTTTAGTATTGAATTTGTGGATTATCGAATGAAAGTTCCCTCTCATAGGAAATCGCCCACCAAAACACTATGCCTCTGATTTCTCAAAAGAACATGCTTGTGCCATCAAAACTCGGTTGTTCTGCCTGTTCTCATTTCTCTGTTTCACCGTGTTTGAATGTTTGTGTCTACTACTGCTGCTTAGGGCTGCACGATATTAGAAAAAGCTGACATTGCAATATTTAGTTTTTCTGCGATACATAATCCGATATGAAAACAATTTCACCAGGTGACTTGAATTGACCCTTCGCAGGGAGCTTGATTGAAAGGCGATCTGACCAATCATAATCCGCCGAAACCGCAATTTTTGTCCGACAAAGTAGTCAGGAGAGCTAGTAGATTAATGTCGGTGGATTAGAACTTGTAAAACGGTGTGTCCTGATGGTTGAAACAGCATTCCTTCTGATGTTCATTCATGTTTATTTGATGCTATAAATGAACTAGAAGGAAGAGATGATCAGACACATTAAAGAGCCACAAAACGGTATTTATTGTTTACATTTCTTTTAAAAATTACCAAATTTGAGACACAGTTGAGACTGTTTCATATCAGAAGTAACCTGGTCTGTCCTGTCTGTAAGCGCGTTGGCAGTGTCCTCTTGCTCCGCGATGTATATTTCACTGCGTGAGAACATGTGGCGTGAGAGCGATCTTCAAGCATGGCTTGTTGGACATAGCAACAGTAACTGAAGGGGGCAGGTCTTTTTTATCTACTTTTATATAGCGCTTTTAACAATGTAGATTGTTTCAAAGCAGCTTTACAGAGGTAAACATACAATTTAAGGTAACAGAGATTGTTTTGGCTGTATAGCGGTTCTTTACTATTGTTATTTTCCAGCTAAAGTTAGTATTGGTCTTTGTGAACGGTCAATTGGGGCTGTCAAGATTCCTCGATTAAATTTGAGTTCTCTATTTTAAAAAATCCTCAATTGCAATTTACCCGTGTGGAGTAACCGGCAAAATACCGGCACAAAAAGTGGCGCATTCCAGGGATGAGAATTTATGAATCGTATTATTAGACACCAGACCGCTGCTACATCTGGACTCTGGAGGCATTTGTTTTAATACATAATGCAGACCTGCCAACTTTTATGCATTTTGCGTAGCGGATATGCATTTTGACATCAATGTAAGATTTGTCACTCTTAACTACGCAAAAAGCGAATGACGCCTCTGGCATGTGCAGTACTCAAATCAAGCAACAGCAAAAGAAGAATTTGACCTAATTTTACCTCTGCCTTTTTTAACGGTCGGCGAGAGTTGAAGAGTGTTCAACTTTAGGTAAAACGCAGCACTCATCACTGTCACTTTTTACCCAACCGTCCAATCACAGAGGAGGAGGGGTGGGACAAATACCACACCGACAATTGCCACTCTGCTTGTACAACGTCAACAGGGGACAACAACAAGCATAATATATATAGCACAAAATAATTAAAAACAAGAGCCAGAGCAAATACTTTACATTGTATGAACTTTTTTTATATATATGTATATATAGAAACAGTACAGAAACAAACTTTCTGTGAAATGAGATAACACTAGCAAGCAAAGTGTCTCAACTAAAAAATCCGCTGTGCTGCCGAAACGCTCTCAAGCGCCCACAGCTAGGCGTTTTCCGCTGGCTAAAAACGCTTTGGTGAACACGTGGCCTAAGGCTGCCCAACATTTGGCTCATGTGATCAGCCTGTCCATGACAGGATTCTGCTTTGTCATTTCCACAACATGCTGTGTTACAGATGACAACATTTGCATTTATGCATTTGGAAGATGCTTTTACACAAACCACTTTCCCTGGGAATCGAACCCTTGACGTTGCAAACGCCAACGCTCTACTGTTTGAGCTACAGGATGACTACAACAGTTCAACTATGTTTTGAATCTAGATTTTTCAATAGTTTGCTCATTCTGCACACAATGGTGCCCATGAAGCATGGGAGTGGTGCTCATGACCACATTGTTGTGAGGAGTTGTACACAAGTCCTGGAAACTTGCGATCCAATCTCTTTCAGCTTGGGTCATTATTTTTTTCACTCCATTGATGATTCTGTCAGTTACATCATGTGGAAAATTCAAATGTAGATTCGTGCAACAATGCTTTGAAGTGTGGAAAGCATTGCTTGGTTTCACACAAGCACAATGTCATGGTTACAACATGCACACTTGGTGCATGTTAGGCCCTTTATGTTGAGTCAGGCTGTATTCTCCTGTTTTGGAACAGTCTAAAGTAAGAACCGCTGAGGCGTATCTACCTTTTCTTTTTTTTATTGGTGTATCAATGCATTGTGAACTCAACTGTGCTCTGTGCAGTGAAACCCTCGGATGACAGGAGTGTTCCTCATGTTGTGTCAGGCTGTATTCTCCTGTTTTGGACCATTGAAATTGCCTGTCTCTCGATAACAATACAAATGTGTATTTTGAATGACATTTCTTTATATAAAGTGTCTTTGACTACTATGTACTAACATTTAAATTAATTATTTAATGCGATAGCACTCTGTTTGCATGCACTGTCCATGATTACACTGCACAATCAGTCTCACTCGTATTCAAGGTAAATCATCACCACTTTCATCCCCTACATGGTTTTTTGATTTATTGATGTCATCATCTGCTTAAACATCATCACATGTTAATTTACTTTCTGAATAAGTGCTGACCCGGGTGCAGCCAGATTTCCAGTGCAACTGAACACACATCCTACAGGTTTTTTGTTTAAATCATGCTCTGTTTCAAACTAAATCTCTTGTGTGAAAGCCCCCTAAGACACCGGTGTAAGTTTGGAAATAACTATGCATGCTTGTGATATTAATGCATTTTTTTTTAATTATTAGAATGAGTTTTGTGTTTCTTTGAGTTTACTTAAAAATTCAATTAATGTTTTTGAAAGAAGTCTCTTATGCTCATCAAGCCTATTTGATTTGATACAAAAATGCAGAAAACAGGAATATTGTGAAATAGTATATACAATAATATATAATTTATTTCTGTGATGCAAAGCTGAATTTTCATCATCATTACTCCAGTCTTCAGTGTCACATGATCCTTCAGAAATCGTTCTAATATGCTGATTTATTATCAATGTCGGAAACAATTGTGCTGCTTAATAGTTTTATAACCTTTTTTTAAACTTTTTTTCAGGATCCGTTGATGAATAAAGTTAAAAAAAAGAACAGTGTTTATTTAAAATAGAAATCTTTTGTAACAATATATACTACCATTACAACATTTGGGGTCGGTAATTTTTTTCTTTCTTTAAAAAAAAAGAAATTCATACTTTTATTCATAAAGGATGTGTTAAATTGGTCAAAAGTGATAGAATATTTTCTAACAATATAAATCTTAACTATTTTTAATAAATGCAGTTTTTTTTTAAAACTTTGTATTCATCAATGAATAATGAAAAAAGTATCACAGGTTCCAAAATAATATAAAGCAGCAACATAACATTGTTTCCAGCATTGATAATAACTGAGTATCAAATCAACATATCAGAGTGGTTTCTGCAGGGTCATGTGACACTGAAGACTGGAGTAATGATGCTGATGAAAATTCAGCTTTGCATCACATAAATAAATTATATTTTAAAGTATATCAAAATAGAAAACCATTATTTTAAATTGTAATAATATTTCACAATATTTTATTTTTTTCTGTATTTTGAATCAAATAAATGCAGGCTTGATGAGCATTAGAGACTTCTTTCAAAAACATTAATAATTGTAGTTTTGGACATGCATGTTCTGTTTGTCATTAGAACAGACCTGAGGCATCGAATAAAAAAACCTGAGGCATCGAATTACGTCTTCATCAACTTACAGGTTATGAAGTTTATTGTAGCCATGTGGGCGCTCAGTGTTTTCTGTCATTTAGCCAAAATATCATGTATATGAGATGGGAGGAGGTCAAAGTAACTTTGCATACACCCTCAAAACCTTTGTGAGTTTTTTGAGATTTAGATTAAACTTTTTGAACAACTGGGTCCAGAAATTAGAAATTGAAAAAATCATCCATCGTTATTAGTCAAGTCACCTTTATTTATATAGCGCTTTATACAGTACAGATTGCTTCAAAACAGCTTTACAGTGATAAAGAGGAAAATAATAAAAAATGCCTGAAGTAAGGGCATCACCATACTTTTCCCATATCCCTGTCCTCATGTCCCTATTGTGTTTTCCTCTTTTGGCAGGAGATTCAGCAAGAGACTGATATCCCAGAGAGAGAGCTGGTGCGGGCACTGCAGTCTCTGGCCTGTGGAAAGCCCACACAGCGAGTCCTCACTAAAGAACCCAAGTCGAAAGAGATCGAGAGCGGCCACGTGTTCACTGTCAACGACCAGTTCACCTCCAGACTGCACAGAGTCAAGATTCAAACTGGTAACAATCATCTTGTGTTGATGCTTTAGAGCTTACTGTAAGCCTAGCCAAGTCAAGAGGATCAGCAATAATGAAAACCCCCCAAAAATGCAGATTCATCTTAGTGTGAAAGTATGATTTTCTTTTATTTTTCTCATCACTTGTGGTGTGAAATTGCCTTTATTCAACACTATTTAACATTTTAAAATATTATTTTATATTAGAGTATTTTATAGAGATTGTTCATCCTTTGATTGATTAGAATTTCCTCCTTAACTTCATCTGACTCTGAAAAAGGTCCATCACCAAGATATATATACCCAGGCATAACATTATGACCACTGACAGGTGAAGTAAATAACACTGATTATCTCTTCATCACGGCACCTGTTAGTGGGTGAGATATATTAGGCAGAAAGTGAACATTTTGTCCTCTAACTGTGCGTTCACACAGGACGCGAATAACGCGTCAAATTCGTGTCTACCGCGTCTAGTTCGACGCTTGACCACTTTGTGTTAATTTGTGCGTCACACGAGGCGAAAGTTTCAAAAGTTTATTTTTGTTCTTGTCTCTATAAAAGTATGAACTTGAGTCAAATAACTCCGGGTGACCACTCACAGCTAAAATGAGTTCCTCCTAAATGCGATTTTGATTTTAAGAAACTTCCTATGAAACTTTCAGATTTCCACCAACAGGTTCTTCTGTATTGGAAACTAATATTCAATCTCTTTTCATTCCAGAATGGTTGTCTAAAGGAGTCTGGGCTATTGCCCACTTCATGGATGTGGATGTTTTACAACATGTTGAATTCTGTGACAAATTTCAAATTAGATGTACCCAAAAGAAGTTTAAACAGATTGTGAAAGCTCTCCCAGTATCACTTGTAGCTATGATTAAGCAGGATATAATATATTCAAAAGTCACGCCTACCTTAAGACAACTTTACATTAATGGTATTAATTTATGAATTACAAATGTAACAAGAAGTTTATAAGGAATTGTTTGCTTAACTGCCAAACAAGTTATCTCAAAAGAGATTATATTCTCAAAGACTTTGAAAAGGAGATAATAAAAAAGATTAGATGTAAATACTTAAAATTCCCAGTCCCGCCAAAGATGAAAGAAATGCAATTTAAAATTATAAATAGGATTTATCCAACTAAAGATTTGTTATAACAGAGATTTAAAATGGATGTAGGAAACTGCAACTTCTGTGAAATTGAACCCGAAGATTTGAATCATCTGTTCTGTTTGTGTGAAGTTGTAAAAAGGTTTTGGCTGGACCTTCAACAATTGTTCGTCTCCAAAGGATTTCAGATGATGAATCTAACAATTAATGATATCAAATTTGGTATTTTTCGTAATGATCACAATGATTTTGGCATTAACAATGTAATTTTGTTAAGTAAACATTTCAATCATAAATGACATTTTAACAAAACAATTCCTAACATTACTCATTGGAGAAATGAGCTGAAACTTTTTTATAACTCCTTGTTATTGATTAATAACAAGAATGCTGAGAAACTGGCTTCTTTTGTAAACAATCTTATTGAATAATTGCCCTTTTAATTTATTTTCTTTTGATTATGTAAATGCCATTTTTGCCATAACATGCTCCATGGTCTTGTTCTTTTTTTTTTGTAGTAAGATTTGACATTGTTCCTGATTTGCTTTTATTAATTAAAAAATAAATAAAAAAGTTTGTCCTCCATTTGGAATGAATGACTTTCGAGCGGGAGTTTGTTATGCTATGTCACTTTATGCCACGTGAAGCAAGCAGGCTCCTGATTGGTTAACGCGACGCGAATTGACGCAGAAGTTCAGATTTTTCAACTCGGGCGGCAGACGCGAATTCGCGTCAAACGCGTGAATGCACAAATAGCACTAACTAAATCATTTGCGCTTAACGCGGCAGACGCTTAATTCACACCATTCGCGCGAACGAGGCGTATTCGCGTCTACCGCGCCGCGCTCTACGCCTCATTCGCGCCGCAGGAATTTTTTAACACGCAGAACGCGTCTTTGCATTGACTTAACATTGAAATCACTCGCACCTGACGTGCTATTCGCGTCCGGTGTGAATGCACCATAAGGCCTCGTTTACACTGTCAGTGAAATGTGACCCAATTCAGATTTTTTGCTCATATGTGACACAGATCGGATGTGTTCTATGACGTGTAAACAGGAAAAAAAAAAAAAAAGCTATACTGTAACTACCCATATATATACCGATATATATTTAAATATAACAAAAGTGAAAATATCGAGAGATAACTTTGTCATCAATATCACACATCCCTAGTGTACAGTATTCATTTTTATTTCTTCAGGTCTTAAAAAGCCTTAAAAATGTGCATCAACTCTGGTATGGGCATCAGAGACGTTCTCCTTGGTAATCATTTGGAATGCCTTTCCACTAACCTGTTTGTGTCTCTTCCCTGCAGTTGCAGCCAAACAGGGAGAATCGGACCCTGAGAGGAAGGAGACGCGGCAAAAAGTGGATGACGATAGGAAACATGAAATTGAAGCAGCTATTGTTCGAATCATGAAGTCCAGGAAGAAAATGCAGCACAATGTTCTTGTAGCAGAGGTGCGGAGACTTTTTTTTTTTGTGACAATAGTTTGAGCATTAAAAAAAAAGATATTTGTAATGGGAGCTTGTTTCCGCCACAGAGTAAAAAATAAAAAAGGTAATTGTGACTTTTTGTCTCGGAATTCTGAGATATAAACTTGCAATCTGAGATTATTTTTTTCCTCAGAATTGGACTTAATAATTTGCAATAGGCTGTATGCACGAACGCTGCTGACGTATTTCCGGTAGAATCTCAGCCAGCGTCTTTACTTCCGCATAGCGCGTTCTATAGCGAAGCGTACTAGCGGCAAAACTTTAATAAAATTAATTTTCTCAGAAACAGAGACAACGATTTTAGAAACTTATTTGCTAGTCGGATTTTGCATGATATGAGAGAATACTCACCCTCAAAGTTGTTGATGTAGCTCGAAATATATAATTTAAAGCCCTTCTCTATCTTACTCTTATGTGTGACAGCGAACTGCCTCACAATATTGTTAACATCATTCACGTTAACTGTGGGAAGTTCTTGTAAACAGCGAGTGTAATTTGCCATTATCTCCACCTAATGCAAAAACGGCTTCCGACGCAGCGCCGGATGTAATTGGGCGGGCTGAGACAAAACGCGGAAGCGATCGTGCATTGAGCCTATTGCGAGTTTATAGCTCACAATTCTGAGAAAAGATGGCAGAATTTTGAGATAAACACAATTCCGAGATATAACCTCACAATTGCAAGATATAGTCAGAATTGCGAGATATAACCTCACAATTGCAAGATATAGTCAGAATTGCGAGATAAAAAGTCAGAATTGCGAGATATGTTAGAATTGCGAGATATAGTTAGAATTGCGAGATATGATATAGTTAGAATTGCGAGATATAAACTCACAATTGTGAGGTATAGTCAGAATTGCGAGATATAGTTAGAATTGCGAGATATGATATAGTTAGAATTGCGAGATATAAACTCACAATTGTGAGGTATAGTCAGAATTGCGAGATATAAACTCACAATTGCGAGGTATAGTCAGAATTGCGAGATATAAACTCACAATTGCGAGATATTGTCAGAATTGCGAGATATAAACTCACAATTGCGAGGTATAGTCACAATTGTGAGATATAAACTCACAATTGCGAGATATAAAGTCACAATTGCGAGATATAGTTAGAATTGTGAGATATAGTCAGAATTGCGAGTTATAGTCAGAATTGCGAGATATGATCTCACAATTGCGAGGTATAGTCAGAATTGCGAGATATAAACTCACAATTGCGAGATATAAACTCACAATTGCAAGATATAGTTCGAATTGCGAGATATAAACTCACAATTGCGAGATATAGTCAGAATTGCAAGATATAAACTCACAATTGCGAGATATAAACTCACAATTGCGAGATACAGTTAGAATTGCGAGATATAAACTCACAATTGCGAGATATAGTTAGAATTGCAAGATATGAATTGCGAGATATAAACTCACAATTACGAGTTTATCTTGCAGTTCTGAGAAAAAAGTCAGAATTGTGAGATAAAAAGTCCCCATTATCTTTTTAAATGTTTTATTCTGTGGTGGAAACAAGCTTCCATATATTTGTCTATATTATCTATTTAAATATAGCAAAAAACATAATGAAGTATAGCATACAAAAGCATAATGAAGTATAGCATACAAAAGCATAATGAAGTTGAAGTCTAGAGAAGAACAGCAGTTCTGATCAATGATTAATCATCAGATCAGTTTTGTTCATGTACAGTTTTGATTAATATTACACAGACTTTTATTCATATTTTACTTGGAATCATATAATAAAAATAAGTTTTTCAGAAATGCTTTGAAAACTTTGATGCAATAATATTATAAATAGTATTTTGTTGTTGTTGTTGTTCTTCACCCTTCGTTAAATTCACATATGACCCCAGCGATATAATGTAATATAATATGAGGTCTGATTAAACCCAAGCTTTCATTTCATATGAAGGAACACTTATGAGTGTCAGTGTGAACTGTGTATGTATATACACTTAATTCTGGCTTGATCTGAGAATAACCGTGATGTCTGTGGTTTTTGTGGGAGGCTAAGAGTGCCACGTAAGATAAGATCATCAACATTTTCAGTTTCACTGTATTCAGAAATGTTTTTTTGGACTTTTGTTTGTAGAACTTCAGTTTGTCTTGTGTGTTTTTGCCTTTAGGTAACCCAGCAGCTGAAGGCACGATTCCTCCCAAGTCCTGTGGTCATTAAAAAGCGTATTGAAGGACTAATTGAAAGAGAATACTTGGCAAGAACACCAGAAGATCGTAAAGTGTACACATACGTAGCATGAAGGAGCGAAGTTGAATCTGGCATGAAAGAGCAAGCAAGCATCGTTTTTGGGACTTTGTCACACACCTCACATGGGATGTTATTTTATTTTATGTCCTTTTTTGCCTTTGTTGTCATTCGTACTGGGAATAAACTGAGAAGAAAACCTTCACATTCTAATGAACTTGTTTTAAATTGTTCTTACTGATTCCCACAAGGCTTTCCTCTGGATTAGATTCAAAGATTTAACAGAAGGTCTTGGTCTCTATGAGAGAATTGTTTTTTATTTTTTATTTTTTTTATTTTTAAGTCTGTCCCTTACAATCATACAACCAAATGAATAAAGTAAGTCACACAGTGTCCCATCATTCATATCATTAGGAAATTCCTTCTGTTTTTTGTTTTGTTTAGTTTTTTCTTCTTCTATGTGTGTAAGCGAGTTTGGTTTATGGCACCTTATAGTTTGTTCAGATTCTCATTTCTGGCTGCTGGTCACCTGTGCTTTACCTGTGCGATTGTCAGATTGGACACAGGTGGACTTGCACATCATACAAAATGTGGTTTGGCTGTATTTTTTCCCTCGCAGTTTTTTTTTTCTTTTCATGTCGGACATGGCCAATTGAAAGATGACTTAAAAGCATTTTATTTTAAAGGAATTCTTTTGGATGCCGTTTAAACGGATGGGGGGGGGGGCAGTTAGGGTTTTCAGCATTATTATATTTCAATGTGTATAAATTGTAAAATAATTGTTATTGTACTCAATGCGGAAGTGAACTGTACAGGGCCTTGTTTTCATCATTAAATGTAGAAAAAGAACGGGAAAAAAACAATAAAAGGATTGGCCGTTTTGGGTCAGACTGTTCGTCTCGCTCTAATCTTCACAATGGAGGATCCTGGAAGATAGGACATGACTGAAGTGATAGCTGTGTCAAATTACACATTTCAACTCAACATTCACCTGTTCACACAACGTTTTCTCATTTTTATTCACATATAAACATTGAATAACAAGCATACATAGAGTACATCAAATATGGTAAATGACCAGTGAAGGTGGTTCTCGCATGTAACAGAAGCACTTTGGAGTGTGTGCAATAACAATGTTTGTTCTCGCACATAAAAGCATTGATCAAGGTTTACAAGTGAATAAATTACTTCAGAAGACTGCTAGATTCTTTTGGATTACGTTTACATTGTCTTTTTAAAATTTGAAGAATGAAAGTTTAGGTGGGCTTCATTTGGACAAAATGTATATGCAGGTTTGGAATGGCGCAAGTGCGTAGGGTTGACAACCGTCCCATAAATTATGGAATCGTCCCGTATCAAATCTGTGTTTGTGAAGAATGAAGAAAGAATTAACTGAGACAGACTAAATCCAGAAGAACTGGGGCAACAAGTGCATACAAAAATCTCACTGGATTATTACAATTAATGTCAAAATGAATGTTTGGAAATGTAAACTGATATTTTCCTACTGACACACTACAGCAAAAAATATAAATAACTGGCTTACAACCATTGTTTGGGGTGAAAATACTAACATGTCACAGACTTTTGCACAGTACTGTATACATAATAAATAATCCTGGCATATACAGTTTGACATTTAAAAGGAAAATTGATAAAAATGGGACAAATAAACATAATAATGTAGCCTAGTCCTAATTTAAGTTGCTAAATTAATTTTAAAAAAAGTCATCCCATCCAGGTAACAGCTGCAGAAAAAAAGTGATTACAAGTTCAGAGTGACTGCTTAAAGCACAGCAACATATCCTGTTGAGTTCTTTAGAAATAAATAAAATAAATGTAAAATATCATAAAATCTGTTCTGTTGCATGTACACTCTTCTTGGTTTATTGTTGAGCTGTATTGCAATGTAATGACATAATCCTTTTCTGACTTATTCTTTATTTGTGTCCTTGATGCAAAATGTTTTTTTTTTGTTGCTGTTGTTGTTGTTGTTGTTTTTTGTGGGGGGCACTAAATATGTGCCAAGACACTAAATATCTAAATTTTATAGCAGTATACAAAATATAAATCCAAGTGGCACCTGCAAACATACTTCAGACTGCATACTGCTTCAGAAGATGCTTTTTAAAGTCTCTGTATCGACCTTTTGTCTGTGTGTGTCTCTCTCTCACACACACACACACACACACACACACACACTCGACTCGTCCGATGACAGGATCTGCTCGGGTTCAGTCCCCTGTCTCGACTGTTTTTGTGAGGAGCCCTCCCCCCGATTCCTGCTCATTCTTCAACTGTGTTCTCGAAACACACTTCATCTAGTAACGACTCCATCTAAAAGAGCTGTTAACTTGATATTTTAGGTTTTTAGTTAGAGTGCCTCATCATCATAAATTATAAACGCTGACGTGACGTCAGCGTGAACTCGACTCCTCGAACACAAACGGGTTTGTACAGCGCTCGCGAAGATCTCGAGCATGTTTAAAGCGGGGTTCGCGATCGAGTAAACGCACATTATGCTCCTCCGATCACCGCTTCTCTTCAAGGGCAGGACGGAGGATGAAACGGCGGACTCGGGCGCAGAGACTGCGGGGTGAGTTAGCGGAGAAAGCTAAAGATAAGCGCACTTTGTTTGCGTCTCTAAGGGGGAGAAACACGGTAACCGACAGCAGCCGAATGCTTTATGACGTCAGCAACAAACGGTACATTGTAACAATACAAACTTGTTGCCTTCTAATATGCGCTATTTAATGTGATGATCAAATAATAAAAACATGACATTACGGCTACAAAATTTAAAACTATTATTCGTTTGTATGCAACCTACTAAAAGTTATTTGTTTTGATTGAATTAACTTTTGAATTAAACGATAACGCTTTACAATAAGGTTCATTAACGTTAGTTAATATTAATTTCAACATTTACTAATACGTTATTAAAATCAAATGTTACATATGTTAACATTCATTAATGCACTGTAAGAACTAACATGAACAAACAATGAACAGCTGTATTTATATTAACTAACATGAACAAAGATGAATAAATACTGTAACAAATGTATTGCTCATTGTTAGTTCATGTTAATTAATACATTAACTAATGTTAACTAATGAACCTTGTTGTAAAGTGTTACCAATTAAACTAAAGTTTTTTAAAGTGTTGTTTGGTTTCTGGGACACTGATGAAAATTATAATTAAAACTTGTTTAAGGAACTTTAGGTCATAATAGGGTTATTGTTTCATGAGCTGATACGCCATGCTAAAGGATGGATGTCATTTGAACAGTATTAAACCCATTGTAATAAGTTTTTGGTTTCACTTTATTATGAAGGTCCCTTTAACACATTCTGTTGACTATAAAATCTAATAGTCAACAATAATCTAAGTATAAATGCACCTACATGTCAACTAACTCTCATTAGAGTATTAGTAGAGTATTAGTAGACCGGTAGGGTTTGGGTTAAAATAAGTTAACATGCAGTTGCAAAGTTACTTATAGTCAACAGAATGTTCAAAAGGGACCATCAAAATAAAGGGTAACACTTTATTTCTATAGTCCACTTTACACATACTACTAACTATAAGTAACTTTGCAACTACATGTCAACTAACTGTCATTAGAGTATTAGTAGACTGCTTAATGTCTGCTAACACTTTATTTTGATGCTCCTCAACAGACATTAAACTGACTATAAGTCACTTGGCAACTACATACTGACAGTCTACTACAGTCTACTAATGCTCTAAGGCGAGTTAGTTGACATGAAGTTGCAAAGTTACTTATAGTAAGTAGAATGTCTAAAGTGGACTATCAAAATAAATTGGTGTTTTTTTTTTCTTTAGTTCTGACTGCGGTAAAATGCCATACAGTAGCGGCAGCAGTAAGTCCATTTTCCACGCATTACATTTAACAGCCCATCACATGAACAGCCAGGCGTGTGATTTTGCCAGATGTGTGATTTGATATGTTCCTGTCTGCCTGTTGCACAGCTGATCTCGTGTGCAGCCCGGGTCAGGAGGAGCGTCTCCTGGTCACCCTGCACCTGCTCACCAACCCCGGGGACTCGCTCCTGCTCCAGCTCACTCTGGGCCGCCTGCTCCGGTGGGTCCGGCCCGGTCTGCGCCTCTTCCGGGTGTCCGAGCGCGCCTGTCCCCTTCAGGATGACGCCAGGACTGCCCTGTGCCCTGTGGACGGCTTCCCCTCACTCGCGGTGACCATGTTCCTGCACGAGTCTTTCGGGGAAGAGCGTATCCTCAGGGTGCTGGACTTTCTGCAGCGCCCGCCCTGGCAGATCCACCACACGGAGAGCTTTAACGTTAACTCCCCGTCCAGCGCCCCACTGAGGCCCTACCTCCTGCCCAGCCGGGACTTCTCCAGCCTGGGCCCGGGGATGCCGGTGTGGGGGGTGCGGACGGTGCACTACGGAGAGGAGGTGGTGCGAGTGACTCTGCACAGTACCTATGATAACTTTGAGGACAGTGTGCGTTTATACGAGACGGTTCTGCGGAGGAGGGCAGAGGAGCAGAAGCCCGGGTTCGTCTGGTTCACTCTGCTCTCAGAGCAAGGCTTCAGCCTGCAGCTGGCCATCAAACAGCTCTCGCCGGGCGTCCGAGTGGAGCCGTGCTGCTCCGCCGTGCTGCAGTTCAGGGTGGGAGAGATCGGACAGCTCGTGCCCTTGCTGCCTAACACCTGCTCACCCATCAGCTCGACCCGATGGCACACTGAAGACCTGGACGGCAACAAGATCCTCTTTCAGGTGGGTCACGGGAATGTGTTCTGGTTTCTATATCCCCTCTTATACTGGCAAACCATGATATAAACCAACTGTAAACCAATGGGTTTCTATAATATATGATATTTGTCTTAAATTTACTTTAGTTACTACAGCCAGCTATATATATATATATATATAGAGAGAGAGAGAGAGAGAGAGAGAGAGAGAGAGAGAGAGAGAGAGAGAGAGTGTATATATATATATATCTGTATTAGGGTTGTAACGATGTGTAACAATACCCTCATGTCCCGATTCGATACATATCATACTACTGAACTCACATTTCCCACTACCACTATCGTCAAATACGATTGGCACTTAGCATATAGTTTGGATTGGCGGTATGGTTCTGTTCTGGGTGAAAACTCCCGGCGCATCCGTGAGGCCTCTCATGGATAAGAGCCGCAGTAACCCCCCTCAGGGCAAACAGAACAGAACCAACATGTGTGCAGATATCATTAATTCATGATTTTAAAGTACAACATAATTCGAGAATTTATTCTGATTTAAGGGAATCAGAGAATGCCAAATCCTGGCTGACGAGAGGAGGAGCTGGGGAGGGAGGAGGGTAATTCGCTCCTGAGAAACGTGACAGCTGCTGATAATACTGAGGAGCCTATATGTGTACACAGTGATAGGCGTCCTATTCCTATAGGTAGATGTGGATCATCTGAGAGTCACTGATGAGAGCTTTAGTGACCTGCCAGAACTGACGCTACGCTTGATTATGATATTATTGTGATACTCCAAGACATATGGTAAAAGGTTAACAAAAAATGTACTGTTGAGTTAAATGGTATATATGGTGTTAAATTGTGTGTGTAAATGAATAGGCTTGGACTTGGTGCTGGAAACCCAAAACACGGGACAATAGAGAGAGACAACAGAATAAAATATTCATGATTCTGAAGCTGAAAACACAGGATTATTTTAGATAGATGCTTGATCTCTGTCACTGACTAAATAATGTAGACCACTTTTTACTGGTAACAGAAGTTATTTGGCATAATCAGGACACAAATATTCCCCCATTGCATTATTATACATTGTAGTACTGACACTAAAACTCTATAAACTTGATTTTTTTTTTTTTTGTCACAGTAATTTTCATTTTGGGTAAAGTATATAAAATACAGATTGTCACTATCCTCGATACATATTGTTGTATTTTTGTATTGCGATATATTGTGGCACGACATATTGTTAAACCCCTAATATATGCAGGTTAAGCTATATACTGTATATATACTGTATATTTTTATTAGTCAAGTCAGGTCACTTTTATTTATATAGCGATTTTTACAATACAGATTGTTTCAAAGCAGCGTTACAGAGATAACAGGAAAATAATGCAACAAAGTTTGTTTCCAGAAGAAAATAGCTCCACAGTCCAGCTTAAGTAAGTTCAGTGATGTTTCATTTTTGTTTTAAAAAAGTTATTAATTTAGTTCATTTATATATATATATAGCCGCTCTGGAGACGAGTTTGTTGAGGATCAGTGCCGATGGCTGGGAAAATAACTAAATGAAACAAATTAGTTGACCTTTGAAAACACTTGCCTTGTGGACATCTAAACCTCCATGGGATTTACCAAATTAACAAGTCTCTTATGCAGAGTTCAGGTCAAGTCATCACCTTTTTTTCTATCGTGCTTTATGAAAATACAGATTGTTTCAAAGCAGCTTCACAGTGATAAACAGGAAAATACCAATCAATGATGCAAACTTCTGTCAAATTCAAATTCTGCCATAAAGCAGCTCTAAAAAATGCAATATTCAGTGTCATTATTCAGGTCAGTTCAATAACCGTGTAAAGTTCAATTATGAAATGAATTCAATTCAGCTATAAGCAGCTGGACAGAAGACAATAGTGTCATTATTCATTTTGAGTCAGTTTAATGTTGATTCAGTTTAGTTCAATGACAGTGTCGATGTCACAAAAATCGTCATTTATGAAACAAACCCTAATCAGCTATTTTTTCTAATTTTTATGTCAAAAGACCCACTCAACTCAAGTCGAAGGTTGTATATGCTGCAGGTTGTGGAATATGCACAGTGTATTTGCTTGATAGTTCAAATTGTAATATGTCAAGCATTATTGTTTAAAGGGACATCCAAAATGGAAAAGTCTGTCATCATTTACTGTCATTTTAAACCTGTATTACTTTCTTTCTTCTGCAGAACACAAAACAAGACATTTTGAAGAATGCTGGTAACCATACAGTTTTGGTTGATTTTGGTTGATTTTGATATAATTTTCCTAAATTTATCTGCTACATATTAAGGTTGTTTTAAAATTGTCTACTTATCCCACACAGTGCTGTTGTAACAAACTACACTGACTGAAAACATGGCCAAAAGGTTGCATTTATTTTAAAGTTGATGTATGTATCTGTTCAGAAATATTTCTAACCCTTACCCCAACTCCACCCCATTAGGACATTTTATATTTTTTAAGAAAGCCTTTTGTTCTAAAACAGCAAATAGCAAGCAAATAATTTGGAAATAATTGAACAAATGTATAAAAGCCATAAACGCATCAAGGATGCATAACTGGGTCTAGAGAGTGACCTTCTGCAACCTAAAATAACTTCACAGTGTTGTTGAAGTCCGCAAGACCACAAGTGTACATTATTTTGGGACAGGGCCAGTCACATCACATGTCATTGTTTCTCATGTTTTACAACCAAATTTTGTAGATGTCAAGTCTGACATACCTACATGGTTGTTATGTACATAAATCTATTTGACTGAGAGTTGTGGAGGGAACGATGAATAATGTCCTAACACTCATCCTTCCCTCGCACTTTCTAACATATCTTTCCCTCGCGGGTCAAAATGACCCGAAGCCCTAAAATTCCCTGAGTAGGGAACGGAGACGTTACGTCGGATGACGACGAATGGGGTTTCGCTTAGAACACCTATCGACTTCGAGTATACAAAAACGAGCCAATGGCAAAGAAATGCCATGGGTCTGCGGAATTTGCATGATGTAACTCCCCCCCACCTCGTGGGTATAAAAGGAGGACGCCGGCAACATGCAGTTATGTTTCTTCGCTGAGGAGCCAAGACTGAGCTCAGGCGATCCCCGCGGTACAGCGGAAGTGGCAGGAAGACGTAACGTCTCCGTTCCCTACTCAGGGAACGAAGGTTACATACGTAACCGAGACGTTCCCTTTCGTGGTCACTCCGAGTTACGTCGGATGACGACGAATGGGGTTACCAGTCTAATCACGCCACCTTCACAGCTGTCTTCCAGTGCCCTGCGTAAATCTGAGATCCTTGTTGATATAGCACGGACGAAAGACTCCTATTTAACACAGGAATACCAAGGTACACTGGGAAGCATATCCCATAGTTTAGAGGAAATATGCAATTAACACCAACCCAGGGGGGGGGGCATTTAGGAAATACACACATGACCCGAAGGATGCATATGGAGAACACTGGGGTGTCCAGCCGCAGGTGGAATATTTCAACCCCAGGGGTGGCAAGGTGGCTTGCCAAGGGAAAGACACATGCTCAGAGGGCTTACAGTGGAGATACACGTGTGGGGGTAGCTCCGGGGAGGGACCATGCACACGGGAGGCACCTAGCCGACGCACAGGCAATAGACACTGGCGCTAGCATCAGGGGTGCTGGAGGAACTCAGGGCTTGCGGAGAAGCTCACCTGAGGAGAATATCGCACGTATCCAGTCCGTGGAGTGGAATGGCGAGCAAGCGAAGACACCTGAGCGGGTCCAGTACTAGCTGGTTGAAGCGAGTACATGAGAGGACACTGGCTCTACTCGGAGATTGTAGAATCTGGCGAATGTGATAGGCGTCGCCCAGTGACTGTGCGCGCTCGCTCGTAAGCTGCGTGGACATGGCGACCGAGTCGATGTCCATACCGAGAAAAAAGATCCTCTGCACGGCGCAAAGTTTGCTCTTCTCCCAGTTGACCCGAAGGTCCAGACGAGCTAGGTCCCGGAGCACAAGGTCCCTGTGTTCGCAAACCTGGTCTCGAGAGTGAGCTAGGACAGTCAGTCACCGAGATAGTTCAGGATGCGAACCCCGTGTTCCCATGGAGGAACAAGGGCTGCCTCGACAACCTTTGAGAAGGCGCGAGGAGACAGGGCTAGCCCGAAAGGGAGAACCGCGTACTGGTATGCCTGCCCCTCGAAAGCAAACCGGAAGAACGGTCTGTGTCGAGGAAGAATGGGGACATGAAAGTAGCCGTCCTTCAGGTCGATCGCTGCAAACCAATCCTGGGGCCGAACACATTCGAAAATGCGTTTGGCGGTGAGTCTCTTGAATGGCATCCTGTGAAGGGAGCGGTTCAGTACGCGCAAGTCCAGGATCGGTCGTAACCCACCGGTTCGGACGGGTGTTTAGGATTGCGCCGTGAAGCACTCTGAGGACACAGTAGCATCGCAACAGAGCGTTCAACCGGGGGGACCCCAGTGTACCCATGGGCAGCGGCCCCGTTGAGGGGAGGGAAAGGCGGATGAGACCAACGAGCGGTCCTGAGAAGACACGGGGGTCTTACAGGACGTCGAGATCTCATCATGCACGTCCGGGAAGAAAGATATTGGGGTTTGCCGTGGACGCGGGTCGGCGGCCTTACCCAAACACCAATCGTCCCAGGAAAACATGGCCGTCATCTCCGGATCAGACTCAGGCACAGCCATAGCACACCAGAAGGTGGCAGCTGTGACGAGTCGTCACTTCCAGAAGAATAAAGCCCACCTAGTGATGCTGCTACAGACATAGGACCATCCTCTGTAGCTTTCAAATGAAAACACACGGGCTACCTACGGGTGGAATCACCTGATCGCTAGCGGGCACCGTCATTGAAGAGGGGGGCTGGGGTCACGGACACAGAGTCGGCGCCTTGTTCCAGACCATCACCCTCAGGTCACCCTGGCTACCAGCCGAAAATCGGGGGGTGGATGAGGGGACTCTCACTCTTGCGAGTTCACCGAGTCTCGGCCTAAATGACGTGATGATCATGTTCCCACAGAGAGAACATGAATCACCCACGAGCGCTGTTCAAGCACGATCAAAGCCCAAACACACTAGACAGCGCTCGTGCCCATCAGAGTCCGATGCCAATCTGCCGCAACCACAAATGCACGGGCGAGCCGTCTTTAAAAAGACGTGCCGCGTGCGAGCTCTTTTGTGAGAGGAGAAAAAAAAACTCTGCGATGTTGAAGCGAGCATGGAGAAACACACTCACTGGCAGATCACTGCACAGATCAGCAGGCAATGTGAACTCTCTGCAGATCGCCGTCACACCAACACCGGAGAGAATGGTTCGTCTCGTAGAGCAAAGTCAGAAATGGCTGTGGAGTGAAGAGATACTCTTGGCTCCGAAGCGAAAACATAACTGCATGTTGCCGGCGTCCTCCTTTTATACCCACGAGGTGGGGCGGAGTTACGTCATGCAAATTTTGCAGACCCATGGCATTTCTTTGCCATTGGCTCGTTTTTGTATACTCGAAGTCGATAGGTGTTCTAAGCGAAACCCCATTCGTCGTCATCCGACGTAACTCGGAGTGACCACGAAAGGGAACTCACAATTTCATGCATAACTTTTAATTCAGCTCAAAATATCTTACATTGTGTGTCTTTGTCGACTTCTTGTGGAAAAAAACAAATATAACATGATTTTTCATGACTCTAGCCACTAGATGTCCTTATGGCTCTAGATGGAGCAAATGAGCTGATCCTCTGGGTCCTAAAGTCAGTTATCCAGTATGCAGTGTACACATGTAGACATTATTCAATGATATTTTGGTAAAATTGTAGCATTTTTAGTTTGAATTTTGAGCATTTTTAAGTGTTTCTATGCGTACTGAAGCTTTCCTCGCATTCTATTCATTCCTACGGGGGTCAAATTGACCAGCGAGGGAAGGATTCGTTACTTTTTTTACATTCAAACACAAAACTCCTTGGACACTACACACACTACACACACTACACTACACTACACACACAAAACTCCTGGACACTAAAAAAAAACGAGTTTCGGGTCAAAATGACCCGAGGGAAGGATGAGGGTAATCAGTTACACAAAGCTACTAGACAAAAAACAAAAACAAAGCAAGTATAATGTACGATTTTAGATATTTTTACTTTTTGTGGTAAAACATAGTACAGTGTGGTTTTGGAATGACTTGAGGGTAAAGTAAATAGTGCCAACATTTTATTTGAATGGTAACTGTTCCATAAAAGTGCAAATTGTGTTGAACTGATAAAGCGCGGTCTCTTCTGCAGGTCAGCGCCCCAGCTCAACCCCAGGCTCTCCTCACGTCTGCGTTTCCCCTGAGCTGTCCCAGGATGCAGCTGAGGAATGGGCCGGCTGCCACCTCCCCCTGTAGGAGGCCGTCCCGCGTGAAGGAGCACCCTGTGGGACGGTCCCCTCGAGGGTTGAGGTCAGTGGCGTGTGGTCGGGAGAGTGTGGGATCAGACGGCAGCACTCCTCCGGGAAGCTCCTGTTACTCGTCCCAGCGCAGCAGCCCAGCAGGACAGTCTGTGAACTGGTGTGAGTCGGCGGTAACCTCTGACACCTCCACATCAGGCCTTCTGCTGGAAGAGGAGGAGCCTGAGACCAATGTGGACACGGGTTGTGCTGTAGGAGGGTCTGCCCTGGTGACCCTGTCCCGGGACCTGAAGCATGTGCTGTCTGAAGCAGAGACTCACGCTTCACCGTGTCAGAGTCGCCATCGACACGCACAAGCAGAAGAGTTCTTCATTTGACCATTCCCATTGGAAAAGCAGAACATATTTACATGACTTACCAGATGCTTTTATCCAAAGCGACTTAAGGCCCCGATATTAATTATTTTTTGTTCTTTACTCAAGGGTAAAATGAAGTCAGTGAACATCCCGAAAGAGCGGCGTTTAGAGGGATATGGAAATATGTGCCGCACGCTTTCCTCTCAATAGCACAATAAACATAAATGACAGCAGTGAGAAAACAGTAGTCGAGAAAGCATCTGATCATAGCGATCTGGATATGTCTGCACGAGCTCTGCAATTCAGCACTCCAGTGAAGTCACGCAACCTTCATTAATAGCACTTTATACAATAGATTGCTTAGAAGCAAGCAGCTATACAGTATTAAACATGGAAAAACTGTCAGTGTGTCTTTAAATAAGAATTACAGCTTAATTTTCTACTATATAGCAGTGTGTTCATGCTTGTACTCGTGCCTGACCTCGACGGACTCAACAGCAGAAATGAACGGGAGAAGATTTCCATGGCAAAGAAGGCGGAGCCTAATAGCAAACACACCTATTACATCATCGCCACTTTGACCAACGGTAGTTCGTTTACCAGCCGGTGCAAACTTTTCCCTAAAGTTTCCGTAACCCTGTTTTGAACTCCTGAAACAAACTCACATCTACATCACACCAGTTCATTCTTCGTTTTATGCTTGAAGTGCATCGGGGCCTTTACAGTGGTTGATTTCTAACGGTTGATTACGTAATATCAATATATGATAATTTAATATAATTTCGTAATTACATTTTATCTTTTGCATAGGCTATAAGAGTGGGGTTCAAAAGTCCACGTTTGAAATTATTCTATTTCCTATTTTATTACAGATTTTTCAATACAAATTCTATGATCAACACAACAATTTCAATTAGATGAATTGTTAAACATAAAGTCGACATTGAAATTTCCAGAATATCTTTTGGTATGTCCCCCTTTAGCTTTAATGACAGCACGCACTCAATAGACTCCACAAGAAAGAAGCCTTCAAAATAGGATTTTGTGAATAGTATTTTAGTGGCATTGAAATTGTCAGATGATGTAATGTTAGTGTCAGTTTAACCAGAACACACATTAAGAACTTTGTTCTGTGCAAACAGGCAGGATTGTGTTAAAAAACGAATACTAGTAAAGAAAAACTAATAATAGGAGTACCGCTTTTTTTTTCTTTTTTTTTTTTTTACATATCATTTGAAATGACCTCATGCAGTCTGCTCTGGTTGAATACTACACACCTGCCAAATGTCATAGATCATCGTGGATTCCTGGTCACTGTCCTGCAGAGTTTAAACACACCTGAAGCAGCGGATCAAGCTCTGACTACAGAAACGTCAGAGAAACTCTGCAGGACACCTCTGCTGTAGTGCATGAGCCAAATATGATGAACTTGTAAAAGTTGTAAACAGACATTGTATAACAATGTAGCTAGTAAACCCAGGTTCTGTTATTCTGTACACAAAGCACTGTTTTTCTCAGAACTGTTTATACGGTGTCCACTAAATTATTATTACCACTAAAAATGAAATCTCAGCAGGAACAAATACTTTTTAGTGTATTTTGATATCTGACTGCAATTTTACAAAATGTATAATTAAATATGTAGTAGGAATTTGGTAGTACTTTGTATTTCATTACAGTTATTACATGTAAAATAATGTCATCTGTATGTTGGTACCAAACTAATTTAATAATTTTGTATGAAGGACGTTTGGAATAAACTAGAGAAGTGTTGCTTTCTTTAATAGACTGAAGTTCTGTCTGTAATGAGTCAGAAAGCACAAATCATTCTCTGTTTTTTTTTTCTTGGCTGCATGTTTACATCCGTTCTTCTTTCTTTATGTTTTTAAATGTGTTCCACAAGTGATGGTATTTTGACTTTGCATCTGCTTTATGAGGCTGTGTGTTAGCCAGATCTGGTGTCTACGCCTCGCTGCTTCTGAAACATCTCGGCTGCCACAGTAGATCGCCTCAATCTGGAGGATCCTGGGAAGGCCCTCACTTCGTATTTTCACACCTGTGACTGTGGAGAAACCTTTCTGACATACTAGACCGTCTCGTTCAGTGTTCAGTGTTGAGGAGGAGTCTAGATGCGTCAGAGGATGAAGCACCACAATGTCATCTTTAACATTTGAGCACTCAACATCACTACACCAAGCTGAATTTATTTGATTAAAAATACAGTAAAAACAGTAATATTGTGAAATGTCATTACATTTACAAATATATTCACATGATAAAACAGTTATTTTAAATTGTAATTTAATCCAGTGATAATGACACAATCCTTCAGAAATCATTCTAATATGCTTTTGCAGCTTAATTATTATCAGTTATTAATGGAAATCAGTAATTAATAGTGGTTATTATTACCAATGTTGAAAATATTTGTTGCTTAATATTTTGAATTATTTTTAATGAAGATTCTTTGATAAATAGAAAGTTCAAAAGAATGGCATTTATAAATCTTTTTATAAATCTTTATCATCAATGTTTGTTGCTTGAATACATTTATTGTGTCCTTGCTGATACTATTAGTTAAAAGTAGTTTTTATTTCAGGAATACATGGCCTCTCGGCCCATAGTTCCAAAGGCACACAAGCATGACAGATGCTCTTTTTTTCATTCCATGATAAATATACAATGCCAATCTCCATGCATGCTTCGACTCACAAACCTGTGACTCATCAACACAAACATCACCAACAAGATTGTGAGATCCCTAAAATATTTCTTACACAGATCCATGTACAAAGAACAATCATACAAGAAACGCTTCTCGTCTTCAATCACAGAGGTATTAGTTTGTTTACAATAACTACTGATTCTCTCATCTGAACAGAGCAGAGATCATACCAACTGTATGTTATGTACAGATGCAATGTAGCGCTCCTATACCACCATTGGCTTGCATGTGAATATATATTCAAATTCTTATTATCTAAAACTGATCGTTGATTCAGAATTATGTGGATATTCTTATATCACCTACACTTTGAGCCTCCCAGGCACTAGATAAACCATTGAGATACAATAGAACTTGAATGCAGGAAACCCATTTTTTTCTACCTACTTCATCTAACTGAAAAAGCATATTATAACATTTTCTTGGATACCGATAATTAGATATGGACACTAATTATATCCAATACATGATGCACCTTTTAGTAGACAATGCAAATCTACCCAGGTCGCCCAAAACAGTTACATTGCTCACACCCGTACTGATACATAGGAGTCTTTTACAGAAGGATAACTGAGCATTCTCAGTACACTCCACTGGCTCAAAGCCCCATATCTCAGATTCATAAAACAAAATGGGTGCAACCATGTGGTCGAACAAAACAACGCTTGGTTACAACTAATTGTATGCTTACGAATAAACCTTAAAAGAGCATTGCCTTCTTGGTTTGCTAAGTGTTGTTGAGTTTTCCACCATGACAATTTTGGTGTAAACCACATACCCAGATATGTATAAGCATTAACCACTTCAATCTGCTTAAAGTACTTTCTAGTTAAAAGTATTCATTTATTTTTATTTTTTTTAGATTAATCTTACCCCAAACATTTGAATGGTAGTGTATCACAGTTTCCCAAAAAATTGTAAGCAACTGTTTTCAATCATATTAGAAATATTTCTGAAGGATCATGTGACACTGAAGACTGGAGTAATGATGCTGAAAATTCAGCTTTGATCACAGGAATAAATTGCATTTGAAAATTTTATTCAAGTAGAAAAGATATGCAAGACAAATGCAGCCTTGGAGAGCAGTAGAGACTCCTTTCAGAAAAAAAAAACATCTTAAAGTCCCCCTGTAGTCAATAATTTGTATCCCTTAAAACTCATCTTTGATCACCAAAATGACATTCATTTCTTCATGCCTTAAAATAGCTTGAATGTAACTACACCCTTGCCTCATTTAGTATACGTGGCTCTATGAAAATGCAAATATTCACGCCTCCACTCACTCACTCAGCACAGAGATCCACTGGTTGACGATCACACGTTGATCTGATTGGTTACTAGGTAGTTTGTGATGTCAGAAACATCAGCGATTTCAAACCGTGTTTTTGAGACTGTCTTTGGTTCACTGCAGTTTTAAAGGTACAATATGTAAGATTGTTGATCCAGAGCAATTCTAGTTTTTAATAATGGCTCGTCCCTGGTCATTGTCGCCTATCAATGACTTAATATCCGCGCTATCCTCGGTTTCCTCTTGTAGAAACCATAGATACAATAGCTATACCTGAGAATGTCTAATAAGGGGAGAACTTCCACTCAGTAAACTTCCGGCTTCTGAACTGGTTGCAGTTCCACTCTGGCTCCACATGAGGGCGCTCACAGAACGAGTGCAGAATGAATGGAGGTCTATGGAGCTATACCCCTCAAAATCCACTTCTCAGGATATCATTTTTTGTCTAGTAATTTGAATGTTATATTCGAAAGGAGATGCAAAGAAATTACACATTGCTGAGTGTTAGATTTTTTAGAGTAACTTATTTGCTTTAAAAAGTATTTTAAAATGTCAATGGCGTCATACACATCGTACAACCAGCGATACTGCTTTATGGCAATCCTTCAGTCACTTTGGTGCTTTCGGGCTCTGCACTTTCTTTTCTCTCGAAGCATTGACAACACAGCTGACAGTTGCTGCGTTGAAAAAAAAACTTGGCCGAAAAAGTCTGCCTTAACATTCTGGTCCCGCTTCGGACGCCACGATGCTATCAAGCGGTATCTCTGGTCATAATTAGTCCTTCACTGACCAATCAGCGTTCATTAGCAGAATGCTAGCGTGTTATCGGCAACAACAACTCAACCTGTAAGAAATCGAAAGGACATAAGTACTCGTTCATTCAACTTTCGACCTATAACCCATGTTGAACTTGCAAAACCTACAATCAAATCTGAGATTTCTCAATGGCAATCGGGTGAAAGAGACAAATTTAGCCGTCTAGCTCCATAGACTTCCATTCATTTTGCACTCATGGACGATCGCTCCCAGTGGAACTCTGGTGGAACTACAACCAAAATTCGGTACAATAGGACTTATAGGGAGTGGCCAGGCTCTCCGTAGACGTGCTCTGGCTATACGTAAGCCGCTAATGAGGTATCTATGTATATATTTCTATTATACAATATCTCGCATGCCACTGTTGTGTCGTTCAGTCATCATGGTTCACGTTTAGATTGGCGAGTAAAGAAAAAAAAACGTAAACATAGATCAACTTAGGCAAGCAGGCTTTGGGAAAAACAGAGAAATAAAACAATATCGGAGTGGCATTTTCAGGATGGAGAGAGCTTTGCGACAAACTTGGACTTAATCTGTCCACAGAGACTCCGCTCTCGCATATGCTTTAATAGATAGGTAAGCAAATAGGCTATATATTATTTATTGTACACTATAGTTATATTGCACTTTGTTTGAACTTCAGTGACGCCTTTTATCAAGTCTGGTGACCAAGTCTATGGTAGTGAAATATGTGTTGCACAAAAATATTTAGCCAATATTCAACAATTACTTGCAAATTCTGTGGGTTTGTTCAAATGTACTTTTATTACGATTGTTTAAAACGTGTAAAACTGCGCAGCATTAACCCGCTAAATCATTTGACAAATAGTCACATATTAGTAACAGGCTAATATAGCATTACATTTCACGTTCCTGGCAGCTAATTCATTACGATGACAAAACAAAGTGTGATCAAACGTACAGGTAATACAAAAAACTAATTTATTAGCTGATATATAATTTATATGATTCGTGATTCAATCTCTGGATTGTGAAAACGACATCTCCCATAGTTCCACTCACCTTCATAGCTTCGTCTTTGTTATTGTTTTGAAAATGCGAAATTTCGCTCTGGCGGGGATTGTAGCTTTAAGGAGAAAATACTCAGTAATGGTGTTGACTTATGAATTTACACATGGTTTGTCTTAAAGCATATTAAAAACACCACATATACTGTACATATAAACAACATTTAAAGCATGATTTTCATCAAAGGGTGACTTTAATTATTCCCCACTTTTGACCACCAGTGTACTTCATTTTGCCTGCAACAGAGAAAGACGTTTTTCTGTCCTTTTTCTAGACAAAACCTTTAGGCTTTACATTAATTGCACATATCCCAAAGACCTGTGAACACTCCACTTTTTTGGGAAATAATCATTTTCCAACTCCCCTAGAGTTAAACAGTTGAGTTTTACCATTTTTGAATCCATTCAGCCGATCTCCGGGTCTGGCGGTAGCACTTTTAGCATAACGTAGCATAGATCGTAATATCATTGCGCTGCTCACCCATGGTAAACAGCAAAGTTCCTTGATTATTACGCAGGAATGAGAGTTCCTAGCCATATCGGCCTAGAAAATCGCAACTTTTCATTTTCCGTCGGTCTTAGTTCACGATGTAACTACAGAAGAGTCAAGTTTTAAATAGGAAAAATATCTAAACTCATGGAGATGCATATCTTTGGTCATTTTTTTGAGAGAGATGCTAACAGTTTAATCAGATTCAATGATCTATGCTAAGCTATGCTAAAAGTGCTACCGCCAGACCCGGAGATCGGCTGAATGGATTCAAAAACTGTAAAACTCAACTGTTTAACTTTAGGGGAGTTGGAAAATGATCCTATTTCCAAAAAAAGTGGAGTGTTCCTTTAATATTGTGAATCTAGTTTGACTCCCTCTTCTGGTCAGAGTAGTTCGTTATGATGGAGCCGTGTGACAGCCAATCCATGGCAGCCTCTCTTCCCACTGTCCAGTCGCAGTAATGCTCAGCTTCCCAGGATCAAACCTCCAGTACCGCTGCTCTTTAAAGAAATACAGTTTTCCATCGGGCCGAGTCAAGGCGCCGTTTACTCCCCGGGGAATCCCCTTCCAGTCCCTCAGAGCACGAGGGTAGTACGACTCAATACTCAGAGACTCCAGGTTCAGGACAAAGTAGCGGGACCCTTTGAAGAGCACCATGTGGCCCAGAGGCTGGTAGAAGAAGGCGCAGTCAGGGTGCGAAGGTAAGCCCAGTTTACTGTTCCTCCTGGGGAATCCAGGGTCCAGATCAGAGCCCGAGTAACGCCACATCCGTCTTCCTAACAGGAGAAAAAACATGGAGATGTGTTGAGAATATGTATCTTTAGAGGAATAGTTTACCTAAAAATTACCTTTACTCACTCTTAGGTTTTATTAACGAATTAATAATAACGAATTATACAAATACTAGTATATCAAATACTATACCCAGAGACACAGTCATGTAAACTGATATATACTTTATAGCAAATCCTAATTGCTTGATTGTTTATACTGTCGCAAAATGCCATCATATATTCACCAGGCAATTTATTAAAAGTTTGATATATAGTACATCCAACTTTATATGCATACATAGAGTACAAACACGTAAATTAATTATACTATAGAAAACAGTTTATATTGTCGCAAAATGTGTTATCTAGTCTGTTATCGCATAGCTCTATACACTGTAAAAAAATCCCTAAAAATCAGGTACAATGTACCATATTAATTTGAAGGGAGCATTGGATTGTGGGAGCAAGAACCTCAGTCGGCGCAAATGCGTGAGAGTCAGACGCCATTACATACATAGAAGCATAGCTGGATCATCGTTAGGTTTCAGTCAGATTTCGGAGAAGGATAAACCTCATGCTGCTGTGGTAAAACTTAAGATTTAATTTTTTATATATATATATATATATATATATATATATATATATATATATATATATATATATATATATATATATATATATATATATATATATGTTTTGCCACATAACCTGGTTCAGTAACGCTAGTATTGCACTCAGATCCATCGCGTTTACTGTTTTGCATGTCCCCGCACAATTATGTAGCATTGGTTCAGATTTAGTTGATATTTGTGAATGTATATGTTACTGTGCCCTTTATTTATTGAATTATTAACTTGTATTTGTTGGTGGTGTCGTTTGTTTAGAACTGTTGTGTGCTAAGCATGTAAGTTACGTTCTAACGTAGTAACGTTAGCCTTAACGTTAGCTGTAGCAAATGAATTGCAATATTTGTTTGTGTTTTGGACAGTTAGGGCCTTCATCGTAACGTTTCTACTAATGAAATGTAAGTTGTCGGTACAACCTTTTTTTTTATCTTGACAGATCGTGAATCGGTCATTCAGGTGAGGCTGTGGTTTACAGAATTAACGTTAGCTTAACGCAGTTTTTAAACACGCAATTAGATAAGGCAATTTTATCATTATGTTGACTTGTAGTGTTTGTGAATTCAAATGCATTTCATTGTCTGAATATCTGAAGCACTGCAGAACCCACAGACATGCTAACAATGCATTTTTCCCGTGTGGCCATAAAGATTGTGGAAGAAAGTTTTCCTCTTTTAACTGCTTTGCTGTTCATATGCCACAAACACATCCAGACAGGAGGGCAACACAAACTTGGAACCAGAATGTGTCTGTTCAATTAAAGTGTGCATTGACTTTGTGCAGTGCAGAATATGCAGATGTTAAAGGGCTTGTGTCTCCCTTGAGTAGCCACATACAAGAGGGGATGACTGTAACTGCAAGATGCCTGCACAAACAGTCTAGCTTCAGTTTTACTTGGGTTTGCAGGCAAAAAAATTAGTTCCAGCCTCCACAATTACAAAGATAGCAAATTAAATGAAAATTCTTCAGGATATTCAACAGGAATGTGCTGTCTCGGGATCTTGAACAGTATGGCGTTTCTGCAGAGACCTTAAGATGTCTTAGGGAAAGTGCATATGAGCAGAGTCGATGCACAAGGCCTTACATGCTAATTACTTCCTTTAACTACCAACCATAGACGGTTTAATCGCTGAACGATAACTTTGTTCAGCCTGTTGAAGTCACACTTGGTAACAATGATAAAAGCCAGAAGAGGCACTATCATTACATTGCAATACTGAAAAGCCTCAGTGCACTGCTTAAAGAGTGCAGTGCAACTCAGCAGAGCTTCAACCATCTTCATGTTGAAGATGGTACACTCTGATTTCACTAATGGGCATGCCATTAAATCGAACGCCATGTTTGTGTCAGACCCAGACTCATTAAAGGTGATGCTTTTTCAAGACGCTTTTGAGGTGGCTAATTCTCTGGGATCTGCTAAGCAAAAGCTCAAAGTTTTAGCTGTCTACTTCACTCGGGGAAATTTCTATCCACACAACGGATCAACTGTTGATCAAATACAGCTGGCACTACTCTGTATAGAGAAAGACTGTAAATATTTTGGAGTGGACTGAATTTTCAGTAAGCTTGTGTCAGACTTGTGTGAGCTGGAGGTAAAGGGCATATCTGTTGAGGGAAAGATATATACCGGCACTGTTGCATGCATAATGGGAGATAACCTGGGCTCCCACATGATTGGTGGGTTTACAGAAAATTTTGCGCTGCTGAGTATTTCTGTAGATACTGTCTAATGACAAGAAATGAATTTCACTAAAAATTGTCACTCAGAGAGATCCTGGTGGTTATAATGAGTCTGTGCAGTTTTTGGATAGACACCCTGAAGTGACCATGCATCAGGGCATTAAACACAACAGTGTTTTCAACAAATTGTCTAACTTCCATGTGTGTCACCCTGGATTACCACCCTGCCTTGCACATGATTTGTTTGAGGGTGTTGTTGATCATGACCTAGCGATGTGCTTGCACTACTTAATTCAAACGAAAATAGGGTTCAGTTACGAGTCACTAAATTACAGACTCAGATCATTTCCTGGTGAAAGCAGCAACAAGCCAAATGCTCTACCCATCAAAGGAGCAAAGCTTGGAGGCCATGCGGCCCAAAACAGGTGGCTATTGAGGTTCTTGCCTCTTCTGGTACATGACCGAATGCTGAAATGCATGAAAATGCTGTTTGGCAACTGGTACTACTACTGAGGGATATTGTTGAATTTGTCTGTGCACCTAGACTTTCAGAGTCTCAGATTGCTTACATGAAAGTGCTGATCGAAGAATATGTGGAAATGAGTCAACGATTATTTCCACATGTAAATCTCAGACCTAAACACCACTATCTGCTTCACTATGCTGACTTGACTTTACAGTTTGGTCCACTTATACATACTTGCTTGGACCATGTGCTTCGAAAGTAAGCATAGCTATTTCAAAAGGTGCATCAGGTCAAGTCAAAACTTCAAAAATGTGACTAAGTCTCTTGCACGCAGACATCAGTTTTTCCAAGCATATCAGAGTGGCGGCAATTTATTTAGCCCACAGGTTCAAGTATCAGACTCCACTAGCTTTTATTCAGAGCTCTATGATAGTAGCATAAGAGAATCAGTTGCAGACTTTGGACTTACATCAATTAACACCATTGTCACAGATAAAGTCCAAGTTAGAGGCACTTTGTACGCAAATGGTATGCATGTCTTACTGAAATCCACCAAAAGGCGGCTACATTCAGGGCAAATAGCTAGCATTTTCATCAAAGGTGAAACAACTGTATTACTGTTGCTGCGTGGAAAAACTGCCAGCTGGCTGTCTGAGCTTGGATTGTACGAAAGCGATAAAAACAGTTCCGATAAGCTCATCTGTAAAAATCTTGACAAGCTCAGTGATTACACTTCACTTTCTTTTTACCACTTCTCTTAAATCCTGATGTACTCGTTACATCATCATAAGAAGAATGGCATCTACACTCATTTTAGTGTCTTTGTTTATCCCGAGGTTTTCCCGCAGCCTGCCGGATCCAGGCCGTATCCAGATCTGACTAGGAGCTTTGCCTGGACCCGATGACAACGCAGTGTTGAAATGCCAACTAGCCTCTCCCTATGGATGATCCCTTTCCCACTCTACAGATAAAACGTTGTGATTCCAGTTCGTGTACCCACCCCGAAGTGATAAAATAAAACAAAATTCTGTATCAAATTACAGTTACTGTAAATCCGGGCTCTAGTTCATAAACGCCAGAGGAGAACTGGCCCCCGACTGAGCCTGGGTTCTCCCAAGGTTTTTTTTTTTTTCTTCTCTCCATTAAGTCACCTGATGGAGTTTTAGGACACCAGTAGGTCACTTGATGGAGTTTTTCGGTTCCTTGCCACTGTTGCCTTTGGCTTGCTCAGTTGGAGATATTCAAATTAATTAATCAAGCATTAATACCATTGATCAGCCCTACCAAACGTGGATGTTTTTTCCACTAAGAAACAAACATTGTTATGTTATTTGATTGATACTGTGAAGCTGCTTTGATGCAATTTATATTGTGAAAAGCGCTATATAAATACACTTGACTTTTGTTGTTTAAAGCAAAAAAATATTTAACAAGTACTCTATCGCACGTTAAATGAATTGTCTTGCAAATAACAAATGAGGTAAGTTAATGTTATGTTTATGTTAGACTTTTTATTGTCTTGTTTTTGTTTTAGTTGACATACATACATTATACACACACGACATATTATATGACTTTAAACCCCAAATAATGACCTTGAATTATTAATTTACATTTAACATGACTGCTATTATACTTCTGCCTGTAACCTTCAGCTCAATTAGTTCATTCAATTAGTATCATGTAGGAATGAACTGTGACTTTTAATTGTTTAAAAATGTTATCAGCCTTACAGATTAGATCCCACGGTCTGCATGCATAACAAACACGCTGGCTTTGCGTTGTTGTCAGACAAAATAAGTCACATGTGAGCAGATTTACGTGCAGTTACTATGAACGTAGACTGAAACTACAAGACCACTTAAAACCAATATAGTGTTTTGTTTTGTCCTTTTTTTAATACCTGTATGCTGTCTGTTTAAGGTGATGGACGATTCAAGATTGCTGTGGATCAGGAAATCGTTAATGATCACATCTCCTCTCCTGTTGTGGCCCTGAGCTACACTTTCTCTTTGTTTTATGTTTTGAACATCAAGTACCCAAAAGAGATGTCTCTCTCCCTGGAATTCCTCCAAAGGTAAAGCCACACATTAAATGTTGAGTATATAGCATGATATTGTTGCTATTCTTTAAAGGGATAATTCACCAAAAAAAAAAAAAAAATTGTAATTTTACTCGCTATTCTGTTGTTCCAAACCTTTACGAGTTTCTTTCTTCTGTTGAATAAAAACAAATATATTTTGATTACCCAACAGTTGACGGTAGCCATTGACTTCCATATAAAAAAGAGATGCTATGGAAGTCAATGGCATATCAACTGTTGGGTAATCAAAATATATCCTTTTGTATTCAACAGAAGAAATCATACAGGTTTGGAACAACTTGAGGGTGGGTAAATGATTATTTGTGGATGAATTTTCCCTTTAAGCCTTAAAATGTGTCAATTGGTGGTTTACTTGTCAGAGGGAATAAAAAGGAATCTAATTTATTCTGAAGCTATATTCTCATTATAAAAATTTCACTTGCCCCATCAAAAAAATCCACCTGTCCCAGACAAGCATTAGTGTCAAGCCCTTTACTCAAAGTAAGATTTTATTCAACCCTGTCTGCATGTTACTCTATTTCAGTTTTATTCATTTCATTACTTGATCAACTAAAAAAAATGTGTATTCATTTCTTTAAGAATTTTCCTGGGAATAAATCCTGAACGAGGGTCAAAGGCTGAGATGAAGGGAACAAAACATTAACACATTCCTCCAAAACTGTTGAAATTCCTGTGTGACTTGAACAACTTTTAAAGGTGACAATAGTCTTGTTATAGACGAGTCTAGAAATTATTATAAATGATATTGAGGGAAACATTGGTGCTATGGTGTTAGTTTTATTTATTTATTGTTTTTATGGTTGTGAATCTCTAAAATTCACTTGTTTTGAATGTTATGTTTGTTGCCACTCTTTGTTGTTACATCATTATTATACAGATACATTGTTTTAAAAAAAGTATTTTTTTTACATTATAAGCACTTTTAATATTGCTTTGTACATTGTTATATGAATTGCAAACATTGAAAAGCTGCAGCCGTTTTTGTATTACTGGTTTGGGGTTTATTTTATTTTGTATTCGTTTATAAATGGTTTTGACTTTCAATTAGTTCTTAAATTATGTTGTTCCGTCATTATGCTTGTTGTTGTCCTCTGTTGACATTGTACAAGCGGAATGTGGCGATTGGTCGGTGTGGTATTTGTCCCACCCCTCCTCCTCTGTGATTGGATGGCTGGGTAAAAAAACCTGCAACTGCTCTCATTGAAAACAATTGGAAAAATACACTAGATGTCATTAAGCACTCTGCATGTCAAGCCAGTGAAGGCTTTTCCGGCACCACTATCCCATCACCTCTTCTATTCTAAACTTCCTCATTCTGTCCAATTCTGCAGTCCGGGGGTTTAATTCGCCTTTAGCTGAGTCTCAGGACTGAGCCCCTCCTTTCAAGGACCTTCCTCTTTATGCTCGTTCCTGCTCCTATTGTAAACAATTCATCTGTGCATGTTGTTGAAAAGAAACTATTTGCCTTAGTAATATACAGGTCCTTCTCAAAAAATTAGCATATTGTGATAAAGTTCATTATTTTCCATAATGTAATGATACAAATTAAACTTTCATATGTTTTAGATTCATTGCACACCAACTGAAATATTTCAGGTGTTTTATTGTTTTAATACTGATGATTTTGGCATACAGCTCATGAAAACCCAAAATTCCTGTCTCAAATAATTAGCATATCATGAAAAGGTTCTCTAAACGAGCTATCAACCTAATCATCTGAATCAATTAATCAACTCTAAACACCTGCAAAAGATTCCTGAGGCTTTTAAAAACTCCCAGCCTGTTTCATTACTTAAAACCGCAATCATGGGTAAGACTGCCGACCTGACTGCTGTCCAGAAGGCCATCACTGACACCCTCAAGCAAGAGGGTAAGACACAAAGAAATTTCTGAACAAATAGGCTGTTCCCAGAGTGCTGTATCAAGGCACCTCAGTGGGAAGTCTGTGGGAAGGAAAAAGTGTGGCAAAAAACGCTGCACAACGAGAACAGGTGACCGGACCCTGAGGAAGATTGTGGAGAAGGACCGATTCCAGACCTTGGGGGACCTGCGGAAGCAGTGGACTGAGTCTGGAGTGGAAACATCCAGAGCCACCGTGCACAGGCGTGTGCAGGAAATGGGCTACAGGTGCCGCATTCCCCAGGTCAAGACACTTTTGAACCAGAAACAGCGGCAGAAGCGCCTGACCTGGGCTACAGAGAAGCAGCACTGGACTGTTGCTCAGTGGTTGCATGTCATTCGGAAATCAAGATGCCAGAGTCTGGAGGAAGACTGGGGAGAAGGAAATGCCAAAATGCCTGAAGTCCAGTGTCAAGTACCCACAGTCAGTGATGGTCTGGGGTGCCATGTCAGCTGCTGGTGTTGATCCACTGTGTTTTATCAAGGGCAGGGTCAATGCAGCTAGCTATCAGGAGATTTTGGAGCTTTTCATGCTTCCATCTGCTGAAAAGCTTTATGGAGATGACAATTTTATTTTTTCAGCACGACCTGGCACCTGCTCACAGTGGCAAAACCACTGGTAAATGGCTAACTGACCATGGTATTACTGTGCTCAATTGGCCTGCCAACTCTCCTGACCTGAACCCCATAGAGAATCTGTGGGATATTGTGAAGACAAAGTTGAGAGACGCAAGACCCAACACTCTGGATGAGCTTAAGGCCGCTATCGAAGCATCCTGGGCCTCCATAACACCTCAGCAGTCCCACAAGCTGATTGCCTCCATCCCACGCCACATTGAAGCAGTCATTTCTGCAAAAGGATTCCCGACCAAGTATTGAGTGCATAACTGAACATAATTATTTGAAGGTTGACTCTTTTTTTTGTATTAAAAACACTTCTTTTATTGGTCGGATGAAATATGCTAATTTTTTGAGACAGGAATTTGGGGTTTTCATGAGCTGTATGTCAAAATCATCAGTATTAAAACAATGAAAGACCTGAAATATTTCAATTGGCGTGCAATGAATCTAAAATATATGAAAGTTTAATTTTTATCATTACATTATGGAAAATAATGAACTTTATCACAATATGCTAATTTTTTGAGAAGGACCTGTAAATGTAAAGCTTGCTCTTCCTGAAACAGCTTTACTTTTTTCCTGACATAATGTGTCATATTTCCAAACTATTCTCCAAGTTATGGAAGTAAAAAAGACATGCAAGAGAAATGCAATCTAATTTTGAATTTAAATCCGAATGCAGTGTCAACCCTCAAATCCCCAAAAGCAGGTTTTGTAATTGGGTAAACATATACACTAAACATAAACTATATCACCATGAGACCAGATGTACCCAGGACAAAACTGCACTCTGCTACATGGGTGACTGCCCTAGACATTGTATTACCTGTGTCTGGGTAACAGTCTGAACTCCTGGGGTATTTACCTTTAAAGAAGTAGAGTTTGTTGTCCAGCGGGGAGAAAGCAGCTGCTTCAATACCCAAAGGCAGCTGCGGCCAGCGAGTCTGAAGTGGAAGAGCATCGCTCACACTGCCATTAGACACCGTCCAGAAATGATGGCCCTGAAACACCAGCAATGTCCCATTCTCTTCTATAGAAAAACAATAGCTTTACACAGTTTGAGGAAAAGTGTTAATGTGTCAATTAAAATGTCCAGTTCTTACCGATGGTGATGGCATCAAAGAAACCCTGGCAGTAGTGGGGTATGAGGGAACCTCCCAAAGGAACTTGAGAAATCTGCCAATCCTGCATGGTCCATCTCAGAGCCCGTCCTGCCAGCGGCTTCACTGTATCCCCAGGTGGTTGACCTGCACACACATGCAGAATGCCAATGTACTTATTACTGTTATACTCCCAATGTATATGACACTCTAAGTTGTGCCTCTTCTCAGCAAACACAGGACATCAACATGACTTCCAGAAGACATTGTACTCGCTTATTACTATCCAAACTGACTAATGGAAACACTAATCACTGTTATGGTGACTTCGAATGAAACACAATTAGAGCTAAACCTCTGTTAGTTCCCTTTCGTTGTCACTCCGAGTTACGTCGGATGACGACGAATGGGGTTTCGCTTAGAAAGCCTATCAACTTCGAGTATTGCAAAACGAGCCAATGGCAAAGAAATGCCATGGGTCTGCTGAATTTGCATGACGTAACTCCGCCCCACCTCGTGGGTATAAAAGGAGGACGCCGGCAACATGCAGTTATGTTTTCGCTTCGGAGCCAAGTTTATTCTTCTCTCCACAAGCCATCTCTGAATTGTCAGCTCCACGAAAGAGTTCCTCTGGGGTTGGTGTGACGGCGATCTCCAGCGGGCGCGCGCTTCCTGCTTATCTGTGCAGTGGTTTGCCAGAGAGTGCGTGTCTCCCCGGGCGCTTCAACACTTAGAGTGTTTCTCTCATAAAAGAGCTTGCACGCGACACGTCTTTTTAAAGATGCCTCGCCCATGTACTTCTAGTTGCGGCAGATTGGTATCGGACTCTGATGGGCACGAGCACTGTCTAGTATGTTTGGGCATGGATTATGCTAGAGCAGCGCTCGTGGATGACTCATGTTCTCTTTGTGGGAACATGACCATCGTGTTATTAAGGTCGAGACTCAATGAACTCGCAAGAGTGAGGGTCCCCTCATCCACACCCCGATCTAGTGCTCCCTCGTGGGGTGCTACTTCGGCTGGTGGCCAAGGTGACCTGAGGGTGACGGTCTGGAACAAGGCGCCGACTATGTGTCCGCGACCCCAGCCCCCCTCTTCAATGACGGTGCCCGCTAGTGAACTGCCGATTCCCGCGGGTCTACCTTCGGGTGGCCCGCGTGTTTCGGTTGAAGCTACAGAGGATGATGCTATGTCTGTAGCAGCATCACAAGGTGGGTTTGAGTCTTCTGGAAGTGAGGGCTCAGCACAGATGACACCTTCCGGTATGCATACGGCTGTGCCTGAGTCTGATCCGGAGATGACGGCCATGCTTTCCCGGGCAGCCGCGAGCATCGGACTAGAGTGGAGGCCTCCACCCTGTCCTGAGCGCTCGCGGCTGGATGATTGGTTTTTGGGTAAGGCCGCCGACCCTCATCCACGGCAAACCCCAATTCCTTTCTTCCCAGATGTGCATGATGAGATCTCGAAGTCCTGGAAGACCCCCCTGTCTTCTCGGGACCGCTCGCAGGTCTCATCCGCCTTTCCTCCCCTTGATGGCGCAGCTGTCCGTGGGTACACTGGGCTTCCCCCGGTTGAACGCTCTGTTGCGATGCAACTGTGTCCTCAGAGTGCTTCTTCTCATGGTGAGCCTAAGCACCCATCCAAAGCCTGTAGATTTTCTCTACCCTGGTGGCGAAGTCTTACAGAGCGGCGGGACAGGCAGCTGCTTCTCTGCATGCTTTGGCCACTCTGCAGGTCTACCAGGCCCAGATGCTCAAAGACATGCACGAGGGCAGGACAGACCTAGGGCTCTTCGATGAGCTGCGCGCCGCAACCGACCTTGCCCTCCGGGCGACGAAGGTGGCCGCACGCTCCCTGGATTTGGTGATGTCCACTTCGGTGGTCCAGGAGAGACATCTGTGGCTGAACCTGGCCGACATGCGGGATACCGAGCGGACTCGTCTGCTTGAGGCACCCCTGTCCCAGGCCGGCCTCTTCGGCGGAGCAGTCGAGGACTTTGCCCAACAGTCCTCGACTGCGCAGAAACAGACTGAGGCCATCGAGCACATTCTGCCACGCCGACCTGCTGCTGCCTCCACGTCGGTCGGGCAGACCTGTTAACCGCCGAGGGCGCCCTCCTACGGCCCCCCCCCCCTCCCGCTCGGCCGAAGCAGCAGCCTCCACCCAGGCCCAGTCGTGGAGGAAGCCGTAGGAAGGAGCCCTCTCCAGCCCCGCCCCCCGCCAAGCCAAGCGGCGCTCCTGAGACGGGCTGCTCAGGGAGGATGGTCGTTTCTCAGGAGATGGTAGCAGGACCACTCCTTCCCCCGGTGGAGGGCTGGGGGAGAATCTTTTGTTCTCCGCTCCCCGCTGCTCACCCACGGGTGGACAGCACCCTAAAGTGGTTAAAGAAAGAAACGATCCTCTCTTCCCTGAGCTCACAGAGTTCTCGGGCGACACAGAGCGCCGCCCCCAAGCCGTGCTCTTCTCGTCCCCTCTGTTCCAGAGTCGGTTGACACGGCGTGCCGTCCACGGACCGCTTCGCCCTTGTCCCCCTCTGTCGCCAGACCCCTGGCAGAGCAGGCCCCCGCGGGACGACCTTTCTGGTCCTTCCCTGGCCCCCTCTGCCAGGGCACGGTTGTTAACTGTGCCCCTACACCGGGCCGCTATGCCGTCCACGTCTGGGCCAGTTACTTCGCTTCGCTGCCCCTCCGTGGGGAAGCCTGTGGTTCGCATGACCCCACTGGTTCAGTTCCTGGGAGCCTGGCTAGAGCTTCCCCGTCTGTCCCGCTGGGTCGCCCGAACCATCAGGCTCGGCTATGCGATTCAGTTCGCACGGTCTCCTCCCCATTACAGGGGAGTCCGCTCCACTTTGGTCGGTGGCAATGCCCCCATCATGAGAGCAGAAATTGTCACTCTGCTGGCGAAGGGTGCAATCGAGACTGTCCCTCCAGCCGAGATGAGGTCTGGCTTCTACAGTCCCTGCTTCATTGTCCCCAAGAAAACCGGTGGGTTACGACCGATCCTGGACTTGCACGTGCTGAACCGCTCCCTTCATAGGATTCCGTTCAAGATGCTCACCGCCAAACGCATTTTCGAATGTGTACGGCCCCAGGATTGGTTTGCAGCGATCGACCTGAGGACGCCTACTTTCATGTTTCCATTTTTCCTCGACACAGACCGCTCCTCCGGTTTGCTTTCGAGGGGCAGGCATACCAGTGCGCGGTTCTCCCTTCCCGGGCTAGCCCAGTCTCCTCGCGTCTTCACGAAGGTCCCCGAGGCAGCCGTTGTTCCCCTTCGGGTCCACGGGGTTCGCGTCCTGAACTATCTCGACGACTGGCTCATCCTAGCTCACTCTCAAGACCAGGTTTGCGAACACAGGGACCTTGTGCTCCGACACCTAGCTCGTTTGGGCCTTCGGGTCAACTGGGAGAAGAGCAAACTTTGCCCCGTGCAGAGGATCTCTTTTCTCGGCATGGACATCGACTCGGTCGCCATGTCCGCGCAGCTTACGAGCGAGCGTGCGCAGTCACTGCTGACTTGTCTAAGACAATTCCACTGCAAGAGTGCGGTTCCACTGAAACATTTTCAGAGGCTTCTGGGGCATATGGCATCTGCAGCTGCGGTAACGCCGCTCTGCTTCATATGAGACCGCTTCAGCTTTGGCTTCGCGACCGAGTCCCGAGGTGGGCATGGCAACAAGGTACGCTCCGAGTACCAGTTACTCTGACCTGCCGTCAGACCTTCACCCCGTGGTCGAACCTCAGTTTGCTCAGGGCGGGTGTCCCCCTGGAACGAGTTTCACGGCATGTTGTTGTCTCAACAGATGCCTCCACCACGGGCTGGGGCGCCATGTGCAATGGACATGCTGCCGCGGGCTCATGGACATGGCCCCAACGCCTATGGCATGTCAATTGCCTCGAGTTGCTGGCAGTACGCCTTGCCCTGCACCGCTTTCGGGCGTTGCTCAGGGGTCAACACGTACTAGTCCAGTCAGACAATACCGCCACTGTAGCGTACATCAACCATCAAGGTGGTCTACGCTCCCGCCGTATGTCACAACTCGCCCGCCACCTCCTCTTATGGAGTCAGAAGCATCTGAGGTCGCTTCGAGCCATTTATATTCCCGGAGTCCTGAACTGTGCAGCCGACGAGCTCTCACGGCTTCAGCCTCTCCCTGGAGAATGGCGACTCCATCCCCAGTCGGTTCAGCTGATTTGGGACCAGTTCGGGGACGCACAGATAGATCTGTTTGCCTCTCGCGACTCGACCCAATGCGACCTGTATTTTTCCCTGAACGAGGGTACGCTCGGCACGGATGGACTGGCACACAGCTGGCCGCGGGGCCGCAAGTATGCATTTCCCCCAGTGAGCCTTCTAGCGCAGGTCTTGCGCAAGGTCAAGGAGGATGAGGAGCAGGTCCTTCTGGTTGCACCGTACTGGTCCACCCGGACCTAGTTCTCCAAACTGGTGCTCCTCGCGACAGCACCTCCTTGGCCAATCCCTCTGAGGAAGGACCTCCTTTCTCAGGGACGGGGCACCCTGTGGCACCCTCGTCCCGATCTTTGGAACCTCCACGTGTGGCTCCTGGACGGGACGAGGCAGGTTTGAGTACCCTACCACCAGCGGTGGTGGCTACCATCACTTCCGCTAGAGCATCGTCCATGTGACACGCCTATGCGTTGAAGTGGAACCTCTTCATCAGCTGGTGCTCTTCTCGCCGAGAAGACCCCCGGAGGTGTTCGGTCGGTGTCATGCTTTCCTTCCTTCAAGATGGGTTGGAGCGAAGGCTGTCTCCCTCCACCCTCAAAGTTTATGTTGCCACTATCGCCGCACACCATGACTTGGTAGAAGGTAAGTCCTCAGGGAAGCACGACCTGATCATCAGGTTCTTGAGAGGAGCGAGGAGACTGAATCCTCCTCGATCTCCTCTCGTTCCCTCTTGGGACCTGAGTGCTCCCTTTGAGCCTTTGCAATCAGTGGAGCTTAAGCTCCTGTCAATGAAGACAGCGCTCCTGGTTGCACTGGCCTCTGTCAAGAGGGTAGGGGACCTGCAAGCATTCTCCGTTGACGAAGCGTGACTGGAATTCGGGCCGGCTTACTCTCACGTGATCCTGAGACCCCGGCCTGGATATGTACCCAAGGTTCCCACCACTCCCTTCCGGGACCAGGTGGTGAACCTGCAAGCGCTGCCCTCGGAGGAGGCAGACCCAGCCTTGGCACTGCTCTGTCCAGTACGCGCTCTCTGCGCTTATGTAGACAGAGCGCAGTGTTTCTGGACCTCAGACCAGCTCTTTGACTGTTATGGTGGGAAGCTGAAGGGAAAGGCTCTCTCCAAGCAGAGGTTATCCCACTGGATAGTGGACACCATTGCTTTGGCATACCAGCAGCAAGGTCGACCATGCCCCCTTGGTGTGACTGCCCCCCCCCCCCCCCCTCTGGGTTGGTGTTAATTGCATATTTCCTCTAAACTATGGGATTGATGACCTTGGTATTCCTGTGTTAAATAGTCCTTCGTCCGTGCTAGTCTCACGACAGGGATCTCAGATTTACGCAGGGCACTGGAAGACAGCTGTGAAGGTGGCGTGATTAGACTGGTAACCTCCGTTCCCTACTCAGGGAACAAGGGTTACATACGTAACCGAGACGTTCTCAATAAAAACTTTTGCATCTGCCTGACAGAAATAAAATAAATCTGGTTAGTAATAAGTGAAGCTGGTAATGCTGTTTGTGGAGTTGTTTAATCCTCCTCTGCTGAGATCTTCACAGATTTAATGTCTTCTTTTCTCTTCAGTTGATTTCATCTAAAGCTGTGTCTGGAAGTCAGTTGTAGTTCTTGTGTTTCTGCTCGTCTCTTTTTCTGTTCTCTTCTTTCCTTCAGTGATTCTGCTTGTTAACAGACTTTATTAAGGCTGAAATTACTTGATCTTTATATAAATATAGAAAGATTTTGTATAAGGTCCAGTTCTGGTTTATTTCTTTGCTCCGGCTGACATGTGGCATTGCTATGGCCTGCTTGTGGCCCAGATCTGGCAAACAGGAGCGGTCCATCCAAGGGCCACCATTCTACGCTGCATGTGGGCCAGATCATCTTCCTAGGTGTGCCAGATGTGGGCCGGATCTGGGCCGTCACAATGTTATTACATGGGATTGTGCTGAAGAGTAGAGCCTGTTCAGGTTCAGGTTCCTTTATTTGTACCCATAGGTAGATTTGTTTTGCAGTGTCAGAGTTATCCACACATTTTTAAGACAAACACAGACAATAAACATTAGACAATAATAAAAATAAAAATAGCTAAAAATAATTAACATAGATTCTGTGTCATCTGTTAATTTTGCTCCTCTGATTAATGGCTGCTGGAATAAAAAAAAAAGCTATTTTTATACCGCTTTGTTCTGCACTTTGGGACTATTGCTCCTGTCTGCCTCCCTGCCTGCTGTGAGTTTGTTTGCGTCGAGGCTGTAAGCTCTACGCCTCGTATTAGCTTTGTATTTCTTTCTGTTTTGAACCATCATTTACTATCATTCCTAGTTGTTTATATTACTAAATATAGTTTACCCACCATCTCAGATTAACCTTACATCGCTAGCTTCCGTTATTGTTAGCACAGAACGCGTGTTTACGCGCCACCCGCGCTCATTTATTTATTATTTATTTTCTCTCGCGCGCCCGCGCCTTTGAGTTCATAAAAGCCCAGGTAAGTAAGAATCAGTCAACACAAACGGTGAGTAATGTCTTGTCCTGTTATTGTCACCTGTGTTACATGTCATATGTTTAGTGTAGCCTTCTCCGATGGCAATATAGGATTTATTTGTGATAAATGCAAGGAGACAGTCAGGCTGACGGAGAAGATTTCAGAGCTAGAGACACGCATCCAAACTTTAATTGAGGATAGTAAGGATAGTACTAGAGCTTTAGATACTATTTTGGATGCGCCTAGCATAGTGAACTCTGTACATGATTCGGTTCCGGCTGAAGTAGAGCCCAGGCAGCAGGGCAGATGGGTGACCGTGAGAGATCGCTCTAGTCGCGGATTAAAAAACCACTCTTCCGTTCCGATTACCATAACAAATCGATTTGCCCCACTCAGTGAAACACCCACTGAGAATTCTGTTGATTGTGCCCTGGTAATTGGTGATTCGATCACACGGAACGTGAAAATAGAGACACCAGCCACCATAGTCACATGTTTGCCAGGAGCTAGAGCGCCTGACATCAAAGCAAATTTAAAAGTGCTGGCTAATGCTAATCGTAAATTCTCTAAGATCATTATTCATGTCGGTACTAATGATGTTCGACTCCGCCAGTCGGAGATCACCAAAATTAATATTAAAGAGGTCTGTAAACTCGCAAGTACGATGTCAGGCACTGTCATTTTCTCTGGCCCCCTTCCTGTTCGCAGGAGTGATGAGATAGTTAGCAGATTGGCCTCACTCAATGGTTGGTTGTCTAAGTGGTGTCCGTTGAATAATATAGAATTCATAGACAATTGGAAAAGTTTTTGGGGCAAGCCTGACCTGTTGAAAAGAGATGGTGTTCATCCCTCCTGGGATGGTGCTGCTCTTCTCTCTAGTAATATGGCACATAGTCTTAGAGCTAAAACATGACTATCTGGGGCTCAGGTCAGGAAGCAGACAGACTGGCTAAACCGACCGTCTGCTAGCGGCCTCGCGTCACCAAGGTCAGATAAATCCCATCACATAGAGCCTCTTTCACCTAGATATAATCATATAGAGACTGTGTCTGTTCCCCGAATTTGGAAATCCAAAAAACGTCAGGTAAAAAATTTAATTGATGTTCAACAAATAAAAAACAGATATAATACAGATGAACAAATGATAAAGCTTGGGTTGCTGAATATTCGATCCCTTACTTCAAAATCGCTCATAGTTAATGATATGATTTCAAGTTATAATCTAGATGTGCTGTGTTTGACAGAAACCTGGCTAAAACCAAACGATTACATTACTTTAAATGAGTCAACCCCACAAGATTACTGTTATAAACATGAACCTCGTCTAAAACGCAAAGGGGGAGGTGTTGCTGTAATTTATAGTAATATTTTCAAAACCACTAAGAAATCTATTTTTAAATATACTTCTTTTGAAGTGTTGGTGCTTAATGTAAAAATATATAGTGTAAACGATAAATCACGTTTGAGATTTCTGCTGGCTACTGTATACAGGCCACCAGGGCACCATAAAGATTTTATCAAAGAATTTGCGGACTTTCTATCAGAATTAGTATTGGCTAACGATAAAGTACTAATTGTTGGTGATTTTAATATACATGTAGATAATGAAAAAGATGCATTGGGATTGGCACTTAAAGACATTGTAAACTCAATTGGAGTTCGACAACACGTGTCAGGACCCACTCATTGTCGTAATCATACTCTAGATCTAATATTATCACATGGAATAGATGTTGATGCCGTTGAAATTCTGCAGCAGAGCGATAACATCTCAGACCATTATCTAGTCTCATGTAAATTACATTTAGCCAAGGCTGCAAAGCCGACTCCGTGTTATAAATATGTTAGACCTATAACTTCTGCCACTAAAGATTGCTTTATCAATAATCTTCCTAATAAGTTTCATCATCTCAGCATCCCGGATAGCTTAGAAGAACTCGATATTGCAACAGAAACTTTTAACTCTCTCTTTTCCAGCACTTTAGACGCAGTTGCTCCGTTGCGCTTAAAGAAGATTAAAGAAAATAGTCCAACGCCGTGGTACAACGAGCACACTCAGGCCCTTAAGAGAGCAGCCAGAAAAATGGAGCGCAACTGGAAGAAAACAAAACTAGAGGTATTTCGGATTTCATGGAAGTAGTTATTACCGGACACCATGTGTCAAAATGATTGATGACTTCCGGTTGACCTTTGACCTTTTCCGGTCCCGCCCTTTTCCTGGTGTGCATCCGTTATCTATAGATAAGGATTGACCTATTGACCCCACCCATCCAATCGATGTGTTTTGAGAGATTGTGCATCCGGCGTCTATTGTTAAGGGTCAAGCAGTTGACCCCGCCTATCCGATCAATGAAATGTTTTGACCATCTGGCCTCTATTGATAAGGGTTGTGGTGTTGAGCTATCTGATCAATCAACTGTTTTGGCATTCCAGAGGCCATAGTGGTTTCAATGTGATGTGGGTAATGTGAGAGGAAAAAAGTCAGTGTCACCGGGGGTCACAGACGCTCCCCCTACCTCTGCTCTGGCCTCTATTGATAAGGGTTGTGGTGTTGAGGTATCTGATCAATCAACTGTTTTGGCATTCCAGAGGCCATTGTGTTTTAGTGTGTAATGTGAGAGGAAAAAAGTCAGTGTCACAGGCTGTCCCTACCTCTGCTCTGGCCTCTATTGATAAGGGTTGTGGTGTTGAGCTATCTGATCAATCAACTGTTTTGGCATTCCAGAGGCCATAGTGTTTTGCTGTGTAATGTGAGAGGAAAAAAGTCAGTGTCACAGGCTGTCCCTCACCTCCCCTCTCTATGTGTGTCACAGACGCTCCCCCTACCTCTGCAAGTGTGGCATTCCAGAGGCCATTGTGGTTTCCTGTGTAATGTGAGAGGAAAAAAGTCAGTGTCACAGGCTGTCCCTCACCTCCCCTCTCTATGTGTGTCACAGACGCTCCCCCTACCTCTGCAAGTGTGGCATTCCAGAGGCCATTGTGGTTTCCTGTGTAATGTGAGAGGAAAAAAGTCAGTGTCACAGGGTGTCCCTCTCCATGTGTGTCACAGACGCTCCCCCTACCTCTGCAAGTGTGTCACGGGGGTTCTTGCCTACCCCTCCATGTCTGCTCTGATATCTGAAACAATGTTACATAAACAGGGTCTATCGTTTAAAATATTATTCAAATGAAAGCAGAGTTGAAAAACATACTGGTCTTTTTATAAATGGTTATAAAATAATTTAACTAAGGTTGAAACATACTATTCTTTATAAATGTATAAATGAAATGGTTATAAATAATTTAACTAAGGTTGAAACATACTATTCTTTATAAATGTATAAATGAAATGGTTATAAATAATTTAACTAAAGTTGAAACATACTATTCTTTATAAATGTATAAACGAAATGATTATAAAACAATTTAAGTTGAAAACGTAGTGTTAAAAGAGTATAAATGAAATGGTTATAAAATAATTTAACTGTATGGTTGAAACATGCAGTTAAAAGTTGTAAAACAAAAAAAAAAAAAACAGTGTTTCTCACGAATGAGTTTACAATGTCTATAATACTAAACAGTCGTGACTACAGTGTCTATAAAAGTAAAAGCAGCGTGTCTCTATGTACGCTTATCAGTGTGTGTGTGTGTGTGTGTGTGTGTGTGTGTGTGGGTGTGTGTGTGTGTGTGTGTGTGTGTGTGTCACGCTGTCAAAGCAGTAAACAATCTATCTCTGATACACACGGATGGATAGGTATTTGTTTAAAAACACAAATGCGGACATTTACCAGTCCGTTTGACAGCTTGATTATATTACGAGACTATGGCTGCGATCTGGTTCGGAACGATAGCGATAGCGACATCCTGGATGCGAAGTTATTCCTTATGCAATACCTCCATCTAGTGGCGAAAGAGTACTGTTTTTCACCACGTGCTACAGGTGTATAAATAAAGCTTGGATTCCAGCCAAACGCTAAAAACATTTGTCAACCACGCTAGTCTGCCGACCATCAGCGCCCACCTTCGTCAAGATGCAAAAAAGTAAGTGTTTATGTTATATTAATATACTGTTTTTATACATTAGGAATAATTTATTACTGGTTTAATCATTGGTCGAGTAGTTGTTGGAGTTATAGAATTGTTTTATCTAAAAAGATTGTTTTAACTATATTATTTTGATCTGATGTTTTTAACTCTATGCTATTGTTAGCTTTTACCAGTTATTTGTATCGGCTATCTGTTATTTTTATCCGCTGTCTGATGTTTTTAACTGCTTTACCTGCCATTACACCCATTATCTGCTATCTGATATTTTTATCCGGCGGTTGATGATGCTGGATGTTAAAATCTCTATCATTGTTACGATATTAATTTTATACATACCATGGCTTTTATTATGAAAAGACTGGGTCTGCCTTAATTTAGGTTGATGTTAGCATGCTACAATGTTTTTCTATGTTCGACAATAAACAGAGACAAATATTTTTTTCTTACCTTAATCGTATCCCATATACTAACGCGACTGTAGACCGATCTCATTTCTGCAGTCTACATAGTTCTGAAGTTAGATTGGTTTGTTTTCGCGATGTTTTAAAACCTAAAAGCATGTTTTAACACTGTCTGAAAGTTAATGTTGTCGTTGTTAGTGTTTTAAAACTGCCGCCACATAGCATCCCTTAGCCACGGGGATGTGTGTACTTCATCCTGATTTGTGAAATAGGTCCATCTAGCGGTTGTAAGTGGTATGACACGTTGATTTGTGAAATAGGTCCATCTAGTGGTTGTAGCTGGTATGACATGTTGATTTGTGAAATAGGTCCATCTTGCGGTTGTAACTGGTATGACATGTTGATTTGTGAAATAGGTCCATCTAGTGGTTGTAACTGGTATGACACGTTGATTTGTGAAATAGGTCCATCTAGTGGTTGTAGCTGGTATGACATGTTGATTTGTGAAATAGGTCCATCTTGCGGTTGTAACTGGTATGACATGTTGATTTGTGAAATAGATCCATCTAGTGGTTGTAACTGGTATGACACGTTGATTTGTGAAATAGGTCCATCTAGTGGTTGTAACTGGTATGACATGTTGATTTGTGAAATAGGTCCATCTAGTGGTTGTAACTGGTATGACACGTTGATTTGTGAAATAGGTCCATCTAGTGGTTGTAACTGGTATGACACGTTGACTTGTGAAATAGGTCCATCTAGTGGTTGTAACTGGTATGACATGTTGATTTGTGAAATAGGTCCATCTAGTGGTTGTAACTGGTATGATATGCTGATTTGATTTTAGGATCGATAATCTTTTTTTTTTTACATAATTATTTTAATTCTTCTCATTTATTTATTTTTTATTTAATTATTATTTTTTTTTTTTTTATTATTTTTTTTTTTTTTTTTTTTTTTTTTTTCTCATTTATTTATTTTTTATTTATTTATTATTATTACTATATATTTTTTATTTGTTATTTTTGTATGTGTGCGTGTGTGCGTGTGTGTGCGTGTGTGCGTGTGTGCGTGTGTGCGTGTGTGCGTGCGTGTGTGCGTGTGTGTGTGTGTGTGTGTGTGTGTGTGTGTGTGGGTCTAATTTGTTAAAAGAACACCCATTTAGATTCTAGCGTCAGTTACCCTCTCGAGGCTGAAGGTTGTATATGTGGATTACATTACATGCGTATGTGTTTTATTATTCAGAGTTGATGTGTATAAAATCATCTCACCAATTTGTCTTTCATGCATAAACAGGTTTTATATTTTCCAGGCACAAATACCCCGAACATCGAATTGGGTGTCTTCCAAGCCATTAATGACGCATGTGAGAACTTTTATATTGTATTACAAATTAAAATGAATTATTTTATTTTAACATAATTTTTAATTCGCAGTATTAGATGTCGTGGATCTTACACATGTTGATAATGACGGTGAGAGTGCAGGACCCTGTGATGAGCCTTTGAGAAAAGTCAGAAAGACCGACGGCTCCAGCACGTCCGATACCACACCGCTTGCCGTACCACCCCCCAGTCGTATCACCCCGCATGCCGGTTCTCCTTCCGTCCCTCAGGCCATTCTACCTAACACCCCACCGGCTACTCCACCTGCCATTACCCCTGGTACCTTGGCTATCAACCAGTCTGCTGGTCCATCTACCAGTCGGACATGCAACTTTCATCTCAGTCCTAATACGACAGTGTTTTACGGTAAGACTTACTAAATTATCGCGAGTTTAAAAATCTAAATTGAACAAGACGATTATGATTTTGTTATTTTTCTACACAATAGGTTCGAGCGGTAAGCATAATGATATGACGGATTGGAATAGCGATCAACTGGAAGCATGGTCCTGTGGTTCTTGGGCGAGCGGGCTCGACGACGAGGTATCGGTCATAGAAACTAATCAGACTACAGATGAAAACAACTGCTATCACCAATCGTCGGAAGAAGATCAAGGGCATATCGCTGCTGAATTAGTACCAGCGACTCTGCCGGCTGATGATGAGCATCCTACCCCTCTGATGCATGCGCTTATTGATTCAGTAGAATCATTGAGACAGCAGTTTCGTGATGCACACACCGATACACAAAACCGCTTAGAGACAATCCATGCTGAGCATCGCAACGCACATATTGATACACTTGGTAGAATAGAAACACTGCAAGTTCAGGTTTGTGATGCTCAGATCGAAACACATAGTAGATTATCCTCATTTAGCAGAGATCTTCGCAATTCTCAGCAGGAGATACATGACAGAATCGATACGCAAGATCGATTTATTCGAAATTTGGGTGACGAAATATTTCGTCGTGTCAATAGAAACGAGCAAATGTTCACCGAATTCCATCGCGAACTGATACTATTGATTCATCATCTTCTTCTCATTCTCCTTGAACAGTCGGATGAGTAAGATAGAGCTGTGTTATCAAATCAGGCATTTCATTTATTTCTATTTCATGTATGCTTTTTTATACTTTTTACATATACTCTGATTTTGTACTATTTCGTGTATGCTTTTTATATTTCATGTTTTGGTCTGAAATCTAAAATGGAGGGTGCTAAAAGCTTTGACGATACAGAACTGTCACCGGACGAAATCGAAATGCTAAGTATACTTCCGAATTCTTTAGAAGACTATTTGGTTAATTTAGAATCTTCGCAACCCGTCGCTAATTTGGATCTTTTCGAATTAGCGGTAAATTCAAATATGAATTTATTCGATCCTGTTGTACAATTCGCCGGTGTTTTAAACAACCAACCATCGCTATCACCAAAGCTCCCTGACGGTGATGATACATCACAACCATCTACATCAGGTAATGTTGATTCTACTACACAGCCTCGATTAAACCGCACCGACATCGATAGATTGATTCGCGACGGTGGGGACATTAACGGATATCATGTTTTACCACGACCTCGTTTCAATGGCGTAACTCTGAGAAGGACTATGAATCTGAGAGAGATTAACTCTACAGATTTAGCCTCTTATCATACTTACTTACACGACATGTTAGCAGGGATTGTTAATTTTGCTAGAGAATTCGACCAGAGTGAGCCCATAATCAATATTACATTGTCAGCTCCCAGTCTCCAAGAACCCGTCAGCGGGATTTTAACTTGCGGTAATAATTATGACATAGATCCGGTTTTTGATCAAATTGAAAAAGTTTTACAGAGCAACAATCGGTTACTATCTGACCAGTCCGTTGAAATCGACGCGTCTGTAGTCTTTAACCGACAAGGTGGGGGTCGACGTAAACTAACAGATCTGGCTGTTGATGAGGTGATTAAAAGAAAAAAGACGAACTTATTCTGCCCCACAAATATTTCGAATAATTTGTGTTTCTCCATCTGTCTCGCCCGTTTTCTTAACCCCCAATTACCCGAGAATGAGTTAGAAAAACTGGCTACCACTATCCAAAACAATGCCGGCTTCTCAATCCAAGATCAAATCGGTCTTGACGACATAGCATCGTTTGAACGAGCGCTAGACATTAAAATTGTCGTATTTTACAGATCTAATGCTATGATCGTAGAAACGTTTAAAAATTCTGACGAACCCCACCCAAAAACAGTTTTCTTATACATCCACAAAGATCATTATTACATGATACTGAATTTGGAGGGATTCATGGGTTCTAGATACGTGTGCTCATTCTGCTATAAAAGTTATAGCTGTCGCAGAGACCATCGATGTAAGCATGTCTGCAACATCTGTTTCGACGCTGATTGTTACACGTTCCCTGTAAGAATCATACATTGCCCCGATTGTCTACGTTACTGTAAATCTGCCTATTGCTTCGAAATGCATAAAAAAAACTCACCTCCTGGTAAGGAACACCCCGCCTGCGATATTATAAAATTTTGCAAACTATGTAACCGACGTTATGACGTTAAACCGGGCGACAAGAAAACCAAACACACATGCGCCTCGGACAGATGTGTGCATTGTCGGGAGCGTCTGACGGGGGATGGTGAGCATCAATGCTTCATACAGCCCCTACCGCCTAAGGAACTGTGTGAGAAATACATATTCTACGATTTTGAAACGCGTTACGAAAACGGTAGACACGAGGCCAATTTTGTTTGCGCCATCACATTCAAAGGGGAGAAATTTACCGCTCACGGTACCGACTGTATCGCTAAGCTAATCAATCGCTTCCGACAACCGCGATATAATGGTTACTGCTTCATAGCGCATTATTCATCCCGATTTGATTCCTTTTTAATTCTTGAGTTTTTCTGCAAAGCCGGGATTGCGTTTCAGGTTATAATGCAAGGCTGCAAATTAATTTTCATGTACGATGAGGCGTATGCCCAGAGATATATCGATAGCTACTCATTTTTCCCAATGGCTCTTGCCAAAATGCCCGCGGCGTTAGACTTAACGACGACTGAAAAAGGTTACTTCCCCCACCTTTTCAACAGGGTGGAAAATGAGAACTATTTTGGGCCATACCCTGACAAAAAGCTCTACAATTACGATAACATGTCGGTCAAAGAAAGACAAAAGTTTTGCGAGTGGTACCAGACGGTTGAGGGTAAGTTCTTTGACTTCAAGAAAGAACTACATGAGTACGGTGTTAACGACGTCGTCTTATTACGTGAAGGATGTATGAAATACAGGGAGTCTTTCATACATTGTACCCAACTCGACCCTTTTTCGTTCACGACGATCGCCGGCTGTTCGATGGGGATCTTCAAAACACATTATCTCACCAGAAACACGCTCGCCCTAACTCATAACAAAGCGTACATCCATCAGAATAAGACTTACTCAAGCGGTGCGATAGAATGGATCGAGTATATAAAAAAGACTCGAAACGTAGACGTACACCACGCCTTAAACCACGGCGAAGTATCGATCGGTAAGTACTTTTTAGACGGATTCTATGAACGCGATGGTATTCGACACGGTCTAGAGTACGCGGGTTGTATTTTCCATGGTCATTGCTGTCGCTTTACACCTCATCAGACGCATCCCTTGTCCGGAGTACCCTACGGGGTTCTCAGGAACCAGTTTGACGATAAGATCGAAATTCTGCGGAACGCGTACGGTTTGCAAATCGAAGTTCTTTGGGAATGCCAATGGACCGATATGAAAAAAACCGACCCGTCCGTGATCGAATTTATGACTGATTATTCCGCGCCAGAGAGATTGAACCCGCGAGACGCTCTGTACGGTGGGAGAACGAACGCCTATAAACTCTATCACAAAGTGACCGGTGATGAGAAAATAAAGTATCTGGACTTCACCAGTCTCTACCCGTATTGTCAGGCGAGGAAAAGCTACCCGATTGAACACCCCCAAATCATTTTCAAAGATTTTGAACCGATTGAAAATTATTACGGCCTTGTCAAAGCGACCGTGTACCCTCCCCGCAAATTACTGCACCCGGTTCTCCCCTACAGATGCCAAGGAAAACTCATGTTTCCCCTTTGTGCCGCGTGTGCTCACGACCAAAACCAGACCACGAGCTGCACCCATACGGACAAGGAAAGAGCGCTCTCCGGTTGTTGGGTCACTATCGAGCTTTTAAAAGCCATCGAGAAGGGTTATGTGGTAGCCAAGATAGACGAGGTTTGGCATTTTCCACAACAGTCTGACACGTTGTTCGCTGAATATGTAAAAACGTTCTTGTGTTTGAAACAGCAAGCGTCGGGCTACCCTTCGAATGTTGTCACGGATGCTGAGAAAGAGACTTACATTCGTGACTATTTTGAAAAAGAGGGGATTCAACTCGACCCTGAAAAGATCAAGTACAACGCCGCCCAGAGGGCAATCACAAAATTAATTCTGAATAGTTTGTGGGGGCGCTTCTCTTTAAGACAGAACTTGCCTCAAACGACTCTGGTGAGCGACCCTGAAGATTTCACCAGAATCGTTTTTGGCAATACCGACACATTGACGTATTTCTCATTCATCGCAGAAGACGTAGCTCTCGTCCAGCATAGACCGTCTAAAGAGGACGTTTGCAAGGCACGCGATGTGAATGTTTTTGTAGGGGCCTTTACTACCGCACACGCCCGACTGGAATTGTACGAATTGATGGATAGACTCGGCGACCGACTGTTATACTCTGACACAGACAGTGTCGTATTCGTGTCTAGGGAAGGGGACTGGGAGCCTCCGTTGGGGGATTATTTAGGGGATCTTACTAGCGAATTAGACGGTGATGACCATATAACGGTCTTTTGCTCGAGCGGGCCTAAATCGTATGGTTTTGAAACTGTCAAAGGTAAATCGTGCATGAAGGCTAAGGGGATAACCCTGAATGCTAAAAATTCCCAAGCTATCTGTCTCGAATCCCTGATTGGTCTGGTTGACAGCTATGTGACGTCGCATGATAGATCCAAATACATCCTGGCTCAGACGGAAGACATTGTGAGGAATAAAAAGTCTCTCACACTGCACAACAAATCAGTCGTTAAAAGGTTTAAGGTGGTCTATAATAAACGTAGGCTTCTGTCTGATTTCACCACACTTCCTTATGGCTACTGATCAGATGATGCATAGAGGGGGTCAGGATGTTTCCGATTTCGATTTCAGACTTCAACACCCTTTCAGTTGTGTCGTGAGTGGGCCTTCCAACTCTGGAAAGTCATATTTTGTAAAACTTTTGTTGGAAAAAGGTTTGAATATTATTTCCATGAAAATTGAAAACATTGTTTGGTTGTATGATTGCTGGCAGACTTTGTATGATGATTTACTTCAATTGTATGACATTAAATTTGTGCAAGGAATACCCCAGACTCTGAATGATGATGATTTACTGCCTGTCACCAAAACAAACTTGCTCGTGGTGGATGATTTAATGGAGCAAGCTAGCGGTAACGTGGAACTTCAACGTGTTTTCACCCAATACTGTCACCACCGCAATCTCAGCTCTATCTATATAGTGCAAAATTTATTTGCCCAGGGTAAGTCCAGCCGAACCATAAGCTTAAACGCCAATTATATTATTCTGTTTAAAAATCCACGAGACGTCAATCAAGTGGCCATGCTAGGACGTCAAATGTACCCGGGAAATACAAAATACTTTATGGAGTGTTATCACGATGCTGTCGATCGGGCTTTCGGCTACCTAATGATAGACTATAAAGCGAAAACTCCGGAGCAGTACCGTCTCAGAACAGGATTACTTTCCGACCGTCAAGTGGTTTATATTCCGAAAAAAAGAAGAACGCTATAAATCAGCATGTCTGCCAGACTTTGTAAACATTTGCCTATGTTAAAACTGTTACATAAAGCCAGTCCTAAACAGAGACGTCTTATTTTACAATCGGCGTCCGACGAATTCATTTTAGCGCTGTGCGAAGTGGCTCTTAACATCCTCTACGGTACCATCCCGGTCAATAAGCAACAGTATCGAAAGTTGAAAAAGAGAAAAGCCGAAATCAAATTTATAGTCGATAAAAAAATTGGGATAACTGCTAAGAAACGAGTCTTTAACCAGAAGGGCGGATTCCTGTTGCCACTCCTAAGCGTCGCAGTGCCCTTTATTACAAGTTTAATAGCGAATCGATAGGATGGAGTATGCAGAGAAGATGTATTTAGTTCCGCGCCATCAACTGGATAAGATGAAGAGTGAAACCCCCCGCGAGAACATTCAACGGAGCGTAGAGAACGATTTGGATGACGCCATAAGAGATATTCTACGTCGCACAGACTTGAATCCGTACGAAAAAGCCAAACTTTACACCAATACCCTTACCAGGTTTTTGAACATCGTTAAACAAGGCGATCGTGAGAGTAGCGTTTTAACGCTTTCGTTACCTATTACTGATTCCGGTCATAAAGATGAAACCCAGGGGGGTGCTGCTGGTGCTATCGTTGAAGACGGCAAAGCTGTGGGGGAGGATATTGTCGATGAAGTTCTGAAGAATATCCCTTCGAGAAGCATGAAAAACAGCAGATACATATTAGACAAGATGTCTAAAGCTAAAGGTCTAAGCGCATGGAACGAATCGGGCGAGTTTGTGTTCAGGGGCAACACCGTACGAGGGTCACACATGGTAGATTTGTTAAAAAATGTTACGGCCCCTCAAAAGGTTAGGGATGATCGGAGACCTATAGGATGGACAGAGTTTCTACGGGCGTTTGCTGAATTAAACATCCCATTTTCTACAGTGCCGAATCAGCAGGTCAGACACAAAATTAACTCTCTAAAGCGTAAACCCGGCACCCCAAGCCCTCGCCGTGTTAGACCTTATAAAAAAACACAAAGATATACGCCTTACGCGGTTCCAGAGTCCAAAGACACTGTGTTTAAATCGCCGACTCTCAAACGAAAGCGATGGTTGGAATTTTAATGAACATTTCCATTCAATGTATACATTAAATAAAAGACGATAAACAAATATATAATGATTTAAAGCTTTTCATTTATACGTCAAACATGTCTGCACACAGTGAATGCATGATAACATTTTATCATTACAAACATGTGGTCTTAATCTCTTCACAAATAGGGACACCATTTTATCGTTTTTAATAGAATCATCAGTGTATAATTTCATCACATGGTTATAGTCGTAGCCTCTAGCTAGATGATACAGAAAAAACACGCAGTGCTGTCCGCAGGTATCCGATGAAAAATCCTGGACACGTCTGCCGGAATGTAACACATCAACATCGTTGGTTGTTAGAAAGTTATTGATGCTGATTGGAAAGCGGGGGCTGTCGGGTGGATTACCGAAGCTGTCGAAAAAACAAGACGGTCCATCCTGGGTTAAATAAACGGCGACCCAATGCTCTCCCGGCAGCTGTGCAGGGTGAGTGTTTATGATGGCCATCGATGGTAAGATCCTCAGCGTTTTTTTGGGAAGTTGATCGCATGGTAGCACCCCGAGAAAATGAATCCTGCACGTGATTTTATCCATGACAGCGGTGAGCTGTAGCGTATTCATCTCAGTAGTAATCGACTAGTACCTGTCTGCGATTAGACAGTTCTATAATCGAGTCAAATACCGAGTAAATTAATAAATTAACGGTATTCGGCAATGGGTGTCTGAATCGTGCTTCGAGTCTGATATTCCCGGACTTGATGAGCGATATGTGCTGACCGCAGTCTTCATCAGGCGTCAGGTTAAATGCGTAAAGTGTGTATCCGTTCAGGAAATCACCCCTGTCTATGGAGAGTGCTTGGTTTTTAAGATGTCTCCCCGTCGTCATCGCCAACTGATAAAATTCGCGTACAGCCGTACCGGCTTCAAAATTAGGTTGTAGAGGCTTTGCGGGGAATTGTTGTCCGTCGACGTAGACGGCTAGGAACTCCAGATCGTAATGTTTGAATGCAAATGGATTTTTTTCGTAGGAACCCGTGAATGCGTCATTGTCGACCATAGCTATGACGATAGATTTTGGTAGGGTTCCTAAAAACAGATTTTCTTGATTTGACACACGCGTCCCCTCAGGTATGGAGAAATTTTTTAGAACCACCCTATCTATGGGATACTTGGCTGTTGTTGAGAGTAACGCCTGGGCATGTCCCAGTCTCACCGGCGGTGCTACAGTGACTTTCTTGACAAATAGGGATGCTGACTCTATTTTTATTTTGTAAGCCACATCATCGCACCTCATCAGACAGAATTCATCTTTTGCTCTAATTAGGCGTATTTTGATGTCTACACCGTTTAACAAAAGTTTTTCTTGAAAGAATATATCGCTATGTATAGGGGCCATCAGTTCCACCACCTTGCTCTCGCTAGTGTACATCGATCTCTTCGTCAGCCCTGCGTTACGCCCAACTGGGTCGTTAGAATCCATATGACCAGAAGTGTCTTTGTAAAACAGTCCGGCGGAGAAAAGAGATTCCAACGAATCTTTACTATAGTTGATCAGACTCTCTATGATGCATCGATAAGGATAGGTGTTCGAACTCTGCGATATCAGACGATCGCCTAGGGTCACATCGACTTGTGAAAATATTGTAGCGCCGGGATAATTTATTAACGCAACTCTTGCTGGATGTACGATGTCGGTTCCATTAGGTCTTGTGATTTTCAGGCGTAGGTAGAGCATCGTGTTATTTAGATCTACATAATCATCGCCGTTGCCCGCAATAAAAAACTCTAATGGGGCGGTGTCCGATATGGCGGATAAAGGGGCTACTTCTAAATAACTGTTTTTCTCAATAACCGTCTGTGTCAGCGGGACTGTAAATAAGTCCAACTCGGACTTGATGCATTCTCCCGACATACGATGCAGTAGCGCCATGCTAGAATATGGTTTTTACGAATCTCTTGACGGATGATTTTCGACTAACAGACTTCTTACGCTTTCTGCGTATGACTGGTCGCTTCTTTGGTCCACTTGTTGTTTTCTTCTTCTTCTTACCGCATTGACCACGCCTCCTCACACCGGGTGGTTTAGACATCCTCTTACGGGCCATGACCATCAGCCCTGATCCGTCTTGACCATTAGCATTATTGCTATGGGCACGCGTCAATACGTTTGAGACGACGTCGGATACTATATTTTTAGCAGCGGATTTTAGATGGGGTTTCGCGATGCTAAATCCTCTTTTTAACAGAGGTATGGCCATCCTGAACAGACCTCTGAAAAGACCACCCAGTCCAGCTCCGTACATAACCGACCCGCCGGAATAGCCTGGCAAACCCCCTCCGGCCTGATTTCGGTAATAGTCCACATAGTCGGCTGTATGGGGCTCTCTAGGGTTATAGTAATAACTCATTTTTAAAGAATAGAATGATTCGCTGGTTTAAAGTGTAGTTTTACGATGACTTTCCCGTAAGAAAATGGTATCTCGCGGTTTTGGTCGTCCTTCAACTCTATGGTAATGCTGGTGATGTGATCCTTGTTTATCGATACGTAATGGGGGGAGTCGTATCTAGCAATGACTGTGTCATTGCTTTTACCGGATATATGTACGCATCTCAAAAGGGGAACGTAAGAATCGCCGACCGATTGATATTGGATGATGTCGGTGTAAACGTACAATGTGTAGAACCCACCGTTGATATCGGATTGATGAGGAGCATACGTAGTGACGCTCCTAGTAAAATCGGCTGCTTCATGGTAGTTTGAACGTCCAAGATTATCGTCCGGTATCATTCCTAAAATAGTAGCGAGTTTACCTTGGAAACTGACTGAAATGTTGGGTCTCGCGACCAGAAACACTTTGTTTTTTAATTCATCGTGATCCAACACTGCCAAGGGTGCGAGAACTTGATTTATCAAACGGATGATTGCACGAATGTTTGCGTAGTACCCCCCGCTTATTTGTAATTTCCTCGATACAAAAAACCCTGATAAGTCTTTTTTAAAAGGCCCGCTGTCTGTAGGGGAGGCGTTATTCGTAGGTCCTGGGGCTGTGTGTAGGACGAAATAACCGTCTTCATCATTAAAGTTATACCAGCTTCTAGGATATTCGATTTCGGCTAGTCCCACCTCCCATTGTCCTTTCAATTCTATAGCTTTTGCTATCCTGGTTGTGTAGGCGGATATACGATTTCCGGGGTAAACTGTCGAAGATGCATTGCACGGTAGCGTGACGTAGAAACCTTGATCGTCCATGGTAATCCTTCACTCGTATGATCTCATCCGTTACACGCAGGCTTGTTTTAAGGAGATTGTAAGTCCACCAGAGTTTTTTTATCTATATAACTATTGAATTTTGAAGGCCAGCCTACCCATTTCACTAAAACAAGCGTAGATTTTCCCTGTTTTTTCTGACCTAAAATCTTTTCCACCTTAAAAGATTTGTTTTTACTCACAATTATTTTTTGCATCTCTTTTTCATAAAAAACTCCCTCGATGACATCGCCGTCGTAATCTGTGAGTCTGTAGACAGGTGGTTTGCGCGGAATGCGATCGGATACGGTGAAAAATTCTTCCGTGTAGTTCTGCTCATAACCTTTGGCGAATGGGCCTCTCACTTTAGAAATCCTGACAATGTCGCCGACTTTGAAATTAAATGTGGGTCTCTCGGTCTTCTTTATACCCCCGTACAAGTTTTGAAACACTTGACCCTCATTTAGTTTGTTGACGTCCACGGGTCTCATTTTAATACTTCGGTGATAACTGACGTTGTACCCCTGCATAATGTCTTGTAAAACATCTATGTATCGTCGTGAATTTGTAGCCGTTAAAAATCTCCACATTCGACTTTTTAACGTTCTATTAAATCGTTCCACAACGCTGGCTTTCAAACCGCTAGCGGTAGCGAAATGATTAATATCGTGCTTTTTCATTACATCTTGAAATTGTTTGTTAAAAAATTCCTTTCCCTGATCCGTCTGCAATTTCTGTGGCACACGTCCCTCTTCGAGTATAGACTCGAACGCTCTAGTAACCTCTACGCCACTCTTATTCTTCAACACGCGAACCCACGAATATTTACTAAACACATCTATACAGGTCAGCAGATATTTATTATCGTCATTGTCCTGGGCATACGGGACCATGTCGACTAGATCGGCCTGAAACTGCGTATCGACCCCGTACACAACTACTCTATTTCGTTTGTATTTTATAGGGGCTGTTTTGTGTAAAGTGTAAGCATCCTCACCAGACAGCCATTCTGAAACCTTTTTATCGCTTAGATGGACCCCGCTATCTCTTAAGATGGCTTCTTTTAATCGTTTTTTACCCCCTAAAGAACCGGGGTTGGAGGGTGTATAATAAGCCTTTTTCATGAGCTCCGTCATGCTGTCGTTTCGATCGCTGTAAAAGAATAACTCATACATGCAGTTTGAATCAATCTTTTATTAAAAAAAAAAGTTACAGGATACACAATTTAAGTAAATGGCAATAATATAATACATGATACTAGACATGGCTATAATAATAATAATAATAATAATAATAATAAAAATCAAATAGAAGGTAAATAGAATAATATTAGTACTACAAAATCTAAGTAAAATTGAATATAACGAGGTTAGTACAAAATGCATATAATAAAATATATAATAATTGGATATAACGACGTTACATGCATAGTCTAAGTATAATGGAGGATGATAAAAGCAGGATAGTCATAATGATGTCACTGATAGTCGAGCCAGAAAAGAAAATCGCGACAGGCCAACATGTGTTTGTCTAGGATGTAGTCGATATACATTACAACAATTTTGTTGATGGTGGTACTGATTTCGTCAATTTTAATACCATCATCGTCATCATCCGGGTCGTATTGTTCTGACCTCAAGGTTAGCATGGTACAGACATCTGCCACATACGTACAAGTACAGAGCATGTCGATGACCGAGAGGTGGGATTGTGATTCACACATCATATCCAAAATCTGTTTTATCATCACGTCGGGTTTTTCGATACCATGAATGCATTTGCCCACCAAATCATCCCAGGAATTAGCCAGTCCTCTTATATTCACCATTTGTTTCTTGAAATTCGCTTCACGTGTAGTGTCCTCCATAAATGGATGACCATCGCGCGATGCATCTGTAATAATCTTATTCACCAGTTTGGTCATCTGTCGGTTGTAATGTCTTTTAAACATGAATTCCATAGTGTTCTTTACGGTACAGGCAGCTCCCATACCGCTGGCGTCTTGATCAGTCTCCATTCACGATCGCGAGACCTTCCCAGAGATCGACGACGTCGTGAACTACTTCGTCGCAGGGTTTCTCCAGAAGTCCAACTCTGATTTCTTCAAGCTTAACACCAATGAATGGCTCGTCTTTTAATTCGTGCAGAATAGTCCCGACTGTTCCTTGAATCCGTTGAGGGTCAGATTTTAACCCACAGCGTTTTAGCAGGATAGCAATGATGACATGAAAATAGGGTCTAAACAGTTTGGTTGAAAGTTCATCAAAATGCGTGTCCAAGTAGTAGTTAGGAGGGTCAAACAGACAGGAATGCTGCAGCTGGCTGGGGTGATCAATCTCACACCCCTCGCACTCGTTCTTCAGCTTCGTTCCGATGAGATGTTGGAGCAAAACCGCAGTCGCAGCTTTTATGAGTTTGAACCCCAACACATTGAAACATCCGTCTGTGACGTCGAAGGTTTGATTAGCACGTGGCAGGGGCCGGTCGATTTTAGATTTGTCGTACGATTGCTGATCGTTATGGAGCTTGAAAATTTTGAATGTCTCCAAATCCTGGTCTTTGTCGCGCTCGATACAGTTACCCGGACCGATGTCGTTTTGCGTGTTCAATGGTTCAGGGTTGATAATGTTAGCCGGACCCCAATCGTTTTCAATGCACGTTTCAAAGCCTATGCGACGTTTGATAGTTTTAGTCAAACCCCAGTCTTTGTGGTGGTCCGGCGGGTCACAGGCGTTGTCGTTGGGAGGGTCAAGAATGCTGCCGAAAGAAATTCCGCAGCTGCATACATGGTCGGCTTCTGAACCCCTATCTTCACCCATGGTTTATAAATGATGCATAGAGGGTTTGGGTCCCTGAATTTATGGTCGTTGTAGTAAAGGGGTGGAGACGCCGATTTATAAACGACGCTTGGGAGGGTCTCCCCGTCGAGGTTTATGATGGCTGTAGCGAATGGTGGAGGACGGTAGACAGTCTATACCGCTGCGCACGCATCTCTCAGGGTGGAACAACTGTACTTTAATCTTGTTGTATCCGTCATGCATGTCACACCATTTGAACATTTTGTTGATGATTGAAAAAACACCATTCAGCAGATTCAGATCACACCACTTGAACAAAAATTGCATTTCATACAGGTCATGATGATCCTTGGGCAGGACACTTCCTGATCGGGTGTTGGTGAGCTTAGTCTTGTCTTTACAGCTGAATATGTATACAGAATCATTCGGCGGCTTGTTAGTATGGTCGCCTACCACACGGTATTGGACATTCGGGGTCTCCCCGACCCACTCCGCCACATACAAAGGCTCTTCCCCAGCGTCATTCAGATCCTTCCAGACAAATTTGTAAAATAGACCCCAGTCTTTTTCAGGAAATGTCACACATGGATCTTCCCCAGCCTGAAACTCGCCGACGCCGTCAGTGGTGTAGAGCATAACCACGCGTGTTGGTTTGTGAAATTTATACCCGAATACACGATTACTACACATCATAAATTCGGCTTCAGTCCATTCCGAAACTTCATGGAGAAAATTTGTCAAACGAACATGACCATAAGGTTTTCTCGGAGCCATAGTCAGACTTTCCATCATCCTGCTGGTCAGCCCCGTCTCGGGGGGTTGTGGGGAGGCTAAACCGTCCATGCTCATGTAGCTCATGGTTCTGTTGGTTGTAGAACACACTGACCCCATTTATATATAGAGCTGCCCTATGGAATGCCGGTGGTACATGTTCTATAACAACCGCCTCAAACTTTCTACCATAAAAAAAAAAAAAAAACGCAAAATGCTTATGCCAAAACAGTTGATTGATCAGATAGCTCAACACCACAACCCTTATCAATAGAGGCCAGAGCAGAGGTAGGGGGAGCGTCTGTGACACTGACTTTTTTCCTCTCACATTACCCACATCACATTGAAACCACTATGGCCTCTGGAATGCCAAAACAGTTGATTGATCAGATAGCTCAACACCACAACCCTTATCAATAGAGGCCAGATGGTCAAAACATTTCATTGATCGGATAGGCGGGGTCAACTGCTTGACCCTTAACAATAGACGCCGGATGCACAATCTCTCAAAACACATCGATTGGATGGGTGGGGTCAATAGGTCAATCCTTATCTATAGATAACGGATGCACACCAGGAAAAGGGCGGGACCGGAAAAGGTCAAAGGTCAACCGGAAGTCATCAATCATTTTGACACATGGTGTCCGGTAATAACTACTCATGGAAAGAGAGCTCGATTGCTTACAGAGAGGCTTTAAAAGCTGCTAGATCTGCTTATTTTTCAACCCTATTAGAAGAAAATAAACATAATCCTAGGTATTTATTTGAAACAGTGGCTAAACTAACGAAAAAGAAAGCTTTAAGCACAGAAGTTTCCAAGCAACACAGCAGTAATGACTTTATGAACTTCTTCACTTATAAGATTGATAATATCAGGGACAAAATTATAACTATGCAACCGTCTACTACAGTATCGCATCAGGGAGTGCATTGTAGTCTCCCTGAGGAAAAATTGTTTTCATTTGTTGCTATAGGAGAGGAAGAATTCTGCAAACTCGTTAATTCATCTAAATCGACAACTTGTATGTTAGACCCTATACCGACTAAGCTACTGAAAAAGATGCTTCCAGAGATCATAGATCCTCTTCTTAATATCATTAATTCGTCTTTGTCTCTAGGATATGTACCAAAAACCTTTAAGCTGGCTATGATAAAACCGCTTGTTAAAAAACCGCAACTTGATCCTTCAGAATAAGTCAATTACAGGCCGATCTCAAATCTGCCTTTTCTGTCAAAGATATTAGAAAAAGCAGTATCCTCACAACTGTGTTCCTTTCTTGAAAGAAATGATATCTGCGAGGATTTTCAGTCAGGATTTAGACCGCACCATAGTACTGAGACAGCTCTCATTAGAGTTACAAATGATTTACTTTTATCATCCGATCGTGGTTGTATCTCTCTATTAGTGTTACTTGATCTTAGTGCTGCATTTGACACAATTGACCACAACATTCTTTTAAATAGACTGGAAAACTATGTTGGCATTAGTGGAATTGCACTAGCATGGTTTAAATCATACTTATCTGACCGTTATCAGTTTGTAGCAGTAAATGAAGAGATGTCTTATCGATCACAAGTTCAGTATGGCGTACCACAAGGCTCAGTACTAGGACCGCTGCTGTTCACTCTGTACATGCTACCATTAGGACATATCATTAGGAAACATGGAATTAGCTTTCATTGTTATGCCGATGATACTCAGCTGTATATTTCTTCAAAACCTAACGAAACTTACCAATTCACAAAATTAACGGAATGCATAGCTGATATAAAAAATTGGATGACTAGTAATTTCCTACTACTAAACTCTGAAAAAACAGAGATTCTAATTATTGGACAAAAAACTTCCACACGTAATAACCTAGAATACTGTCTAACACTTGATGGCTGCTCTGTTAAGTCTTCGTCGTCGGTTAGGAACCTGGGTGTGCTCTTTGATAGCAATCTTTCATTTGAAAGTCATGTGTCTAGTATCTGTAAAACCGCATTTTTCCATCTTAAAAATATATCTAAATTACGACATATGCTCTCATTAACAAATGCGGAACAATTAGTTCATGCTTTCATGACAACAAGACTAGATTATTGTAATGCTCTACTGGGTGGTTGCCCTGCACGCTTAATAAATAAACTACAGCTGGTCCAAAACGCAGCCGCTCGAGTTCTTACTAGAACCAGGAAATATGACCATATTAGCCCGGTTCTGTCAACACTGCATTGGCTGCCTATTAAACATCGTATAAATTTTAAAATATTGTTGATTACTTACAAAGCACTAAATGGTTTAGCTCGGCAGTACTTGAGCGAGCTCTTAACGCATTATAGTCCTTCACGTCTATTGCGATCTCAAAATTCGGGCCAGTTGATAATACCTAGAATATCAAAATCGACTGCGGGCGGTAGATCCTTTTCCTATTTAGCACCAAAACTTTGGAACAGTCTTCCTACCATTGTCCGGGAAGCAGACACACTCTGTCAGTTCAAAGCTAGACTAAAAACACATCTCTTTGACCTAGCATACGCATAATATATTATAGACTTCTATAACTCAATGTTAGGCTGCATAGATTAGGTCAGCCGGAACTGGGAACACTTCCCTTAAATCCTGATGTACTCGTTACATCATCATAAGAAGAATGGCATCTACGCTAATTTTAGTGTCTTTGTTTATCCCGAGGTTTTCCCGCAGCCGACCGGATCCAGGCCGTATCCAGATCTGACTAGGAGCTTTGCCTGGACCCGATGACAACGCAGTGCTGAAGTGCCAACTAGCCTCTCCCTATGGAGGATCCCTTTCCCACTTTACAGATAAAATGTTGTGATTCCGGTTCGCGTACCCCCCCCAAGTGATAAAATAAAACAAAATTCTGTATCAAATTACAGTTACTGTAAATCCGGCCTCTAGTTCATAAACGCCAGAGGAGAACTGGCCCCCGACTGAGCCTGGGTTCTCCCAAGGTTTTTTTTTCTCCATTAGGTCACCTGATGGAGTTTCAGGACACCAGTAGGTCACTTGATGGAGTTTTTCGGTTCCTTGCCACTGTTGCCTTTGGCTTGTTCAGTTGGGGATATTCAAAATAATTAACCAAGCATTAATACCATTGATCAGCCCTACCCAACGTGGATGTTTTTTCACTAAGAAACAAACATTGTTATGTTATTTGATTGATATTGTGAAGCTGCTTTGATGCAATTTATATTGTGAAAAGCGCTATATAAATACACTTGACTTGACTTGACTATATACCTTCATCTAGAAGGAACAAGATGAAATTCACTGTGCAGAGGGTGGGCATCATCATTTAAAATTGGGCCATTATCCGCAGTAACTTTCTGGTGTAAAGGGACACTGGGCTAAACTGTGACACACCAATCAGCTTACTAGACCATTTAACAATTTGGTTTAGAGAGTTTCTGTTCTTTAAAGATAGATTCGATAGAACGATAGAATAAGACCATCATGGTTTGGTCAATGTTAAAATAAGAGAGTTTCCTCAAACAAAACAAGCGCTGGTGAACACAGCTTCACAATTTGCCTAAGTTAAATTTTGAGTTCATAATTGTCCCAAGATATTTGTAGGATTGGGTACATTCCACTGTCTGACCTTTAATGGATGTGACTTCATGCATGTGGGCATGTCTTCAAAAATCAATGATCATATATTTTGTCTTGGATATGTTTAATTGAAGGTAGGACTCCTCACACCACGTGACAAAGTCATCGATGACAGGTCTCATTGTCCTGAATCGTCATTGTCATCGGCCGTGACAGGCCTCATTGTCCTGAAGCCTACTAAAAATCAGCATATTTTAAGATGGTCCTATTTCCATACCTACTCTGACACGTTTGTGTAGATATATATGTTGTATGTCTAAATGAATCAATTCCAAGACATAAATAATTTGATGGGTTCGTTTAATCTTGTTCACTGCTTACATTACCACGGAATTTATTCGCAGTACACCAAACTCTGCGTGCGTCCACAACACTACAAAAGCACTGTTCTCTTCTGTTTCTACTCCACGGCCGCACCTGTCTTCCGTGGGCGCCCTCTCCTGCAGGATCGCTATAACAACATGTCTGCTTGAGCATCACTCACTATAAATAAATGCATTTGCACCAGCATTGATTTAAACACATTTCCTGCATTAACCCCATAAATTTAGAATACATACGAACCAAGTGAATAATACAAATAAAAGTACATGTTCGCATTCTGGCTCTTGGTCCAATTCTCTTTCTGTTGCCCGTAATTGGAACTCTTTTTCTCTCTGCACGTTGCTTTATCGGTAATGTCGTCCAGCCTCTCGAGTCATCATCGTCCTCGGAATCCTCTTCCATCTCAGCATACACTTGATGTGTGTCCTATTCCCCTTTGTCACTGTCACTTCCCCCCTTGATTGTGTTTTACTCCTGTTCTGCTGGACATAGTCAACAGGAAGGAAGTCACAAGGCAGCAAAAAGTTTTGGTGTAGGACCCTCGCTTCCCCTGGGCCACGTTCAGGCTTAACACTGGGCCATCTGCACACTTCCTTTCCGTCACAACATTCACTCGATCCTCCCAGTATGACCAGTTTCCCCGGACAACCTCTTTCTCCCCGATTTCTCACCAAAACTCTGTTTCCTGGCTGGAGATCTGCTCCATATATCTCCTTGTTGTAGCCTTGTTTTGCTCTACTCTGCTCTTTCTGAACTGTCCTTGATACCAATTCATATGCCTCTTTCATGCGCTTTCTGCACTTGGCAGCATAATCACTATGCGACACTCCACTCTCCCTTGGCTTCAGGCCAAACATTACATCAATGAGCAGCCTCGGGTGTCTGCCATACAGAAGGTAATATGGCCCATTAATACCAGGATGTATTTGTAGCCACCCTTGCAGCCCTACAGATGTAGAAAATCCACTGATACCAGTTTGAAAGGATTAGTCGTCACTATATTGACCAATGGAGCTCTTGTCACTCTATTTGGATGCTTGCATTTCAGACAGCTACACAGCTTGGTGACATAATGTTCCACATTAGCCTGAATGTGAGGCTGAATGTGCACTCAACTCCCTAGTGAACCATCTCCTCATGAAGCTCCTTAAACACCAACTGGCGATATTTTCTGGGCAGCACTGTCTGGGTGTGTCCTGCTGATTGTCGACACAGTACTCCTTCCTCATCCACATACAACCTGTTTCTCTGCCTATACAGAACAGTCAACTCATCATGACAATCTCGTCCCACCAACCTTAGCCAACCTTCAGCTAGCACGTACTCCTGCACCTTTCTAAGCACTGGATATATTTCTTGGGCTCCTCTCAGTTCCTCTGTGGTCACTTTGGTCTCTTGTGTTGCTCCTTGCTCCTGCTCTGCCTCAGAGCAAATTGTTGCTAGGGTGATTGGACACATCGAGGGCTCCTCTTCCTCTGGCTTGAAGTGCATATGTGACAGCAGCTATGACTCTTCGGCTAGCCTCTTGCGAACAGGTCTGCATGTAACTCTCCATGTCCAAAGGCATCCTTGACAGTCCATCAGCATACACGGCCTGGTCTATATTTGATGGTAAAATTGTAGTCAGCCAACTCTGCTATCCATTTGTGGGTGGTGGTATTGAGCTTGGCCATGGACAAAACATATGTCAGCGGGTTGTTGTCTGTAAAGACCACGAAGGAGGTTGCGTGATATAGGTATTCACGGAACCGTTCACAAATGGCCCATTTCATCGCCAAGAATTCCAGTTTCCCCGAGTGCAAATGGTAATTCTTCTCTGGAGCTGTTAGGGTCCGTGGCCCAAAGCCAATGACCACCAGTTTCCTTTTCTGCCTCTGATATAGTACGGCACCCAGTCCGTCTTGCGATGCATCACAATGTAAGATGTTAAGTCCTCCCCTGTCTAGGGTAGAGGAGAACGAACAGAATTAACTAAATAGGAATAACCGTCTTCAGAGCCCCTGTCTCCCATCCCAGTACTTATTCCACACTAGAACCACTTTCCAAATCAAATAGAATTTATTCATGGAACATATAGCAGTGACCAAGAAATCTCAACTTTACAAGGAAGTCATACTTCAAGAGGAGGCCAATGCCAAAATAACAAACAAAACAAGTCTATTTTAACAAATAAATACCCTAAATACCAAAATAACGATGCAAACAAAAGACAATACTAAACCTAACTTCCTCTCTAAATATAAACAGGAGAAAAATAAGTCAAATTAAATGGCACCTACCTCTCTACAGCTTCCTTAACTGAAAACAAAATGTTAAAGAAATAATACAACCAAAACTTAAAGAAAATAACTCACCCTGCACTCAGGGAGTAGACAAAATAAAGAAAAGAAAAACTATAACAGTCCAAACAACATTATACTGAGCTCTCACCTCAGCAACAAGTTTTACTTAAGGTACAAACACAAAATAGGAAGAACTAAAAACACAGGACTAGAACAGAAGAAAGGGTCTCTTCAGAAGATAGACGGAGGGGAAAACCTCCCGCCTCTCCCGCCCGCACTGCAAAACTGTTCAGCTTATATACCGAGCACACGCCGACAAGAGAGAATCAGAATTGGAAGCCACACAGGAGCGCTGATTACCCACAGGTGCCGCTACTTAACCTATGGGAGATCAGAAACAATCAACAGACAAACACTCACAACACTGACAAGGATACGTACTTTGACGTAACAAAGATGAAGGCCTGTTCAAAATCAGGGTAGCCTATGATCGGAGGGTGAAGCAAGAACTCAAGTAGTTGGTTGAGGACATTCTGATGTTCTTCTGTCCAAGCTATAGACCAACTGGAATTAAGTTGAGCTGGTTTTCCCCCTTTACCCCGACCCTTCTTACTGTTGTCATCTTTACTGCTTGTCCCCTTTCCTGAAGGCTTCCCTGTTAACAATAGTTCATAGAGGGGTCTGGCATTTTGGGAAAAACTGGGAATGTACTTGCGATAATATGACAGGAACCCCAGCAGTTGTCTCAGTTGTCAGACCGTCTTAGGCTTACGGTCTCTTGGTGTTTGCACAGGTGCAATTTCCTTGGGGTCCATAGTGTTGCCCCCTTTAGAGACTACTTTCCCCAGGAACTTTACCTCAGCCCTGAACAATTCACACTTAGCTGTAAGCTTCACTCCACGACCTTGGTAGTGGTGTAACACTTCCTTAACATCACAGAGATGCTCCTCAAATGTCTTACTATGTATGAGGTTATCATCTAAGTATGGAAGGCAGGTGTCATCCCTGAGTCCCACTAAACATTCCTCCATACTGCGCTGGAACTCGGCAAGGGCAGAGGACAGCCCAAAGGGGATTGTGACCCATTCATAAAGGCCCTACGGTGTTATAAAAGCTGTGTATGGTCGACTGACCTCCTCCACAAACCCCTGATGATACGCCTTCCCCTGATCCAGGACCGAGAACCATGTACTTCCACATAAACTGTTTAGCGTGTCCTGTACCCGTGGGATAGGGTGACGGTCTGGGATGGATTTGCGGTTGAGCTCCTGGTAATCTATACAGAGACGTAAACTACCATCTTTCTTTCGGAAACAAACGATCGGAAATGCATAAGAGGAGCGAGACTTCTGAATCCATCCTTTATTCAAAAGGTCTTCCACATATTCGTTCACCTCCTTGTGTAGTGGTTTTGGTACAGAGACATATGTATGCTCTGGTGTCGTGTCACTCAATCTGATTCTCATTTGGAGTGATGGGATGCACCCCACATCGTTCTCATCCTTTGAACTTCAACTCCATCCATCCCGAGAAGGGTATATCGGTTTGGTTAGCTGCTCGGCCAATGAGGGTTTCACCTTCGTCCAGCAGTTCACTTAGGCTGCGTGTCGAAATGTGGGGAAAGCAAATATTCTTCCATTCCTCATTGATGATGGTCACCTGCGACCCTGTGTCCCAGACCTCCTGCACAGGCACGCATTCAAAGAAACAGTCAACCATACATCTAGGACCAATGAGGTTCAATCTTGGATGTCGTCGTAAACGTATGTGGTTGGTGTAGGTGGTAGCTCTAGCTTGCTCTATTTTTCCTCTTTGTTCTAACTCCGCCTCCAGCTGTTTAATCCTTTGTCACAGGAGCTCTTGAGTTTTCTCTTGTGTGTCGCAGTAACTCAGAATGGAGGTTGAACTGTCTGTTCTCATGGAATAAATAGATATTTTTACATCGCTTCTGCCCTCTGCTGAATTCTTTGGTGCTCTACAGCCCCGGGCGGCATGACCCACGACTCCACATCTGAAGCAGTGCTCGCATCGATCCTCTTCTCCTTTCTCCTGACAAGCTGTGCATCCCTTTCTGTAGCTGGACCTTCCCTTGAATATACGCTCAAGAGGGTTGTTTTGTCCTTTTCGGAGTTCCGCAACTGGAGTTTAACCATCTCATATAACTCTGATTCTCTCCGCCTCTCCGCTACTGGTGTCTCTCTGCCTTTCCGTCTGACAAAATCACTTGACTGTTCCTGAACCAACACTAAGGCGGTCATTTCATCCTGTGTGCATGGATGAGCCTGCATTTCTGGACACAATTTGTGTACTTTTGCCACTTCATTTTGGCCTCATCTGAAATTTAATATGATCACTGATCAAACCTGTGCCAACCGAGCGTAGAAACTTCTTCTGAATGTGCTCTGTACTGAAATAATCGCCACCTTCTTCACAAGTGCGCAACAGTTTTTCTTTTAGCTCAATGGCTCTGAAAATGAAGGCTTGTGATTCATTGGCACTTTGAGTGATGTTCAATTTGTAGTACAGGTCTGTAGAACTGTCCTCCTTGAAATGTCCCTTCAATATTGTTTTCATCTGTGAAAGAGTGAGATCTCTTTTAATTTCCAGCATATTGTGTAGACTCAATCCTGGGCTGATAGCTTTTATTACTGCTTCAATAGTTTTTGCTTCACCGTGGCCTCTTCTCAGTCCTTTGTCAACCTGGTGCATCAAATTAGTGAATGACAGTTAATCCTTTTGCCCACTCTCATCAAGGTGACCGCAGACTTTGAAATCCCTCCTCACAGTGACTTCAGAGGTCATGCCAATACATTCTTGCTGTTCTAGAGACTGATTTTTTTTCTATCTCACCCTCTTTCACTTTTATTTTTCCCATTTAATCTCTCATCTTCATATTTCCAATCTGCAGTTCAGAGGGATTTTTCTGTGAATCCGCCTCATTCACTGCATCCTGTTCAATCCGCAAACTGTCTGTCTCGATTTTATTGCTGCCGCCATTTTCCTTATCCTCGTTCTCTCCCTGCGCCTCAATGAACGAAAACATTGAACACAAATAGTGCTTCGCTACGTCTTCTTCCTCCCTATTAATCGCGGCATCAATCTTTCTGATAAGTGCATGCCTAGTAGAGACATTTTCGGTAGGGATTTTGTTACAATCAAGCGTCAACAGCCACAGTCTCTTCGTTACACGTTCGGCTAGAGCTTCCAGATCCATCTCACGCTGGTATACACCCGCTTACTCGGCCGAGACTCTCCGCTCTCTCACGTGCTCATGGTGTTCCCTCTCGTGATCCCTTCGGCTCACACTTCGTCTCGCACTTCTTACAAATCCCAGCGGTGCCAAATTTGTTGCATGTCAAAATGAATCAATTCCAAGACGTGCATAATTTGATGGGTTCGTTTAATCTTGTCCACTGCTTACATTACCACGGCATTTATTCGCAGTACACCAAACTCTGCGTGTGTCCACAACACTACACAAACACTGTTCTTCTGTTTCTAATCCACGCCCGCACCTGTCTTCCGTGGGTGCCCTCTCCTGTAGGATCGCTATAACAACATGTCAGCTTGAGCATCACTCACTATAAATGAATGCATTTGCACCAACATTGATTTAAACACATTTCCTGCATTAACCCCATCATAAATTTAGAATACATACAAACTAAGTGAACAATAAAAATAAAATAAAGACATTTGGGGGGGGGGGGGTACTCTTTCTCTAAACATTAACATTACAGGGAATGTTATTATGAGCCCCACATAAACAATAGGGGCGAAAGCACACATCCTTGAGGGGAGCCAGTTGAGGAGGACTCTTTGTGTCCTGTTGGTTAAAAAGTCAAGAATCCAGCCCACAAGATTGTTACTCAGGTCGAATTGTGTGGCGAGGGGGGCGTGGTTCCGCGAAGTCTGTAGCGGGAGAGAAGTCAGCGAGCCGCGCGGTAAGTGGGTCAAGTGCAGATAACGAACACCTGTGTCTGATTGCAGTAATTGGCGTGGAGACTGCATATAAGCTGCCGGCTGAGAGTGAGAAGGAGAGAGAGACCTGGGACTCGCACGGGACTTGTGGACGCGTTGAACTGAGCCTGTATTTGTGCTGTTTGTTTGTTCTTTGTTTGCCGTGGTGAAGCGACACGGCGGCCGCGCACGAGCGCACCCTGTTTGTTTATTTTTATTGTGGATAATAAAGTGCGAGTCCCAATTTCGCCGACCCCGTCTTCTTCTTCCTCCAACTACACTGAATTTACTACAAATTGTTCTACTAGCCTACTGATTAAAATATGTGGTTGAATTGTATTAAAAGCAGACGAAAAATCAACAAACAAATTATAGCGTGAGACCCAAGTGTTTAACATGTAAGTTAAGCAAGGTTACTGTGGCATCTTCCACTCCTCTATGTGGCTTATAAGCAAACTGCATGGGAGCAAGTGCTTGCTCAGTTTTCAGTAGGATTTCGGATCTTACCAATTTTTCTAAGATTTTCATTAAAATCGACGTGAGAGCAAATCGCTCTAAAATCATTACAGGTTTTGGGGCAACTGGATTTGGGAACAGGGACTACCACAGCATCCATCCAGACCTTGGGTACCTGCTGTGTCTGTAAGGACTTATTAAAAATGTGTTAAAAAAAGTGGAACACAGGACTAAATTTTGCACAAAATTTAAGTAAGCGACCACATATTTTGTCAGGTCCGCAATGTTGCTATGTGGGATTGTGCTGAAGAGAAGAGCCTGTTTGTCAAGAAAGGACCAAAGCAGTTTGAGCAGTTTAATTTTATTTTTTAAATATTCTTTGTTTAGTGGACTCAAATGAAATAAGTTCACAGGAATAATATACTCACCTTACTAACACAGTATAAACATAAGGTTTTGAACTTCAATGCTTTAAGGCAATTTAAAGGCTTAAGGAAATATTTTTTTAATGATCCTCTGTTGTCCCCTTTTAAATAAAAAATTGGTAATACTTTATTTCGATGGTCCACTTTAGACATTCTACTAACTAAGTAACTTTGCGACTACATGTCAACTAACTCTAATTAGTATTATTAACTATAAGTATAATGTCTAAAGTGGACTGTCGAAATAAAGCATTACTAAAAGATTGCATTAAATTGAATGCATGAAATTTAGCTTGTCGTGAATAATAAAAAATCTGATATCTATGGCAAAAATCTGTGATTGGGGTGGAGGAATGTAATCCTACAATACTCCACCCCCCCCCCCCCTCCCCTCCTCTTCATATATTTTTGTTAGCAGCAGATGATATTCAAAAAAATGAGTTTTCTGATGAGGCCTCTGCGTGGAGTCATGTTGGCCTCCTACTGCTTTAAGGATAAATTATATACAGAAGAATATATTAATATAGTGTAGTGCTGGCACCAAGCGTGCGTGTGTGTGTGTGTGTGTGTGTGTGTGTGTGTGTGTGTGTGTGTGTGTGTGTGTACATTAATAGGGCATCTGATTTTTTTCCTGGAAGGATTCAAGAAAGATCCTGGCAAACTCATTTGACTGGATTCTTCAGTTATGATCGGGACGCTGAGGGAGGGTAGTGTTGGTATGAGACTCTTCTCACGCACTGAAGATGGATTTAGTAGGTTTTCTCCAGAAAGCACTGTGGCGTGTGTAAACCTGTCTGACACATGCTTGAGAAACAGCTGAACTATAGTTGTGTTTGTCTTACTATCTTTCAGTGTAAATAGCTCTGTCTGTTTCACCGCCTAGCAAAATTAGCTGTATAAATTGTCTCACTACTAAAGACTGCTTGTAATAATATTGTGTTTTCTTCCCTTAACAAAAAAAAATATGGCATTTTGCAGTAACATGAGTAGACAGGGAAGGAAATGTGCTCTATTGTCATCAAAATAACGTTGTAATACAAACAATCCTAGAATATGGTCCTAAAATAGAATCCATGCAACATATGTAAATTGTTTTTTAGATGCGTTCACCTAAAAAAATTTTTTTTAATATGTGGTAGAGACGAGATGTGTCTCTAAACTGAATGTGTCAAAAAATGGGATTAAGACTTTCTAAGATAATGTATATTCGTTGCTGTTCACATACTGTTGGCCAATTCTGTCACCTGATTGAAATGGGTTTCATGCCACTGTTGCCTTCCCTTCGACTTGCTTAGTTGCAGTTTAAAAGACACTTATTATTCACTAATATTGATTTGACTGCATAATTTTTTAACTGAACTGAATCAACAATGAAATGACTGAATAATTTCACTATTGACTGACACTATTGTCTTTTTAGAGCAGAAAATTAATTAATCTCATATTTGATGGTTTAATCATCGATTTTCCTGCTTATGGAGTTGCTTTGAAACAAGCTGTATTGTATAAAGCACTATATAAAATAAGGTGACTTAACTTCTCAGAGCAAGACATAGAGGTATATTTTACACCATCTAAGATGCACATATTTTCTAAAAGAAAAGGCTAAAACCCTGACAGATTCTTAAACTTCCTCACAATAGCCAGCTTTGCTATCACTGTAAAGACATTGTTACTAAAGACCAGAGCCCTATTCTTTGCTGCTAAAATATAATATTGCAAAATAAACACTTGCACAGCTTTCTAACAAGAAAAGAGTGGCTTGTTTACCATAGAGTTGTTGTATAGCAGTGATGTCATCCCAGCTGAGCAGTGCAGTAGAGCCCATCTTCTTATAGTACGGTGACATGAGCGCATGACGAACTGGTGAATGAACCAAGCCCAGAGTGTGGCCAATTTCATGGGCCGTCACAAGGAACAGGTTGTGTCCTTTAAGACCACTCAGGGTCCAGCGTTCAGACATATCAAAATGAGCTTCACCGCGGAATGGGAAAAATGCATGAGCCAGAGTGCCACCTAAAAAAATAAAGAAATAATCCTGGTTGAAAGACCAAACCAAAGTCCCTGTAAGGCAAGTCATTTCACTCGCAAGGCATCTTTGAAACGCCTCTCGGGCTGCTATTTTAGTGATACAAGTACAGCTATTATCTCTTTCTCCAAAGCTGTTCACCAAGCTCACTATTACATTTCATATTTGAAATCACCAATGAAATCTGTCTCATAAAATTGGTTTCTAAACGCTGAAATCATGACCAAAAAAAATCCCCTGCATTTTCCAGGCTGGAGCAGCCAATGAGCATGTGCAGTCGTAAGCAACCGGAGCTTCTGACGACATGCAGTGAGGCGATGACTTTACTAATTGCCGATTGGCTTTATAACTTTGAAGACGGGCCTTATTCAGCTATATTGTGTGTTGCTTCCTCCCATTCATAGTAATATGAGTGCACCATCTTTCTAAAGTATTTTTTATAACTTTGCAAAAAGAGGGTTGGTAAGTGATTCTATCACACCAATCTCATGCTAACAAGAATAAAGTGTAAAGATTGTTTTATTTATTTATTTATCAACTCTTGAATGTAGGTAAGTTTCATAAAGAAGCAACATATTGAACCAAAAGTTTTTGTTCAATTACTTCTTCCTGATGCATTTCAGAACAATGATTAAAACGTATGGAGTAGATTGCGTCCATCAACACTAGGTTGACATTTCATTTGGTAACTTTAGGCAATTTATACGCTGTTTCATGTTTGATGAGTGACGAATATTCAAAGTGTGTTATTTTACATGTGTGTAAGCAATGCTTCTATCGTTTGTTTCTGCTTTTTCACCTGTGTTTTGATCTGGAGATTCTCTACTCTTTCAGAAGATGTGTAATAGCGCCCCTTGCCGTATAACAGTGAAAACATGGATAGCCGGAAATTGTAATCATTAAACTGCCAGTAAGAGCACTTTTTTTGTAAACACGTTTCCCAATTTGTTTATGTAAATGCTAATACACAACATGACACAAATGCTGTCCATAGACATTGGGAACAGAATATGGTAACTATTTCATTTAAGTTATAAAGAAAAAGAAAGAAAGAAAGAAAGAAAGAAAGAAAGAAAGTAAGAAAGAAAGAAAGAAAGAAAGAAAGAAAGAAAGAAAGAAAGAAAGAAAGAAAGAAAGAAAGAAAGAAAACTTCACCTGGCCCATCAAATGCATTTTCTGTCCCATCATTATGTTCCCCTTCAAAAAAAGCGAGCCTGATGTCGGTGGGACCCTGCTGGCGCTCCTGGAAGAGCAGCCCGGACACGTTACTCCAGAGCTGGAACGCTGCGTTCACCGCCACACGCACCTGACTGGGAGAGAGACTCCGCGGACAGTTCATGATACCATAGGTGAGCTGACGTTTGTGCCATTTCTCTCCTATGGAAATGTGAACAAGTATCAAACCAATGTATGTTACATTTAATACTATAATTCATTGAGTTAAGAACATTTCAAACATCTTCATACATCTTCTATTTATATGTACTACTGTATACTAATTTAATACTTCATTTTGCATTTTACATTAATGACATCTTTAAAAATGTACAACAAAGACAATCATAGTTTGAGACCATAATCTTTTCTTGAAAGATACATAAAACGTTCTCTTTATTATAAGTGGACACCACTATTTTTAACCATGGTTGACATCTTGACTGATTTCTTTGTAAACTAATTATATAAAATATATAAGTGCACCATAGATTTACAAAGTTAACCAGTTTTTATTTCCATTCAAAGTGATCAGCGTAATTAGCAAAAACATAAAGATGCTTATTATATAGCCATTTTTTCACATAATTTGTTACACATTATTGTTTTCACACAAGAAGCTTAATAGATTACTGAACATACGGTTATGTTACTGTTCAGAAATTTCAGTTGTAGTGCCCCGTACCGTTTTGACATGACTCGTGTGCTCCTCAGAACATCATGTGCTCTATGTGCATAAATGTTGCATTCAGGAGATTTAGGTCAGTTTGTGGAAAAAAACAAGCAATGGCTTCATAACACAAGTGTAAGCCTTCACATACATATTCATAACACTTCAACAAATCCAAATTCTTTTTAGCACTTTTTGCCAGCACTGTCCCTACAGCTGCTTTGTGCAAAATGTGTGAGTTCGAAAAAGGTTCTTGAGAAAACGCAAAATGGCAGAACAATTTTATAGATGGAAATTAAATCAAAGATATACATTTTAAAGGGCTTGACCCAAAAAGTATTTTGTTTATAGAGCTTAGGGTTCCTAAACGGAAATCGATTCCATGCACCAGATGTCTGTGCGTCTGAGTAGATCCGCACGTTTGAGACAATCCTGCCAAGTTTGGGTTCTCTACGATTTACGGTCTCTGACGTCCATACACAGAAAAAAAGAGAAGAAAAAGAAGCAGAAGAAGAAGAATAAAATCAGTACAAACACAATATCCATTGGTGCTTAAACCCTTATAAATGTGTTGGACATGGAGTAGGTGTAACAGATCTGCCAGGCTCTCTCACCAGCCAATCACAACGCACTCCCTCACCAGAGTTCTAATCACACACACTTTCATCTCATCACCACCCTCATCACTGACACTATTTAATCACACTCTTCACCACAGTTCATTGTCCGGTCTCGTTTGTATGATGAAGACTACTTACCTTGCCTGAGCAAACGAGTTACCTGACATCTCCAGTGATCCTTCTCCAGTCTCCACTCCAGCGTCATCTTCAGCGTCTTGTCTCCATTCTCCTCCGTGGTGTTCCTCCAGTGTCTCGTTCTTTCTCTGTGTTTTCAAATCTCCTGTTGTTCTGAGTTCCAGCCATCCTCTGCATCATCTACCTGTCATCACTCCTGTAAGAAGAAACATACTATTCACTACCAGCATCCCGTTCTCCAAATCATCATTGCATTTACCACTTACCTGCCATCAGTTCTCCCACTCTGTTGTTGTCTAAATAAACCTTGTTAACTTCCATCTCCTTCTCTTGAGATTTATTCCGTAACAGAAGACCGGACCAATACCAACAGACAACATCATGAGCTCACCGCATCCGTTCCAGGACGACACTGATCCCATCACAGTGGCTCAGTGGGGCGGCAGTGGCTCAGTGGTTCATGTAGGTTGTCTACAAGCCGGAAGGTTGGTGGTTCAATCCCCGGTTCCACCTGACCAAGTGTCGAGGTGTCCATGAGCAAGACGCCTAACCCCCGCTGCTCTCGACGAGCTGGATGGCGCCTTGTATAGCTGACACCGCCGTCGGTGTATGAATGAGTGAGGGTGAATGTGAGGCAAAATGTAAAGTGCTTTGGTGGCCATTGGGTCTGTGAAAGCGCTATATAAATGCAGTTCATTTAACCATCACACCAGCAGTCACAATGGATTTCTCCCGCAATGTTCGTTGACCCAGGAGATGCAGCCGCATCTCTTCACCAACGATGGGTTAAGATCACGTTCATCATCTGGACTCAATCCAGTGCTATATCTCAGTCTCTGAATTATTTTGTCACACACTTTTGTGAAGTTTTAGGCAAACCTGTTGGAGATTCATCAGTGAGTGAGCAACTTTATCATCTCCATCAAGGGAATATGTCAATAAATGATTATGCTCTCAAGTTTAGAACCCTAGGGGGACGAGTGGAAGACCGCCTTTGTGACACCTACTAGACACTATGAGTATCTAGTCATGACATATGGTCTGGTAAATTCCCCCTCCGTATTCCAGGACTTCATGCATGAGGTGCTCCAGGAGTATCTCCACTGGTCAATACTCGTCTACATCCTCATTTACTCCCTGAGCATGGCTGACCATCGCCAGCACATTGCAGAGGTCCTGAAACGCCTGAGGAAATTCCATCTATTCCTCAAGGCTGAGAAATGCTCCTCCCATCAACCCTCAGTGCAGTTCTTTGGTTACAACATCACCATCTACCATCAAAGAACTCCAGCATTTCCTTGGCTTCGCCAACTTTTACAGATGGTTCATCCATGGCTACAGCTCCATAACCAGCCCCCTTACAAGCCTCCTGAGAAACAAGCCCAAGTCTCTGACCTGGTCACCTTCTGCCAACGAAGCTTTCCACCTACTGAAGAAGACATTAACCAGAGCACCGTTCCTTATCCACCCAGACTCCGAGAAACCGTTCATCGTGGAGGTGGATGCCTCCACCACCGGGGTAGGAGTGGTGTTATCCCAGCAGACATTGTTTCAGACCGCGGACCACAGTTTATATCAAGGGTATGGAATGCGTTCTTCTACCTCCTAAATGTGACCATAAGCTATCATCCGGGTACCATCCGCAGTCGAACGAGCAGACCAAGAGGAAGATCCAGGATATTGGCCATTTCCTACGTACCTTTTGCCAGGTCCACCAGAACTCCTAGAACCAGTTCCTAGGCTGGGCCGAGTAAGCCCAGAACTCCCTCCATCAACAGTCTACTGGACTCACTCCCTTCCAGTGCATACTCGGTTACCAGCCACCATTGTTCCCATGGTCAGGGAAACCAGCCAACGTCCCAGTGGTCAACTACTGGTTCTGAGAGAGCGAGAGGGTCTGGGACGCAGCTCACCACCAGCTTTAATAGGCAGGTTCACAGGCGCAGGATGACCCCCGACCTCAGATGTGCTGAAACTCCCTCCTACTAGCCAGGTCAGAAGGTCTGGCTGTCAATCCGGGACATCAGGATGCGTCTGTACTGCAAGAAGCTCAGTCCCAGATTTATTGGTCCCTTCACCATCATCAGGAAGATCAACATGTACCTCCTCCAACTTCCAGCACATTACAGAATTCATCCTGCCTTCCATGTCTCACTTCTTAAACCCCATCACTCTCCCGTCTCTGTTTGCCCAAAAGCATGGCCAAGCAGAGGAACACCCCCCTTCCGTCAATTCTCGAAGACGGCGCAACCTACCAGGTCAAAGAGATCTTGGACTCCCGGCGCCGTGGTGGTATCCTGAAATATTTAATAGATTGGGGAGGCTATGGACCCGAAAAACGATCATGGGTTCCCAGAGGCGACATCCTTGATCCCACTCTACTGGAAGCCTTCCACGCTGCTCTTCCCGATTGTCCCGCACCCCGAGGAAGAGGTTGACCACCACGACGCCGGGGGCCTCGGCCCTGAGGAGCGGGTCATGGAGGGGGTGGTACTGTTACAGATCTGCCAGGCTCTCTCACCAGCCAATCACAACGCACTCCATCTAATCACACACACCTGCATCTCATCCCCACCCTCATCACTGACACTATTTAATCACACTCTTCACCACAGTTCATTGTCTGGTCTCGTTCGTATGATGAGGAGTACTTACCTTACCTTAGCAAACGAGCTACCTGACTTCTCCAGCGATCCTTCTCCAGTCTCCACTCCAGCGTCATCTTCAGCGTCTTGTCTCCATTCTCCTCCGTGGTGTTCCCCCAGTGTCTCGTCTTTTCTCTGTGTATTCAAGTCTCCTGTTGTTCTGAGTTCCAGCCATCCTCTGCATCATCTACCTGTCATCACTCCTGTAAGAAGAAACATATTATCCTGCTCTCCAAATCATCATTGCACTTACCACTTCCCTGCCATCAGTTCTCCCGCTCTGTTGTTGTCTAAATAAACCTCTCCATGAACATCTCCTTCTCTTGAGTTTGATTCCGTAACAGTAAGATGCATTGCACAAATTCTTCATCTCAGGTTAATCATAGCTTTTTGTTCTAACTCAGTTAAAAATATAGAAAAAGTGGACAAGCTGAGTTTAAAATGTTCAGATAGTTCCCTTACCAGAGAAATCTAGCAGTAGTAAAAAGGTGTTCAGTGCACTTTTACTTAAGAAACATCGAAATTCTCACTCCAAATCTTCTCAAACTGACAAGAGCCATGCTCAGTAAATAACTAGCTTAATATGTGACAGGTTTTGTGAATTAGACACATAATTACAGACTTCCAAAACACAAATACTGTTGTCTGAGGTATAACATGCTAGGATTTTCTCTATTATACCATAATTGCTAATTCATATTTTAGTGCACAGTATAACCAAACAAATTTTGCCTTAGTAAGATAGAACGAATGTGCTCAAAATTGTCCAAAAACAAGTATGAAATCCACAAAATAACATGCTGTGTGTTGTGACTGGAAGACAATTTTGGATTTAACAGCCCTTTGCTATACTAGTGGATCTGTACATATATTATCATCATGAGACAGTCACTACAGATTTTGTTTTTGTGGTGAAGACCCACATCAGGTACTGACATGAAAACACACATTCCTAAACCAATGGTGCTGCATTCCTGATGTATTAGCACATTTTCAAACTGACAGGTCTGAATATACAGGCCCAATTCACACATACAAACACTGAGCTTTTATTTCAACACAGCTCAAAAAATATCACCTATGCAGCCTCTGTTAGAATGACTGACTCTCTTTCTGCCTGTCTGTCCTATTATAACCTACACTAATCTGAGATGCCATATTTATTTGAAACAAAATCCATATTTGTATGTTTGTTTTAATCCACTCAATAAATAATAAACGTCAAGTCCAGTCAAGTCATCTTCATTTATATAGCGCTTTTAACAATGTAGATTGTTTCAAAGCAGCTTTACACAGATAAACAAGATAAAATTATACAATTTAAGGTAACAGAGATTGTTTTGGCTTCATAGGGGTTCTTGAATAATGTTATTTTCCAGCTAAAGTTAGTTTTGATTGATTCACTTCCGTCTAAATGATAATTTGTTATTAAATTATGGGCCGCAAAGACGATGTCGTTCTCTCTAAACAGATTTTAAACGCGAACCTGTGATAAACGCTGATGGCGTTCACATGCGCATTAAGAATTGATTCTATAGTTATGTGCGTTTGAATATATGTCCACAGGTTTGTAATTCCCTACAAACCATCCCTAAACAAACTACTTGTCTTGCCTATAAATTTTGATACAGAATTTTATTTTATCACTTGGGGCTAGGTACGCGAACCGATTATCCCCACAACACTTTATCTGTAGAGTGGTAAAGGTATCCTCCATAGGGAGAGGCTACGTTGGCACTTCAGCACTGCATTGTCATCGGGTCCAGGCAAAGGTCCTTCGTCAGATCTGGATACAGCCTGGATCCGGCAGGCTGCGGGAAAACCTCGGGATAAACAAAGACACTAAAATTAGCGTAGATGCCATTCTTCTTATGATGTAACGAGTACATCAGGATTTAAGAGAAGTGTTCCCAGTTCCGGCTGACCTAATCTATGCAGCCTAACATTGAATTATAGAAGTCGATAATGTATTATGTGAATGCTAGGTCAAAGAGATGTGTCTTTAATCTAGCTTTGAACTGACAGAGTGTGTCTGCTTCCCAGACAAGGGTAGGAAGACTGTTCCAAAGTTTTGGTGCTAAATAGGAAAAGGATCTACCGCCAGCAGTCGATTTTGATATTCAAGGTATTATTAACTGGCCGGAATTTTGAGATCGCAGTAGGCGTGAAGGACTATAATGCGTTAAGAGCTCGCTCAAGAACTGCAGGGCTAAACCACTCAGTGTTTTGTAAGTAATCAGCAATATTTTAAAATGTACACGATGTTTAATAGGCAGCCAATGCAGTGTTGACAGAACCGGGCTAATATGGTCATACTTCCTGGTTCTGGTAAGAACTCGAGCTGCTGCGTTTTGAACTAGCTGTAGTTTGTATATTAACCATGCAGGGCAACCACCCAGTAGAGCATTACAATAATCTAGCCTTGAGGTCATGAACGCATGAACTAATTGTTCCGCATTTGTCAATGAGAGCATATGGCGTAATTTAGATATATTTTTAAGATGGAAAAATACGGTTTATAGGTTATTACGTGTGGACGTTTTTTGTCCAATAATTAGAATCTCTGTTTTTTCAGAATTTAGTAGTAGGAAATTACTAGTCATCCAATGTTTTATATCAGCTATGCATTCCGTTAATTTTGTGGATTATTAAGTTTCATTAGGTTTTGAAGAAATATAGAGCTGAGTATCATCGGAATAACAGTGAAAACTAATGCTATGTTTCCTAATGATATCTCCTAAGGGTGAACAGCAGCAGTCCCAGTACTGAGCCTTGTGGTATGCCATACTGAACTTGTGATCGATAAGACATCTCTTCTGTTACGCCAGCCTGTTTGCCCCTGCTGGCGTCTGCTTCACAGTGCAGACATTACTTGGGCAACAGGTGGATTCAATCCCTAATTAATTCACCATAGGAGTAGGATAAAGACAGGTGACTAGGAGTGAGCATTCTCTCGCTTCGCTTCCACCTCTCTCACACATTTTTATTTGTATATTTTCTTTCCTCTTTAACCTTCCCTTGTTCATCTTGATTTCATTATCAGATATTGTCTATTTAGTTATTCGGCCTCTAGTTCATAAATGCCAGAGGAGAACTGGCCCCCGACTGAGCCTGGGTTCTCCCAAGGTTTTTTTTTTCTCTCCATTAAGTCACCTGATGGAGTTTTAGGACACCAGTAGGTCACTTGATGGAGTTTTTCGGTTCCTTGCCACTGTTGCCTTTGGCTTGCTCAGTTGGGGATATTCAAATTAATTAACCAAGCATTAATACCATTGATCAGCCCTACCAAACGTGGATGTTTTTTCCATTAAGAAACAAGCATTGTTGTTTTATTTGATTGATACTGTGAAGCTGCTTTGATGCAATTTGTATTTTGAAAGGCGCTATATAAATACACTTTACTTGACTTGATTAGTAACTACACGCGCGTTTCTTTCCCTAGACGTTGGTTTATTTTTGATTAAGTATTGTTTGCTTGGTTTGACAATAAATTGTTTTATTGTAACGAAATTTGATGTCGGCCTACTTTATGTCGCGGTATGCGAGCCAGCCGTAACGTAAAATGGGGGCTCGTCCGAGATTTGTGAGCATTAATTGTTTTGAGGGAGTATTTTTTATTGTCTCTTCAGGATTTCTGTAAGGATCGGTTTTCACTCCGGTTAGTTAGAGTGTTCCAGTTGGGCTGCGGGTGAGTGGTCCTTCCATCGGAACACTTGTTTGTTGTTTTGTTGGTTTTGTTTTGTATTTTTTTTTTACGTTTTCGGAAGGAAATCCTGGGTGGGGGTACGCTTCTCGCGCAGCTGAACTCATTTGGAGAACTGTTGTTACGAGGTTCATCGTTTCAAGTCGCCTCGAGCCCGGCAGTCCTTTGAAGACTAGCTAGGATAGTTAGTTTTAACGGACAGACATATCTGAGATGAAAAGCCGATGGAAATTCTGTTAAGTACTTTATATTTCTCCCTGATTAATTTGATTACAAAGAGAGCATGATTTCGCGTGTGGTTTTATAAGTTGCAAATTTATATAGGAATGATTTGGATTTATTGTGGTTAATTTATTAACTATTCTTCATTGGTGTACATTTCATTTTAAGCTAGTTCAAGATGACTTTCATTCAGGGATTGAATGTAGAACTTTCTGAGAAGTTTCTAGATAGGTGCACCAAAGAACAACTTTTAGAAATCGCAGAGAGTCAAGCGATCATTTTGACTAGCAATGATAAGAAGCGTAAGGAGGATTTGTTAAGTGCTGTTGTTAAGTGCCAGTTGACAGCCAAAGGAATTCTGGTTGTAGGAGATGAAGCTACTAGTCTTGGGAAAGTAGTGTATCCACTTGAGAGAGATGTAATGTCTATAGAGAAACATTTACCCATTCGTTCTGAGGATGATGTAGAGGGATGTAGTTTCGTTCCATCAAATCAGGCTGACGGTGGGACAATTGAAGGGGAACCACTTCATATGAACTTGGCAGATAACATTTCAGATTCATCGGTTTTCTTTTCTGAGGAGTCTGCCTCTGGGTAGAAGGCAGTATCAGATGATTTTTTTTATCCTCTATTTTTCATGTTTCTAGAGAGGACCTGATTCAGGAACAGTTAGCTGATGTAACGCTTAAACCTTTGTTCTCAATGGCTTGTTTCGAGGGGGTACAGGTTTGCCACATAAATCTTTTAAAGCCTTACTTTCCTTCTGCGTCTTCTGTGGGGTTAGTAACCACTGTGCTAGATGATTCTTCTAGATGCTAGATCAGTGGTTCTCAAACCTGTCCTGGCGTACCCCCAACACTGCACGTTTTCTTTGTCTCCCTAATCAAACACACCTGATTCAACTCATCAGCTCATTAATCCATGTGATTATGAGCTAATGAGTTGAATCAGGTGTGTTTGTTTAGGGAGACAAAGAAAACGTGCAGTGTTGGGGGTACGCCAGGACAGGTTTGAGAACCCCTGTGCTAGATGATACAAAAGCACTAAATGGTTTACCTCCGCAGTACTTGAGCGAGCTCTTAACGCATTATAGTCCTTCATGTCTATTGCGATCTCAAAATTCGGGCCAGTTGATAATATCTAGAATATCAAAATCGACTGCTGGCGGTAGATCCTTTTCCTATTTAGCACCAAAACTTTGGAACAGTCTTCCTACCATTGTCCGGGAAGCAGACACACTCTGTCAGTTCAAAGCTAGACTAAAAACTCATCTCTTTGACGTAGCATACACATAATATATTATAGACTTCTATAATTCAATGTTAGGCTGCATAGATTAGGTCAGCCGGAACTGGGAACACTTCCCTTAAATCCTGATGTACTCGTTACATCATAAGAAGAATGGCATCTACGCTAATTTTAGTGACTTTGTTTATCCCAAGGTTTTCCCGCAGCCTACCGGATCCAGGCCGTATCCAGATCTGACTAGGAGCTTTGCCTGGACCCGATGACAATGCAGTGCTGAAGTACCAACTAGCCTCTCCCTATGGAAGATCCCTTTCCCACTCTACAGATAAAACCTTGTGATTCCGGTTCGCGTACCCACCCCGAAGTGATAAAATAAAACAAAATTCTGTATCAAATTACAGTTACTGTAAATCCGGCCTCTAGTTCATAAACGCCAGAGGAGAACTGGCCCCCGACTGAGCCTGGGTTCTCCCAAGGTTTTTTTTTTCTCTCCATTAAGTCACCTGATTGAGTTTTAGGACACCAGTAGGTCACTAGATGGAGTTTTTAGGTTCCTTGCCACTGTTGCCTTTGGCTTGCTCAGTTGGGGATATTCAGATTAATTAACCAAGCATTAATACCATTGATCAGCCCTACCAAACGTGGATGTTTTTTCCACAAAGAAACAAGCATTGTTGTGTTATTTGATTAATACTGTGAAGCTGCTTTGATGCAATTTGTATTGTGAAAGGCGCTATATAAATACACTTGACTTCACATCTAAGGGAGGGGGGAACTTCCTCTTCAGAGATTTCCTTGAATTGCTTGGGGGATGATTGCGTTCACTGTCCTTCTCGAGGGGTTATTGAAGGACGATTGAATAACTCTGAATTGTATCCAAAATTGGTTCATCATTTACCCCATCTATTTCAGCCTAAGAAAAGGGACATTCTTCAGTTGGTGGAGTCTTTTCCTCACTTGTTCTCTGATGTGCCTAGCTGCACTACTGTTGTTGAACATGACATTGATGTGGGTTCTGCTTTACCAATTAAGCAGCATGTGTATAGGGTAAATCCTACGAAACGGGACTTGTTGAAAAAGGAGGTGACTTCCTTATTAGATAACAACTTGGCTGAGCCCAGCTTTAGTGCCTGGAGTTCCCCCTGTCTTCTTGTAAATAAGCCTGACGGATCCGACAGATGTTGTACAGACTATCGTAAGCTTAATTCCGTCATTAAACCCGACTGCTATCCTTTACCCCGCATAGATGATTGTGTGGATAGAGTGGGGTCTGCAAAATTCGTGAGCAAGTTTGATCTCTTAAAAGGGCAGGTTCCACTAACTGTTAGAGCAAGGGAACTGTCTGCATTTGTGACACCTGATGACTTTCTCCAATACCGTGTTGTGCCGTTTGGGGTTCGAAATGCTCCAGCCACCTTCCAACGCCTTATAAATAAGGTGTTGTCTGTATTATATGACTATGACGCTTATTTGGACGATGTGGTTCTGTACAGTTCATCTTGGTCGGATCACCTAGCCCAAATCAAAGAGTTGTTCGTTCGTTTGACTGAGGCCTCTTTAACTTTAAATTTGGCAAAATGCGAATTTGGGAAAGCTACCGTCACCTATTTGGGTAAAATAGTAGGAAATGAACATGCCCGCCCTATTGAAGCTAAAATTGAGTCAATTTGTGCTTTTCCCGTGCCTGCAAATCGCGAAGAATTGCGTAGGTTTCTGGGAATGGCAGGGTATTATCGTGGGTTTTGCCCAAACTTTGCCTCCATTGTAACTCCCTTGACCGATCTTATGAGTACCAAAGTATCTTTTAACTGGACCACTATCTCTCAACAGGCATTTGATGGAGCCAAAGCACTGTTAGCTAGTGCTCCTGTGCTTGTTGCACCGGATTTCTCTCAACCTTTTTCTTTGGCTGTTGATGCTAGCGACACTGGAGCCGAAGCTGTTCTCCTACAGAAAAGTCAGGATGGAGTAGAACATCCAATCTGTTATTTTTCAAAAAAATGTAATATCCATCAACGAGTTTACTCTGTTGTGGAAAAGGAGGTGCTTGCTCTTGTTTTAGCTATCCAACATTTCGAAGTCTATTTGGGGTCATCTGCAAGTCCAATTGTGGTTTATACGGACCATAATCCTTTGGTGTTCTTACATCGAATGATGAATCGAAATCTTTTCTCACAACCATTTTCTCTGGATATTAAGCACATCCAGGGCAGTGCAGTGCAGACATTACTTGGGCAACAGATGGATTCAATCCCTAAATAATTCACCATAGGAGTAGGATAAAGACAGGTGACTGGGAGTGAGCACTCTCTCGCTTCGCTTCCATCTCTCTCACACATTTTTATTTGTAGATTTTCTTTCCTGTAATCGGCCTGTAATTGACTAGTTCTGTATGATCAAATTCTTCCTATCCTATTGCAAAAAATGAATAACATTTTTCCTCAGGGAGACTACAATGCATTCCCTAATGCAATGCTGTTATAATTTTATCCCTGATATTATCAATCTTATAAGTGAAGAAGATCATAAAGTCATTACTGCTGTGTTGCTTGGAAACTTGTGGGCTTGAAGCTTGCTTTTTCGTTAGTGTAGCCAATGTTTCAAATAAATACCTAGGATTATGTTTATTTTCTTTTAATAGGGTTGAAAAATAAGAAGATCTAGCAGCTTTTAAAGCCTCTCTGTAAGCAATCGAGCTCTCCTTCAATGAAATCCGGAATATCTCTAGTTTTGTTTTCTTCCAGTTGCGCTCCATTTTTCTGGCTGCTTTCTTAAGGGCCTGAGTGTGCTCGTTGTACCACGGCGTTGGACTATTTTTTTTAATCTTCTTTGAGCGCAATGGAGCAACTGTGTCTAAAGTGATGTCTAAAAATGTCTTCTGTAAAACTCACTGCCAAAGACCTGACTGAAAACAGGTAATCAGTACACTGCCAGTGTAATCTGTTTTGAGTTTGTAAAAGTTTTATAAAATTCAGCTCTTGGCAAACTGTGTGAATTTGCCTGTTTGAGTTTGTGTGGTGGGCCACAAGTGGATGATCTAACCTGTTAGACATGTATACACTCGATATGGACTGTAATTATGACTACCACTGTATTTACCCATTATTATTTGGCTCAGAATTCCACCCCACCCAACAGGCACAGAATTAGCTCACAACATGCAAATCCATTTTACCAAAGGACCGTTTGACAGAAAATGTTGTGTCTACCCCTTTTCATCAAAACATTTTTTTTTGTAAAAAACTAACAATGAAAACATGACCTGCATGGATTCATTCAGTTTGCATCACTGTTCTGTTCAATATGTTAAGAGTAATTTGCACTGAATTATTCTTGTTCTCATTCTTTATTGCTGTCCTTTGTTAAAGGATAGACATACACACAATGGCCCTCATTTATCAAAAGTGCGTACACCAAATTTCCAGCGTACACCTAGCGTACACCCAAAACCACGGTGACTTTGAGATTTATCAAAATGGACGTTGGCGTATGGCACGCTCAAGTCCTACGCCAGCTAAGGAGGTGGTGTACGCACGTTTTAGTGCGGAAATGCGCAGTTAAACAATTCCTAACACCACAAAACGCACTGACAAACTAAAATATATGATATATTATGACCCACTGTAAAAAAAACAACAACATAGTAATTATAAACTTCAGTGTTTATTTTTGTGCAACATGGACTTCAATGTTTAATTTGTTTGACTTTACCAAAGCATTTAATTTGTAGGCATATGTATTCCTTCAGTTGTGAGCCTGTGCGCTTTAACTGACATTTCAGGGTTAGGTAGGTGGTGCAGTACTGGGTTCAGTAATGAAAGGCTTTCAATGACCAAAAAATTATTCAGACCATAATAATAAGAATATTACAAATTGTCATGCAGTTATTAATGTGAATTAATGGTACTCCACATCACATCATCATCACTATTGTACACCCCAATACAATTGTGACGTGATACGAAATTAAATGCTAATTGTTTCAAAACACGTGCTGTAAAAATATGCATTGTGATAGGTCATTTCGGCTCCACGTCGGAGAAGTTTCTATTCTTTGCCATCTTCCGCGTGTCCATTGCATAAAATGAGGGTGTGGGGGAAGCAGAGACTTGAATATATAGGGGCGTGTTATTCTAATGATTGTTTTCAGCCGCGGCATTTATCAAGGGCAGGTATTGCGTACACCTGGATGTCAAAGGTACGCACAGCTTCATAAATCAGGTGGTGAGAGGAGTGTAAGCATAATCTTACGCCAACATATACGCCCGTTTCTATGCAAGAATGATAAATGAGGGCCAATATGTGGAACAGAATGGGATTTCAGAGTTTTAAGGTGTGCCCAACACTTAGAGAGCATCTCAAACATTCGAGATATGTCACTCAAAAACCGGCTGGTGAATTCATAAAAAAAAAATGTTGAGCAAAAAGCTAAGAAAATAAAGTTTTTGTCAAAGACTACGTCTGGATCAGATTCAGAACAATGATCAAAACGAGAGAGAGAGAGAGAGAGAGAGAGAGAGAGAGAGAGAGAGAGAGAGAGAGAGAGAGAGAGAGAGAGAGAGAGAGAGAGAGAGAGAGAGAGAGAGAGAGCGAGAGAGAGAGATTAAGCGTGTGTGAATTACCTGAATCTGTGTCTATCAACACTCTCAACAGTGTTCGGCAGCAGTGTCTCTGCTAATAGCGAAACTGTCAGTTTATCTGCTTCAAGAGCAGCGCCGTTAATACATGACTAGTGAGAAATGTCTCGTAGATTTTAAATTGCTGAACTATTTTACTGATAAATTCTTCAGAACAGCGCTGACAACACGTTTCTGTCTAAGTGTGTTGAAATAACTGAAATCATTTGCAGAAGTGATATGGACATGTAATGCGATCAAGACCTGCCTGGAACTACTTTAGCCGTGCGATTCCCTGAAAATAATTTCACACCTTAGAACATTTGTCAGATTCAAGCATTCAACATCCCCGTAGTCTTTACCTATGTGAGTGTAACGCTTCTCACGGAGATGCTGCTCATGTCTGCCCGAGTGGCCTGTGAAGATCCCGTTGACTCTTCGGCTCCAGGAACGACGGCTCCCGACATCTTTAACCCCGCAGCGAGCTGATGACATCTTCTCCAGCGTGGCTCTATCCAGCCGTCCAGTGACAGACAGCTGAGACAACCACTGAAACTCTCTGAAAGACAAGAGACCACACGAATAATCAGCTGCACTTCACTAGATCAGTGACCCGAGTTCTCTGGACCGTCATTAAACTGCAGTTATGATGTTTCTGATAGCTGGTATGGTTTTATACCAGGTTAAAATGATGACACCCACAGTCTTATACAGTTTTGATGAATGACCAAGTTTGCTAGTGAACAAAAACATGTCAGCTTTAGCTTCATATTCCTATGTCTTGAAATACGAAGGACAATAACAAAAGTAGCTCAACAAGAAGATCATGGTGCTAACAAGGTCACAGGTTTTACCTGATGGCAGACTTGACTTCAGCATTATGATGAGTTTCCTTCTCCTTTTGCAGGTATCCGTATCGCTCCAGAAAACCCTGCAAACACACACATAACGTGTCATACATCATTATCACTCCCATCAGTCTTGTGACAGCAGCTGGAATTCACCTCGGAGATCACTAAAACCAGATATATCTGGGACCAGGACATCACTGTAAACAAAGCATATTCTGGAATGAAGTACCATAGACCATACCAAAGTAACAGACACAACAGTAGCCATAACCCATATGAGCATTGTTTGAGATGCATTTGTTGACCTCTGCATGATAAAGGCTCCGTGCCTCTGATCCTTTAGATGATGCCCTTCACTTTATTGTGAATCCCCTAGACGAGAATACTGAATGTTTATCCAGAAAGGGATAAAAGGAACTGGTTAAATATTACTCTGTTACAAGTAAAAGTTTTTAAAGACTGATTTTTACTTAAGTAAAAGTACAGAGCTTGTTATTAAAAGATCTTAGGTATCAAAAGTAAAAAGTAAATGTCAATGCATTGTTTTTTATTGTTGCATTGTTGTATGTAATACTTACAGTACCTTATGCCTCTAAAGCAACCTAGTCTATACACCTACCAGTTAGAAGTATCTGTGGAATTAAGAGCTTTTAGAATGCTACAAAACCTATAGAAATAGGTTGAACTGAACTGACAAAAAAGACAGCCATAATCATCTTCATTTTTTTATTTAACACCCCTACCACCCCAACAAAAGAAGTAAACATCTATGTGTATCCATTCATGCACATTTGAATCAAGTGGTCTAAAGAATCCAACCTGCTTTAAAAGCCAGCTAAACAACCATAGCTTTATAACTGCCCAACAGCAACACGGGTTTAACAAACAGCAAAACAGAAAGACCTGTTTGCCATGGATGTGTACACTGCGCCGAGGATCTGTCTTCGTTCATTTTGCCACCAGTTGATTAGTGTTCAAAGAAAATGATAGGGAATAGCTGAACTTCGCGACGCGTGACCCTATGGCTGTCTGTCACCTGCAAAAAAACAATCACGTTTTAGAGATGAAAAAAATAATCATCCCCTGACTGACGTTACTACTCTCTACTCAAGGACCTTGACAGAAATGTACTGGAGTAAAAAGTACGATATTTGTCTTTCAAATGTAGTGAAGTTAAAGTAAAAAGTTTCCAGGAAAAAAATAATACTCAAGTAAAGTACAGATCAAAAAGTGTACTTAAGTACATTACTCAAGTAAATTTACTTCGTTACTGTCCACCTCTGAATGCATCGCATTCAAATGTGTGTATGAAGGGAAATGTCTCAGTCAGGTATTGGCATGCAAACTGCATATTTGCTTTTAGTGTAGGTGTTTAGTGCACTCCTGAACCACACAGAGGTCACAGGTAGGAAGAGACTGAAGCTGCTGGAATTTGTTGGCAGATCTGCAGTGAAGCAAAATGATCAAAATGATCAAAGTAGTGGAAATAGCTTTATTGAGAAACCATGAATTCAACAGTTGCAGATTTTCTCCAAAACATAGAATCATTGTTCATACTTTTAACAAGTCTGCAAGTGAATAGTGAGAATAAGAAACTTGCAAACTAAAAAGCATGATAGAACCTCAAATTATTATATTATTATTTTTATATTTATAATTTTGTCTTGATGCATTGATTGTCGTAAATCTTTTCAGCTAGGTACCACTTAAATTTATTTTATTTCTGGAGACACAAGCAGTTGAACATGCGGGGGAATGTAATTATAGTGAACTCACAATGAAAATCCTCCCTTGGGCTGTGCCAATTATTCTGACCTGAAAGCAGGCTCATTTTCCATAGCTGAAAGCAGGACGATACATTTCTCCAACATGCTTGTATGCATTTGTATAACTAAAAACATGACTTTGGGTTTAATTTACTTGAAGCTCATACACTGTTAAAAAAAAAGAAAAAAAAAGTTGAGCTAACTTAAAAAAATAAGGCAACTTATTGCATTAAACTTTTTAAGTTAACTCAATTAATTCACTTCAGTTAAAATCAACTTAAATACTTTTGTTCATCTAATAAGTGGCAGGTAATCTTTTAAATTTAAAACTTCTTGTCAAGACAACTAAAAAAAAAAAGTTAATCTATCACACTCAACTATTTAAGTTAGCTCAACTAATTCACTCCAGTTAAAGTCAACTTAAAAACTTTTGCTCGTGAAAAGAGTAGCAGGTAGCCTTTTGAACTTAAAACTTCTTTTCAAGGCAACTAAACAATGGAAGCAGCTACAATCCTTGTTTTTTCCTTGTTCATGTTTAAAGTTAACAACACGACATGAACATCATTTGCCTTTTAAAACTACATGCACACAGTTTACCCATTACACCCGGGCAATTAAGTTGTAGTCAAGTCAAGTCAAGTGTATTTATATAGCGCTTTTCACAATATAAATTGCATCAAAGCAGCTTCACTGACCTGACCTTGTAAAAATTACAATGAGAAGCACATATAGCTAAACACCTCAGCACACAAATCTCAAACATGGTGATGATCAACAATTGTAATTCAGTAAAAATATGACCTCTGAAACACATGACAGCTAAATAACAGTGACAATAACAACAGCATAAATAAAGCCAGAATAAGCAAAGCGATAATCATTTTTATATAATAGTTAACACATCATTTTTTCAAGCTGCAATGCATGCTAGGAACACAACATTGTTGAATGAAAATTAGTTTGTTCAGATAACTCAGTTTGGATAGTTGGGACAACATTTGGACAAATACTTGAGAATCTAAGTAGGGATAACAAAACAACTTAGCTAATTAGTTTAACTAACTTAAAAAGTTGAGTGTGATAGGTTGCCTTATTTTTTTCAAGTTGGCTCAAATACCTTTGTTCATCCAATGAGTACCAGGTAATCTTTTGAACTTAAAACTTTATCAAGACAACTAAAAAAAGAAGGTCAGTTGATTTTACCTGGAGAAAATTAGTTGTGGTAACTTAAATACTTGAATACGATCGGTTGCCTTATTTTAAGTTATCTCAACTTTATTATTTTTTTACAGTGAATATGTTTTATTTCATAAGTTGTGTATTTAAAATTTTTAAAAATATAACTATAGTCCATATTTAAGCATATCTATTATTAATTATTTTGAGATAAGATACAAACAAGATAACTGGTGGACAGCAGATCTTACCTGAGCCTGATCAGCTGTGGAGATTGGAGAGCTCACCGCGGTCTGAACGCACAGCAGCAAAAAAATCTTTATATGTGCACTCTTCATTTCTAAAATCACCTCAAGAAAATAGATCCCATCACGATGAAAGCCGATAGAGAGGTAGAGAGTTATTTCTCACTGGCGCGCAGCTGAACGGCTCTGAAAGCAGCGAATAACTAGCGCGCATTCCTCTAGAGCGCGCGCGGGAGGAGACGCGTTTCACCTGAACTCTCCGACACCAGCACGGACATGGAGGAACAGAAGCTGCATAGAATATATACAGCCAAACTATTCAGACACCAGATATAGTTTTTGATATTTGTTTTACTATGGGTGCAGGAGACTATTTCTATAGTTCACTATATTTATGTAAGTGAGGATAGCCAAATAAAGTATAAAGTAAACTGTGAACTGTGAGATATAATACCCAAAAAATCCTTCATACAGTGGACTACCAGTAAAAAATGACACTTTGACCTGACCATGCTTTTATTTTTTTCTTCTTTAATAGTGATCTCTTCTTAGTGTTTTTTCTTTAATTGCTAATGCGACCTTTAACACCACAGACTGAACAAAATTAAGCATTGCTTGGCAATTTGTTGACCTAAATGGGTATTATTATTTGTGTTAAAGTTAACAGCTGACAGATATTCAACCTAATTCATCTGTGAGACAGTCTAACAGAGGATGGACTAAACCAGTGAAATATCAACTGATTTGAGAGGAAAGCTAGTCAAATAATCATTTCAAACAGAAATATAGCAAAAAGGTTAGATTTGCCTAGACAGTCTTTTCCATTGTGAAGAAATGAAGAGAGACTGGTGAGGTGAAGAATTTGCCTGGTCGTGGAAGAAAGAAAAACACAACACCCAGAACAGACTTATAAGACAGTTAGCAATAAAAAAACAAAACATTTCTTCTAAAATAACTGCTGCTGAAGTCAAAAAGGCCACTGACACAGAGCTGTGTGCTTAAACCTCCGCACTGAAGGACAACGGGCTGCATTCCCCGAAGAAACCCTTGATCAGCAGCAGAAAGCAAATAAAACGCCTCCAGTTTGCTAAAGAACATATCCACATGCAGAATTGAGGAAATCAGTCCTTTGGAGTGATGAGAGCAAACTGAACATGTTTGGCAGTGGAAACTGAAGTGTGGAGAGCCACAGGAGAATGCCTGAAACCCCAGTGCCTCACTCCTAGAGCACGGCGGCGCTGTGTTATGGTGTGGCGGTGTATGCAGCGAGTGGACTAGGCTAACTACTTTATATTGATGGAACTATGAACTCGGAGATGTGTGTGGAAACCCTCCAGAGTCAGATTCTGCCATCAGCCGGGAAGCTCACGGGCCGTCGGTAGGCCTACATCTTTCAGCATGATAAAGACCCAAACACAATGCAGAGAAGGTTGCTGTATTTCTTTACGCAGAAGTCAAGTCATCTTCATCTATACAGCGCTTTTAACAACGTAGATTGTTCCAAAGCGGCTTTACAGTGATAATAGGAAATAAAAGTAGCAGAGATTGTTTTGGCTTTATGGCAGCTCTAGAATAAAGTTATTTTCCAGCTAAAGTTAGTTTTGATTGATTCACTTCCGTCGCAACGATAATTAGTTATTAACTTAGGGGCGGTAACACGACACCGTACTAACAGAAAACTCTTAAGTTCTCTCTAAGCAAACTTTAAAAACGCGAGCCTGTGAGAACGCTGATGGCGTGCACATGTGTATTAAGAGTTCAGTCTATAGGTGTGCGTGTTTGAATATATGTGCGCAGGCATGAAGTCCTTCCTTAAAAGAAGAGGATTAAAGTACTAAACTGGCCACCACAAAGGCCAGATGTAAATTCGATTGAGCATCTATGGGAGCTGAAGGAACGAGACGCCCGGATGAAGTGCCAAAACCCCCACAGGAACTGAAGAACCTGATGCAGCCAGTCTGGGGAGATCTCGAAGCTCAGGTTAGCATGAACCCAGGAGACTACATTGAGGCTAAGGCTGGCTCAACAAAGTATTGCTAGTTGTGTAAAAATTCCATACTAACAGTGGTCTCAATCATTTTTGGATGATTGTAATCCATTACATATCTTTCTATCAAAGTTATCTGACATTATCGATTTGTTCGATCTGAATTTGTTCTGACACAGTTTTACTCTGAAGGTGATGATACATTGGGCAACTTTTTGAGCAATGTAGCTGTCAACGGCCAACCAGATGACTGGAGACACAGGGCCCACGACCGATCTAAATTATCCAGATAGAAATGTGTTGCCCATTTTCAATGTGAAAGTGCCCAAGCAACAATCGCATAGCAAGATTGCCTAGCAACAATGCTCAAAAAGTTGCCCTGGGTATCATCACCTTGAGTTCTTGTAATATTGTATTACCATTTTCAAATCAACAAACTGTGATAATGTGAGAAATGTTGAAGGTGTCTGAATAAATTTTAGTTTGACTGTATTTATATATATAGGCTATATATACCTGGATGGGAGACTCCTGGGCCAGCAGGGGGCGCTCACCCTGGGTCTGTGTGGGTCCTAACGCCCCAGTAAAGTGATGGGGACACTATACTGTCAAAGAGCACGTTAAACCGAGGTCCTGACTCTCTGTGGGCATTAAAAATCCCAGGATGTCCTTCGAAAAAAGAGTAGGGGTTTAACCCCGGCATCCTGGCCAAATCTGCCCCTTTGCCTCTGTCCATCATGGCCTCCTAATTATCCCCATATACTGGCTGGCTTCATCACTGTCTCCTCTCCACCAGTGATGGAATACCATATTGTACCTTTAGAGCAAATGTATGTCTAGTTATCCATTTAATTTTAAATATAGCCTAATATAACACATCTCAGAATCAATCTTCATTTAGCCCACCTCGGTTAAGTGAATTACAAACGTTCTTTTGTACAAATAATAAAGTTTTATGGTAACACTTTATTTTGATGGTCCCTTTTGAACATTCTGGTGACTATAAGTAACTTTGCAACTACATGTCAACTGACTCTCATTAGAGTATTAGTGTACTGTCTGCTTAATATCTGATAACTCTTTATTGTGATGGTCCTCCAACAGTCAGTCTACTGACTATAAGTAACTATGCAACTACATGTCAACTTATTCTAACCCTAACCCTACCAGTCTACTAATACTCTACTAACACTCTAATGAGAGTTAGTAGACATGTAGGTGCAACGTTACTTATAGTCAACAGAATGTGTTAAAGGGACCATCCAAATGAAGTGAAACCAGTTTTATATATAATCTATTTTATTTACCTGGTTAATTAAACATTTTGGAACATATGTTCATCGATCCCTTCGGATTTCAATAAAACTTGTTTAAAGAATAGCCAGCTGTCTCATCTCATTGTGTATTAATGAGAATAATTAATTAAATATATATATATTATGATTACTTTATTCTAATAATTTTTCTGGTCTTTACATACCTTATTTCCAAAATAAGATGTTTTATCTTTAATTGGAATGCCAGATAATTCAAGTCATTGTGTCTTTTCTGCAATACAAATAAATAACTTTATAAATATGTAGGCTATGGATAAACCCAATACTAAATACAATTCATTTAGTCACTCAAGATGACCGTACAGGCACTGCCATTATTGTTAAAAGGATTTTCCCAATTTATACATTGAACACTGACAAAGATTTGGGGAAAATGTTTTGTTTGGAATTAATTTGTCAAATGTAAAAAGGAATGACAACAGAAATAACAAAATATATTTTCTTAATTGATTTGAAGCCAATAGGTCATAATATTATTCGTGTCTGAGCAAATTAATACATTATTTTGTTACTTATGTTTATTAATAGTATATTTTTCTGTCTATATAAAGTTTGTGGAGAATGCGTTTGGTGTTTAACATGGTGTCTTTAAGAGAACAGGGTGATGTTTAGAGGATGTAGTATTTTAGGGTCATAACTCTTTGTGATCAGTGGATTTACTCAATATAGAGTTTCAACGCAGCTTCACAGTGATAAACAGGAACACTTTATGGATAAAATGTCTTTATGGATAAGAATGAACACAATTTTGTTTAAGAAACACAGATGCGAGTAGATTGGTTGACATTTTCACCAAACGATGGAATCTACACTTGTTAATGTTATTTACATAAATGCAAATATTTTAAACAGAAATCAATTGATGTACATACACACACATATATATATATATACACACACACACTCACCTAAAGGATTATTAGGAACACCATACTAATACTGTGTTTGACCCCCTTTCGCCTTCAGAACTGCCTTAATTCTACGTGGCATTGATTCAACAAGGTGCTGAAAGCATTCTTTAGAAATGTTGGCCCATATTGATAGGATAGCATCTTGCAGTTGATGGAGATTTGTGGGATGCACATCCAGGGCACGAAGCTCCCGTTCCACCACATCCCAAAGATGCTCTATTGGGTTGAGATCTGGTGACTGTGGGGTGCATTTTAGTACAGTTAACTTATTGTCATGTTCAAGAAACCAATTTGAAATGATTCAAGCTTTGTGACATGGTGCATTATCCTGCTGGAAGTAGCCATCAGAGGATGGGTACATGGTGGCCATAAAGGGATGGACATGGTCAGAAACAATGCTCAGGTAGGCCGTGGCATTTAAACGATGTCCAATTGGCACTAAGGGGCCTAAAGTGTGCCAAGAAAACATCCCTCACACCATTACACCACCACCACCACCAGCCTGCACAGTGGTAACAAGGCATGATGGATCCATGTTCTCATTCTGTTCACGCCAAATTCTGACTCTACCATCTAAATGTCTCAACAGAAATCGAGACTCATCAGACCAGGCAACATTTTTCCAGTCTTCAACTGTCCAATTTTGGTGAGCTCTTGCAAATTGTAGCCTCTTTTTCCTATTTGTAGTGGAGATGAGGTACCCGGTGGGGTCTTCTGCTGTTGTAGCCCATCCGCCTCAAGGTTGTGCGTGTTGTGGCTTCACAAATGCTTTGCTGCATACCTCCGTTGTAACGAGTGGTTATTTCAGTCAAAGTTGCTCTTCTATCAGCTTGAATCAGTCGGCCCATTCTCCTCTGACCTCTAGCATCAACAAGGCATTTTCGCCCACAGGACTGCCGCATACTGGATGTTTTTCCCTTTTCACACCATTCTTTGTAAACCCTAGAAATGGTTGTGCGTGAAAATCCAGTAACTGAGCAGATTGTGAAATACTCAGACTGGCCCATCTGGCACCAACAACCATGCCACGCTCAAAATTGCTTAAATCACCTTTCTTTCCCATTCTGACATTCAGTTTGGAGTTCAGGAGATTATCTTGACCAGGACCACACCCCTAAATGCATTGAAGCAACTGCCATATGATTGGTTGATTAGATAATTGCATTGATAAATTGAACAGGTGTTCCTAATAATCCCTTAGGTGAGTGTATAATTCCTATAATATAAGTCCTTCAGTCAAACTAAATCAAATATCAAAAGGTTAGTTATATACCCATTTTTAGGCTGTACACTTCCGTTAACGGTGGATAGCAAACCTGGCCAACAACCTTATGTTGTTTTTGGTAGGCTTATTGTTTTAAACATGGGCTGTGGAGGTTTTAAAGAGTTTGGCATTTTTAATGCAATTTAAGGCTGTTAAGATTGCTTAAAGGCCATAAATTGGATCCGAAGAAGTGAATTTAAAACTTTTTGCTTTTAAAGCAAATCTTTAATTTTATTGAAAATAAATTATCCAAAAAAGTACCACATTTACACATCGTCTGCTAATATTTGGCAGCAGAACATCAAGAAATTTTATTTCATGCCAATTTTAAACTGAATCTAGCTTCTCGATTTGTCTTGTATCGTTTCATTTTTATATGAAAGCAATTCAAAGGTGCACTCAGCAAGAGCACAGGCTCTTATTCAACAAAGCATTAAATATGTAATGATTTAGTCATGATCAGCATACAACATATTTTATACCATTCTGATTTCACAGGCCATTTTAAACCACTGCTATTAGTTAAAAAAGAAATAAAAAAAAAGACCTGTACGTCTTATGTATTTCTCTTAAAAAAAACCCCACACAAACAAATACATTAAGATCAAAAGGGTGTTTAATATTTTTTGCAAAAAAAAAGAAAAAAAAAGAAACAAGTAAAACGGTTTGTTTTGATTGATTTTTACAAAACAATAAACATTTCACAAATCTATAACACACTAAATGCCGGATTCAACAATTCAGGAAATTAAAAGTAACAAAAATAACATTTGGCCCCACCCCCTTCACCTAGAGCAAAATCATCCTTTAAAGCTGATCTGTGGCCAGTTTTGCCATTTCCTTACAGGCCTGAAGGTTTAGAAAAGTGGTGGATCAGAGAACAAATTCATCTCGTTCCCTTCGCTCAGCCTCCTTCAGTCCTCGCAGTAGATTCAACATTTATGGGAAAAACTGCTCAAACAGTATATGCAGGACGCTCATGCAACAGAAAGGTATGCAGACACAAACCTCTCCCCTAACCCCCCCACCCCCCAATCAACAATGGTTTGGGATCCGCAGTCCTCAGTATGGCCGGCCGCGTCTCTCTTCTCTGTGGTCTCCCCTTTAGGATGGAGGACAATATTACACGTCAAACACTCATGCTGGATAACGACTGACTGTAGCGTCGAGGGGTTCTTTACCTTCCGCCAGCCTTGTATCCTCCTCCACCGTAGCCTCCGCGGTCTCCACCCCGGAAACCCCCGCCTCGGCCCCCTCTGAACCCGCCACGGTCCCCGCGGTCGCCTCCGTACCCGCCCCGACCTCCGCGCTCTGGGAAGAGTGAATACAAGTGTTGTGGATATTTCTGCTCGCCATTCACAAGCCATTTCAGAACAGTTGGGGCAAATCGCATCCTCGCTTGGTTTAATAAAACATTTGACCAATAAACAACCTTTCCAACTCTTGAAACCAAAACGGAAGTGACTTAACCTGCAGTTCATCGACTGGCCACTAGAGACAGGCTCTAAAAGAGTGTCAATCCCATAGACCCCGCATGTTAAAATGGCCAACTTTACAGCAGGAAAAAACATGTTTACAGCCTGGTGCAAAAAGTGGTTCTGGTCTATAAAGATAATTTTGCCCTTTATTACGACTGTGAGGGTTTTTTTTTTTTTTTAAACTCAGTTTACATTATACTAAGCCTTAAAGTTCTGCATAATAGAGGGCATGGCCTCGAGTGACAGGTGGATTACCACTGATGTCACTACTAGCGGTTTCTCTGCTCTGTTAGCATCACGTCAGCAAATCCGCCTCACTGCTTATGTTCTGTTATTCAGGAGTTACGCTTCAGAAACCTACGGGTGACGTCAGACTGTAAAAAAAATATGGGCATAGTGTCCATGCATTAAACTTACCACCGCCATAACTATCGCTGCCTTCAGGTTTGGGAGTTCCACACTTGTTGCACTCGTATCTTCTGGCAAAGTTCATGTTTCCACAAGAGCTGCAAGGAGAGGTTTATAAATGAAAACCATCTGTCTACATATTCCTCTTATCACACAAATGCACAAATGACAACTGGGTGCAAACCTGTTGGGGCAAGGCCAGTCTCCTCCCCTGACATCAAATGAGGGACCGCCACCAAAGCCACCTCTGCCTCGAAAACCTTTGCGCACAAAGCAGCATAGAATAATTACCAGGGGTGTCAATATAGCGCAATACCAAAATGCAACAATATGTATCGTGGAAAGTGACTATGTATTGTGTATAGTTCACAGAATTAAATTACTGTGCATGAAAATTTACATTTACAGAGTTTTAGTGTCAGCACTACATTAAACTGCTATATATGTTGAATATAATGTATAATAATGAAATGGGGGAATATTTGTGTCCTGAAAATGCCAAAATGTCTTATGCTACCAGTAAAAAGTGGTCTACATTATTTTAAATATCATGTCAGTGAAAGACAATTATACATTTACACCCCCAATGTATACCAAATTGAGCATTTTGACAGTATCGCAATAATATCGTATTGGGAGTTCAGTATCGTGATATGTATCGAGTCGTGACATGAGGGTATCATTACACCCCTAATAATTAGCATAACCCTCGTTTCAATCCAAACGGGTCTGAAAGATCAAACTGGTTTTATGTGAGGATGAATGGTGAAGATGTCCAGCACACACCTCCGCGGCCGCCGCCACCGCCGCCGCCTCCGCCTCCTCGGCCGCCGCCTCTCTGGGTGAACTCTGCCCTTCTCGTAGCAAACGACACCTTGATGGGTCTTCCCTTAAACTCCTTTCCTATTTTCCAGGAAAACAAACCCGCATTGTGAAAATTGATTTTGGGGCTATCGGAGTCAAAGAGACAGCATGGATGTTTCTTTTACCATCAAACCAATCAATGGCAGCTTTGGCTGAGGGGGGATCGTCAAAGGAGACTGTGGCTTCACCCTTCAATCGTCCAGTGGCTTTATCCGTGTACAGATTGATCATGGGAAGGCCAGTCTTCTTATTGAGCTGTTGAAGACAGTAGATTAGGCAACTGTAAATCAGGGTTCTTCATCATGGATGAAATGAGGGTTGTACACTTAAAAAAAAAAAGTTCTGCATGTTCATAGATGGCATGGTTCTGACACTCGCAGTGTTTTCTGAATCTGCAGTCGTACTATATGAGGGCATGAACTTCATCTGACGTTCTGTCACATGCACACACACTCAAAAGGTCTTCATGACTACCCACCCACAAAGCTTGGTTTAACTTGACATGCATATACACACTATATCTGTAGAGTAGAAGGAACTTCCCCAAAAAAAAAAATCCCATTCATGTTAACCGTAAATCTTGTTGTGCCGCACTTTGTTGGCCAAAGGAACAGCTCCATTTTCATTTAATTACTTTTATAAATATTTAATTAAACATTAACATAACATTAAATAAACATTTATGCCTTACTACCTTATTCTTTATACTCACTACCATTGACAAATATGTATTAAATCAAATACAGATAATAGAATTTCTGAAAAAATAATTTCATAGTGCCCAATTATTGTACAATAATAAATTAAGCTGTTAGTTTTCTGAATTCAATTGATTAGACATACTTGATCAATTTAAATTAAACCATTAAAATGAAATAAAAAAACTGAAAAATTGAATGAGAAAACACCCTCTACGCTCCAATGATTCTTTCATTCTTTTTGAGAGCCAAAATGATTTTAAATTGGGTCGAGAAATTAAAATCTGAATTTGGACAAAAGAAAAACACTTCAGGGGAAAGATAAGCTACTTTCACAGGGCCATTCAGGTGCGTGAACTTGCCTTTATGATTCCGATTTGTTTGAAGAAGTCACCCACTTCCTGAGTGGTGACCTCTTCTCCAAGACCTTGGACAAAGATGGTATTATTGTCCGAGTTATCCTGATCGCCATCTGTAATTGAGACATACCACCATTAATATTGGAGTCAAAACACCATTAAAGTATATTTACACACCAGGGTAACTTCACTACTTCATGCCAACTCAAATAAAACCACTACATTCTCTCTCTCCAATTGTCTCTCACTTCTGAATTTAGGTGAAATGCTTTCATGAGCGAGACATTCGCACTTACCTCCATCATCCTTTTGACCATAGTCTCTGGGTCCTGAAAAACAAGACACGAAAGAGAAACACACCTTTGAGAACTTATGCCATGAACCCTTATTTCAATACAAAGCCTATGAATAAAATAAAATAAAACCAAACTGCTTTGCTATGTAGATTTGACCTTTACAGTGACAGTTTAAGCTATGCACCAGTGTCCAAAATTGCTGCACCATTTTTCCAAGACCTTTGTAGACCAGGACAAATTTCTGTGTGTCTAGCAAAAATAAATCCAAGTATTTTTCTAAATCATGTTTCTTCTTCACCATGTGCAGGTGGCATCCAGAAGACTGACATTTAATTCAATTTCCTCATGCAAAGATACCATTTTACAAGAGTAAAGCTGGGTAGTTGTTAGACTTTATCCCACAAGAGTATTACCAGAGAGGACAGCACTAATGATGTTCCTTTGGGTTGACATAAGGTGGCTCAAGAGTTCATTTGCCAGCTAATCTTTCTGTATTTCTTATTTCTTTTCCCCCACTGAGACAGTTCTGATGCTCATCACTTACCACCGTAATTTTTGTAGCCACCACGGTCACCACCACTGCAGAGGAAAAATTGAAGATATGATGGCTTTCCATTGTTGAAACCTGGGAGCGCAAGGCTCCCTCTTTATCAGTATTCATGCCATGGTTTACTACTGAGGAGGAAACGGCTCCCATTGACAGTTTGGTTAAGGATGATGGGCCAAATGTACATGAAACATTTCAAATTGAAACCAAAAGGCACGGCTCTTTCAAATTAGAATGGTTTTGGATTAACTTCAAGATTTGATGCGCTCTGAATTGAGACGGAGATGTAACTAAAACCAGAGCAGAGCACGGAGGACAACCTCCCTGCTCCCTCTTTCTTTTTTCAAGAAACAAAACGAGATTTGAGCGTCTAACTGTAGTGGCACTCGTGTAGACGAGCACACATTGTCTTCCATTATGAGTGCTTATGAGCTCCAATGGCTGTGGTCCAACTTTAATTTCACTCACTTTGATACCTGTAGTATAAAATGTAGACCAGTTAACACAAAGAAACAACACCGTACAGACAGCGATTCATGTGGAGTGACTGAGAATTGCTCCTTGTAGCCGAACCTTTCCAAAGTGAAAACTCTCCCAAAGGGAAGGAGGAAAAAAAAGTTGATTGGAACAATGGAGACCAGGAGAAATGGGCATTAAATTAACTGGAATTCGATCAGGTTCCCAATCATCCAATCAGCTTCAGTGGATAACAATGGGCAACTTCAGGTTTTTTTTGTTTTGGCCTTTTTCTTCTTCCAGAATTATCATTTAATTCAATGGAAACCAACCAATTAATTTGGCCTTGAAAAAGTGTAAGAGGAAGGGCTGTGCTTGAGTCTCTCCTACACAAATAATATTTTACCATAATTAGCTTTGCAATTCTCGATTCAAATTGTCAGCTCGGTCTAACAAAAGTCAGACTTTTAAGATTTGGCCAATTCAAGAGCAGATGAAACCTTGAGGGCAAATATCCATAGATGTGCCAGTTACGCATATCATTTGTTGTGTGTTTTGAGCTACAACATGTCATGTATGTGAATGTGATGCTTTTTATATGAATAAATATGCACTACAGATGGAGAAACCTGGCTACTGTAGCCTATAAGCTATTTATAATAAAGCATCCAACAACTGCAATTAGTTGACAACATTATATTGGGTGGAGTATCACTTCAGAGAAACAAACAGATGGTGTCCATTAAGAGTACAACCACTTCAAATAATAAAGCACAATGGAAGAAGCACCTTTTGTAGTACAACAAACTTAATTCTCACCACATTAGTTATCCATAACAAAATTTAAAGTTAAAATTAAAATCTTATCAACAGCTTACAGGTCTAACAGCGTGTTTTCATCCAAGTGCAGTAATACCTTCTGTGGTGGGCACACTTACCCCATACCGGAGGGTGGGCCTCCTCGGCCACCTCTGTCGAAGCCTCCGCGGTCATAACCACCCCGGTCAAAACCCCCACGACCTCTGCCCCTGTAGCCCTCAGTCCTGTCTGAGCCTCCATCATCGCCATACCTGCGCGCCTCACCTGGGGGGGGGGGGTGGGGGAGGGGTGTTTAAGGGCGCTTTCACACCTGGCTTGTTCAGAGCGTTTGATTCGGCATAACCGGTTGAGGCGAGAAAGGAATCCGAACCAACGAAGCAAGCGGTCTCAATTCATAACGGGAAATGTGTTGCATAAAAAGCTGCAGTGTTTGATTCGGTCCGTGAGCACATTACCCATCGCAGCTGAAAACTAAAGAACGCCTCTGCATCTTAAAATGTTGTGGAAGTGCTCAGGCATTGCAAGAACACAGACAATGACTTGATTCCCACTCTAACTGCATTTTTAAAAAATAGATACATACAAAACAATTTTAAATGTATATAATTTATCAGTAAGAGCGGGAATGATGGCTACATTTGCATAAGTGTTTGCGTCTCGACAACTACAGATCTTACTGTACGCTGATTCTTCAGTTAGCAGTAAACCGTATCCCAACCCCCGGTTTCACAGACAAGGCTTAAGATAGTCTCAGACTAAAATGCATGTTTGAGCCGTTTTAACGGAAAGCAACTTGCACTGACATCTTAAAATAACCGCGCCTTTGTTTTGCCTCAAGATTCACATCAGCTATGTTTTTTTTCTAGGGCACAATTATAAAAGCTACTTAAATGTCCTAATTAAACTAAGGCCTAATCCTGGCTTAGTCTAAGCCTTGCCTGTGAGACCAGGCCTAAATGTCTTTAAAGATTATGCTGGACACAAATGATGACAGGTTAAACTCAGACACAATATATAATAATGTTTTTTTTCCTTGTTTGTAGGCCAGATTGGATCAAAGTCTACGCAAGACACACAGTACATCACAAAACAATTACCATCATTACGGCGCACATATCCACCTTGAGAGCTCCCATAGGAGCCACCAGACTGCCCGTACGCTCCTCCACCGGCACCCGCCGCAGCCGGCTGACCGAAAGAACGAGGCTGCCCGTACGACTTATCACCATACCTGCAGAGAGAGGATGAGGGAAGAGTTCACAAGCTGGTGTGGGTATGTGTCTTTTCCAGTGCATCAGGACCCTTGTTAACAGTGAAAAAAGCCTAGTACTAAATCTAAATTAATAAAAGGTTAGAATTGGTTTAAGAAACCCACTTTTGACTCAAAATAAATGACATTATGTAGCACTAACTTGGCTTTAGGGGAGGGTCAAAACTGTAACGAGTGTAAACATTTAAATATCCAGTTTAAACCAATATTTCTGTAGTGTGCCTCCTTGAATGTGCCTCTAGTTCATAAACGCCAGAGGAGAACTGGCCCCCGACTGAGCCTGGGTTCTCCCAAGGGTTTTTTTTTTTCTCTCCATTAAGTCACCTGATGGAGTTTTAGGACACCAGTAGGTCACCTGATGGAGTTTTAGGACACCAGTAGGTCACCTGATGGAGTTTTAGGACACCAGTAGGTCACCTGATGGAGTTTTAGGACACCAGTAGGTCACCTGATGGAGTTTTAGGACACCAGTAGGTCACCTGATGGAGTTTTAGGACACCAGTAGGTCACCTGATGGAGTTTTAGGACACCAGTAGGTCACCTGATGGAGTTTTAGGACACCAGTAGGTCACCTGATGGAGTTTTAGGACACCAGTAGGTCACCTGATGGAGTTTTAGGACACCAGTAGGTCACCTGATGGAGTTTTAGGACACCAGTAGGTCACCTGGAGTTTTTCGGTTCCTTGCCACTGTTGCCTTTGGCTTGCTCAGTTGGGGATATTCAAATTAATTAACCAAGCATTAATACCATTGATCAGCCCTACCAAACCTGGATGTTTTTTCACTAAGAAACAAACATTGTGTTATTTGACTGATACTGTGAAGCTGCTTTGATACAATTTATATTGTGAAAAGCGCTATATAAATACACTTGACTTGAACATTATCATCTTTGCAGCACAAAGGCAGCTAAAGTGCCAAACAGAAGCAAAATAAAAACCACAGAATCACACTTGACACACAAGGACCAAAGAGGTTTGTGATGAGCTATTTTCTGAAACGCAAACACTTGCATGTCATGAGGAATGCCGACTTAGGGCTTGAGAGATATGTGGTGTGTGTAATGGGAGAGATATGAGGTGTGTGTGTGATGGAGAAGTCTGATCTCTCACCCTGGAGAGGCTTCAGATGACGCCTGTTGACCGTAGCTGTCCAGGCCCGGCTGAGGCTGACTGTAGCCGGCAGAGGAGTATCCCTGAGACGACTGGCCATAAGTCTCTCCTGCAGGGAAACAAGACAGTTACACACCAGCCATCTTTAATATAGCGGTTCATTCTAATCACTTTAAAGGTCACGTACCACCAGCCTGTCCGTAACCACTGAAGCTCTGTCCACTGTAAGAGCCACTTCCATTCCCCTGACCATACGCCTGCTGCAAAAAAGAAAATGAAATCAATAAAAGCTACAACACTATGAAGATGCAGATTCATAACAGTCATATGATCAAGCATTACCTGTCCACTTTGAAAGCCTTGGGCTCCACCATAAGATCCGTAACTGTACAAAAAAGTAAAAAAAAAAATTACAGATACTGAAACAAATAGGGAGAATCTGATGGTTCCAGCTTTATTCTACACGGACTAATGACTCAATCTTACGAAACACTTAGATTTGAAAATCTCATCGCCACATTTGCATATTTAAAAGTTACTTACATGAATTATTGGTACTATTACGGTGTGTGTGTGGTAAATATCACTTACCTTTGTTGAGCGCCAGGCTGACCATAGCCTGAATCTACGAACAGAAATACACAATTAGGCAGAACATATTAAGTGTAAACAGCACTGCATCGAAAACGTTTTAAATGAGTTTCATTCAAACGTCAATTGAACGCGTAGATAGTCGTTTATGTAATCATCAGTAAAATGCTATGCTAACAATCACACCACGCCGCACCATGAGCATGGAGGCTAAGCGCCCATCTGAAGTCTCACATGAACCCACAAGCCGACTCGTTGTGCATAATTGAACATATAGCCGTGTATTTAAAGAGTCTTATAGTTTATGTCGTCAATGTTGTTTTACATTTAAACAATGGCAAATCCCGCGTCGGCCATTTAGCCGCTAATGCTAATCATGCTGCGCTAATTATCCTTTATGTCTCACAACATAGAACAGCAAACGAATAAAGAACAATTGTTGCGTTGTATGAGCTACTTTAGATTATGCATATATATTTTTTAAATGTTTTACCTGAGGCCATCTTTCTGGAGGAAATAAAATGAACTGACCACCTATTCCAAAAATAAGAAATTAAAAACCCGGCACGAGAGAAACGCGCACTGCAGCTCTTATGAACTTTGACCCGAGACCGGATAGTACCTTCTACTTAGCGGAAACGTGTGGATTAATCCATTTATTTGACACATATAACATAAGAAATACTGCAGAAAATATTATTTAGCGCAATTTATGGTGAAACTACTAATAGATAAAGTGAATATATAGCGTTATAACATATATTGTGTCAACATGTATTTGGAAAAAGCCCCCTGTTTGTTGAAAAGTGGTATCGACTTTGCGCCTTTTCTGTCACGTGATCTCCACCAGGGTTGTGTGACGTCACGGTATGATCGCGCTCATAGACATAATAAATACATAGACGCCCTATTGGCCACTTTGGAACGTTGCTGCGATACGTCAACGGGTCCGCCATTTTGCGGAGGGCAAGACTGCACTGTAATCAAATGCAAGTAAACGGGTGAGATGCATTTTTTTCTGGATAAAAACAAAAAACTGTTTTTACATTTATCAACCGATTTCAGTGGTTTGTATGTGGTGTACAAAAAGTTCCATCTCTAGTTGTTTAAAATCTCGATAGTTAGACTTGTAAAATATATTTTTTTTAAATAATGGTCAAAGCTCAGGCTTGTCATGTAGGCCTATCTGGCTCTTTATTCTTGGATAAGAATGGGGAAGACCCCAATACTGAGATATAATTTAAGTTTTCTCATTGTGGAGAAAAGCATTTTCTGTGATTGACCTGATTTTAGCAATAACAAAGATAACTGATGGATCCTTTATGATAATACATAGTGTTATGGTACAAATAGTAAATATAACATAAAGTGAGAAGTAATAGTAAATAGTTTAGTCAAAAAATAAACTAATAGTATACAGCAAATAAAATAGTAATGAATAGTATAATTATAATATCATAAGTACAATAATACAATCATAAAATATTGATAATACCATATAGTTTATTAATAATACTATAATAATAGCAATAGAATAAGAAATATAAATTACAGAATACACACAATAAAAAAAGAATTTAAATAGTGACTTATATTTAATATTTAACTCTTTGTTAAATGTCAGTTTTATTGATCAGTAATAGCCATTATAACAGAAGTAGCTTCAGTCAAACACAACAGGATACAACGTTAAAATAGCCTAAATATAAAGTTATGAAACTTCACTTTCTTCACTTTGCCCTCAGCCAAAACGATTTACCAGGGAACCATTTATAGATTAATGAGACCAAAGATTGCCCGTTAGATATACACAAGACAAATTATAGCTCATGTTTAACCACTAGACTAGAGACATCCGAGCCAGCGGCACACGTCAGAAGCACTGGCCGAGGTACGGCAGTTCCAGGCGGTGTAGACGAGCTCTGAGCGCCCGGTGATCGCATCTTACAACTCCGAAAACGTCAGATCAAATTTTTAAATAGGCGCTATCTTTATAAACAAACCACATATTTGAGCTTTAAAAAACTACACTGTCGACTGAAAAACTATTAAAACTACATTTCGTGACACAATAACAGTAGTATTTTTAAATGTATCCTCTGAATGTTACTATTATTACTAATTAAATCATGACCAAATAGAACCAAAAACAAACGTTTGTTCTTGCTTGGGAAAGGTAATTCCTCGAAAGCTGTTTTCAATTGTGTGGCGATTTGTAGGCCTACAGCCGCAGGCAGCGCACGAAACAGCCATTTTTCTCAATTCCCGGTATGAGAGGATGGGAAAGTTGCCATCCCCAATATGGCGGCGCCGTTGACGTACGCTCCAGCGGCCAATAGGGCGTCTATGTATTTATTATGTCTATGGATCGCGCTTACTTCATTAGTTTTCACGTTAATAATTGTACTGTTTTCATAAGGTTAAAAGGCCTAAGGTTGCCAGTATGTCCAATACGGGGATCGTCCCGTTTTTAAAAGTGAAGTGATTTTGTCCCGCAAAATTTGTACTTACACATAATGGGATAAACAATGTATTTACAGTGTATAGAGAATACTAACAGCAAATATAAATAAAACAAGAAATAGCAGAAATGCTCATTTGTGCATGATTGCGTCTCAGCGTCCTTGTTTCCCTAGCGACGGACTCTGAGGTCACGCGCCGTAACATGCTCGTTTTAAACACGCCGATCTCCGCCCGTGAGACACAAGAGGGTCTGTGTCTAGAGATTTAGAGATAGAATTATGAATATCCTCAAATTGGACTGTCCGACATAAAGCAGCATGCGGCCGGTGACAGCCTCATCCGTGCTGCTAAAGAGCAACCGACCCAGAGTGAAACTGTTCAGTTCCTGATATATAATACATGATCATTATATCCTATATATGTATATACATATACAATTCTGACTTTTCTCGCAATAACTCCTATAACTCGCAATTCTGACTAAAACACGCAATTGCAACTTTATATCAATTGCAAGTTTATATTACTCAATTCGTACTTTTTTCTGCAATTCTGACTTTATAACACGCAATTGCAATTTAACAAAGCCAGAGCAGATTGCCTACTGGTTTTGGCAAACTCAACAGTTCTCGGAAAGGCTAATCCCGTCCTAATGCGCATGTCTGAAACTGATGTCTTGTCTAATGCTTCTCTTCATGTGTTTTTGACCTGAGTTACCGTTTTCGCACCAATCTTACGCACCAAAACATGCTTTCATTTAATATTAATATTGGGTGGTCTCCGACAAAAATAAAATGATAAAATTAATAACTAGAGCCAAATCATGGAAACTGCAAAGACGATTTTGTGTCAGGTACGAGTAAGAAACGTGTGTTTCTGATTTTTCTGCTCTCTTATGCAAGAGTATTTTAAACAGACACTTTTACCAAATCATGTGAAATAACATTTTTAATGTATGTTTTCAGAATTACAAACACAGCTGCCAGTTTTTTGTAAAAACTGCTTATAGGCTATAGCGCTTTTTACAATACAGATTGTTTCAAAACAGCTTTACAGAGATAACAGGAAAATAATGCAACAAAGTTTGTTCCCAGAAGAAAATACTGTCATAGTTCAGTGATGTTTCATTTTTGTTGTAAAAAAAGTTATTAATTTAGTTAATTTATATATAGCTGCTCTGGAGAAAACAGTGATATCATCGTCCAGCTCAGTTCAGTTCTCATATAATGGTGTCCATGCAGATCAATATTATTGTTGTGTAATATTAAATGTCCCCAAATAAGCAAGCCAAAAGTCAAAGGCGACAGTGGCAAGGAACCAAAACTCCATCAGTGACAGAATGGAGAAAAAAACATTGGGAGAAACTAAGCTCAGTCACTCAGTTCTCCTCTGACCAATGACAAAACAGTGTATGATTATGACTCAGGCAGTATTATAGGTGAGGTCAGAGGTCAGATTGGATAACTTTTTTTTTTTTTACAACAGAAATGAACCATCAATGATGTTACTTAAGCTGGACTGTGAAGCTATTTTCTTCTAGATCTGCTGTAACAAACTCTGTTGCATTATTTTCATGTTACCTCTGTAAAGCTGCTTTGAAACAATCTTGTAAAAGGTGCTATATAAATAAAGGTGACTTGACTGACTATGCACGCACCAACATACATTTCAAAACTACACTTTTCAAACTACTACATCATATTAAATCTAAAGGGGGACTTTATTTAGGGTGACCAAACGTCCTGTCCGGGCTGTTTTTTATAAAGTGATGAAAATGTCCTGGTTTTCATTATTTTTCATTGGGCCATTAGACTTTCATGCTTGTTAAGCAACAAAAAACTGCTGGGAAAGATCAGCTCTACAGATGGGCAAACAAGGAGGAGGATGAGGAAGAAAAACAGGATAAAGAGGAAGAAGAACACTAAAGATATAAATATATTTTATATATATAAGTTTGTGAGAGCTATTTTTGTTCAATTTTGAGTTTTTTTTTTAGTTATTTATCATTTATTTTTCTAATACAGAAGAGACATTATTTCTATCATTATTTCATTCATTATTTTTGAAGCCTGTCATAATAAAACATGTGGAGTAACCTCTGAGAAGCCTATCTGAATGTGTGTCTTTGGTTATAGATAGTATTTTGTAATATAACAATTTTCTATCCATACAGAGGAGGCATATCCTACTTTAAATGTATTGAAATGAATAAGGCATCTTTGAGTAAACTTTGAGTATCTCATTGCCGGGCCGAGTGTCCGGGTTTTCGGTAATTAAAATATGGTCACCCTACTATATTAGACAGTGGGTGTCAAGTGTGGCTTTATCAAGCTCAACGGCTCTGGCCCAGCTGTGAGACAAGCGAAAGCTATTTGCTATTGTAAAAGGGGAGGAGCTGCTCAATATGTCCTCGTCTTCCTGGTTCAGTGCACTTATGTCACCACATTGAAAAACACGTTTCAAAGAACATCAGTGGACTCTTCCTTAGGAGAGGTGATCCAGTCTCCACCTGCCCTTGATTCTTGGAACATCTGTGAATGTTGCAGTTTTAATCATGCACTGTAAAGCCTAACCCCCCCATATTTCTATCAGTGTAATTTGTGTATTTGTTTTCAAAGGAAGAGAAATGATAGGTTGCCTTTTTAAAAGTGATCTATCTTCAAACCATCTATCTTGTGATCTCTGCAGAAGCTTTAAAAACACACACCTGTGAAAACGCTGACGGCCGCACATGCGTATTACGTGTTTAGTCTATAGGTAGCCTATGCGCATTTTAATATATATCTGCGCAGGCGTGTAACCTTTCTTTACAAATTGACCTCACCAAATTCTTTAATTGTGTTACAACTTTCAGCATGCGAAACTCAACAATGGTAACCATCAAATAAATGTTGCTAAGACAAACATTTTCTTCACTCCATACTTCCCACTTCCACAGATTTTAGTGTTGACGACCTTTAATAATATTATAAAATGTGGAATATAGTAATGAGTAAGCAGGTGTGTCCAAACTTCACCTTTATAATAGGCAAACTACCTCTAAGATTATAGACAACAAAACTGTCCTTACATGTAGAGGATCACATCAGACAGGTGAAAGTGAACAAAATTGGGTTAGGGACAAAGGTGATGTTAAATTGAAATTTAATAATTACAAAGATATGCCTAAAAAGTTGTAATGTACTGGAAACAATAGTTGCATACACAACTTGATGAGGTCCTGCCCAAAAAAAACAACTACTACTTATACTTACTAATTCTATCATGTCCCAAAATAGTAAAGTTTTCAGCACCAATGCTGGTCTTCCAGTCCCACTAATGCAAATGCAAACTACACAGTAAATAAGGCACAAGAGCTTGACCAATCCGTTCTTCAGACCAGCATTTGTTCCCTTGTCTGTGTCTCAGCATTATATACACACTCTCATAGAGACACAATGAGCAAGTCTGTTACGTCTTGTGTAGTCGTTACCAGTGACATTCTGAGAAAACAATAGGGTTGAGCTTTTCTGGCACTTCAAGGATTAATTAAATCTGTGAGGGTCATCCAGTTTGAAATGGTTACATTCATATTCAGCCATAATTTAAAAAAAGGTGGGAAAAGAAATAAAGACATAAATGCCTTAGAGAACTACTAAAGAAAAAAATAAGTGTGATCCACCTTCACAGTACAACTGCATGATTGCACTGTGTATGACCTCTGAAGGTTTCCAAAACATTTCCACGAAGAACCGTTTTTCAGTGAGTTAGTTTTGCTTACAACTCATAAACACCATTCGATTACAAAGTTCCATGCATAACGTGTGTTTGATTAGTATGTTAAAATTGCAATTCTACGGTCTTTTACATTTTTTAGTAATTTTTTTTTTTTTACAATATTCACTTTAGAATGAGGGAATGTGTCAGTGTTTTCTTTTCTTAGACAAACATGTCAGAATGATAATAGCAAACACGTATAAACTCTTCCTTATAAAAATCATCACAACACCAGGAATGCTGGGGGTCCTTTAACTCCAGACGTCCTGTGAATAGCGTCCTTTAGTCATCAGTTTCTTGATGTAATCTACAGCTTGAGCGCGGCTCATTCCTCCCAGCTCCTCTGCGATCTCGTAGAAGGCGTTCTGCACATCCCGAGCCATGTTTCGGGCGTCTCTGCGGGAGCAAAATCACGGGCAACATTAGAACAGTTTCAGGGATGCCTCTGTCTCATGATGTCTCGACATGGTCTTGATTTTTCGGACTAGTTCTGAAATGTACGCACCCACAGATGTAGATGTGGGCATTGTCTGTGTGGATCTGCTTCCAAACAGTCTCCTTGTTGTTCTTCAGGAGATGCTGTACATACACCTGGGTGTAAATACAAATAAAGTAAGTAATGCAGAGAATGGTTAAACAATTTATAAAAACAGAACAGCTCTCCCTTTTCCTGTGATTCATTCATAGATGCATTAATGCCATGACTTTTACAGTTTTTGATGAAATATAAGATGGGTTCAGAGAGGAAGTGTGGATTCTTTGTTCTATTTTGGCTCTCAATTACAAAAATAATGATACCAACGTTTTTTAGGGAGACATATTTGATAGTGGGCCAAAATAACTGTAGAGGTGTGTGTGTGTGTGTGTGTGTGTGTGTGTGTGTGTGTGTTACTGTACCTTCTGTGCCTGGTCTCTGGAAAAAGCTACATTGAGTGCCGTCAGAACACCAGTCTTCTCAAACTCCTCGAGCTCCTCTTGGTACAGGAAGTCCTCGTTCTTGTGACGACAGCCAAAGTACAACTCTGTCTCTCCAACTTCCTTACCTACAAATGGGAAATCAAGATATTGATTGCAGGAGGGTTACAGAAGTAGGGATTTGCACATAACTTCCCATTGTTTTTGATACTAGTGTAGTGGATAATACAGATCCTAATGGTCCCAATCAGTGTGGGGTAACACATTACAAGCAGCGCCAGTTACACAATTAGATTACTTTTTTCAAGTAATTAGTAATGTAACATATTACTTTAAAAATGTTCAAATAGGCAACGCATGTATTGACTGCCAGCTCTCCTGTCCCCATGTTGGGAGGATCAGGAGTAAGTGCAGAGATGTGTGAACATGATGATTATTGTAGTTCTAGACTAAATGTGAACAGGCATTTACTTATCTCACTTGCACAAAAACAGATTCAAGATTCCTTAAAATGAATAAAAACGCTGATATGCAAACCTGCTAATTAAATATGTTAAATAATATAATGTTAAATTACACAAATATACTTTATGTATATGATCTCACTTTATTAACCAATTTCTTTGCTGCTGACAAACAGATAAACATCACATTATTTAAAAAAAACAAAAAAACAAGTAACAAAACTAGTTACTTTTTTAGGAAGTAATGCAATATTGTAATGCATTCCCCAACTCTGGCCCCAATGATACACAACTATAAAAAGTACATAAAAAAACTTCCCTACAAAACAAATGGTTGTATTTCTGCTCTTAATATATGTAAATAAATATATTTGTTAAACAAGTATGTGTGAATCTGTCATGGCTGCCAATAAAATCATATCACAGGTATTATAAATGAAATAACTGGTAAATGTGAAATATTACAATGATATACTGCACATGAAATATTCAACAGGTAACGCTTTTTTATATTATTATGGTTATTTCTGGGTGTCTCTCTGTCTTTAACAGTTAAAGGCAGGAAAAGAAAGGATGAGAGTAAGATCAGGACGTGACCCAGGAACCTGTGAACTCTTTATATCACACCTACACTGTACTGTACCTTTTTATAGACAAATGTTTTGTGTTTTTATATCAACGTCTGGGACAAACGTAAATGAACAAATGCAAAAACTTGACCAGAAAAACTAAACATTTCTGAGAGTGAGGTTACAAGACACAAGAAGTCCTGATGTGAAATTACTGTGAAAGTAATGCATGTATTAACCTGGAATAGTATTAGATCTGTGCACTAGGTAAACTCGTACAACAGCTGCCGTCTGTGTCATTGATGTTAATCAAATGACAGAAGAAGACGAGAAAATAAATCACTCACTGCTCTTAAAGGAATAGTTCACTAAAAAATGAAAATTCTGTCATCATTTACTCACCCTCGAGTTGTTTCATCCCTGAATGACTTTATTAGTTCTGCTGAACACAAAGGAAGATATTTTGACGAATGTCAGTAACCAGACAGTTGCTGGACCCCATTGACTTCCATGCTATTTTCTTTCCTACTTTGGGAGTCAATGGGGTCCAGCAACTGTCTGGTTACTGACATTCATCAAAATATCTTCTTTTATGTTCAGCAGAACAAATAAATTCATTCAGGGTTGAAACAACTTGAGGGCGAGTAAATGAAAATGCAAAGGATGACAGAATTTAAATTTTTAAGTGAACTATTCCTTTAACTCAGTGACTTTAGTAGCTAACATTCGTGCAGTGTTTAACACTCACCTCGGCTACGGTGTACGAAAGAAAAATATGGAAAACAGAAACATATAGAAACAACATGCTTTATATCATGCATCTGATTTATGCACATAGTAAGCGAATCAATTAGCACAAAAGTTAAATGCGATTACTTCAGTTGTTGCGTTGATTTTGAATACATTTAGGAGAATGTCTCAGCCTCCCTTGCCTCTTCTGACTGTAATAAGCTAATAACAGCAGAAGTCCATGACCTGCGCGACTCCTACCTTGTTCTTTGAGCCAGCCTCGCTCCTGAATGAAGCCAATGAAGGGTGCGATACCAGTACCAGGTCCGATCATTATAACTGGGTTTGTGGCCTTGAAGGGCAGGCGGAACTGGGATTTGCGGATGTACATGGGCACTGTAGCCTTGTGCCCGTTGTCGGTGGGCATCTTGTTCTTCAGCCAGTTAGTGGCTACTCCTTTATTGACACGGCCAGTCTTAGTCTCATACTCCACCACTACAGCACAGATGTGGATGCTGTTGGGGTGAACCTGTCACATGCAGGAAACATTTAAACACACACAACATACAAAGTCAATTATTTCATTTTAAAGTGACCCTATTAAGGTTTCTGCTTTACATGCATCCAAGGTAAAAAAAACAAACAAAAAAACACTATATTTCTCTCATAATATACACTGCACATCACCTAATTTCTCAGAAAACGGTTAATTCGAAGATTCAGTCTCTTTAAACCCCTCCTTTCAGAGGGTCTACTGTGCTCTGATTAAGTCAGATGGCTCTGTCTGTTGTGATTGGTCTAACGCTTACAGCACGTGTCAAAAACAAAATGACCATTACCATATCTGGCGCTAAAAAACAGCGTCTTCTCGACATGTCGGAAACACAAACAAAACTCTTCCAGGCCTCAGCTACAACTACAGTCCTTGAAGCTCAAAGTAGACATTGCTCATGGGCATCCAATGAAGACCATAGGCTGGCATTAGGCACATTTTTACACAAGTTTGTAACAAGAAGTGAGACTGGAATTACTGACGACTCATTTCAGGCAGTTCAGAGTCTTTCTTTTAGGAGAAAAAAAACTTGAATTGTCGTGCACTTTGATCTTTGAAATGTCACAGTTATGTTACATTCACAAACGGCTATGAAAGCACTGCATGAAAGGTGTGGGATTACAAATTTAAGAATCTGTTTAAGATGTGCTGATCCTACGTCCTGAGATAACATCACATGAAAAACCAAGGTACACTGTTTAGCATTTAAGGTAAAGATGACGATATCAGATGAATGATTCTGTTAAGCCATGTTTCTGACAGTTCCTGCTCTCTTTAGAATAAGTTAAATGAGCCGGATTACTGAGACTCTCACCGTTTGTCATTAATGGCTCTTGAATAGTTTGAATAGTTAGCTGACTGGAGACGGGTTTCTATATCTGGATACTTCATTTGCATGCTTTGTTTAAGGTCATCGCCCAGGTGCTTTGTCTCTATCTCTATGCACTGCCCCTTACATGTTTATAAACTACAATGTCCAGATCCCTAGTTGGACTTGATGACTGCAGCACATTCTCAATAAAAAATCCTGCAGAAGATACAACCAAGTATCCTAGTCTTCACTTCTGAGATTTCCTACAAAGATAATATCCGGGAAAAGTTATTAGTCGAATAAAAGCAAAGTGGCCTTGTTTATTTATTAAACCACAAATGGATGTGACTTTTAGTATTTATAATATTTCTATTAAAGATATATATTGTGTAGGCACAGTGTGCGGAGTGAAAGAGCGGCCTGTGTGCTGCTACACATGCTCAGTGTGTTCAGTGCTTTCAATGTGCTCTGTGTTGCAGTGTGCTTAGTTTGAGAGAGAAAAATAACTCAGTTGAGCATTTGAGGAGCATTTTGCTAAATATATGCACTTTATTAAACATTCATTATATTTTTTTACTTAAGCTGATGCCTTTATTATTTAATGTATGTTTAAATCTGTCATGATTTTTTTTATTACAGCCACCACTTTAATGTTCATATTTCAACAACAAAATGAAGGAATTGGAGTAGAAACATTAAAAGTAGATATAAAAACTCTCTCCAGTGGGAGTTATTCTCTATATCAGTGTCAGTGTGAAGTCTCTGAAACTCCTCTATTGTAGCCTTGAGTTTCTTCCGGGAATGAACACGTCACAATATTCCTCATTTAAATAATTCATAAGCAGAATAAAGGGGCGGGGCCTGGTTGAGTTCGTTAGTAGTGTGTTGAAACTGACAGTAATGGAAAGGGCGGGACATTTCCCAAACACACTCGAAGCGCTTGACGAATCAAAACACACTGCTCCAGCCGACCAATCAGAGCACAGTGTGCTCTTCAGAGGGAGGGGCTTCATAGAGACATGAACTAAACAGAGCGTTACTGACAGACTGGGAAGAGACGAGCTCCAACAATGGAGAATAATGGCGCTTTTCCATTACCAGTACCAGCTCAACTTGGCTCGGCTCGCTTTTCGCTCTGTAGAGCGAAAGATAGTACTGCAGTACCTAGTACCTCCACAATAGTACCTGGTCGTCATAGAGACGCCGCAGGAACTGCCGTGACGTAATCTTCTACGCGACACAAACCCGCTAACAAAGGAAAGTCTGCACCTCCTCGTTTGACCATGGCGTATTCTTCCGAGTTGCCATAATATTAGTAATGGGTATATCACGCAATCTCTGGCCAAACTATTTAAAAATGGCGGGGTTATTCAGGATACTCCGTCTTGCGCGTGCAATGATGACACAGTGAATAGTGACGATTCTCTCTGACCAATCAGCAGTCTGCCGTGTTTTTACGTCACATTTTAGTTATCGCCTCAGCTCGCTCAGAACCTTGCCGGAGGCGATACGAAAACAGTATCTGGAAGCAGGTACAGGTAAAACTTTTACACAGTGGAAAACCAAACAAAGGCGAGTCAAGTCGAGCTGGATCTGTGTAGTGGAAAGGCGCCATATGAGAAATATGTGTTTGAACATTCAAGCAGGAGATCCTATTCTAGTACAGCCCAAAAAACACCAAGGGCATAATAGGTCCTCTTTAATATACTCACCAGTCAAAAGTAAAAAAAAAAAAAAAAACTCATTTTTTCCAGTTTTTATTGAATTTTATTACAGCATGCCTCAAACCATCAGATTCATCTGTGAGTAAGAGCAAAGTAATTTATATTGAGCATTTTTTTTAGAGAATTTTTCAAATTTGATTTGCAGTATTTGATGAAATCATCAAAAGAAGCTCAACACGTGAAATGTAACCCATGAGTTAAATATTACCATTTGTATAAATGTTAATGCAAACACAGATACAAAAAGTCACACATTCCATCTTTAACGTTAAGTAGAAATATCTGACCTTGGAAGATGATGAAATGGAGTAGTAGCGGGCCTGCAGTCGAGGCAGAAGCTCACAGAGGTGGTCAATGGGGGGGCGCAACGATGGCAAATCCTCAAGAACAGCCAAAATATTCCTACTTGAGTCCAGCACCCAGCTCTGGTACAATGCCTGCAATATGACAACGGCAATGTCACAAATACTGTTAGCTATTGCGCAACAACATAATTACAATCTAGCCCACCCTGCATTTGCATCCAACAAGACACAGTACACGTCTTCGGTACGCTGAATAAACTGATTAGGCAAGGCAACAATCTATCACTTAATGAATCATCTGCTAATCATGTTTACCATTAAACATGAATTATATAAATGCCCCCCTGGGTTATTCAATCACATCCTCAATAAAAAGTCTGGTCCCACTTTATATTAAGTGGCTTTATGTACTATAAGAGACAATTTATATAGAGACATGTCACTTCCTCAATCCTCAATACAACTATATAGGGAAAACCCGTAACGCCAAAGATGGCGGTTGTATGCACATGTCCCGCCCCTCCCGCTGGAAAGCCAATCGTCTGCTTTTAACAGTCAAGCCGGGAAACATTTAAGCCTATCGTCTGGTTCCACTGACGCATGCGCACAGTTGAGGTTTGCGACAGCGGAGAAGAGAACCCTTGCGCATGCGTAGTGAAGTATAACCTGTGGGGAAAAAGGCGTTTTAAACCTTATTTTGGGGCAAAGTCATCAAACTTGTTCAGCGATTTTTATCAAATTTTACTGCTGTTTCTATACATGCAGTTTTTATGTCCTGGTGACCCGTGAAAGTGCAGTTCTGACTCTCTGCCCATTAATTTAGATAGGAACCTGGTCTTGTTAGTCCAAAATAGCTGCCCGGAGGCGTTGCCAAGATGGCGGCCGAGTGGCATGACTTGCCTAAAAGGACTTTGGTACTATGTACTTACTTCTAAAAATAAGTACAATGTACGTATTGTGTTCATGTTGTATTGTAAAACACATTGCTGCTATTGAGGTGTGATAAGGGTAAGGTTAGAGACAGGTGTGGTGATATGGGTAAGTTTAAGGGTGGGTTAAGGTGTAAGGAAAGGGTCAACAGTGTAATTACATGAATTAATTACAGCTGTAATTACATGCAGGCATTTTTAAAATATAAGTACAATGTAAAAACATGTACACACAATAAGTCCATCGTATCAAATTATTAATTCCAATGTTAGTACATAGTAGTTAAAGACACTTAATATAAAGTGGGACCAAAAGTCTGTAAGTTTGTGAGTTTTTTGTTGCGCATAGAGGGAGTTTTTTTTTTTAAATAAATCTATCGCAGTTTATGCGCATTTCTTCTTATCGAGAAAAGTTACTAATTATTAGAATTTATCCGCATTTGCCGCTTCCATTCAGCTGTGTTTTTATGCAATATCAAAATGTGCATAAAAATAGGTGGATGGAAACAGCTAGTGAAGCATGCACCACTTTTCAACAGCTGAACTGTTATTGGTAAGACTACAGCTCTACTATTATCATTTTACCACATATGTTCCAAAATGATTGACGTAAAACTGAGTGCAATTTATATTATGGTTTGCAAGCGAGTGACATTCTTATTGTGTGGTGAACTGTAAGCCATTTTATTTGATTTAGCTCAAGGTGTGACTTGACGCTTGACGCTTACTTTGCCCTCGGGTGAGGAGGAGGCCATTTTACGCATGTTCTCCTGATCTTTGGGGTCAGAGGCATATTGTGCCAGTTCATAAAGCACGTTTGTGCGTGGAGTATTCGTGATGTCCAGATAGTGAGTCAGGGCGCTGCGGTACGTGGTGGGGCAGGGGAAGGGGTGCTTCTTATTGGATTCCTCTGAAAAGAAATACACACACATATATATTTCAGCTATGTTGACAACTGGACAGACATGAATGAACTGTTCAAGTTGAACTTTTAAAGGTTAATGCCATACCATCAAGGTTGTTGAGGGAGATAACAGTGTCAAGGTCCACACCAAGGATATCACCAATCCTGTTCACTATGGCTGTGTCATTGATGGGATACACAGCAACATGGTCTCCTGATTCATATCTACACAAACATTTTAAAGGAGCAATCAGTAAGCAGATTAAAACTAACTGAAACTCATTTTTTTGCCATTAATAAAAAGGCTCCATTTAAAATGAAATACAAAAGAATCATTTGTATGCAACATTTTGAAAGCTAGTTACCGTCGTGCACACTGATTATCAAGCGAATGCACTTTCTGTACTCTCTTTACAAAGAAATGACCCCACAGGTCCATTTAGTCCATTAAAAATTAACAATTATTTGCTAATAGTCAAAATATTTTATTTATATGGCATTTGATTACTTATAATGTATAATGCATTATAAAGTTTCTCACATTGTAATGCATCACACCTATTTATAACCACATTTATAATTATATATTATAAATACTTGGGCAGTTGATGGATTTGTTAAATCACCATGTCAACGTCACAAAAGTATTTAGCATCAACTACCGCTAACCTATTCATGGTTACACATTTAAAGGGTCATGAAACCACACTTTTTTTAGATATTAACCCACATTATTGAGAAGAATGATATCACAAATTATTTGGACTATTAGGGGAAAGTGCTCTAAATTGCATTTTTAAAAGTTGAAGCAACATCACAGAATGAGATGTTAGTATTAAACTGGTACAAAGTGTGTTATTGATTATATGATTAATGTGGATTCTCTACATTATTCATGAGAGGGAATAACGTACAACTGATTTCCATCCATTGGACTCTTTTAAGTGTGCATACTCCATTTCATACTCCAAATGAAATATTTCATCCGGATAACAGCACATCGATCTGATCATGAATGCGAAGACACTTTGGAGTATAGAAGTCAATGATGAAAAATATAATTCAAAGAAGAATGGACGGAAAAGCAACTATGCCTTTATTCTCTGTAATGAATGCATTATAATGGACACACACACACACACACAAGAGTGTAGGACAGTTAATTATTACTAGCATTAAAGGGGTGATAAACTGAGAAATCAAATTTTCCCCGATCTTTTCACACATAAGAGGTGATTGTGCTATGAAAACAATGTGAGTTTCAGAACTCAAAACTTTTTAATTAGTTCAAAAACAGCTTTTAATGTGACCAAGCTCCGACTCGTTTTGTACTTCCTCCTCTTTATTACATATATAGATATGAATAGATCAGCTCAGGACTGCCTGCACAGACACCCATCAATGCCACTTCATCATCACCTCTTCGGCCCATGCACTGGGTTATGGTTACTGTTGTTTGGTTCATAATGTTTAAAGGTTAAACTCTGTTCCTGCTGTTTTAAAACAGGCCACTGAGCTTGTGCTGAAAAACATCCTGTAAGATCACACACAGTACCTGATTTTAGAGCCGGTGATGTCCAGCTCCAGGTGCATCAGATGTCTCTCGCCGCCCTTATTGAGCTTGTGGTTCACAGTGACTGGTGCCAGGAAAGGGTTCTTTGAATCGAAAGGCCTGTGAGAACACACAATGAATAACAGATAGTACACCAAGAACACTTGATAGGGTCAGGGTCAATTAAACAGGGCAAGAACGGCACCAGAAGTGAAACAAATTGACCCCAGACGTTTAAAAATGAGCTGGCAAAAATGTCACTCTTTGTGCATTAGTTTCCCCCCAGGGGCCGGTTTCACAAAACAGACTTTGACTATGGCTTAGATATAGTAGATAGTCAGACGTCAGATAGACATCTAAATCAGACCGTTGCACAAAGCACCCAAGACTCTTGACTATCTTAAGTAGGACTACACTGCAATGCATTCTGGGTAAAATAAGACACTTTTCAAAACAAAAAACATGGTGGATCGAGTAAGCGCATTCAACCGCTCAGTGCAGTTTACCCCAGCGGAAAATATGTGTTTGTTGGAGAAGTATAACAGTTACAAGGACATTTTACCTGGGAAATTTTAGACTTGTCTAACACTATAAACTAAAATAGCTTTGTGAAACCGGCCCCAGATCTATTTTATAGTATTCTATTCAATAATATTATATTATCATATTATAATAATCAAAATATTTCATATGTAGTCATGAGTTACAGATGTGTATTCACTCTCAGCAGGGATGTGATTGTGCGAGGGAAAAAAAGCAGGACATTTTTTAAGACCCGGCGTGAAGACCCTACCCTAGCGAATGAGACCATTGTTCAAAGTACTGAGCAATCATCCGTGCAGATGATTGACGTGTAGACTAGTTTAAACCCCCCAAAAATAAAAAAAAGTGTTGACCTTACCGTGACCTTATGTTATCTGTCAACTATCACTCAGTCACTATCACTTCAGCCAAACTCCCACCATGTTAGTAATTTACTGGAGTAACGTCAGCTAGACAGCTTAAGTCTCTCAACACAGTCTCTAACTTTACACTGTTTTCCACTTATTGCCATTGCAACAGCTAAAGACACTAGACACCAGGATTGGGTAGCGTTTGATGATTACGATTCTTATCAATTCCTAATTTCAATTCCTATAAGGTAAAAAAAAAAAAAACGAATATATATCATTCAAGTTTATTTTAAGTCTTATTGCAAAACATTTAATTGTAGCTGAATATCATGAAGGTTCAGAAACTAATCAGATGAAAAAAATAACACTGCACTTTATAAATAAAATATACATTACAAATATAGTTAGAAAAGTTATTCAGTCAAGAACGAGTGGATTTTTTCTTTATATTTTTTGTTTGATTAGTGTTCTTATAAAGACGGGAGCAGGGATATTAGGCTGCTGTCGGAAAACAGATTTGAATGGTTTAAAATCATATTGAAATGCTTACAAAGGAATCAATAAGAGGAAAAGAAATTTAAATTTTATAACAAATATCCGATTCCCGACCTCCTTTTTTCCATTACTGATCTGCCTGATACACGTGGGTCAGGATTTTTGGCTGAAATAACAGGAATTCCAGATTAATCCGGAAGAATCACATCCCGGCTCAGACGAAAGTGATTGAATTTGACCTTTAACAGCCATAATTGAAGAAAGCAAAATTACTTTGATGAATTGATTCAGCGGTTTTTGATTGCAAAGTAAACATATCATAATAAAAGTCATAAGTGACATGCCCCTGAAAAAATCCATTACATGGGCAAATATTGTCCTTTAATAAAAAAGTTTTCAAACTGTATTGCAGTCTATATTATATGCAAATAAAGTCATTTTTAATTATAAAGTATCAAATATTATGTCTGTACCCGATCAAATTAAGCAGAGCAGGAGTGCTTATTTTGTCGTCAAGGTTACGTGAGAGAGTAATGTAAACCTGTGGGAGGGGCCTAAGACAAAGCTTCTGTCTGGCTGATGGGTGAGAGAATGGTGCTTTACTCACGGCTTCTGGTTCTCAAAGCTCTTGAGCCGTCCCAGCTCTCCAGTGTAGATCTTATTCATGTTCAGATCGCTGTGTACCTTCAGCTCATACTGGCGGATGCTGAGAGACAGAGTGCGTGTGAGAGAGAGACAGCGTATAACACAGCCAATGTTACTTCACAAAACCAAGAGTTTTGTGACAAGCTATTCTTCAGTTTGTCTATGGAGCAGAGTTTTCTAGTCTGAAAAAGCCTATTAATTAAGCAGAGAAGGGCATGTTGAGCTCAGGTCACTGTGACCCACTAACAAAGAAGGAAAGACAAACAAAAGCTCCTGAAGAGATGGAAAGATCATTGAGGTTTCAGACCTGGATTCTTCACCAGTTGCTTCAACTCCAAAGTGTTCACAAACAGCTGGCCAGAACTGCTCCCTCCACGACACAAAATCCTCCTCGAGACTGAGAGAGAATCAATGACAAAAACATGTATTATTATGCTGCATTATGAACTTTTTTTTTAACATCAGCTGTTCTATGGGTTTGCTTCAGGACCCAGATGTTATATAGCAAACAGAGAACTTAACACAGTACCACAAATGTTACCATATGACAGTGAACAAAGAGTCTCATTCACTTATAACTGTGTGGATAATGAAGAGGTACAGGTATGACATCAGAACCCAGAAGACTAATTCACAGCTTGTTCCCTCGAGTTTTTCCAATGGGGTTTTTCAATTTATGATTAATATAAGGTCTATGGTAAACCGTGTTGTGCTAGTTACTAAGAAATAGTAACTAGTTACAGTTACTAGTTACTTCATTCAAAAAGTAACTCAATTACTTTGTTGATTACTTACACCAAAAAGTAATGCGTTACTGTTAAAAAAATCTTTAATGTTCCCATTAATGCCCTTTTATACGTTTCATTTCATATGGATTACATAAGCAGAGAGCAGTCTGTAGTCTTTTTTCTTTCGTTTTGAATTGTTCTGTTTAAAAGTAGACGTGTCTGTGAGGCAAGTATATATACTTATAAGCTGAGTTTTGGTTCATTTATGAGACGAGCTCCAGTTCACGCGCCGGCGCCTCCATTCCGTGATTATCTATCGTACGCTATATTTACTTCGTATTTATTAAATCCAGGCAATTGGTTGATGAAACATTGATTAAAATTAAGATACAATTAATACAAATCGAAATTCACTTTAAAGAAAGGTTTTGTGCTTTCTGTTTGATGTCTCTGCAAGTATTAAAGCATCTTTTAGTGCCGCTTTCAGAACGCGTCGTGTCCGTAACGGAGAACTGTCACGTCCATAACACTGTTTTTTCCTCATAAATGCGAACACTAAAAATAAAATAAAATGATATTTTGTTCTGTGGAGACTGAGAGCCAACCCTTCTTTATTCGGTGGGTAGTAGTTTGCCCAGTGTAATTCACATAATTACTAAACAATAATTATTTTAGGCCTATAAAATTCAGCCCGTATAAATGTGCATTTTCTAAGCTTAGAAAATGGACAAAATTCATTTGATTCTAATCATAATGTAACATTATTGTGAAATTGATTTATTTATAGGTTATTTGCTATTAGTATAGTAAAGCCTATGTTTTTATCCAACTAGGCTGTGTGTGGGCCTTATGTAAAATACGGGACAAATCGCGTCCCTTATTGATTTGATACGGACACGTCATTTTACTTGTAAATACGGGACAATTCCGTATTTTAAGGGACGTGTGGCAACCCAACCACCAACAATGCGTCGCTGCTGTAAACAGGTTAGGCTGTAGGCTACACTTCAGCCAAAATTAAATAATTTAAAAAAGTAACGGACAAACGCACCATATGGTAACGGTAACGGAGTTAATTTATTTAAAAAGTAAATGCGTTACAGTATGAGTTACTGTCAAAAGTAACTGCGTTACAGTACCGCGTTACTGCCCAACACTGGTGGTAAATATAATTTGACGTTACTTTGACGTTTTGTTCTACAACGTACACTGCACACATCCGCACCCCAAATTATCTTATCTAGTTCTCACTTCTCAGTTCTCGCGCGTGCGTCGAGGCGCTTGTGAACTCACTGGAGGCCCACAGAAGAATATGAATAGTTGAATAAAGTTGTTATTTTAGTTTTTTTTGCGCCCAAAAAGTATTCTCGCCACTTGATAAACTTAAGGTTGAGCCACTGTAGTCACTTGGACTATTTTAACAATGTGTTTACTAACTTTTCTGGACCGGCAAATTGAATTGCCTAAAAGCCTATGAAGCAGTGAGACAGCTCTCAGAATTCATCAAAAATATCTTAATTTGTGCTCCGAAGATGAACGAACGTCTTACGGGTCTGGAACAACATGAGGGAGAGTAATTACTGACAGAATTTACATTTTTGGGTGAACTATCCCTTTAAAGTGGAGTTTGGTGTCACTGTGCCACTGTTTGGTGGCACTGTGATCAGGATAGATCATGGTCCCCACACTCACAAAAATGATATTTTCACAAAAATCATACTATTATCACTATTATTTATTTCTCAACTTCAAAATAACAAGGAATGTTGTGTTTGGCATTAAATGTAGTGGGAAAAGATGGAAGACATGTTTTCTTTTATAATGTAGAGAAGTAAAACTTTTCCCAAATTGAAAATACTCTGATGACGTAAAAACACATGAAAAGTGCAGTGAGAGGGTTTAAATACTTTCATACTATCCACTTTTGGAGTCTCATTGATTTCTCACATTGATCTTGGTCAGGCACATTTTCAAAGTGAGCATTATAATCAGACAGAGGTGTTTAAAGTAGGCACTCACTTTCCATCATCATCTCCCATTCCCAGGTCAAAGATCCTCTGCGCTCCCAGCTCTGCTAGCCTCTTGTCCACATACTTTCCCGTGGCGTTATAGTGCTCATATGTCTTATTGCCCAGTGCAAACACCTTAAAAATAAGTTTTAGAAATGATTTATAGAAATAGATGAATATTAATTGTTTTATACTGTATTTTCATTACAATCCTGACTTCATTTACACCTGGTATTAAGATCACAAGTAGCCAGCGCGAAATACAAGTGTTAATGTGGACCAAAACCTTTTGAATTGAAACCACACACGGAACTAGTCAGAAACGTACGTGATTACACTTCATTTGTAGTGTTATTTTTCGCAGATCGAAAGATTTAGTTTGAACTTTTTTTGTGGTTTAACAACATTGATGTATGTAGTCACAGAATCAGAGATCCTGCTTTTGAAATCGGATCAAAAGTTCATCACAGGAGACACATTTAAGGGCGAATACTATAACCTTTCATTTAAAAAGTTGTGTTTTGTCATGGACAGACAAATTAAATGAATATCTTTTAATCCTATTTCTTTAATCCCTGGACTCTTTGCCACTGCATCCTCTGGCTTCCTTAGTTGGAAACACGTAATATTCAACAATATTATTGATCTGCCTGTACTGACGCTGCTGTATGAGAACTGAACTGAGCTGGAAGATGACTGTTTTTTGCAGAAATGCTTTATAGATGAAATGAACTAATTTAATAATTGATGATCTTTACAACAGAACTGAATCAACACTGAGCTGACTTCAGCTGAACAACAGCCGAAATGCATAATTTTCCTATTAATAAGTATTATATTACATTAGTTAAATTTAAAGTCCAAAGGCTTACACATTTAGAAAAAATATGTTTACATCACATTTCTATTAATTTTCCAAGGAATTATGCGATGATTGTGATCTGGGGAGGTTTGAGCAATCTCTCCCGTCTCACTCCACTGCTATCCTTTCAGCCAGAGCAACAGAGGCCGCTCATGAGAAGAAAACACAAGCTATTAGTTATACAAATTAACCGGACTGCATATTTTGTATGACATATGGGGATGCATTAGTCTGGTAAACAACAAAGGAACATGGAGGGAAGAGACAGAAAAAACATGAAACCAAATAAATACAGGATTATAATCATATTTGATTTGTCTACGTTCTTCAAGCGGTCTCTGGTATTTTCCATAAACGTGTATTTATTATCGCAATGGTTAGCATAAGTAGCCTTTAGCATAGCATATAAATATATTTCTGCCTCATACAGTGTTTAGAATCCCCATCGGATCGCAAGGAAGTTATTAGCACGCTCACTTTCGGCAGAACAGTGGAAACATGGCTATTGAGTTCAAAATAACTGGAAGCAGATGACACTGGAATCAGGCACATTTAATTTACAAATTGCCATGCCCACTTTAAAAGTAAAGTGGATACAAGAGTAAAATAACAGTATATGGGTTTGGAATGATATGAAGAAGAGTAAATGAAAGACTTTTCATTTTGGGTGAACCATTCCTTTAAATCCACTTATGCAGAAGTTAAAAATTCATATTTGTAGTTTGTACTTCTGCTAAATCTGTGGGCAAATATCTTTTCTTAGTTTTTTTTTTAAACCAGTGATTATGTTGAGTCACTGAACTTTGCACAATTTCTGTGTAGTATTCATGGAGTAAGCCGTCCGAGACATTGGCTTGTAGAAGTATGACACAGCATATTCCCCAGAATCACTTCTGCTCTGCTGCACTGTGTCATGGGTCTTGTTTGTTCAAATAAGCATTGGTTGGAAAGTACCTAAAGTATTGGAAATACATTTTTGTTAAAGTGTAAAAAGCTTGTGTATAACAAAGTGCTTTGACAACTGTTAAGCTAAAAAGCTCAGAGCATATAACTAATAAACTGAACCTGACAGGAGGAAGTCGGTGTAAATCTTGAAATTGGTGTGATGAGGAACTCACTGTGTATTTAACTCCACTGAGGTCAGCATCGCCCTCCTGTAGCCAATCATAGAAGTCTTGAGCATTATCAGTGGGGTCGCCCTCTCCATACGTGGCCATGCAGAAGATCGCTAAAGAGTTGTCAATCTCAGCCAGACGAGAGAGCTCACCCTGGAAATAAAAGTGTGTGTACACAAACACAAAAGGGAAAGGGAAAAAAAGAGCTTGTTGAAGATAAGACAAATATCATCCCACAGATGAAATAATGTTTGTGAAGTGCAATGATTAAATCTAGCACTGACAGAGACATCATATGCATTACCATTTCGTATTCCTCTGGGTCCGCTGCCATCCCCTTCATGCCGTAGCGATGAGCATCTTTTGCAAGTCTATTGGAAAACTCTTCAGCTGTGCCCGTCTGTGAGCCGTAAAACACGACAATGTTCCTGCCCTGGAAGGTCATGTTAAAAGTCATTATGTATTTCCATGCCTATCCCAAAAGAAAATATTATGTTCTTGTAACATAATTTGCACTTCATTGACTTTAAAAAGGCTTATTTTTACATCCTGCAAGTTAAGTCAAGTCAAGTGTATTTATATAGCGCTTTTCACAATATAAATTGCATCAAAGCAGCTTCACAATATCAATCAAATAACATAACAATGCTTGTTTCTTAGTGAAAAAACATCCACGTTTGGTAGGACTGATCAATGGTATTAATGCCTGGTTAATTCATTTGAATATCCCCAACTGAGCAAGCCAAAGGCAACAGTGGCAAGGAACCGAAAAACTCCATCAAGTGACCTACTGGTGTCCTAAAACTCCATCAAGTGACCTACTGGTGTCCTAAAACTCCATCAAGTGACCTACTGGTGTCCTAAAACTCCATCAAGTGACCTACTGGTGTCCTAAAACTCCATCAGGTACTGGAGAAAAAAAAACCTTAGGAGAACCCAAAGTCAGCATATGTTGAAAAACTAAACAGACTAACCCTCAGGACGTTTGGTGGAGAGCCAATAATCAGTTCAATTCAAAAACATTATCAGGTTAGCCTGTTAGCTGTCTTCCCTCCCCATAATGTGCAAGCTTTTTCTTCCATATTGTTATGTTTTTTGAGATTGCACACCTGATATTTTTGGACTTTAATAGAAACTGAGATGTCCCATATCTGCTGTTGTGTCTAGACCATAGACTGTAAACAAATATGGACGTAGTGTCTGTGACGTCAAGAGCATTTTTGAAGCCCAAAGTGGGCGGAGGTGAACTCTTTCATAGTTAAAAAAAATCTCTGAAAACCACACTCAACCCGGAGATTGTAAAATTCTCGCAAAGGTTTTAGGTGTCGCCCAGCCCACTGTTAGCGACATTGTGTGCTCATATTCCAGAAGGGCACTGTAGACTAGGAATTAAGCCTTTTCCCCGTTATTATTCGATTCACGGGACCGGACACCAGTTATCTTGCCAAGAAAGATCTTTATTCTTATATGTCAGGAGAGAAATTTGAGACGATGTTGTATTCATGCCAGGTCTATGCGTTTCCGTGTTTCTCTGCTGTAGTAAAGTAAGGATTGAGCTTTATACACAACTGAGCGACTTTCAACTTCCTTGTAAGGTACAAAACATGTTGCTTATGTTTACAAATGAAATGTATGCCTCATGCTTACACATGGTACAATCCACTATTCCTCTGAGTATATTAATGGTACATTTGCATCAGTTGAAACATTCCTTTCCTTGTAAAGAACATGTACACATTTAATGTATCATCATCATTGGATATCTTTCAGCATTGGATCATCAACATCTCTGCTCAGTGAACGTGGCATTGCACACATAACTCTACCAGCTCCCTTCCCTGTGTCTAAAACATGCTCCCTAAACACGTCTCATTGCAATCTATAGTCTACTCATACATTTTAAACTTCATAAGATAATACAACTGATTATGAATACTAATAAAGAATAATAATAGAGATAGATTATATTAAATAATGAAATTATATTAAAAGATGCAATTTTAGTCTTCAGGCACGGCACACCCTGTGGCTGGTACACCAAGGCAATGACATCCACAATCCAGAGGGCCAAACAATGCTTGAAAACAGCCTTCCCTTTCGGCTGTCCCCCAATACAGAGAAAGAGTCCAATACATGCTGTCCCCCAATACAGAGAAAGAGCCGCTCCTGATGCTCTCCGTGAAGACAGAGTAAAGGGCAAGTACTGTCACAGCAACGATAGGCCTCTTCTCGAGGCACCGCCTGCAAGATCACCACTAGATCCCTGAAAGGGGTAGTGGGAACTTTGAGCACGTAGCCTGGTCAAGGTCATGTGAGAGTGTGCCGGACCGAACTGAAGCACTAAGGGCTCAAAAGGAGCTTTCTGTAGACTACAGAGAGGTCCCATGAGGGAATAAGGCACGGTCTTGGAGGATTTAACCTCTGCCTCCTCTGAGGAACCTGATTATCCGGTTTATGCTTCCTTAAAGATCTACCATCCCCTGTATCGTGATGTGGACTCTAATTTGAAGAAACATGTTAAGGTAAATTTCAGATTTCTACTTCCTAAATGATCTGTTAATAGGCTAGCTAAGTGGTTCCCAAATTAGAGTCCACGCCCCCCTTAGGGGGTGCCAGAGTTGCACAAAAAATGCATTGCAATCATTTCCCAAAATGTAATTCGTGTGGAAATATTAGAAGTCTGTAAACGGGGCGCTAACAGAGGCCAGAGACGGGACACGCTGAAGACGGGCGCAAAGAGGAGAGCAGAGAAAACACTGTCCCAGGCGGAGCAAGATCACCGTTGAGATCCTCTGAATATTGGAAGAAATGTCTTCGTATTAAGTTGGGGTGGGGGTTTATATTAATGCATTTCTGAAGGGAACTGACTGACTCCACTAAAGTTTCGATGACCTTTTCTTTTCATATATACCTTCGTATTCTGAAACTTAAAGGATATTTTTATAGTTTCTCAATTCACGACCCCTTTAAAGATCTGTTTGAGGGCCTGTTTTGTCTGATCATTTTAACATATTAAACTCTACAGGAGTAGAGGAGATTAAGGGTCTTACCGTTTTCTTCATTTTGTCAATAAAACTGGTGTCCCTTGTTGTTGGAGTCCTACAAAACACAGACAACCAGAAGTCATACAACAGAATGGATCACAGCAAGTATATTATAAATGATTATGTATACAAATATGGCCAATAAATAAAAAAGTAAAGGAACAAATATTGTTGAGTTTAAGCCCTCCTGAAAACACTGTGAATCCATGTATGCCCATTAACAACAGACAGCAGAACCAAATCCCAAAAGACCACATTGATCTGGAATTTATTGTCATTTAAACCGAAAATGACATTTAAACTTATTGTCAAATTTTGAGAAATATTTGGGGTCTATTCAAGATTCAGGATTATTTTTTGAATCTCATTACAGTGGCTAAGTGCTCATTTGCACACTCAATATCCGAGCAACATCACGTCTGAAGCAACATCACCAATTATTACAGCAGTTGTATTAACGAGTTCACATGGCATGATGTTTTAACCTAAAAAAATGTTATTATGGCAGACAGGCAAAACTGAAATGGAAATTAATATCTTTTTTCTTTTAAATTTGATATTAAGGAAAAACTTTTTTTTTTTTACTGCAAATTTTTATTTGAGTGTTATACATTTATTAATATATAGCCTAAGATGAACGTAAAATACAAAATAATTAGTTAAAAGTAAATGTAAAAGAATGAATAAAATAACTATACAAAAGTTAAACAAAATTATTGAAGAAACAGAAGAACAGAATAATAATAATAGTAATTTCAGAGTAATAACATATAACCAGCACACGATCATCTTATTCAACTTTCATCCACCTGTATTTACACTTATGAACCTTGACACTGAGATTCAGGAACGGAGCACTTTGTGAGTGTTTACAATCGTCATTCAGAAGAACCCTTGCCTTCATCTTTCCATCAACACACACACACACACACACACACTCAAAACAATTGTTCAACGGTCCAAGAGAGTGCAGTGAATGGAGAAAGCGTGAGAGACTTTTCACTGTGTAAAAACTCTGGGCTCATGGCCAACTATTGCACAAGCATGTGAATAGTGTGATTTAATGTGTGAAAACTACAGTTTTAACTCCAGTGTTTTAAATATATTATTGTCTATTCAACAAGAAAATGCTTTTGCACTTTCATTAATCCTGGAATAAAATCATCAGTACTTTTGGCCATCAAATATGATATGGGATAACGTTACATGTAAATCTATGGAGCAATGATGATATGTAAAGAAATCAAAGCTTGTACTAGCAGTCATATAGCAGTCTGTTATATAATAAAAACAGCTCTATCAACCAAGCTGCAAAATACACACACATGTGCCTTACTTACTCAGGACCAAGACTGAAATACACTGGGTAAGATGTGTGAAGTTTTAAAGGTTACATCTTCGCCTCTCCGCTTTGGGTGTCATGTTGACTTCAAGAGACCCGGAGTGACTAACGTTATCACACTAAACACTCACCTGTCTAATGCAGCCAGCCGGTCCTCCGGTAGGGAAAACACACACCCCATGGTGACAAGAAGCACGTCCAAGAAAGCTGACGTCAAGACAAACTCGTCGACAAACCATTAACTAAATCACATGCTGGAAAAACAAGGCACCGCTATGGGTAAGAGAAGGAACATCTGTTGTACATGCTGGAGAATCAGAGGCTTCCTGCTCACACCGACTGAGAGAAGATGAGAGAAGGAGACACAAGACCAGAGCGCTGATAAACAGAGCAAAAAAACCCTAATGAGGACCTGAAGGAGAGCTTGAATGTGATTGTGTGTGTGAAGGAGTTATCCCAGAATAAAGCAGCATTCCTGACACAGCTCGTGAGAGGCTTTTACGCCGTCCCTCCTCCATCACGAAGGTCTGCAGACGGACACAGCCATTGACTCTCTGAACCAGCCTCATGTCAACAGGGTTCAGTGCTCATATCCTGCAGACTATACACTATATACATATCCTGTTCACTACGGTCTCAAACACGAGCACCAGCAACATCTGGACACAACAAAACAGGACTGTGATGAAATCCAAAGAGTGAGCAGCAAACCTGAAGCATTCGGACATGCCAAAACTCATGCAAACACAAAGAGAACTGGCCAAGACCAAGGTCTGTTAGTTTCTTATTGTTCTTCATGCTCTCATCATCCCGGAGAGAAAGACGCACACAAACGCCAGAACAATCCTGTAGCCGTAGCAACCGCTTTGAAAATGACAGTTGGTTTTGAAGACAGCGAATGAGTGCGGTCGGCCCCTCCCTCCAGAGAACAGGATCGCCATGGCAACCACAGCTATCATAAAAGCTGCTGGATCCCCCAGTGACAGGCCAGGCACAGAGTGCAGCGAGACAAATAGGAAATGGTTTCCACATATATGACGGAGAGAGAGAGAGAGAGAGAGAGAGAGAGAGAGAGAGAGAGAGAGAGAGAGAGAGAGAGAGAGAGAGAGAGAGAGAGAGAGAGAGAGAGAGAGAGAGAAAATAGGGTGAACATAATGGAGGGCTTGTGTTCTGCCTCAACTTTCCACCTTTGGAAAGCTCAGAGAAAGGCTTGGCTGGCCTTGCCAAATACAACCTCCAATTGACATAAGACACTGAAAAGATATACATACTTTCATAAGCACAACATTAAAGAAATATAACAGAGAGAGAGAGAGAGAGAGATTAAGGCTTTTAAGACCTGAAGAAATAGAAATTCGTGCTGTAAATTAGGGATGAGCAATATTGACGACAAAAATTATTTCTCGATATTTTCACTTTTTTTGTTGATAATAATTGGATGATATTTTGCCGAGTGTGTTTTTGTGCTGATACAGTGGCTGGTTTAGGCCTGTTGAGACTCTTTTTAGATGTATGCATCACCTTTTATATCAAATTCTAACATTTAAATTTAAATACATTTAAATAATAACAGTTTAGGGCTGTTACCAATCAAATGAAATCATTATCAACAAAAATCCATCTTTGCAGCGCAGAGGAGACACAGAAGTGGCATTAATACATTTACACTGCATTTACAATCGCATAAATAATGCTATGAGATTGTTTTTTAGTTCAATATTTAAATAAGAAATGATTTCTAATTTTAACTTTTTAATTAAAGAGTACTTTAAATGTGAAACTGAAACCGCCAGTAGGTGGCAGCAAGTCACGAGTGAGTCTTAGGGCCCTATCATACACCAGAAGCAATGCAGCTCCAGGCGCGACAAGTGTTTTCTGCTAGTTTCAGCCTGACGCAGTTTTCATTTACAAGTCCTATTAGTTGTTCAAATAGCAAATGCATTTGCGCCCATTTGTGTGCCCATGGGCTGTTGGTCTGAAAACAAGGTGTGTGTTCAAGCGCATTGTTGGTGCGTTGCTATTTTGAGGCACTGAAATAGACCAACAAACGCCATTGACAAACTGGAACCTGTCAATGGCGCAGTATTTTTTTTTTCTTTAAAGAGCGCGTTAGTAATATGAGCCTATAGGCGTGTGCACAACAACGCGCATACACTCTGCTTATTGTAGCAGCACACAAACTGGCCAAATATAAAAAAATAAAAGGATTACAATGTAAAAGATTATTATTGTGTAGATAAAGATATGGTGTAATCCGGCTCGTCCCGTAGATGGTCTTCAACCTCGTGCACGAGTGGATCCTGTTCCTCTCTGGAGACGCGCTCAGTCTTTCTGCTGGCAAGTCCCGTCATGTAAATAGCGAATCCGCCATGGCACGAGCACAACTGGCTTTAAAAGGGAATGGGAGATGAGACTCTGATCGGTTATTGCACGTTACATCCAAAAACGCACCCATTACTCATTAAGAAAATAGAGACGACCCTTTTAGACCATGCGCTGGCATTCCCGTCGTTGAAAGTGGATTCGGACACACCCTAATTTTACCAGACACGCATGGATTTTACCACATTTTACCATCCGCTTCACCACACTTTACCATGCGCTTCACCACACTTTACACTTTACCATGCGCTTCACCACACTTTACCATGCGCTTCACCACACTTTACCATGCGCTTTATCACACTTTACACTTTACCATGCGCTTCACCACACTTTACCATGCGCTTCACCACACTTTACCATGCGCTTCACCACACTTTACCATGCGCTTCACCACACTTTACACTTTACCATGCGCTTCACCACACTTTACCATGCGCTTCACCACACTTTACCATGCGCTTCACCACACTTTACCATGCGCTTCACCATGCGCTTCACCACACTTTACCATGCGCTTCACCACACTTTACCATGCGCTTCACCACACTTTACCATGCGCTTCACCACACTTTACCATGCGCTTCACCACACTTTACCATGGGCTTCACCACACTTTACCATGCGCTTCACCACACTTTACCATGCGCTTCACCACACTTTACCATGCGCTTCACCACACTTTACCATGCGCTTTATCACACTTTACACTCTACCATGTGCTTCACCACACTTTACACTTTACCATGCGCTTCACCACACTTTACACTTTACCATGGTTTCAGTTCGAAATGTTAATTGACGAAATAAAGGAAAAACAAACAATATTGAAAAAATTGTGTCTAAAGTGTAACTCACAATGTTAACTTCATTTAACTTTTGTATAAAACAAATATACATTTGCAGTCGTGCTGATATTTTGGGAAAACGGCACTCTTGCTCGGGTGATATTGTAATATAACTACATCATATGATATAAATATAAGATGTATATGTACGCTAATTAGATTTTAAATTTGGTAAAGATTTAGATATGTCTAAGTCAAAATGTCATCTAAAATTGAAGATCTTTTAAAAGTAAAATGAGACTTTTAAAGCCTTGAATTTTACAAATCTAATTTAATACTTTTCAAGACTTTAAGGAAACCCTGTCATTTCATAGAAAACTAGTACTAATTATAATATTTATTGTATATTTTATTGCATAAAAGATTGTTTAATTTTTGACAATAGAACTGTAGTGACTCGACTGATTAGTAGAATTAGTCACATTATATCCTTTATCCGACTGATGATATGTATTGCTTATTATAAATAACTATCAATTTAATTGAAATGAAAATAAAGCACTTTAAAGAATGAAATTGTACATTCATGAACATTGAAATACATTTTCATAATTTTTTACAATTCAACTTTGTCAGTATTTGTGGGGACACTACTGATGTTTACATGCACAACTTTTATTTCAACCGGAATGACTTCATTCCGATTGATGAACCCAAACGTAGGGCTTACATAAACGCTAATAAAGTGATCGGGTTAATGTGCACGCTTATGGCACAAGCTTTAAATCGGAAGTGATTTTTTTTTTTACATGCACACATATGAGTTTCCAGCTGTTTGCACATACTATTCTACATCATTCTCCTATGATGCCTATTTTCTTTGGTTTTGGGTCCTACTTAGGAGACAACGAGCACATGTTATGCAGTGCTGCTTAAATGAATCAAACAGTAAAAATGCCCGTCCTGCACCCACAATAAATGGTAAATGGACTGCATTTATATAGCGCTTTCACAGACCCAATGGCCACCAAAGCACGTTACATTTTGCCTCACATTCACCCATTCACACACCGACGTGTCTTGTTAAGTGTCTTGGGATGAGAGTATGAAGTGAGGAGGACTGATGGGACATTGTCCTGCACTCTGAGAATTTGAGAATGACATGACAGTAATTTATGTCACTTCATTCAGCAGCAACACCTTGCGTCATACGACATTTCTACAGTACGGCATTGCACATGCGCAGTACTTTCCAGTTTCAGCTTTCAACCCGATCAAGTGTTTAGGCCTGCGTGTTCTCTCGATCAGATTACAAAAGGTTTAAACCAGCCCTTTCAATACGAATGAAAGTTTACTGGGATTTGGACGATTCATTATGATTGAGTGACGTGTTTTCATGAGTATGTGCTACTAGTAGATTATCAGGGTCCATTTAAACGCAGCTATTGATGAAAACAGTACTTTTGATCACACTTGAGGCCAGATGTACTATCAGCTTGCACCAACCCAAACCCTCTTTTTGGTGTTAGAAAACTACTGTCAGGATTTACTAAACACACACAGTGAAAGATTAGCACTGAAAGGCGTGGACAGTTGTTTATGCGGCTGATCTTATTGCAAAAGCATTTGTAAGTTTCCCTTTCAGACGCAAAATAGATGGGAGAGTATTTAAATGAATCACGCAATGTGATTTACCGAGGTTTGCTCTCGTCAACTGGTGTTTCGCCATTACGAAAAGCCCAAGAAAACAAGTCTTGGCCCGTTTAGCACTCGACATGCTGTGATAGTTGCTGTGAAAAGAGGAAGAGCAAGGAACGGAGAGCTTGTGATCGAAGGGACAGACGTTTCTCCGCTAGTGCTCGTTTATTTGGAACGCCAGATGAAGATGTTACACGAACATATGATTTTCCCAGCCACATTATTTTTAATTTGCTATGCTTGTGTTGTTAGATTACCCTTTACCCTAGATTTGTGACCCTACAATATTTTGCGCTGCTCCTGGTAGATGAGATGCTGAGTCGGTGCTTAAATACTCATTGTCAGTAGATCAAGCACAGAACTTTCCACTCTCATCTGCGCTTTTATGGGATTATGGTCTCACGCTAATGTGCCCTGTTTAGTAAATCTGGCCCATGATCTCTCTCTCTGTCTCACACACACACACAACTTTTAGCAACATGGACTAGCTCAGAATTGAGTCTTGGAATAGAATCAAGTCGATTAAAAAATGTGACTGTATGACTTCTCTTTCATAAAAATAAAAGCTCTTCTGCGCATTTTTAAAAACAACTAATGGCCATTTAAACTTCCACTTGTTTCTGCTTCTTCTTCACCTGTGTTTTGATCTGGAGACACTGGGCATAATATCGCCCCCTAACGTATAACAGTGAAAACACGTAAAGTCATAAAAACTCGAAAATGGCTGATTTATATGATATTTGCTACTCCTGTCTCGTGTGCTTTATAGCAACTTACTAAAGGTGCTTGACTTGACTTACTAAGTCCTGACAGATACCACAAATTGGCAACGAAGAATAGGGTTTTTCCCCCGCTATCGTTGGTCAAGAAGACGGCTGTTGCTAACGTGCCTTGTCCAATTTTTTTCCTGCCTTTCCCAGTTGAGCCTGCTATGCCATTCATCAAATGGCTGCAGATTTTTGAAAATTATCTGCGGGTTATTGATGCAGGGGAAGCTTGGCCGGACGAAAGACAGAGATCTGTCCTGCTTCACTGCCTTATCACAGAGGGACAACAGATTTTATACTCATTGCCCAACACAGACACGACGTATAAGATGCAGAGGATGCATTGAAAACCTACTTCGTGCCAAAAGCTAACATAGTAGCTGACCGCCACGCCTTCCCTAAACGCTGTCAGGCGCCTCACAAGACAAGACAACAAGTATGTTGTTGCTTTGCGAGAGCTTGTTTTTCATGCGAGTTTGGTGCCAGTACTGATGAAATGATTCACAATCAGTTAGTAGAGTCAAGTCAAGTCAAGTGTATTTATATAGCGCTTTTCACAATATAAATTGCATCAAAGCAGCTTCACAGTATCAATCAAATAACATAACAATGCTTGTTTCTTAGTGAAAAAAACATCCACATTTGGTAGGGCTGATCAATGGTATTAATGCCTGGTTAATTAATTTGAATATCCCCAACTGAGCAAGCCAAAGGCAACAGTGGCAAGGAACCGAAAAACTCCATCAAGTGACCTACTGGTGTCCTAAAACTCCATCAAGTGACCTACTGGTGTCCTACAACTCCATCAGGTGACCTACTGGTGTCCTAAAACTCCATCAAGTGACCTACTGGTGCACTGTAAAACTCCATCAAGTGACCTACTGGTGTCCTAAAACTCCATCAGGTGACTTAATGGAGAGAAAAAAACCTTGGGAGAACCCAGACTCAGTCGGGGGCCAGTTCTCCTCTGGCGTTTATGAACTAGAGGTCGGATTTACATTAACTGTAATTTGATACAGAATTTTGTTTTATTTTATCACTTCGGGGTTGGGTACACGAACCGGAACATTCAGTCTGAATATTCAGCTTGTACTAGCATAACAACCACAGTGTGTACTGTATCTACTTCTGACTTGTGGTGGATTTGGTGGTTGACACTGGGTCTTCTGTATCTATCCTGCCCTACATCACTAACACAGTTTCACGTTCTTCACGCCTTCTGGATGAAGATACAGAGCAGAGACTGCGCAGCGAGTTGAGTTTACAGAGTTAAAGGTGCTATAAGCAATGCCACGCGTTTTTTAGTCCAAAACATTTTTTGTCACATACAGCAAACATCTCCTCACTATCCGCTGGCTGCCTGTCCCCTGAACACACTGTAAAAAGACGCGGTCTCTGCAGACACCCCAGGCTCCACAAACGGCAACAAAAACAAACTGGGCTAACCCGCTAGGGGTGTCGAAATTAATCGTTTCTACGGTGCATCGCGAGACAGGGACGATTCGGTATCGGTTCAGTAATAGACCATAACCGATTATAATGTACTGACGCTTTTCTGACGTCATTTATCGCGTATGTGCTTTGTCGCAGTAGCATACACTGACAGAGGGAAACGAGACGCGAGTGCGAGTAATTAAACATGCTCCAACTACTTTAAAAGCCTATATCTGGGCACATATGGCTTTTATGAACAACCTGGTAAGCAGACCTGGAGAAGACACGTACGCGCTGTGTGCGCTTATGTCACGCACTAATAGAATATTCAGGAGCTAATACCACTAACTTGATAAACCACGTTAGCCGTGTTCACCCGAGCTGTAACGTCTGCAGAGTCTGAATGCTTTAGAGTAAGATGAGCTCCGTCGCCCGAATCCACAGCCAAAAACATCATCCACCCGCACTAATAATGTTCTCTGATTTAAGCATCCGCACCCGATGGTCAAATTACAATTATTCTGTGTTGTTACGCGTGATTATAAATGGATGATCGTCACCTTCAACACGGACTCGGCGACGGTTGATGGTATCTGGTAACATAATACACTGATGAATGAGCGCTGCTTTTAAATGCACATTTCTTTCAAACAAAATTGATTTGACAGAATTTAATTTTCTTGATGGCATAAACAGGCGTTACTCCCTTGAAACTTAAACTGGAATGTCACTCCGACTTCCTGAACAGGCGAACATGCACACACACGCGCGCGCACGCACACATCACTTTGAAGTTAAATTGAAAATTGAGGATGCGGTGCATCGCAATGCATCGAGATATCGAATTGAACTGAATCGATGACATGATAATCGTAATCGAACTGAACTGTGAGACCAGTGTAGGTTCACACCCCTATAACCCGCACCACGAAACATAAACTGTTCCAGCCAATAACCGATAAAAAGGATTTGGGGGTGGGGTTTGGGGGGGTGAGTGCGTGGATGTGGAGGAGGGAGGGTCGAGCTAGCCTCCGTTTTGTTTGACAATACTTTGAACGTCAACAAGAAGTGACGTCACCCGACATCGCTTAGAGCACCTTTAAGTAAACTGGAGAAGAGAAAATTAAGAAACGAGCACATGCACACTTTGGTCAGAGCGGTAACAGTACGATTACGATTACGATTTACGACATGCCTTTTTATTGCGATTTTATTACAATCGGCGTATGCAATAGTTGAATGTGAATATGGTTACTACGATTATGAGCTTAATCGCATTAGTATAATTGCAATATTGCCAAAATCCCATTATAAATCGCATTATGAGGGTGCATGTAAACGCAGCTATAGACTGGGAAAAGGTTCACAGGAGGAGAGGTAATACCTTCAACACACTGTGATTGGCTTATCACGCTATCACTATAGTTTTATTTTCATATTGCCAGTGTCACGCATCATATTGATAGTGTCATATGCATTTAACTGTTTAAACATCAAATACTTGAGACTTATTGGAAACAAATCTTAGATGAAAAAGGATGGTCATTATAAAAGTATTAAAATTGCATGGTATGTTTATTAAAGTATTTAAGAAACATCATATTAGATTGATTGTTTGCATCAGTAATGTTTTCAGAATTCTTCCTCCAGTGAGAACTCATGTCTAGTCCTCACTATAACATTTTAGTAGGTCTGGTATACTACCTCAAAATGGTGCAAGCTAAATATTTTATTTAAACTTTTAATTTATTTTTTTATATATTTGCATACAGCCTTCTGTCCATTGGTAACAAGTGGGAATGCTTTGCAGAAATACAAATGTTTGAATTAAAAATGTTCAAGGTTTGCTACTATTCTGAATGATTGGCTGAATTGTTATATGACTGAGAAATTATTAGGCTATTATTTACTGTACCATTTATGGAATTTATTGATTTTTTTTTTTAATGCAAGCCAACTGCATTCCTGTCTGTCTCTTAAACCAGGTGATGAATGGGAGAGAGATAATGAAGCACAAAGCGTGTCCTTCAACCATGAGAAAGTTCTACAGTTTGTTATCTCTCTTGAAAAGCTCAGGAGTGACTATAATGTCTGACATTGAGGAAGACCTTTGCCAATGACATTACCCAAGGCTATCAAGCAATAACAATTCCCTGCAACTCCTGCGTCAGCAGAATGAAGTACAGCGTTTTAGCAGGAAGACTACAATGATAAGAGTCAATTTCATTTCTAAAAATACTTATTTTGTCCGAGTTATTCCTAAAATGCTGAGAAAAATAAGAAAATAAGGCCTATTCACATTGCATGGTGGCCAGCAAAAAGCCTCTCATTTTTGTGAGAGTGACAGAAATTGAAAATTACAACTGGATAATATTATACTGTCTGAACAGTCTGTTTTTTTTGTAATGACTTAATCAAAAATAAATAGCAAAAATTAGTACAACACATACTACCATGATGTGCCCACGGTTGCACTTTACAATTGAAATAATTCTCATTACGATAGCTTTACAATAAAAAAAAAAAACATAATTATCTTAAAAATAAGCTTCATTACCTGTATACAAAAAAAAATTCTTTATATTTTGTGGTGAAATATGACCCAACAGTCACACAATCACCTGTTTAAAAAAAAAAAATATATATATATAAATATATCGAAGATTTCTAACAAGTGAAGGTTTGTCCAATTGTCCATTCTAACGTTCTCTACTCCTCATCTGGACAGCAGGGTGGAGAAACCGTACATGACGCATTTCGATGAACGTGTCAGTACTCACGTAATCTCTAGTTTTTTAAACTCTGGGATGGGTTCAGGTTTTCTGCGGAATATCATCCAGTAGATGAGCAGGCCAGCGATGAGGGAGAAGAGGAAGAGGTCCAGGTTACTGAAGAAGGGCTCGTCCTCATCCACCAGCTCCGGCTGAATGGAGGGATCGGGTTGTGTGTCTGCCATTGATACGAGGAGCACAGCTGCATTAAGACAAAACACATAGCATATACTCGTTACTGTCATGTACATGTTGGATCCTCTAAAAAGGACTTTTTGGCAAACGCATTAACATCTGTAAGTCTCATCCATGTAAGGTGCAATCACACATTTAGTAACCTTGCTCGGACAGTTTTATCTTTGTTTATTTCAACAAAATATAAATAAAAACCAAGGTATGCACTAGTCTTGCCACACAATACAGTACGATATCCACGTTCTTAAATTTAAAACTATTAAAATTAAAACTTGCCACAATACGGTTTGGTGGTATCCATGTTTAAAAAATGAATCAATGAGTAAAAATAATTATAATAATTGTGTGAATTTGCACACTTAAATAATTAGTTTATCCAAAAAGGTGAGGTGTCAGAGTCGTGCCTGTGTGGAATGAACGATAACCTCTGATGGGTCCTTAACAAAAAGGAGGGTCCAGTCAAAAGATTTGCAAAATAACCATAGAACTGAAGCACAGGCCTGTCATTTTATACCATCTGTTTCAAGCCACAAATATTCATATCACCTCTCAAAAGAAGGAAAACAAAGATATGTGAACAAACTGCAGGTTTAGGGTTTCATACAGCAACAGCCCCATGAAAGTGGGACAATCTAAAACACACACTAATGTACAAAGACAGTGATCTTAAAAGATCAAATTCAATATACACCTCATTGATGATGATGCATACAGGCAAGCAGATGAGCCAAGAATATGAACGCAACACACTAAATTGCATTACATCATGCATTTTGCATTTAAATTACATAAAAAAAAATTTTTTTAATTCTAAACGCTTCACTTGAAACTTTGCGTATTGTGTTCATGTTCTATTCTAGTTTTAGGGTTACAGTCTCTGGGCGTTTGGTATGTCAAATAAAAATAAAGAAAATAAGAGGTGCAAACTAATTTGGTGTTTATTATTAGAGAAGATCGCTATCGGCTTCACATCAGCACTTCGAGTCTGCACTATAAGCGGCTGCACAGTCCACACAGGAAGTGTCACATTTCTTTTAAAGCGCGCACACAAACACACAGTCACACACACAGTCACACACACAGTCACACACACAGTCACACACACAGTCACACACACAGTCACACACACAGTCATACACACACAGTCACATACACAGCTCGCGAATACCAAATTGTTGCTAAATGGTCAAATACACACATATATACACGACCACCGCTGTGACTGCACGTACACAGTCGGGTTTGTCTTAAGTGAACGCTGAGAAAGTTGTGCAACAGTATATTGGATCCGTGCAGCTCTTAAAGTGACAGTAGCCTAATATCCCTGCTGCTGTTTTTTTCTGTCTTTTGCTGTTTGATTTACATCACTGCTCTTGAATGACTAACTTTTGTAAACTTAATTGTAAGGATTAATCTTATTTAATTTATTCAAGAAAGACCATCCAGTATTATCTTACATTTGATTCCTTATTACATTTCTTTAGCATGCTACTTCTTACCTCAATACTACCGTTAGACCTACCTGGGGAAAAAAAAAACTTAAAACACAGCTTATTTTATTTGTGTCTTTATTCTATTTTATTTATTTGTGCTACTGCTTGTAAATTGTTTATTTGTTCTTATTTTATTACTGGCAGTTTACTTGTCTTTTTTGTGAATTTAATTCAGAGTTTGAAATCGGGCTTGTGCTGTGTGTTCGCTATTGTGCAACATTTGCCCCACTGTTCAAACATTTATGTGAGACAATTATATATTTTTTGAAAATATAAATTTTCATTTCATGTTTCATGTTGTTTTTTTTTCTTATGTGGTGGAAATGGGCTTTCATAGACTTGCATGCTTTGTTCTACAACTTGCATAATTTTGAAAACTCTAATTGCTGCTATACAAATATAAAAACTATAAAGGTTGTCAGATTTATCAAGTCCATAAACTCAAATGTAGTAGTTGTTGCCCGTATTTAGCACTTCGTTTTCTTACAAAATACAGCAGCTTCAAAATTACTGGCCATAATTCATGCTCCCATCATGAAAATAAAGAGGAAGAAAAAAAATTGTGACCCTTGCATTTGACAAATCTGTCAAACCACGTGTTCGGAAAAACTGCTTTGTCAGCATCAGGAACATGATAAACATGATGAAGCATTTCATGACCAAACAACTACTAATGATAGAAATTATTGGAGTCATCAGTAAATTATTTTAAGAAGAAAGAAAAGTACAGTACACCAAACATCTTTGCAATAACAAGCATGGTGTTCCAACTCATATTGTGATTACATTTATTTTGTACACATAATTACTATTGTATTAAAGTATTCATAGTATTTTAGTAAGTTCATTCATGAACTTTATGAAATTGCACTAAATATTCACATTTCACCCTTTTTTTTTACATTTAAGGCAAGATTCACAATATGCATCATCAACATTATGTGAATATATGAGGCCAAATTAGCAACTCAACAATGCAGAAAACTACTTATTAAATTACCAAACCACGGAGTATATTTTATTAATATAATTCTAAATGTAAAAAATATGTGGAAATCAGTGATCATACTAAAATGTAAAGCAAACATGGGAAATCTAAACTGTAGAATAAACTCGGAATCAGAACTCATTAGATGTGTAACGTTAGTTTGAGGTCTTTCTGATTGTTTACGGTTTCTATAAAACTGAAGAACAACAAACTGAGAACTAAAGACACACAATACTAATCCACTGCAAATCTTCAGCGGCGTCTAAAAGCAGAAGGTTGACTTCTATGTTGATACCAACTTTAAGAGATAGTTTTAAAACACACAAGTTTGAGGAAAGTTCTTACCTGCTCCCTTCAGTACTGACAAGAGATTCACGCGATGCGGAAAACTGATGTGATGTCACTCCTCCGTCATACACCCTCGACTGGTCCATTCCTCTGAGAGGAGGGAGACCTGAAATATTTGTAAATGTATGTAAATTATTTTGCGTAGGTAAATAAAATCATATTTATCTGTAGTGAATATTTTTCGTAGTTTCAAATATGTAGTAGTGTGTCCTTATTTCGCGTTGTGGTAGTATACAGCAATGTAGGTTTTACAAAAATATACATCCACCCGATGAAGCAGTGGACGCTTCTAAAAAATGTTTTGTCATGTTTCACATGCAACGTGAAATAATCCATTTCAAAGTGCAACGGGTTAAAGGTGATGGTTATGCAAACATTAGGATGGTACAACATGTTTTCACGTCCCTGAATCCGCAGTAAACTTTCCTCCGTCGTGAGGTTACGAAAATATAACGACGTGAAACAAAAAGTTTGCCATGTTTTCAAATAAGTAAGCCTACCTGAATTGCCTTTCAATAAGGTGAGTATTAAATTGAAGTTTAATCAATCATATAGACACGTATGATCAGATTATGTTTGGTCATGAAATTAATATGTTTAAGTGCAAAATTGAAATCTGGAGTGGGCAAGTAGCCCAGATGTGAACTTCCAATCATCTGGTCAATCTAAACCTTTTATCTAGATTTTTCTTTATTCTTTACATGATCCCTCAGGGATCCACATCCCACGTTATGGCAATCCAAACCCCATTAGCCTTTGGTTAATATTTGCATTACAAATTAAAATATTTTTAATGACACTTGAGAGGTTACCCACTGACATCCCCTTCTTCTTTTTATGATGTCTTCTGAATGTTCGATATTCGTTTTAACGACTTATAACCTTAGTGTTGGGACAATGATAGACTGTGCATTTATTTCTATTTATTAAAATGAAACTTAACTGAAAAAAAAACCCCATAAATTTAACAAAGTAGTTTAAGCAACACCATGTAACTTTTGCTCTCGGGGTCCCCCTACAGTTGGGAAACAGTATTTTCTTTTACTACTGTTGTAAAATCTGTCATGGTTACACCAGGAGATACCATAGACTGAAAAAAAATATGGACGTAGTGTCCATGACGTCATCCGTAAGTTTCTGAAGAGCGTTTTTGAAGCCTAAAGTGGGTGGGGCCGGCCGTCACCATCTTGGCAGCGCGTCACCTCTCATCATTCCCGGATAAAATAAAATGGCCAAAAAGGCGGGACGTGGGTGGAGCTGAGGTGCTAATGCTATATGCTACTGTCCTCACTCTAAACTGACAGCTGATTGAAGAAGTAAAGCCAATAGTTAAAGTTCATGTTTTTGCCCTTCAAAATACTATAATAGACGTAACTAAAAGTGAGACTATGTATTGTGATGCATTATTATTCTGCTAGTTAAAAATTTATTATCATGCAGTAACTTACAATATTGCTCTGAGCTTGTGAGTGTGACTTCATGCGCATTCATGTCAGTCAGCATGGCATCGCACGTCAAGTTCGTAAAGAGCTTTATTCAGTCCATTTTAATATCTGATTCTGGTCGCCTCTCAATTTCTCAAATGTATTAAACCAAAGATATTATCTCAGAAGTTCAAGTAAATGCACTAGAAATCCGCGCTCCTTCAAGGGTGTGCATCTATTGCATGGATGGAGAGAAAGCACTGTCACTTGCAGGATTTCATCTGACTTTTTATTGTGGTCTCTATATCTATAGACGTTTTTAAATCTAAACTCTAAAAAGCAACAAAATTGTCAGACATCCATTGGTGCACGCGAGGAAAACAACTGGAAATACAGCGCTGGTTGTTCTCTCCATACTCGACAATGACGGAATTCAACGGCGTGGGCGAAGGTATAATGCGTGTATTAAATTGTATGAAATAATCCTGAAAAAGCACAAACACGACAGAGATGTACAGCAGCGGCTGGAATTAGCTGAGGGTGACGTTAACAGATAGCAGACAAAACGGCTAGCAGTGACAAGAGCCGCAATCCACCTGTCACTCAAGTGGCCACGCCCTTAATTATGCAGAACTTCAAGGCTTAATATAATTTAAACGGATGAGTTGTAAAAAAATTCACCCCCCTCACAGTTATCATGAAGGGCAAAATTGTATAGACCAAAACCACTTTTTGCTCCAGGCTGTAAACATTTTTTTCTGCTGTAAAGTTGGACATTTTAACATGGGGGCGATACAGATTGGACTCACTTTTGCTGCCAGCCTCAAGTGGCCAGTCGATGAATTGCAGTTGAATTCACTTCCGTGTTGGTTTCAAGAGAGAGACAGGGAGGTTGCCGCTTGGGGGATACACATGCATTTGTTGACAAGCCGATACCCCCGAACTCTGCAGAAGGAGATCTCACGTCTTGGGCAGACTGCCTGCGTTGTGTGTGAAATGTCTTCATCCCAGGTACAGTGCATATATTTCAGCATGTCATATGAATATAATTTCATGGGTTTTATTTTTTTCAAACGCCAAAAGATTGCGTAGCAAACGTTTACAGGCCAGCGTCATTATAGTAGTCTATTGGCTGCTGGTTTACATAGTGGATATGCTAATTCAATTCAATGTTTGTGTGGTAGGTAATAGCCATATATCGTCAATATTATAATATAAGCTACCATAGATGAATCTGCAAATTTTAAAAATCGATTTGCATTATAGCCTGATGCAAGACACTTTCACCAGAAAAATAAATAAACAAACATGACTATCAGCCTGCAGTCATTAGGATAGTTATCCTAAAAGATGATTTTGTCCGTCTAATCATGTATTATTTACTTGCAAGAATGTAGCCCCTACCAAACTTGTACACGTCGTTTAGACATAGGCTTAATTATGACTTTTAAAAGTAATAAATAAACGTTGTCTCTAAACTAGAGATAGTATGCAAGCAATATACTTACTATTCCAACAGCATGACGGCCAGGTCAGCATCGGTCGGGCACCCCTCCTCCTCCTTTAGCTCACGCCAGCGAGCGAACACTGGACCAGTATTGATCCTCGTCCGGCCTTTGATTTTATCACTCTCCCTTTTTCTCTTCCTAGTCTCCTCCGACAAAACCTTTGCCTTCTTCGGTTTAGTTGCTGCTTCGGCCATGACAACGACATACAGACGCTATACCTACCGGTAAACAAATGCTAGTTGGGCTCCCATGTCCGAATTTGAGGAAGTGGGGGAAGTGAGGTATGCCGTGAAGCAGTCGAATTTTGTAGTTCTTTCTGTGCTCGGGTTACTGCCCGAACCCCGAAGTTATGTAGTGCCAGTAAAAGCAATACAGCCCCGTCAGACTATGGCAGACATGTCATTCAGCCTATTGTAAGTCGATGTACCATCTCAAGGGTCTTGGAAATATATTATGAAGGTTGAAAACTACATGGTGTTGCTTTAATAGACATTGATGCAATAGATTATCACCTTTTAAATAAAGCAACATGCAGCATATCATCAGTGTTTCACCATAACGGTAACTACAAACTCTATTATTTTCAATAAATCATTAACATCTAAACCTCTGTTAATTCTCAATATGAACTTCTGTAGATGTATGACAGAAATTAAGTCAATCTGGTTAGTAATAAGTGAAGCTGGTAATGCTGTTTTTGTTGTTTAATCCTCCTCTGCTGAGATCTTGAGAGACCTGTTAGTGTTTAATGTTCTGTTGGGATTTAAAGGGTTTCTGTTGTTTGAGTTTTGTGGGTCACAATTATGCTGAAGAGTAGAGCCTGTGCTTCAGTCCAGAAGAAACATTGAGAATATGTTACAAAAAATGAAATTTGTTGATGAAATTGTAACATTGTCAGGAAAGTACATTGTTACACAGTTTTAAAAAGGAAGACCGCTACATCGGAATAAGTAACTGTTTCCGATGTAGCTGTCTTCCTTTTTAAAACTATAGTTTAGTAAATTATTACATTTATGCAAAGTTGAAAGACTCCCCTGCTATTTATTTATTCTACAGAATTGCTACAGAAAATCAACCTTTCACGATATTTGGAAATAAAGGATTTCAGAGATTCATGGCTGCTGCAGAACCAAGATATATACGGAAGAGTGAAAAGTTGTACTGCACAGAGTTTGTTAACCAGTATTCACAGCAGAACAGTTGAAAAGGTTAAAGTGCTGCTAAAGCCTGATAAAGCAGATTATAACTTGGCTTTTACCACAGATGGCTGGTCTGGTGCAACTGAATCCCTAATTCAATTCAATTTCAATTTCAATTTATTTATAAAGCACACATAAACACAACTTCCATTGACCAAAGTGCTGTACACATAAAATAGTAAATTAAAAATAAAAAACAACCAGAGGGCAATTGCTTCAACATTTAGTTTGCATACAACAGGTCAAATAAAATTGTCTTTAATCTCACTTTAAAAATAAGCAGGGTTGGTGCAGCTCTGATTTCTGGAGAGAGGCTGTTCTAGAGTCTAGGAGCAGCACTAGAGAAAGCCCTGTCTCCTCTAGTCTTAAGTTTTGTTCTCGGAGCCACCAGAAGGCCTAGGTTCGCAGACCTCTAGGTGGTTGATGGACAGTCAATAGGTCTGTGAGGTACGATGGAGGCATCCAGTTTAACGACTTATATACTAATTGTGGGAGCCATTAGCTATTGTTGATGTTGCGGTGGTGGTCTACACTAGAGGGCAGTGTGCTTGTGCTACAGTAGCCAAGGTCACTGTGGCACAGGCGCGCCAGCTGATTAATTCACAGGTGTAGCCAGGGGAAGGATGCTAGGGTGGCGGGGAGATCACACGGTTTTTACCGCTGGCACGCCACAGCTAGATTAGCCCTCACGTTTGCATATACTCTGAACTCTGTAAACTATCTTTCTATTAAATGGGAACACCACCCAAAGACGCTAAACGTTGTGGACTTCAAATTCATCCGAAGTGGACAAATAGCGTGTCAAAAACAGGATCTAGCCCTCACCCTGCCGAGTGTCTGATTTGTGTTAAGACAGTCACTACACAAGTAAAAACCCTGATCTCGCTGAGATGTCCTGGAGGAAGAACAAATGAAAATCTGGTCTCGTTTGGATACGTTGGAAGTTGGACAACAACTGGATTTCGCTGGAATACTTTGGAAGTTGAATAAGCAAATGGATTACTTTATCGAGCTTGAAACTGCAGCATGGTAAAGCTATAAACTGGGTCATCCATCGCCAATTCTAAGGTAGGATAAATCTTTTTATCATTGACCGGCAAAGGAAAACTTCGACGCTCCTGATAAGCAGGTTACGAACTGAAAGACTTTTACGTCTTCACAACAATTGACTCAGTGTTAATAATATTGCGATATAGGTCACGTATTGCGAGTGTGTTGCCTAGGCAAACTGAAAGGCAATAGTCGACATAGCGCAATAACAAGGCCCGTGAATCTTACAAAGTAATCTGTTGAAAATGAGTGACACACAAGGCAATGATGAAAATAAAGCTACAGAGTTGCAACGTGAGGGTAGCGAAAAAAGGACAAGAAAGCCTACCGCTAAAGGAATCGTTATGATAATTGAAAGGCTTCAAAAGGAAAGAAGTATGATTTTTTTTAAAAACAAGCAAAATAAAAGCAGACATCGTCCCGTTTTTGTTTTCTGTTGAAAAGGTTCCTGCAAATGTGACAAACGTTCAACAAAAGCTAAAAGGGTTTAAGTCTCTATGTCAAAATGCCTTTGATCTTCATAAAATCAATGAGTTTTCTCTGCCTGAAGAGGAACAGAAAATACAGGAAGAATGGTTTCAGTCAAAAAGGTCCGTTAATGATGCATTTGTTGAGGAAGTGTATAAATGGTTGAAGGAGATGGGAGCTTCATGTGATGATGAAAATGTGAATGATGCCGCTGACATTGTTGATGATGATGACGATGATGATGGTGATGGCCAGGGTGTACAACGAAAGGTGAAAACCAAAGATGCTCAATCTGTGTGTCAAGATGACATTAGGCCATGGGACAGTGTATCTAATGTGTCCAGCAAAAGATCAAGCAAAAGAAGCTATGGCAGTTCCAGTACATCTTCTGCACGGTTAAAGGCAAAGGCAGAAAGGGCAGCTTTGATGGAGAAGGCTGCTGCTTTACAAAGGAAGCATCAGCTCGAGGAACAAGAGGAGGAACTCCGATTGGAAAGAGTCAAGCTGAGGAGAAGAAAGGAACAGTTGGAACTTGATGCACAAATTGCTATGGCTGCCGCAAGGTTTTCAGTGCTGGAAGGCAGTGATGTGGGAATGGCTGTATCAGATGGAATGAACTCATGTAAAGGGCAAAGTCTTGAACTTAATCCAAATGCAAGCATTTATGTTCCTAAACAAAGCACAATGGCTTCAAACCAACCCCAAGAGAACCACCTTTGTCTCCTGTGCATGTCGAGGACCCCTTTGAACGCTCACAGAATCACGAACAGCGTCGTGTCATATCATCAGCTAGGGATAGCACTTTTAGACTGCAGTCACAGCCACTCAATGGAACACATGGTACTGGCCAACAGCATCGGTTTGAAATTGTTCCTACAACCTTAATAACTGCGCCTGCTGGATCAGTAGCTGCACAAGAACAGCAATTGCACAGGCTTCAGCCAGCACAGAACACTCCACCAATGCAAAGCACTGTGGACAGGAATGCCATATGTGGAATCTTGCAAAAGCAGAATGAGATTACAGCAATGCTTGTGCAGCGGCAAATGTCATCAAGTTTGCCACAGAAAGACATTGCCATATTCGATGGGGATCCATTGCAATTTCTTTCATTTGTTAGAGCTTTTGAACACTGTATTGAGGGGAGAACTAGCAGCTATCAAGACTGTCTGTACCTGTTAGAGCAGTATACTACAGGGCAGCCTAGAGAGCTGGTTCGAAGTTGCCTACATATGGCATCGCAGCAAGGATATCAAAGAGCAAAAGGTCTTCTGAAAGATCACTTTGGCAGTGAACAGAAGATAGCAACAGCCTACATGGACAAGGTGTTTGGATGGCCTGTCGTAAAGGCTGAGGATGTTAAGGCATTGCAAGAATTTGCACTTTTCCTAAGAGGCTGCTGCAATGTTATGACTGAGATACAATGTATGGAGGAATTGAACATTCCATCAAATATGAAGAATGTGATGATGAAATGGCCGTACAGGCTGCGGGACAGATGGAGATCTACGGCATGTGAGCTACAAGAGCGACAAGGCTATCGAGCCACCTTTCCTGATATGGTGAACTTTCTTGAGACTCAAGTCAAAATCTTGTCTCATCCGCTTTTTGGTGAAATTGCAGACACACAATCCAGCACTTTGAAGGCTATGAATAGTAGAAGGCCAGTGTCCAGGAGTAATATTAAAGGAAGCAGTTTTGCAACTAACATTTTGCCGATGCCAAGCCAGCCCAGTGCTTCGAAGGAGTCAGGCTTAGAATTCTGTCACTATTGTAAGCAGCGTCATCTGTTGCCCAAGTGTCCAGGCTTGAACAAAATTCCTCACAGGGAGAATATTGAATTCTTGAGAGGAAAGGGTGTTTGCTTTGAATGCTTGAAAGTGGGCCACATGAGTAAAGAGTGTAGAAGTCGTCTGACCTGTGATGAATACAATCTGAAACATCCAACTACTTTGCACATCTAAATTAAGGACAAGATGACTAAGACACAGGAAGTAGAAGTAAATAACGCACTGGTGACGCTTCAGGAATGTGGTTGTACTGGGGCCGGAGATCAACATTGTACTCTCTCCATCATTCCTGTAAAGGTGAAATCTAAGAAAGGACACAAGGTGCTCAGGACATATGCCTTCTTGGACCCTGGAAGTACAACAACATTTTGTACCAACAGTTTTTTGAAGAAGTTGAATCTGCAGGGTAAAAGGACCAACATTCTACTACGCACCATGGGCCAAGAGAAGGTTGTTGAAAGTCAAGTTGTTCAAGGTCTAGAGGTGTCCAAATTGGGTGGCAGCCAGTTCTATGACCTCCCGGAGGTATACAAACAGGACGCAATCTCAGTGTCAAAGAGCAACATTCCTCTCCAGCAAGACATTGAGAAATGGGAATATTTGAGAGATGTTAAAATTCCAGAATTGGATGCAGATGTTGAAATCTTGATTGGGACCAATGCACCAAAATTGATGGAGCCCTGGGAAATTGTTAACAGCGAAGGTGGTGGACCCTATGCCTTGAGGACCCTATTGGGGTGGGTCATCAACGGTCCATTGAGAGGCAATAGTGGATGTTGCAAGAGAAGCTGCTCAACCGTCTATGCCAATAGGGTATCCATAGCCAGGCTGGAGGAGCTGTTGGTTTCTCAGTACAACCAAGACTTTAATGAGAAGTCATTGGAGGAGAGGCAGGAGATGTCAAGGGAAGACCTGAGGTTCATGGAGGTCCTTGAGAAGTCTACACACTTGCAAGGAGGTCATTACTGCATGGATTTACCCATTAAGACTGATGACATCACCATGCCAAATAACCGGTGCATAGTGGAACAGCGTGTTAACTGTCTAAAAAGAAAGTTTGAAAGGAACAAATCTTATCAGGAGGAGTGTACAGCGTTTCTCTCACAGCTGATTGACAGCGGATATGCTGAAGTGGTGCCTAAAGACCAGCTGGATTGTAAAGAAGGCCATGTGTGGTATCTCCCTCATCATGGGGTGTATCACCCAAAAAAGAAGTCTCTAAGGGTGGTTTTTGACTGTGGAGCTGGATTTAAAGGAACATCCTTGAATTATCAGTTGTTGCAAGGTCCTGACTTTACCAATTCACTTTTTGGGGTTTTAACAAGATTCAGACAGGAGAGCATCGCCCTGATGACCGTTGTCCAGGCTATGTTTCATCAAGTGAGGGTGTCGAAAAGACATGTGGATTTCCTTCGTTTTCTATGGTGGCCAGAAGGAGATGCGACACAAAGCCCACTGGAACATAGAATGAAGGTGCACATTTTTGGAACTGTCTCGTCACCAACTGTACAAGCTACGCTTTAAGGAGAACTGCGGCAGACAACAAGGACGACTTTCAAGCTGAAGTGATTGAGACCATATACAACAACTTTTATGTGGATGATTGTCTAAAGTCATTGCCTTCAGAGAAGGAGGCTATAAAGTTGGTTGCAGATCTCACTGAGTTGTGCTCAAAGGGAGGATTTCGACTGCTCAAATGGACAAGTAACAGTCGGGCCGTATTGTCGTCCATTCCTGAAGAAAAGCGATCCAAAACAACCAGGCAGCTGCACCTGGAACAAGACCAGCTACCCATGGAGATGGCGCTTGGACTGAATTGGTGTGCTGAAAGTGACACTTTTACATTTAAACCTGCAGTGGAAAGACGGCCACATACTTGACGCGGAATTCTATCAATCGTTGGTTCCATATATGACCCATTGGTTTTTTTAATCTCCTTTCACCTTGCTGCCAAAGTTGCTGTTGCAAGAAATGTGCCGAAGAAACTTGTCTTGGGATGAGTCTATACCACAGACACTTTTACAACAATGGACCGGATGGCTGTCGGACTTGGAGAAGGTGGCGAAGCTTAAGGTGAGCCGCTGTATCAAGCCAAGGGGCTTTGGAAGATCTGCCAGTGCACAGCTACATCATTTTGCTGATGCTAGCAGCTATGGTTATGGCACAGTGTCCTACCTAAGGCTGGTGAGTCAAGAGGAACGAGTGCATGTTGCCTTTATGTCGGGTAAAGCCAGGTTTGCGCCATTAAAACAGACAACTATCCCTCGTCTTGAGCTCACGGCTGCAGTGTTGGCTGTTAAGGTCGATAGGATGTTGAAGAAGGAGCTGTTGCTGCAATTGGAGGAGTCACACTTCTGGACAGACAGTCAGACTGTGTTGAAATACATCAACAATGAAACGAAACGCTTTCATACCTTTGTTGCTAACAGAGTGGCTGCAATACGGAAAGCATCAAATCTCAGTCAGTGGAAGTATATCAGCTCCAAGAACAATCCCGCTGATGAAGCCTCCAGGGGTCTGAGTGTGGAAAACTTTCTTGCCTGTAAAAGGTGGTTGGAGGGTCCTGACTTTCTCCAAAGACCGGAAATGGATTGGCCAAGACCTTTGGAGCCGCAGCCCATCTCTTCAGACGACCCAGAGGTCAAAAGGGACGTTCTGGTAAATGTGATTACACACAGAAGATGCGACCTCTAAGCTCATGACTTACTTTTCTGACTGGTCTAAACATAAAATCTCTGTAGCTTGGTACTTAAGGCTCAAATCTATTCTTTTGGAGCTGAGCAGAGAGAGGAAGTTGATTCTGGCTTCTTTAGATCTTACTGACTCATCTTTGGAGGAGAGGATGAGAGAGGTTGGAGGAGCAATTGGCAAACAACCACTTTCTGTGAGTGAGCTCTCTAAAGCCGAAGCTGCTATCATACATTTCAGTCAGCAAGTAACATTTCAGGAAGAAATCTCAATGTTGAAAGGTGGAGCATCTTTTGTGAAGAAAACAAGCAACATTTACAAATTAGATGCAGTGCTCAGTGACAATTTGTTGAGAGTAGGTGGAAGACTTGGCCGTGCAGCTTTGCCTAAAGAGCTCAAGCATCCTGCGATTCTCTGTAAGGGGAACATATATCCAGTCTTATTCTGCGGTTCATACATCAACAGCTTGGGCATGCTGGACGGAACCATATGCTCTCGACTTTGCGGTGCAAGTATTGGGTTACCAACGCCAACTCTGCTTGCCGGAGAATAATATCTGAGTGTGTGGTCTGTAGAAGGCATCGCAGACAGCCAAGTGAGCAGAAGATGGCTGACCTGCCCAGTGAAAGAATAAGTCCAGATCTGCCTCCCTTCACCAACGTCGGGGTGGATTATTTCAGACTCATTGAAGTCAAGAGGGGGCGTGCTATGGCCAAAAGATATGGGGTCATCTTCACATGTATGGCCAGTAGAGCTGTGCATTTGGAGGTTGCTTACACTCTGACCACGGATTCTTTTGTCAACGCTATTAGGAGATTCATTTGTCAAAGAGGTCAGATCTGCAGTCTACGATCAGACAATGGTACCAACTTTGTTGGTGCAGAACGAGAGTTAAGAGAGGCTTTAGCAGCCATTGATTACAGCAAGATCAATGGTGCTCTCATAAAAAGGGGCATCGATTGGATTTTTAACACCCCGGCTGCATCACATCATGGCGGCGTTTGGGAGCGCCTCATTAAGATAGTCAAGCGAGTTCTGTATTCTGTTCTGCAGCAACAGTCTTTGGATGACGAAAGCTTCCATACAGAAGCTTTGTGAGGTGGAAGCCATTCTGAATGACCGTCCGATAACCAAGGTGTCTGACGATGTTAACGACTTGGAAGCGCTCACACCCAACCACATCCTTTTGCTGAAAGGAAAACCTGTTCTTGCCCCTGGAATCTTTCAAGAGAATGATCTTTACATTATAAGACGATGGAGACAAGTTCAGTATCTTTCAAATTTGTTCTGGAAAAGGTGGATAAGGGAGTACCTGCCGCTGCTACAGGAATGGCTAAGGTGGGCAAGGCCACGAAGAAGTTTTGTAATGGGAGACATTGTCATCATTATGGATCACACTGCTCCGCGTGGATCATGAATTATGGGAAGAGTGACAAAGACTTACCCTGACAAGAAGGGCTTCGTACATGCCGTGCAGTTGAAGATTAAGACAGGACAGTTGGAGCGCCCTATTTCCAAGCTTTTCCTGTTTGCAAGAAGCTGTGTAATGGTCATGACCCAATGTTGGTTAACATCCAATCCAGAAGAAAGAAGACCTGAAGACCTTTTTGTGTGACTCCCTGTTTTGTAGTTTAATTGGGCACACTTTCCCAATTAGGGGCCGGTGTGTGGGAGCCATTAGCTATTGTTGATGTTGTGGTGGTGGTGGTCTACACTAGAGGGCAGTGTGCCTATGCTACAATAGCCAAGGTCACGGTGGCACAGGCGCGCCAGCTGATTAATTCACAGGTGTAGCCAGGGTAAGGATGCTAGGGTGGCGCGGAGATCACACGGTTTTTACCGCTGGCACGCCACAGCTAGATTAGCCCTCACGTTTGCATATACTCTGAACTCTGTAAACTATCTTTCTATTAAATGGGAACACCACCCAAAGACGCTAAACGTTGTGGACTTCAAATTACTCCGAAGTGGACAAATAGCGCGTCAAAAAAAGGATCTAGCCCTCACCCTGCCGAGTGTCTGATTTGTGTTAAGACAGTCACTACACTAATAATAAAACTTTAAAAGTAATTCTATGGCGCACTGGTAGCAGTGCAAAGACTTGAGGACAGGAGTTATGTGTTCTTGTTTCCGAGTTCCTGTCAGAACTCTTGCAGCATCATTCTGGACTATTCGGAGGCGGTTAATGGATGACTCCCTGATCCCCATATGATGAGTCTAATGAGTCTAACATGCCATTTCATTGATGATTAGTGGATTCACAGACAAGTAATTCTGAACACAAAACAATGATTTGATAACATACTGGGAAGTGCATTAGTGAGGCATGCTGGAACAGTGGTAAATTGACAAAGATAGAGTGGATCTTGTTCTCAGGGACAGTGGTGCTACCATTTTTTTATGGCTAGTGAGGAGAGACAGGGACATGTGACCAGTCAGTCACCAGCCAGTCAATTGAATATATATATATATATATATATATATATATAAGACAAGAAAAAAAGTTACCAAGAAAGCAAAGGCTGCAAGAAAATAGGGAAAAGGCAGCTCTTAATAAGACAATGAAAATTAGGGACAAAATATTAACTTTTTCAACAGACCAAATTAAGGCATTAGAGCAATGGCACTGTTAAGAAGTGTTAAAATTTCAGGAATAAGAACCCTGCAAAGAAAGATGCAATGTGTTAAATGTGTTTGATTTCCTAAAATTAAAGGTAGATGGATTGACAGACCTTGAAAGGAAGTGTGCGTTGTCCTGAAATGTTAATCACTCCAAGTGCTCACAGGCAAATTCTATCTGGTCACTTTTACAAATTAAAGGTTGTTCTTGCTCCCAGTGTATTCAGTAAGGCATCAAGTGCTGGGTTAAAATACCTGTTGCAGCAAGACCACCATAACCACCTTATGTCCTTCCTGACTACAGCGGTGTTCATGGTGAAAGTTGATCATTGGTTCGATGTGATTGCCGTCTTGCCATCCAATTACAGCCCTTGCCAGCATGTGAAAAATCCAAAGCTGCAACACGATGACAGTCCTGCTGGAGAAAACAGTGTCTTAGTGAACTTTTAAGAGTTCAATCCAAGTGCTCTTTGTCGTCCCTCCCAAGAAGGAACTATTTAGGACTAAGACCAGTTTCTCCCTCATGGAGCTCCCCAACTCAGTCAATCTCCTGCCGGCTTCCATTATGCTGCGGAGTACACAAATTAAAGAAGAAAAACACTTAAAAGATGCACATCTTGGAAGAAAGAGCCAGTCCAAAAAGATTTAAAAAAAGACCAACAGTAGCCAAGCCTCAACATCCAGCAACCAGCTAACAGCTCCAAAGGTCGAATCCATTGGTCATGGAAACACTTGGAGTAACCATTGATCCAACACCCAGCCATCACCAATCCTCCACCTGCTAGCAACCAGGTAACATCACTGACCTGTAACATCATTGGTCATCATCATTCCTGACCAGTACCATCATTGATCCTCACCCTGCAGCATTCCTGGCATGCATCATCACTGCAGTATGATTCCTTAAACATATGAGTTGTAATATACATTACATATTCTGTGCAACGTTTGGTTTTGTGTCAGATTCATGTCACAGTAATGTTCCGGGTTTTTCCATGTGATTTCCTGATCCCATCATGTAATCCTGTCATGTACCCATTTTGTGTTATGTCTCTTGTCAAGCTTTGTTAGTGTAACCCATTGTTTGGTGAGTTTGTCAAGCCTGTTCTGTTCATAGTCAAGTCTGTTCAACTCTGAAGTCTGTTATGCCATGTTTTAGTTTGGTTTGTATTCTCTTTCAATAAACCACACATGGGTTCACATTTAACTCACCTTAAGTGGACTTGTGTTATTTTTTAGTCATATAACCGTTGTATAAAATGGCAGTATAGTACACATGTAACATGATTCCTTATTGCTGGCTCCTCAGAATTCCTGACCTGGATTATTACTGATGCTCCATTACATAGCAGTCCTGGGGGTATCCCAGAAAGCAGGTTATGTGACATACCTGGTTTAGTTAAGGGTAAGTAAGTGGATAACCTTAACTTTCGGATCCAAAAACAGAGGTAAATATCAGGGTATGTAAGTAGCCATAGCTAATTGCTCTCTGTACCCTGTTCCAGGGTTAGTTTACTTTAGAGATGTTCAGCGCATGCGTGCCCTGTTGATGAGGCTCCAGTGGGCGTAACAGTGCAGACTGCTCTCTGCAGGGCCTGTAGGACCAGAAAAAGGTGAGGTCTATGATAGTTTAGCCTAGGGATGCTCCGATTGATCGGACGCCGATCATTATCGGCCGATATTGGCTAAAAAAAGATTGATCGGCGAATCAAAAAAGCCGATCACGTGACGTAAATTACTTTCGCGACTTTTTCCCACCTGCATGCGCGGCGCACGGGCACACAACAGCAGAGCGGAGCTTGGCAGTGGCAACATGAGTTCTCCTTCACCGGAACGAATAGGGAGTCTCCCAACGGATTGAAGCGTCCGAGTGAAGACCGTGCACCGCGCGAGCCACAAGAGAACACAGTATCCGCGCTAATGATCGCTGCGGCAACGAGTACTTTGATCATTCATTCACTTGATAAAAAAATAAAATAATTCAACGCTAGATCGCCTCTTATTTAACAAATGAACAAAATGAATGCTCTGCTAGTTAACTGGAGTTGTTTTATTTATTTTTATTGGTACATCCGTGCCGCGAGACGTTTCAAAAGTGGTGATGGTATTCATTTTTTTATTTTTTTGATCAGATGTAGTTGGTTCCTCAACTACATCAGATTCAGGTTATTTTATTTAATGCCATGTCAGCATTCAAATCTATTTTCATGTCAAAAATTCAATTATAAAAATACAAATATCATATAAATACAATAAAACAAAACAAATATAAACAAGTCATATTATACAATATATTTTTAAATTAACATATGATAAAAAAAATCCAAAACCTTTTCAGGCATAATCTCATTAAATATGTCCTTTAATGAAGTATCTTCATAAAAGAGCATTCTGCTCAACTACATCAGATGTTCATAATAATAACAGAAAAAAACTTGCCATAGTTTTGTCCTTTTGTCAGTTTTGGTGTAACAAGTTGTACATTTTGTTGCCAATTAGTAAATGTAGTCGGTGTATTAAGAGGCTACAATTTCCAAGTATGTCTAGGTGTAACTTGATCCCCTCCCATTAAGCTGATCTGATGTGTGTTGGTCTGCCTGAACCCTCTTTGGAATAATTTTATGTTACTCTGCCTTATTTGGGAAAGATGGCCTACAGTAGCCTTAAGACATCTCATTTTCTAAATACAATTAAATAAACACTTGGTGGTTCTTCAAGATCCCCCCCCCCCAGTTAATTCATAGTTAGTTTCATTTCTACAAATTTCTTTGCAAATGGTGCAAAGTCTGCTAGATAAAAGATTCCCATTCCCCTGCCATTCTGTGATCGGCAGTGATCGGCAATCGGCAGATCATGATTTTGGTAATCGGTGATCGGCCCCAAAAATGCAGATCGGAGCATCTCTAGTTTAGCCTAACCACCGTGCACTCTCAGGAAGCTAACGTCAGGTTATGCTTTCCCAAGAACCTGTCACCCACCGTGTCGTGGTCAGATTGTGCCCTGCCTCTGAGAAAGAAGGCCCTTCTTCAGGGGAATCTGCCAGGGAGCAGCCGAAGCCATCAGTGAGCTCCGAGAACCAAGACTGGTTGGACCAGTAAGGTGCGACCGAGGACTTGTTCTTCTTCCTCCCTGACTTAGCACAGAGTCTGTGCAATCAGGCTCACTGGGGGAACACGTTGAACTCATGAAAGAATGTTTCTTGAACGCAAGCTTGTAAAGGGCCTGATTCATAACTCACAGATCTAAGATTGGTCTCAACCCACCTCCATTCTTGGGTATTATGAAGTAAGTGCTGTAAAATCACTTCTTCATCTTGGCCGGAGGGACCAGCTCTATCGCGTTCTTCGCTAGGGAGACAGCGATCTCTGCCCGGAGGACAGGAGCGTTCTCGCCTCTCGGTCTTGAACTGAGGTGGAAAGCACTCCGCTCTACCTGGGCGGGCGCATAAAGAATTGAATCGCGTATCCGAACCGGATCGTTCTGATGAGCCAGTGTGATAGGCTGGGCAGCGCTAACCATAAGTCCAGACTCCGTACGAGCGGCACCAATGGAACGATGTCTGGTGTACTCAAGGTGGGTTGTTCACGGCGAGGGGGAGCAGGAGAAGCCACGCTTGGAAGGCTTTGCATCCCTCGTTACTCATGGCAGACTATGTGTTGAAACACCTACCTTGCTCCCCGAGCCCGCTGTGGTAGAGGAGGCTGGACCTCATCGATACTCTCCACACTTATCTGCTCTGTGCAGATCCAATGCAACAGAACACGGGGAGATGAGACAGTCGCATCCACCAAGGCTCTGGTGCGAGCGCTCGATGTCTGACCATCGTGAAAATAAGGGCCATGAACATTGTGTGTTTGTGACCCAGGGAAAGAGAACACTTTCTCTTTTAAAGTCTTTTAATGACCATGTAAGATAAGGCTCACCTCGTCCGAGGCGAAGAGGACCGCAGCCAGTCCTTCCCTGGGTTGCCTTTCTCGGGAACGTTGTGACGCCTTGTGGGGATTCTTAGTCTTTTCTGAAAACTTCAGAGGTGTTTGGGACTCTCAAGGGCAACCCCTAGTGTCAGTTAAATTAACCAACAATATGGTTAATTTATGTATATGGAATTTATGTAGCATAATTACATGCTCCTCTGGTTCATGTCCAAAACACCATGGTGGTAAGCGGGTACTTTGTTGTATGCGATATGTTTAATACGAAGTGTGAAGAGTGCAGGTGAATCTATCTTTGGAAACAAAGTAATAAAAAACTGTGGTTACGAACTAGTGCTCCCACTGCTGCCCACCTACCCACCTTACAGGCGTCGCCCTATTTCCAGCTTCAGAGGTCCCCTGAGTGTCCCTAATGCTTTTTTAAAATTATTGTTTACATAAGGAATTAATAATAAATAATTAATAAAAAATGTATTATTGATTATTAAATTATAAATGAAATAAAGAGATAGAATTAAGAACAGTAATTGTAAAGTAATCATTTGAAGTATTTGCAAATATATTATATATATATTTTTTTAAATATGCACACATTCACTCTCATTCACACACACTCTTTATCATGTCTCTTAATTTCTTGTCTCGTTGATATTGATATTTGGGCTATATTGTTAAGTCTTTTTGATCATGCTGGTTCTGTTACGCAGACCTGGCACCCCCTAGTGTCACTGTATCTGCATGTTTTCGTGTACTACCCTTACAAAAATAACCTACAGGAATCCTGCAGGATTTTCATTTTTCCTGCAGGTATCCTGCAGGAATTATAAAATCCTGCACAGCAGTCCTGCAGGAAGTTTAAAATCTTGCAGGATTTTTCGCTTGTGCTGCAAAGCAGTCCTGCAGAAAGTTTAAAATCCTGCAGGAATGATAAAATCCTGCAGGATTTTAAACAATTTCTGAAGGAATGATAAAATCCTGCAGGATTTTTCGCTTGTGCTGCAAAGCAGTCCTGCAGGAAGTTTAAAATCCTGCAGGATTTTAAACAATTTCTGCAGGAATGATAAAATCCTGCAGAATTTTTCACTAGTGTTGGATGTACCTGCATGTTTCTGTTGTACTGAAGGGCTCTTTCTAAAACAAGGCCCTGCACATACTGCTGTGCAGCACAAGTGAAAAATCCTATAGGATTTTATAATTCCTGCAGAAACAAAATGTTTTCTTACAGGAGTTTATTTTCCTGTAAATGAAACATACATAAATACTATACAGTGAGGAAAATAAGTATTTGAACACCCTGCTATTTTGCAAGTTCTACCACTTGGAAATCATGGAGGGGTCTGAAATTATCATCATAGGTGCATGTGCATGTGAGAGACATAATGTATATATATATATATGTATAAACTACAGGTCTTTGATTCAGTATGCTATATAATGTCTAGACTAGAGAATAAATCTCTGATAGTTGCTGTAGTTTTATCCATACAATTTTTATTTAATTAGATTCAAGTTCATTTCATTGACCTATTTTTGATATATTATGCTCTGGCTGTTGGCAGCAATACAAACAATGCGTCTTAACAAATAAATCAATACAATTAAGAGTAAGAATTGATATAGACAAAACATTGAAAAAAAATTAACCACTACTCAAAATCATTTCAAAATTATGCATATGCAAACATCCAAGACATTTCAACAATCAAGAGATATGAGTCTGTATACTGTACACTTTTACCTTTAATAACATTAAGTCATTTTTAATCCAACTCCCATCTATTTGGTTGGATGCAAAAAAAAAATTTGCAAGACCTGGCAGGTCCTTGAGATAGACACAGTTTGAATGTATGTCTGTGCATTTGATAAGTTCAACTGAGTCTATCCCTCTTTCTTTTAAAATGCTTGTTGCTGTTATCCCTGATTCTCTGTCTTTGCTGATGTCATTACTTGTTGTTTTCATAACATCAATGAAGGCATGATCCTCTTCTTGCGTATTACCTACATCTATAAATGACCGTATTAATGCTACAGACCCGTGTTTGGTTTGAACTGCATGGTTGATTCTTTTAGATAAAGATTTTGCTCCTTTAGAATGAATTCGCTTGCCATTAACCACAGCCCTAGAATAAAAACTGAAAGCTTTATTTACACTAAAACCTGACTCTTGAAGGAGATAAGACTCTTTTGGGGTTGGCTGTCGTACATGTGGGCATCCAAGAAACATCACGCTAGAACTACCAACACACTTTGTCACAATCTTGGTGCCTCCCAACATTTTTTCAACAAAGCTTTTGCTTTGATGTGTTTTTTCATTATTGAATATAGCAGCAATGAGTCGTGGAACATGCTGGTAAAGGTTAAACATGTTAACAATTTGTTCTGCTACAGCTTGTGTGCCATGGAAGAGTTTCTGAAGGTGACCATTCTGGGACTCCTATAGGAATGCACTGTGACTCCATAAAGGACCCCAATTTTTCACAGATGTTGCTGCATGTACAAGTATGTGGACGTTATAAGACACATGACACTTTCCATACAGAGACTCAAAGCGGCCCACAAATGCTTTTAAAAGGCCATCAGCTTTGTCAATGTCGTGGGGGGAAATTGAATCTTGAAGGAGAATGTGTGTGGCCTGTACTAGAAGTAGTAAATGGTCAAGATATTTTCTGGGTAAAATGCCGAACGAACAGGGAAGGCTGTAAAATAAGAGAAAGTGTCTGTATTCCAAAGCTTTCCAATATTTACGCAAAGAAATTGAACGGGGTGGTCTTGTTATACTTGCAGGGGGTTTAATGACAAGTAACCTTCTTTCAATTTGCTCGACTTCTCTTCCAATGTACCAAGGCTCTGTATGGTACTTGGAGTCAAACCATAGGGTAGTCAGCTGGCGACAAACACCAAGTAATACGCCATGCATGTAATCATATGCAAATCCAGAAACCATGTTAAAAAACATTAATAGCAGCATTAGAGGAGATGGACCTTTTACACCATTTGTGCATGTTCCAGAATCAACCGCTTGCTGAGCATCTTTCATGTGTTTTTTGTGTGATCTCAGCTCTGGCTCTTCTGACTGCAAAGGATACACCCTGGTAAACCCATTACCCTTTTCTACAACTTCACCCTTTTGATAACACCAGTTACAACCATGCTCTCCATTAAACTGCTTGACATTCTGTACAGCACAACGAGCCACTGAATCACAAATGCAAAGCAAACTGTAAACATGGACTACTGATTTTTCACCTTTCCACTGACAAGGTAACCCTTGGTCTTCAAGACTTTGCAATTCATTAACAAATGATTGCAGAAATGAGTTCATTTCTGGCTTTCTTGGTCCAAACCACAAACCGCCAAGAATGACATGCTTTGCCCTCAGATTAGGGGGGAGCTCGTTGATTGTGACTTGAAGTGGCCAGATATGAAAAGGAGAAGATTTAAAAATTGGAACACCATCAACATTACATGACATTGAAATATTTGCCAAATTTGGGTCATTTAGTGCATCAATAGATTTGTACATAGTGCCATCAAATATGTCTTCAACATTTTGTGAGTTGCGCTTTGTCCTTGACCATTTGTAATTCAAAGACTGACAAAAATCTGTATCCTGAAATTTACCTCTTAATTGATCTGCAATAGATAACTTGATAAAGACAGAGCCAGATTTGATTAGGTTTTCCATGTCTCCTGGAGTACCATTGCATGAAGCACAATGGGTTGGGATTTCATTACCAAAGAAATGTTGGCAGGATGGGCAAATATACTGGACTTCAAAAGTGTCACATTGAAAGGATTTCATGAACTTGTATAAGCTATCTGGAACGCCATTGGTTGAATCAGGACAGTGGAGATTGATAAGATCTAACAAGTCACTCAAAGCCACTTTGGATGTTGTATGTCTGAGGCTGTAGGCAAGTATAGACAGTAGAGATTCTTCATTAGTGATTTTGGCATTTGGATATATTTTTTCCTCACTGGCACACCACTCCTCTCTTTCTTCTGTGCTTCCCTCACAAACTGCACTGTGGTTTCTGACAATCTAGAAAGTAAATATTGCATTTATTTCCTTATTACAAGCTGACACAAAAAGTAATGTGTGTCCTGTAAAAAAAGTATGAGCCTATAGACTAGATACATATTCTAAACTTTATTCTCACATGAGTCTGTGGAAAGTTCTCGGAAGCTGTGCTATAAACATCATCCTCTTCATCAGCAGAAAAACTTTCCTGTCAGAAATTGTGCATTTATTACACATCAAAACAAAAGATATGAACACAAATTTACAAATCTATGCAAAAAACATTGGATAAAAAGAAAAGATCAGAAATTCATTCTCACATCAGCATTTGAAAAGTTCCCATCAGCATCGCTGACGACCTCATTCTCATCATCAGTAGAAACATTTCCCTGTGAGACATGTACATGTCAGACATGTACAGCTACTTGGACCACTAGTTTTAGGCATGTACTGTATTGTATATACTTTTCAATTTGTATATGTACTGGCTGAAAAAGGAACAACGAATTGCCAACCTTATGACAATAAAGAAGCACAATTCTAAAGAAGATTAACTAAAAAACTATTCTCACATGAGCATCAGGGGAGTTCCTGTTAGATGTGCTGATATTGTCACCACTGTCATCATTGGAAATGTTTTCCTATGAAATTATAAACATACTGGAGCATGTTAGACATGACTTCTTGACTACAACAAATGGGCATGAATTTATCACTGAAATGTTTTTAGGCCAACATCAAAACCTGAATTACTTCAACTATATCAGGAATAAGCCATGTCTTGTATGATCTTCTCTTTTTTTGCACCTGAAGAAGAAAGAGCAGAATTCTTGCTTATTTGATTAATGTCAATATGTAATTGTTTAATAAGAAACAAATTGACTAAATTACAGTTATTTGCATATTATTCTGAATTCAGCAACCTATTATATTCTGTGTCCATCGCCTTTTTGTAGCTGTTGGAACAGGTGCCTCTTCATTTAAGTACACTTTATACTCTATTTGTATCCTTCAAAAAGAAACAAGTTAGAGATATTTCTTTGTAAATATAATAAAGAATATATTTTTTGCCTTTACCGAACATCTTAAACCAAATTGTAATATGAGAACATTTTCAAAAAATTACTACAATAACGAATCTGGGTATTTAACAAAATTGAATTAGAAACATGATTAATATATTTTATTTTATAAGGGTATTTTTTTAAAGAAAATAAAACTTTTGTCGTAAAAAAACTCAGTGTTTTAAGGAATCTGTTGAATAAGAGTCTTTCACCTTGAAAAAGACGCTAGTGTGATTTACATAAAGAACCGGCCTAAATGAATCTTTTTAGAGATTCGATTCACTGAGGTGACGTGTTTCATTGCCGCTCTACTCGCTACACGTAGCCGATTCACGTCATTCAACTGTCACTTTGTCTTGCGAAGGTAAGTCCGCCTTTTATTATATAATTGTATTGTTATAATGCTTTAAATTGTTATGTTATACATTTCTAAATTAATGTGTATTTGTAACACTAAAACATATGAAGATGTTCTTTTTTTGTTTTTTTTTGCTGTCGATAATACATTATAGGATAGGCTTAATGATGTAACATAACGTTATACCGCCTATCAATACTTTATTTTTAAATAAATGATGATATAAAATGAGCTTTATATATTGTTAACAAAAAAACAATCACTTTGTTTTGTATTTCATCACTAATAATTTATATTATTGTACCTTTTTGTTACCTCAGAGTAAATTATCTGCACCGGAGGAGACCGTGAGAGTCGCTTGCCGGCCCGTTAAAGGTAACACTGTTGTCATGGATACAGTCAGCTGAAGGCAATAGATGAATGTGAATGATGAGACTTTAGGGTTTTGTACAGCTTTGGATTAATATACAGTATATTTTATTGGTGTATACATGTATTTATGTTCAATTGTATGTAATTAAATATGTATGCATGTCATTATAATTAAATATATTTATTTATTTATTTAGAAAATGAACAAAACATGGGTTCTGGTGGAATGGAGGGAGGAGCCTCCGACCTATGATATTGTCCCTAAAAAGGACATATTAAAAAAAAAAATTGAACCTGGAGATGTTGTGGATGTGGTGTATGAAGAGGAAAGTTCCCCAGCCACAATTATAGATATTGATGGTAATAGTTCAGCAAACAAGACTCAGTCATAATATAGAAGATATGTATTTCCTACTTGAGTATTTTTGTCCCTTTAGAGAGCAAAGAAACCCTCAGGAGGAGGATGTTCAGGCTAGAGGGAAAAAGAAAAAGACAGCCATGTTTGCTAAATGATGCAAAAAGAGTGGCAAAGAAAAAAAAAGTACACTCCAACTCAGTCCCCATCTCACTCCAAAACGTCCCCATCATCTGATCAAGGGCCTACAAGTCAAGTCAAGTCAAGTGTATTTATATAGCGCTTTTCACAATATAAATTGCATCAAAGCAGCTTCACAGTATCAATCAAATAACATAACAATGTTTGTTTCTTAGTGGAAAAAACATCCACGTTTGGTAGGGCTGATCAATGGTATTAATGCTTGGTTAATTCATTTGAATATCCCCAACTGAGCAAGCCAAAGGCAACAGTGGCAAGGAACCGAAAAACTCCATCAAGGGACCTACTGGTGTCCTAAAACTCCATCAGGTGACCTACTGGTGTCCTAAAACTCCATCAAGTGACCTACTGGTGTCCTAAAACTCCATCAGGTGACCTACTGGTGTCCTAAAACTCCATCAGGTGACCTACTGGTGTCCTAAAACTCCATCAGGTGACCTACTGGTGTCCTAAAACTCCATCAGGTGACCTACTGGTGTCCTAAAACTCCATCAAGTGACCTACTGGTGTCCTAAAACTCCATCAAGTGACCTACTGGTGTCCTAAAACTCCATCAGGTGACCTACTGGTGTCCTAAAACTCCATCAGGTGACCTAATGGAGAGAAAAAAACCTTGGGAGAACCCAGGCTCAGTCGGGGGCCAGTTCTACTCTGGCGTTTATGAACTAGAGGCCGGATTTACAGTAACTGTAATTTGATACAGAATTTTGTTTTATTTTATCACTTCGGGGGGGGGGGGGGTACGCGAACCGGAATCACAACATTTTATCTGTAGAGTGGGAAAGGGATCCTCCATAGGGAGAGGCTAGTTGGCACTTCAGCACTGCGTTGTCATCGGGTCCAGGCAAAGCTCCTAGTCAGACTACAGTCAAACATCAAGTAATACCTACATCTTTTAAACGGCTTCTTCTGTTTTATCACAAATATTAATTACACCAATATACTAATATTGTGTGTCCATCTTTAGGTCATCCACAGAAATGATAGTATTTTAATGCAAGAAATTAACAGCATGGACAGTCAAGCTGGAGAGCCTTCAAGCCGAGAAACTCTACTTGAGAAAGAAATTCTCAAATTAAAAAAAGAAAATGAAAATCTAAGAGCTCTTAATATATCTCTGCAACAAGGTATTATTATTATTTTCACATATCTGTATTTCTGTCTATCCATCTCAATTTATCTGTCAGTGTAGTTGTCAGTAATCTTTTTTTTTTTTAAAGAAATTCTTTCAATGCTCAAGTGCATGAACCAGGACACTCTTGTAACTGTTCATCAACAACCACAATATAGTGAAAGCCAGAAGAACCCCCCTGAAAAGGTGAATAAAAATATATTTGTTTATAATCACGTAAAGCGTTGTGCAGAAGTCGTAGAAGGCATGCTAACTTCTTCATTTATCATTTAACTTTTGTAACTAAATACAAACTTGGTATGATTACCCCCTTGTCTATAAAAAAACAGGCACACTAAAGGAAAATATATCACTTTTTTGTTGAAGAATCTAACAAGCCTAACACTTTTGCACAGTATGTAGTCAACATTACATGCTTTTAGATATAGTGTCCCTACCTTTTTTTCTTGACAGACACGTGGGCTAGGAATTAGTCCAACTGTCCTGACAAGTTGTGGACGGGGTGGCACATCATGTTGTGCCATGGTGAAAGATCTGGCGGTGGCAGTGTTTGGGAGAGAGACGTTGGCCACACATGGGCTGTCTGGAAAAGCTGGCAATGCTAACAAAGGCGCTAATGCAAAGCCAGCTCTTGACCAGGACAAAGTTGTGCTGATCCAAGGTGAGTAAAATGTCCTTCTTTTTTCTTTACGCAAATATGATGTTGCAGTTACAGTGCAACATTTTAATCAAATGCTATCACATATGATAAGTGGAATTGCATTTACAGACACAGTACAAACAAAGTTTCCTGATGTTCCAAAAAAGTTCATCAGGGCAGCACTAAGAGAAAAATTAAATGATGAGCACAAGTTACGAGTAAGGTAATCATTTGTCATACACACACACACACACACACACGCTCATGCTCTCTCACACACGCACACACACACACACACACACACACACACACACACACACACACACGCACGCACGCACACACATGCTCATGCTCTCTCACACACACACACGCTCATGCTCTCTCACACGCACACACACACACACAGACACGCACACACTCATGCTCTCTCTCTCACATACAATCACACTTTTTTAAACTCTTTTTTCCCCTTTTTTTCAGGAAAACAGTGTAGAGGCTTAATTTAGGCTGTGAATTGGACTCCGCTTCTCTCTGCTCTGACAGTTTAAATAAAATCAATAATTTGTGAAAATACATTGTTTGTTGTGAAGTTATTTCCCCTGCATGAATCCAGCAGAAGACAACTTGCAAAGTCCTGCATAATTGCATATATATCCTGCACAACAGTCCTGCAGGAAGTTTGAATATTATATTTTAAAACCCTGCAGGATATAATTCCTGCAGGTATTCCTTCATAAAATTCCTGCAGGTATTCCTTCAGGAAAATGAGCTGAAAATCCTGAAGGAAATCTGCATAATATTCCTGCAGGATTCCTGTAGGTTATTTTTGTAAGGGCTAGCAGAAGGACTTCGAAATGCTGTTTAAATACAGTATTGGAGTAATGGAGAATAATACAGATTATTAGAAATGGAGCTCTAGTAGGCTACCTACTGATGAAGACTAGAAGCGCCTCTGGATGCAGCAGAAATATGTTGCATTGCATTTGCATCCATAGACTGTAAGATTGCATCCCCTTCCTAATCTCTCATTCACGTAGCGACGCATAGTGCCAGTCCTCCAGGAGTCGCTGCGGCGAGGATGCGCAGATTATCACAGAGTTTTGGTGCGAGGAAGAGGCAGGCAGGAAGAAACGGAGCACTGGAGCACCGCGTTGAGCTGAACTTAATCAACCATGTCAATATTTACACCTACAAACCAGATCAGGCTAACAAATGTTGCCGTCGTGAGGATGAAGAAGGGAGGGAAAAGATTTGAAATAGCCTGTTATAAAAACAAAGTGATGAGCTGGAGATCTGGAGCGTGAGTGTGTTATGAAAAACTCATATGATTTTTTTTATTCTGTTATTATTGCTATTAACAATGTTAAAGTGTCAAATTACTTTTGGAATGATTTTTATTGCGTATCTTTGCTTGTTTTGTTGTTGTTGATATATAGCTTTTGAAGAGTGATCACACTTTGGTACACTCTTACCAACTAGCGCCAGGTTCACATCTTTTGTACAGTCTTTGGTTCACATCTTTTGTACAGTCTTTGGTTCACATCTTTTGTACAGTCTTTGGTTCACATCTTTTGTACAGTCTTTGGTTCACATCTTTTGTACAGTCTTTGGTTCACACATAAGTTACTCTGCAGTAAGTATGCGGTGCAGGAGCACCCATAGACAGACGGACATAGACATTTGCAGTGCGCAGCTGTATTACTACATACACAACATTTATTCATTATTAAATACAAACGTTTCTTTTACACTGTACAGTTATATGATCTTTCATATACGTATTCACGTTTAAGGCAAAAAACAACAACTACTAGATACAACCATATTTACCCAGTAAATTAATTACATTAAGAATTGCAAAAAAAAAAAATGAATTACAAGGTTTCTGAAAATGTTGTGTTTAAATTGGATGAAAATAGGTTTAAAATTCTTTTTTTTTTAATTAGAGTAAAAGGTTTTTACAGAGGATATTGTGGACATCTCTTTGTATCACTCCGAAATTTAAAAAATAGTGTCAACAGCCAGAAAAAAAAATATTTTCACTTCTTTTTTTTGTAATAAAACGTTTATATCAAATTATATATGAAATAACCCCCTTTTTAAAATCGGCTTCAGAATATAAATAGGAATAAAACTGTGAAGTTTGGTGTATGTAAGTGCTGCTTCAGCAAAAATAGACTCGGAAACGATCAAGTGTGTATCTGCAGGTTGGAGAACCTGGCATAGGACCTTTTCAGTGGTCAAATTAAAAATAAAGTCTTAAAATTGACTTGTGATTATTGTCTCAGTCCACATCACATTCACTCTGGTGTTTTTAGGAACCCAGACAATATTAATAATGCAATTATATTCAATCAATAAAGTATTCAATATTATTAATATAGCCTCTAATTGAAAAAAAAAGACAGAAATATATTACTAATGTACGGTACTATAAAAAAAAGTTCTAATAATTATGTCCTGAATTCTTCACTGACAAATGCTAAACCCTCAAGCTGTACGTGTGTAAATGTACACCGTCGGCTTTTTGGTCTAAAAACGCAGTGGATTACAAACAGCCTTTTTCTATTTGAAAAGCTATATAGTATAAATATAATTTTAATTATTTTTATTTGACTGCTTATGATGCAGTTGATTGATAGCTTTTATCAACCCACAAACTCCCATTTGGGAAACTCTGTCTCAAGGGATTTGTAACGTCATTTGATGGAATCTCACGATCACTTGGTAAAACAATAAATAATGTTTTTAAGTGACATTAATGACACAAATCAACTGTACTTGCAGGGAGAAAGATCTTGATGAAGTCCTGCAGACAAACACAGTGTTTGTGAATGTGTCTAAGGGTCAAGTGGCGAAGAAAGAGGACCTGTCGAACGCTTTTGGCACAGATGACTTGACAGAAATATGCAAACAGGTGAATTTACAGACTCTGTATAATCTGTGCTTCATAAGATTGTTTTCATCATTATAACAGTTTATTCAGTTGGCACATGTTTTCTACAAATCCTTAAATGTTTCTGCATAAATGGGTGGTTTTCACTTTTATTTTCAGATTTTATCTAAAGGAGAACTACAGGTGTCAGATAGGGAACGACAGAGTCAGCTGGAACAGATGTTTCGTGATATTGCAACTATTGTGGCAGAAAAATGTGTGAATCCTGAAACCAAACGGCCCTACACAGTCAGCCTTATAGAGAGAGCGATGAAGGACATTCACTTCTCCGTCAAGGCAAACAAAAGCACTAAACAGCAGGTCAGTAGGCCCTGATCATGTGACGATCTGTGAAATGTTTAGCTGCACACCAGGTTGATAACATGAGCACTAAGAGTTCACCAACATCACATGATGGTTGTTTGTAACGTTTGATAGCAGGGCTTGACATTAACTTTTACTCACCAGCTACTGTGGCTAGTGGTTTTACTAGCCACTCAGCATTTTCACTGGCCACAATTTTTACATCGAACAGCGATATGGATATTTGTAATATTTTATCTCATAATTTGGCAGCAGGATTATCAGGCTGCTGTCACTATAAGACCCGATGCACAGATCCATTATACTGTTTCGTGTGCGTTTTCTTTCTCAACTGTTTACTTTCACTTAAAGCATAACTGACCGTTTACGCGAATATTCGTCGGCATTTTGCCATCATTTTGTGTGTATTCGACAGTTTAAGCGCTATAGGCAGTGGAAATGAACTCCTTTTAGTTCTACTTGGCTTTATGCATGCAAACTTTGGCTGTGTGAACCCCAAATCTACGGGAGTCAAATTATGCTGAATACACAGTGGCTAGTAGGAGTGACTGCTGAAATCCACCCGGTTGACGGGTGCTGATGTCAAGCCCTGGTTGATGGTAATATGGTCTCTAGGTACGTTTACACCACAACCATATGCTTAAAACTGAGACGTTTTTCCTTTGAGTTTTCCGTGGACTTGAACTTTTCATTGTCAAAACGATCCTCATTCACACGATTAAAAACGCTGTATTCTGCGCTATAGACTGAACACGTAATACGCATGTACATGACATCATCGTCTTCAGAGATTCGTGTTTTTGTTGTTTACAAAACCGCTTTCAAAAGCTTGCGTTCTCAGGCACCCAAAATGCCGTTTTCGTGTAAACGAACGGCCAAAACGCATACAAAGTTGAACGTTTTTAGTTGCAACTGGTGTGGTGTAAACAGCCCTGAGAGTCTGATACAGAGATTCTGATGAAGGCCTGTGCCTGCAGGCTCTTGAGGTCATCAAGCAGCTGAAGGAGTCCATTCAGATTCAGAGAGCTCACATGCGGCTGCGCTTCGTCTTGCCAGCCAAGGATGGGAAGAGACTGAAAGAAAAGCTCAGACCATTAATAAAGGCAGTGGAGGACGAGGACTTTGATGATCAGCTTGAAATGGTAAGAGTCTTCCGGGTCAACTCATTACATTTTATATACTGGGTGTCAAGAACGTAACCAAATATCTGACCAGATATTATTGGTCTATAAACGAGGGAAATGCCAGCATGATCAACTAATCGACTAGTTATCCAACAACAGATGGGTTGATAAGTGAGTTTAGTTAGTGAGTTTAATATGTTTAGCAGTGGTGCGTTACATGAACTTTCATTTTTAAATAACAGAGATGCAACTTTTTTGTCATTTTTGTGTCAATTTAGTATTTCTCTGCAGTCTGTTCTCTTTTTTTTAAAGATGTGCTGCTGTACTTGCTTCTGGCTGTCAGTTAGAACAAGTGTTATGCTTTTATAAAATAGTTGCAGTAGAAAAAAAGTGTATCACGAACTAGATGTTGTGCACCAGCATAGGCCAGAACTACCAGTACCAGTAACATTTCAGTTTTCTGTACCAATTTCGATACATAAGCAAAAACGCATGGACTTTTTTTATTAACTAACAAAAAAGATAAATAAATACTGTAACAAATGTATTGCTCAATGTTAGTTTGTTAGTTAAAACATTTATGTTAACTAATCGCACCTTATTGTACTGATGTGTTACTGATATTTATGATGATAATTATAAAAAATACATTTAAACCGCACGTAGTCTTCAAACATTTCTAAGTTAACATTTATAAAAAGATCAAGTGAAAAATAAGTAATAAAATGAAGGACAAAGAAACACATACACATTACATAGAATTTAATGCACATCTATTTAAAAATAAATGATCAAATGTTTAAAAAAAGTATCATGGATGAATTTAAATACAGTTACTTGTCAGTGTACTGAACCGCATATAGCATATGGCACATGTAATGATGGTCCTGTGAAGGACAGAGGCTTCGGCCCTCCTGAGCTCAACAGCGCCGCATATTTTCCCCAACGTAAATCTGTTGTGGCAAAAAAATTTAGATATATATATTAATTTGAGGATGTTTGTTCAAAAATGGAAATAAAGACTAGATAGATTAAATGTGGCATCTAAACGTCACATACTGGAAATGCATATGCTGTAATAAACTGGTGTTTATATCTATATAAAATTAAAGATTGATATTATATATTTTTGTTTGAGTTAATGGTGTTTCCTGCCCTTTCAGGTGTGTTTGATAGATCCAGGTTGCTTCCGTGAAATTGATGAGCTCATCCGCTGTGAGACTAAAGGAAAGGGAACACTGGAGGTGCTCAGCCTCAAAGATGTGGAGGAAGGAGACGAGAAACTAGAATAGCCTCTTCATCTGCACCTGCTTCAACACATTACACTATTGCTGATTCGTTTTACACAGAGAGCCTTTTTTAATGAGTTATATCACTTTTTGCATCAGTATTTTTGCAACTGGAACAGGCTTTAACCGTTCTAAATTGGTAAATAATTTAAACCTGTTCCCAAAAAGACAACATTTTGCATGGTTGCAATAATTTATTTTCTGTGAAAATTTGAATTGTTAGATTAATAAGAGAAATAATAATAATATACAATAAAATAAACAATGACGCATTGTCACCTAGTCCTTATGTTATCATTTTAATGTGCTCATCTGGTGCCAGAGAAACCTTCTCATAGTTTATTAGTTAGCTAGTCATAATTTAACGATGTAAGAAAAATCTATGAAATGCATTCTGGCAGGGAACCATATAAAATCACTTTGAGGCTACTTAATTGGATCACTTAAACATAAATTCATGTGATATTGAAATTTCACAAATAAAATCTTTCCTGGTTAAAAAATTAATAAAAGAAGAAAATCTATATAGATGCAAAGAAGGGCGCTTTCACTGTGTGCTGCCCCTCACAGCGCTGGTCTGGTTTCACACTCGCTTGATTCTATCTTACAAACATGTGCATGATAGAAAACAGCGGGTAAATATATATCGGGTTTGTTTTACGTTTTTTTTTATTAATTTGGTGCTGTTATCACAGCAAAGTGAACAACACTTTTTTTTACTCTATACGTGCATTTCATTAAGGCTTGCAAACGGACTCTTGAAGAGCAGCATCATTTGCTTACCACAAATGTTAGAATGGTATTATTGTTTCCACAAATAATGTTAATTCAGTGCGCAAAGTGAGCAGACGTCAACCAAACCTGCCAATGCATTTTTTTCTTTAGCTGAAAGGTATATTTATTTTTTTAATACCTTTTTGTGTTTGTATTTTATCTTGTTAGTTTGAGTTTTCAGTTTTGGACATTTTATTCAATCAGTGTCATGCATTAAAAATGGACACAAACAATCATATATCATATTTTAATATATAAAAAACATTTTAATTATTCTTATTTACAATTTACAACAGTACACAAAGTAACAGTAAAACATTGTCAATCATAAAAAAACGTATAAAATAGCACATTTGCGTTTGTAAAATGAATGAGCTGGACTCAGAATGTTAGAGCGGCTTTACATTCCCTCGGGAACTAGAGATGTGTTCATCACGATTATGAGGAATACACAGAATGAAACATGACAATCATACTCCTAACAGTATTAAGATGTCAATGAAGTGAAAGCCCTATAAAATATTTTGAACAGGAGATTTGCTTAGTTAATTAAGGTCACTGTTTTCTAAAAGAGCAGGTTCTAGAATAAAAAGGCATATTTGATGTTATGCATGTACTTGTTGAGATGTGTTGGTGAGTTTATGTAGGGGTGTGTGTGCAATGCAAAAAAAACACAGTCATTTGCTTCATCCACAATACTAGAATGCTTTTCCTTTTTGTCTTTTCTATTTCATTAAAATCACAAATTCTGTTAATCCCTCTAGTCAGAAAAACCCGGCAGCCATTTTGGATAAAAATGTCTCCAGAAGTCACTAGCAGCTCAGATGGCATTGTGTCGTTCGGTTCCTGGTTGTCTTGTAAACGGAATCTTTGAAAGCCAGAAAAAAAAAAAACATACAATCAACATATAGAGTAACTGTTGCAAGCAAAGAACGGGAAAAATGGTCTAAATATCAAGTGAAGTATCGGCAGTGGTCGGAATCACACAGACTAAAACACAACCAGACTTGCAGACTTGGGACGCACGTTAACTGGCTGTTGCAGTGTTTTTCGGTGAAACAAGTATGTGTGAACTTAGCATGTTTCCTAAATATCTGCAAACATTATGGTATTTATATGCTTAAGTACAGTAAACAATTGCATAAAGTACTGTATATCTGATGCATTTAATCTTTAAAGGCAAATGTCGCTGAAATATCTCAGTTTGAAGGATCCTTCATTCGCCTGTTCTGAAGGACGCATCGGGTGTATCCTTCGCGGCCTTAAATCGCCCACAATCCTTTGCACATATTCAAATTCATGTCAATAAATTGACGGAAAACGAGTCGGTACTGAGCTCGTCTGAGTTCATTATGAAATGTAAGACAAAAATGTTTTGCTGTAAATGAATCACTTAACACTAAACTGCCAATAATGTAAGCCACTGGGAGACCACATACGGTTGTCATTCACAGACCTGTATTAATAGAAAGCCAGTTAATATAAAGATTTGTAAAAGTATTTGTCCACAATTAAGTGCGGCGGCAGAAACATTTATAACGTAGCCATGCGCACTTCCTTTTCTGTTTCATTCTAGCGTTTAATGCTGAGGAGGACTCAGTAGGATGAAGGTGTGTGTGTGTGTGTGTGTGTGTGTGTACGCGTGCGTACTGACCTGCTCATTCATGATGGCGGAGAGCTCGTTCAGCATGTCTTTATAGTGAGCTTTCATCTCCTCCTGATACTCCAGCTGATCTTCTTTTATGAGACGCTCGTTCACTTTCAGGGCCTGTCCACATGCGTCTGCAAACTGCCTGAGGGACGAGAAACCGCGAATTACAGTCACAGTTCCAAACAAACCAAACCTTCGTGATCATTTAAACCTATATCCTTATTTCCTAGTGTTATTGTAAGTCACTTAATAAATGCACAAGCAAGCGCACAGAGAGATTTGCACTCTCCATAAGAGAGCACAGCATATCTGAGACCGCACATCTAGATTTGTGCCAGAGCGAAGGAAATTCACTGTTTTTATAAATCCTCGATGAACACAGAATACAGAAGTACCTGAAGATCTCTTTCAGGAGTTTGACTTGGTTGTCTGGGTATTTCTTGGCATTCTTCTCCTCAAGGAAGGCTCGGGCGTAGGCCATGGGCCCTGCATTTACCTAAAAAACACATAAACTTCATGAAATACATTCTTATTTTACAGTCAAAGGATTTCATCAACTGTTTCATTACTCATGTTCTTCAAAATGTCTTATTGTGTGTCCAACAGAAGAAAGAAACTCATACAGGTTTAGAACAACATGAGGGTGAATAAATGATGACAGGATTTTCATTTCTGGGTGAACTATCCCTTAAACGTAAGAAATCAGAAACGGAGAGACGTCCTTTAAACAATTTCAAATGCACAACGTGGAGACAAAGAACCACCTGACATGCATTTATGCTGATGCGATATGACTGAAGAGTAATTCAGGATATATGTGTGTCCAGCATGTGATGAGAAGTTCACCTTAACACTGACACTGCCCTGTAGTTTGAGCTGCAGGCGGATCATGTCCACCTCCTCCATGTTGCACAGCTGTTTGAGTTCAGACACTTTACGGCTCATCTCGTCGATCGCCACCTCGATAGGGTTCATCTCTGTGCTCTGCTGTTCCACCACCTCGATACGCTTCTTCAAGAAGGGCAAACTAGAGCTGGCTGCAGGAGACGACAGTGGAGATGAGTTCATTACTCTCTAAAAAGTATTCCCATATCAACCTCGACCCAGTGAACGCTACAAGGATAGACATGAAACTGCTCTTGATTCTGTCAAATAAATCACATAAAATTGCATTATTCTTGAACTGACTAAAGTCTTTAAAGGGAGAGGGTTACATTGAAACATTTTAAATCCACTATTGTTTTATAAAGAATGATTATATAGTCTATACAGCATTTAATGCAATTACACCAGAAGTAACTGTAATTAAAGAACAGAAAAATTAAGAGTAAACCCTTACTTTACTTTACTACCTTGTCAAGGACAAGGTATCGGAGACAAGGATAGGTATCGGCAGTGTTTCTATATTCTATTAAATACAGATTGCACACACTGTCTGTTTTTTTTTTTTAGTAAATCAAGACACATTTACTGGAGAATCAAAATTACTTGATTTAGATTTTGTTGTTTTTTTCAGAAAAAAACAAGAATTAATATCTAAAGTAGGTTAATGTTTAAAACAAGAAAACATATCTGCCATTGGGGCAAAACAAGTTGATTTTTCTGACCCAATTGGCAGATTTTCTTTCAAGTTTGAAGCATAAACTCACTTAATTTTGATTTAATTTCAGTTTTTCAGAAAACAAGACTTAATTTCTTATGCCATTTTGCTTCTCCAGTCTTGATATAAGAATGTTTCGAAACAATCTATATTGTTAAAAGTGCTATATAAATGAAGGTGACTTGACTTTCGATATTTGTTTTGGAAAACAAGACAAAAATACTGAGCTAGAAAATCAGTTTTTTGCAGTGGACAATACTTTTTGTACTTTTTTACTTTAGTCAATGTGTCCGTGTCATTGCTCTTTTGAAGTCAGCTTGAAACGGCATTTGCAACCCATTTTACTTCCGTAATCGATTTATGGGTTAAAAGTGCAGTAAGAGTTTTTATTGTTTTGTTGGGGTTTTTTTCATGAGAAAAATAGAGAAAAATGCTCCTTGAAAGTTCACTGAAAAAACGTCCCTATCTGATATCACACAAAATCTCTGCGACAGTCCTCGTCTCTGTAAATTGAGAGCTGAGAGCCTGACAGATGAACAGATGTTTTTTTTTTTTGTTTGAAGGGTGCAAAATGTTTGCAATCATCTAACTATTAAAAACGGCTTACACCACTAAACGTCCTAAAAGGAATAGGAAGCTGAGTGCTTGCTGAGGTTCTGCTTGAGCGGCTCTAGAAAGGAGGAGCGTGTTTAATTCAGTGGCCAAGTCATGCAGAAGCTCCAGAATGGCTAACAATGCCAAAAAAAGTTTCCTTTTGGTTAAATGTTGAGGTTAATTTTAAGTGCCTCACTGGTTAGGATGGTTTTTCTTTTGCACTGTTCTTCCACGTCTCCATGTTTTTTTCCAGAAAGTGTGAAGGGCGTCTCAAAGGCAAAGCGACTGATGTTGTGATGGTGCTCGAAGTCGGTCTTCTTCTCCAGCTGCTCCTTTTCATTGAAATAAGGCACTACATAGGTCACTTGAATGTAGGCAAATCTGGGGTCCAGGTCTTTAGGATTCACCTGTGAAAAACACACCTGAACTTTAAAAAAAATGCTCATCCTAGTTGTTATAAAAGAGATTTCCTTCACTGTAAACTCGAATAAGTTGGCAAAACTCAAATAATTTGAGGTAATCAGTTACATAAAATTTTTTAAGGTAAGGAATTTAACGTTTAAGTAAGCAGAACTTGCTTCTGTAATCTTTTATTTCTGTAATCATACATTTTAATTGCTATTAACTTGAAATATTTGAGTAAGCTTATTCATAAAATTTCAACTTAAATATTTTCAGTAGTGGAAACTTGGCTAGCTTTAACCAGCTAATTAATCAGCATACTAATTTGAAAGCAAGCACATGCTCCACTCGTCACCATGATGGTAACCCCCCAAAAACCCCAAAGTACCAGAAACTCTTCTAATATAGCAAAACAAAACATTAAACACTACTACATCTCCCACTTAACATTAATCTGGCACAAAACACTTAATTTTAGGATTCACTCTCCCTTTTAAGTGTCATGGCAAAGCATGCTGGGAAATAGAAGTCCCAGCCCAGTTTCAGTTACATTTAAGTTTGTCTAAATTAAAAGAAACAAGTTCATAGAACTATTAAACAATTCAACTTACTTAAAATGTGTCAGTTTTGTGAACTCAAAAGAAAAAGAATGTTCTAAATACTCATAAAAGTTTATTTGAACTCATTTGTATAATTTATGTTGGCCCCAATTTAATTGAACTCATTTGTGTAATTTACGTTGGCCCTAGGGTTTACAGTGCGTGTGTCAGACGAGATGTTCATGAAGAGGAAGAAGGTCAGAGGAAGGGAAGAAGTGGAGTGGAGGATCCAGCAGGACACACCTTGTTGGAGTCTTGGATCATCTTGACGTTCTCGGCTCCAAACTTGTCAGAGTAGAGTTTGAGGAGTCTTTGAGAAATCTCTGACAGTCCTGTGAGCTTCGGCTCCTTGTAGATAAACTCCTTGCTCTCCTCCTCCTCAAAGAAGCCCTGTCGAACACAACATTACACATGACCGAGAGATCGTGGGGCAGGAGGAAATATATAGCGGCTCTCACTGAAGCCCGATTTGAGATCGGTGTTAAAGTTAACACGACACGCTGTTAAAACGACAGCAGTGTTTGACAAAGCACAATGAATTTAACTTTTAATGAAGGTTAACAGCACATTTAGATGTCTCTGTCTGAAACACAACTGCATTTACCTGAAAGCACACACAATGCACACATAAATGCTCAGGATTAGAGGTCAGGATTCATTTCCAGGAGAAGTGTGGTACGTTTTATCAAACCACGTGTGCCATATGCACACACATTATTAGCATGTAGGGAGATTATGAGTGTTAAACTGTAAAAGGCTGAGTGCAGAACAACTTAAATGAACCAAAGATATGAAAACTTACCACTGCCTGATATATACAACACACAGGAGAGAATAGAGAAGTGTTTAAATACATTGATTTCTGAGTTAAGCGCTGAGGGAAATCATTTTGGATCCTTGTATGGACAGTAAATATTTATTTGCCTTCAAATACTTGGATTAAAACTTGACTAATTGAGTGTACTCATACTAGTCATGCTTATTTGAGTTCCCTTTTCTACGATGTTCCATGTCATTTTGTATTTGCTTATTGAATGACCATTTTAAAGTGCCCCTATTATGCTATTTTAAAGTCTCCTACAACAGGTTTGCATGCATCAAAGAAAAAAAAACACTTTTGATTGCAAATCACATCACCAACATTTTTCAATGATTCTGAAGACTCGTTAGATGAATCAGTCTATCTAAATCCCTCCTTTCCATAAGCTGCTCTGCTCTGATTGGTCACCTGGATCAGTCTGTTGTGATTGGTCTACTCTCCTCTGATTGGTCACCTGGATCAGTCCGTTGTGATTGGTCTACTCTGCTCTGATTGTTCACCTGGATCAGTCTGTTGTGATTGGTCTACTCTGCTCTGATTGGCCAGATTGCTCAGTCTCTGTTGTGATTGGTCAGCTGGCCCAGTCTGTTGTGATTGGTCTACTCTGCTCTGATTGGCCAGATGGCTCAGTCTGTTGTGATTGGTCTACTCTGCTCTGATTGGTCACCTGGCTCAGTCTGTTGTGATTGGTCTACTCTGCTCTGATTGGCCAGATGGCTCAGTCTCTGTTGTGATTGATCAGCTGGCCCAGTATGTTGTGATTGGTTTACTCTGCTCTGATTGGCCAGATGGCTCAGTCTGTTGTGATTGGTCTACCGCCTGTCAGTCTGAAACGCCCATTACCAGAACTGAACTTCAGCTCCGGAGGCTTCCTAAAGCTCAGTGATTGTACACACTGTAAAGACAGTGACGATGACTTTGATTTTACCATATTAATCTGAGCGCGAGTCCGATGATGAAACATGGGAAGAACTAGTAATTCAACCCAAACCTTTTTTTTGGCACATTTCCACTTTTTTTTTCTCCAAAATATGATTTCAAGAGTTTTTGAGTGATTGAGTGTCTTACCTGTCCATAGAAAGCCACACGATAGTACCGACCAAACAGACGTTTCTCTGAGTTCACAACCTCGGTCACCTTCAGGTATGAGCGGTGAATGTCATAGTACAGCTCCGATAACCGCTTTTGGAAACAACACAAACACACAGTTGATAAGCATGCTCCCTCATGTTTATTTTCTTTTAAAGTCAACCAATAAACAGTCAAAGTACCTTAAAATCTCGTCTCTTCTCGAAGACAGCTATAACAGGTTTGTTGATCTCTGCAATGAGCTCGTATCTCTCAGACTTCCAAAGATAATCCACGCACATCTCTAACTGCTCCACCAGTGTGTCCTACAGAACAGAGATTACTCAGGGTGTATGAGAGACATTTGAAGCTATGATTCCTCTGAAATGTGCAAAGTGAGAATGCACCTCTGTGTAAGGAGTGTCCTGATTGCCAGCGTCTTCTTTCATTGCTCCCTCTTCTTTAACATTCGGAGAGATATTCATGAAGGCGGCCCAACCCATACTGAATGATGCTACAGTTTAATACACAAACACAGGTTATTAATTCATCCATCTTTTATCTACCCATCCATCAGTTCATCCATTAACCCATTTGTCCTTGTGTTCCATCCATTCTCAAATCAGTTCTCCCTCCGTACAGTATTCACTCATGCATGGATCCACTCATCCGTTCATCTTTCATCCAGTATTTACTCATCATTCTATCCATCTTCACATCCCAGACAGCAACATAGTGTCGGCCCAGATCCGGCCCACCTCTGGTACGCGTGGAATCCACATCTGGGCCGACACTATATCGCTGTCTGGGATCCAATCATCCATCCGCTTTACTCTCTCTTAGGGTTGCCAACTGTCCCGAATTAGCCGGGATGTCCCAATTATTGGGCCTAATTTATTTGTCCAGCATGGGACCTCTCTTGTCCCGTTTATTGAGTGCTACGCTGATCTGACTGAGATACAACAGCAACACGACACTTGAGAATGACCACAACACTGGTCATCATCCAATCACGTGCATCAGACCATACCAATAAACTATAAATTGAGAATTAATTATTCTTTTGGGACAAATAATTTGATTTGCGAACAGGATGCTCTGCTGTCTGGTCGCTCCCGGTTCGATCCGGTCTCGCGCTAACGGCAAATCCCTGTCACTGTCCGGCCGGGTTTTGATTTTCCGTAAATCAGTTTTGGAGAATTTAAACAACGTGATTATTGTTCATGAGTCCAACATCCAGACACGCAAGAAAACATCCAATCTACCAGAGGGAATAATATGCTGATGTGATGCCCAAGAAACATGTCTGATTATTATGAATGTTTTTTAAAAAAAGAAGTCAGGATTATTTGTTGAATAGAAGGTTCAAATAAATGTCGTTATGTCACTTTTGATTCATTTAATGCGTCCTTACTGAATAAAAGTAGCTATTACTTTCTTTAATTTCTTTAAAATGTAGTGTATAATGTTACAAAAGCTTTCTATTTCAGATGTTGAAATGTTTTTAATGTGACTTTTTTTGTGTGACCTTAAAATTCATTTTAGAATTAAATCGTAGGCTACCTAGCCTTAAGCAAACCAAATATCTTTATGTCTGAGAACATAGGCTACTGTGCGATACAGTACAAATATTTTGAGTGTCCCTTATTTTCCTGTAAAGAACCACGATTGTCCCGCATTTTTCTTTTCGGAAGTTGGCAACCCTACTCTCTCTGTTAAATCATACATTAACAATCACACAATAACTTGTAATCAGTGCTACCATTAATTGTAAATAAACACTGTCTTTGCATTGTGATAATATCACGTGGCACATTACAAGGATGTTTGTGTCTTCAAGCAGTGTTTGCTTGAATCATGAAAACATTAGGTGAGTGCTTGTGGACACTTTCATTCACATTCACGTGCACTGTTATTATTTTTACAGGGTGACAGGTACCTTCCACAAGCAAACATTCGGGAAGACCTCTTTACAAAAAAAAATTGAAAACATAAACTTACAAATATACCTGATTATAATAACTGATTAAAACATTCCCTTTCTGAGAGCAACTAGCCCATTTCAAGAGTTAAACTAATGGAAACACGTGTCTAAAACATTCCCAGACAGCAACATAGTGTCGGCCCAGATCCGGCCCACCTCTGGTACGTGTTGAATCCACATGTGCCAGATGTGGCCGGATCTGGGCCGACACCGTGTTGCTGCCTAGGTTACATACAATAAAATTCACTATTTCTACTGTAAATCTAGCAAATGTGGGTTTATGCTGCAAGGTTTATGTTAGATTTCTCTGAAAATAAGTATTGTACAATACTGTGCAAAAGTCTTATAGACACATTAAATGCTATTTATTGCTAAGTATTGTAGATTTAAGAATATCTCAGAATACCACAGAAAACAAGATACAAATTCTGAAAAAGATTTTTGCAATAAATCTTAGTTATACCTGTCCAAAACCTAAGCTGTGGATCCTTGCTGCTCAGTTAGTATTTAGATATTTTACCTAAACATTTGAAGGAATTTGTTATTTGCCACATTTGCCATTGGTTCGCTTATGGGGAATTGTTTTCTGTAAAGCTGTTATGAAACAATATGCACTGTGAAAAGTGCTACACAAACCAAACTGATCAGGGTAAACAAAACAGCTTGAAGACGCACAGAAGTAGCTCTGTCATAAGTACATGTTTTAGTTTAAACAGTAAGACACATTGGGACCACTGAAGGGGTCAAGAAAACTGCAGGTCGGGGCAGGCGGAGGTGAACTCACATTCTCCATCTTGGGGAGTTAGTAAGGGGCTACAGTTAATTACACAGGCTCCCTCTTTGCTCACACTTGGGACCCGACCCTTCTCAGACTTCCAGTAACCTGTGATTGCAGAGTGGCATCAGGTTTAGCACAGGTTTACTTGCAACCTAGGGCTGGGCAGTATGACAGTACACCGTATGCAGTACACAGTACACAAGACATTTTGCTATATTGTTAAGAATGATGAAATGATAAGAAGTAGCACTTGTGAAATTTACGTTCTCTGAATTATCTAAAAAAAAGCCATTCACTGAATTTCCAGCAAAAATAACTATATGCTGTTACCATTATATTCAATAAGTCATATTTGAATAGGATTTTAGTCATACTGCCCACCCCTATCTCAGACTCAGAACGAAGGCGAGTGCTCCAGCATGCATCTAGTGTAAACTCATACTCATGTCAGCATGCACATGCAAGAGCCCGACAGACTGCCAGAACCAGAGCAAAGAGACCGCATCTAATGACAAGGCAACTCACAGTATAAGGAATAAAGCATTTGGCAGGAAGCAGCTAGGAGCATTTTTCATTCATTATGAAGTACAGCACTGAAACAAACAACAACAACTGAGCAGCAATGATCAAGAAGGATGTCAAAAGAAAGCTTAATAGAGAGGTTATTTATGCTGTGTTTACAAAAAAAAGAGCAACTGCCACATTGACATACGCATGCATCACTTAAATACTGAGGTGCTCACCTCTCCTCCTCAGAGACTCTGCTATAAGTGCTGAGATGTGGATGTAGCACATGGCTGCCTGAAGAGGACAAGCAAAACAGTTTTAAAATTTCATATAAACGTCCTAATACTAAAGTTCATATAATCTTCTTTATCCTCTGATTTTGACCTCAGACAGGTCTCCGTTTCTAACATGGATCTTGGCCATGCTCTCCAGCCAGGTGCGTCTGAGCTCAGGGGTGCTGGCGTAGGAGTTGGCCAGACTGTACTGCAGGTCCACCAACATTTCCGGGTCCTTTTCATGCTCTTTCATTTGGGAGGTGGCCATTAGGACCGTGCGTATCCTCTTGGTGAGGTCCTTCACCTCAGCCGGGAATGTTGTGTTCTGGAAGATGGCAAAATAGCTATTGTTTAATGTTATAGTACTAGGTGTATTATATCATGTATTTGGGCTGTTGTTGTCTTCTATGACTGAAAATGTCGTTGCTCTAAATCCTGTTTGAATACTCATCCTTCCCTCGGGTCATTTTGACCCGAAACTAATTTTTTAAAAAAGTTTAAAAATGCAGTGTTCATCAGAGGGGTCCAAGACCCTAAGACTTTTATCGCACTTGAACCATGAATACACACAACACTTTTTTTTCTTTTTTTTCTGGATTCGAGGAGTTTTGTGTTTGAAATTTAAAAAAAGTAATGAATCCTTCCCTCGCTGGCCAATTTGACCCCCGTAGGAATGAATAGAATGTGAGGAAAGCTTTAGTACGCATAGAAACATAAAAATGCTTAAAATTCTAACTAAAAATGCTAAAATTTGACCAAAATATTATTGAATAATGTCTACACAATGTGTACAATGTGTACACTGCACACTGGATAACTGACTTTAGGACCCAGAGGATCCGCTCATTTGCTCCATATAGAGCCATGAGGACATCTAGTGGCTAGAGTCATGAAAAATCATGTTATATTTGTTTTTTCCACAAGAGTTCGGCAGAGACACCCAATGTAAGATATTTTGAGCTGAATTAAGCATGAAATTGTATGATGTTGAATTTAAGTTGAAAGAATTAGAGGAAAGTGCTTAAATTACTATTTATTTGTTATTTATTGATCAAATCTAGTAATTTAAAGGTAAAATAACATAAAATAAGCTTTCTGGACAAAAAAAAAAGTATAATTTTAGGGCTTCAGGTCATTTTGACCCGCGAGGAAAAGATGTGTTACTAAGTGCGAGGGAATGAGGGTTAAATATGGCTCCTCAAGGTAATTTTACTTCAGTGACATCAAACTTCATTGTGGTGAGTGTTGAGGTGCCATATTTGAACAGAAATGCAGAAGACTAAAAGTGAACATTAATATACAGAAATGTATTACATTCAGTGTTGAGGAAGCTACTCTAAAACTGTAGTTTGATAAGCTACTCATAAGTTAAAGATACTTCTGAATCCTTCTGAAAAAGTAGTTAGCGACACTACAAGTTACTTTCAAAAAGTAGCTAGCTACATTGAAACTACTTAGATATATTTTACAAGGACATTGTATATTACAAATAAATGAATAATTGTTCATAAAGAATGTTTGAAGTAAAATATTTGGGGTTAAAAACTATATAATACAATACAACTGTGATTTCAAAGATTAGCCTATTGTTTTATTGTGTAAACTATCCAAAGATAGCCGACACACAATACTCTGTAACACTTTATTTTGATGGTCTCTTTTGGACAGTCTGTTGACTATAAGTAACTTCATATCAACTAACTCTCATTAGAATATTAGCAGACTAATATCTGCTATCGCTTTATTGTGATGCTCCCAATATAAAAATTGTGGCGGGACAGATTTATCTATGTAATTAATGAGAAACACAGATTCATCATCGTAATTAAAACAGAAATAGACATTTAATATAGAGTGCCATAAAACATCCATTTAAAATGTCTATTACACACCTTTATGTGCGTCCTTAAATTTGTGCTTAAAGTCTTAGATGCAGACGCTTTTTATCTTTGGTTTGCATAGATTACATACAAAAGCTACATCCTTTAAAGGTGCCCTGTGTCATTTTGGCCAAAAAATCAATTCATACTCTACATTCCATACCAGATGGGGGCAGTGTCTCCAGAAAGTGAGAAACAGCATAGTCATAATGTTCCGCCTACAGAGCTCCTGTGATCCCTCCATCCAATTTGGATTTAATAATTTATTTTAAAAATAATAATAATAATAATTTACGTGCAGTATTTATATATTTATTGATGTGTATTTAAGTGTAATGTTTGACTGAAAAAAAAAACACCCAGAAGTTTGACTGAATGTTTACAAAAAAGGGGTTTCCCACTGAACCGCTCTGACCACAACATCTCGGTAAAGTTATAGCGACGCTCTTTGTTTTGCCTATTCAGAAACGAATGGAAAGAGAAACTCATGTGGAGATTCCACTCCCAAAAACGTCGACTTCAGCTGTATTAAGAACGTGAGTAGGCCAGTTGTTTTTATTACTCTTCGTAAGTTGCACCAGCCGTGGTGTAAATTATGCATTTGACACTGATATGCTATATGTGTGTGAATGTGTCGTAGCTGATTATGCATGGTTGATTTAATACTTAACTTGAGATTTGTGACTATTAGGCTGTTATAGGAAGTTGGCTTATAGCATGCTGTGCTCACGGAACAATGCAGACCAAGGCTATAACTGTAACATGATATCTTCAGTCGCCGAAATATGATTGTGCAATAGGCTAATTGTAGTTAGGATATTGAAATGTCCCGGTTTTCAAAAGGCTATGTGAATATGTTCCGGTTTTCGAAAGGCTATGTGAATATGTCCCGGTTTTCAAAAGGCTATGTGAATATGTATGTTTAAACAGCGCGCACGGCAGAGAGGTAGAGAGCACGAGACCTTGCGTGCATGTGCTAGTGTGTCTCATGAAGCGCATGTAAGCACGATTGATTGACATCAGGTTGAAGTACGCCCACAAGCCGTGCGAGTTATTCGTGTATTGCAGTTTGGCTGGTGGTTATGTTACCCCCATACCGCCTCCCATGGCCGAAACTGGTATTATGACACCTGCCGGGCCGGGCTAGTAATTTAGCATGCTAATTCAGGTTTATATCTCGGCAGCACTATAGCTTGTCATTTTTTTGATGACATCATCGCACTTATTTCTTCTCATTCTTTTGATGAGTGTAGCTCATTTTTTGGATATTTTTACCTCAATTTTTACATATGGCACCTTTAAGTAATCATCAGACGATCTCTTCTCGGTGAACCGTAAAGCCGCAAGACGAGTGATGTAACAGTAAATGGCAGTAAAGCACAATGTTAGCTTGAGGAAACTGCTGCTATTTTCTTGTAATTTTTAGATGATAGCACAAGATTACATTCTACGGAAAAGAACGATGCCTAACATGAACATCTGGGTCTTTGAAAAGTAATATTTATCTTTGTAAAATTGCTAATTGTGTAAACAGTGCTTCAGCAAACGCCGGCTCCACACAGAACACAGTGGCTTACCCGAACATGTCCTTTGGTAATGGCCATGATTAAAATGTTATCAGAACTGAGCAATTGAGTACTATTACAAACTTTATTGTCACAGAGTCTTCTTTATTAATCTGTTGTGTGCCTGCCACTTCATACTAAACTTGCACGTTTTTCAGTGCATTTTAACCATATTTTCTGCTGCATTCACAACAAAACTATGCTCAGAGGAAAAAAAATGTAACTTTTTTCTTTTGCTAAAAAGAAACGAGATTATGTTTACAGTGTCAAATCTGCTTTCAGTTAGCATCGGCCGCTAACAAGGCCTATCCCAGCTTCATATGCAGAGACAAACAAACGCATAGTTTGATTTTGTGGTTTGAACAGTTCTGTTTGGCGGCACAGACATTACACACTGCAGCTGTAAAGTGTGATGTTTGCGAAACTCTCACTTTCAGTGGCGTGTCTCCATTGGCGAAGTTGTTGATGATGGCCAGAGACTGCTGGAAGCGTGAACCACCGATCCCTGCATCAGCGATCAGCTGACTCACAGCTTTAATCACCTGGAGGAGGACAAAACACAATACACATCGGCCTCTCACATTACACCCGTAACCAGCCAGAGAGCCGTCAGCTGTCTGAACACATATATCTACACTCAGGCACACACGCACCAAAATAACAGAAGATGGTAACACTTTATTTCAATAGTCCACTTTACACATACTAAGTACATGTCAACTACTGTCATTAGAGTATTAGTAGACTGCTTAATATCTGCTAACTCTTTATTGTGATGCTCCTCAACATACATTATACTGACTATAAGTCACTTGGCAACTACAAGTCAACTTATTCTACTAACACCTAACCATAACCTACCAGTCTACTACAGTCATCTTCATCTATACAGCGCTTTTAACCATGTAGATTGTTCCAAAGCGACTTTACAGTGACAATAGGAAATTATTCCTATTATCAGTAGCAGAGATTGTTTTGGCTTTATGGCAGCTCTAGAATAAAGTTATTTTCCAGCTAAAGTTAGTTTTGATTGATTCACTTCCATCGCAACGATCATTAGTTATTAACTTAGGGGCCGCTAACACGACACCGCTCTAACAGAAAACTCTTAAGTTCTCTCTACGCAAACTTTAAAAACGCGAGCCTGTGAGAACGCTGATGGCGTGCACATGTGTATTAAGAGTTCAGTCTATAGGTGTGCGTGTTTGAATATATGTGCGCAGGCATGAAGTCCTTCCCTAAAAACACAACCCTCAACAAACTACTTGTCTGCCCTTAACATTTATAATACAGAATTTTTTATCGCTTTGGTGTAGCCACGCGAACCGGAATTATCCCGACAGTAGAGTATTGCTACAGTCTACTAGAGATCTAATGACAGTTAGTTGACATGTAGTTGCAAAGTTACTTCTAGTTAGTAGAATGTGTAAAGTGGACTATAGAAATAAAGCGGCCTGAAGATTACCTGCAGGTGTGAGCGGACGATGCACTTGCCCTTGGTGAAGTCGAAGTTCCTCCTCATGAGGAAGTAGAGCAGCGCGGCGGCTTCGGTCTGTGTGGAGCTGGAGCGATGACTGCAACACTTCAGGATCTCGTAACACAGGCTGCCACACAGATCCGCTTTCCCCTGGAAGAACGTGGACGGGAACTGAAGAGGAAGAGCCCGTGAAGAAGAGATCAGCACAGAGTGGTGTGTTCAGGTGTGTTTGAGTAGGAATGTTTCGACAGTACATTTAGATAGGAAGATACATTTCCAGTAGCAGGATTGAGCACAACAGGTTCAGACCTAAAATGTTTTTCTGCAAAATGTGAACAGTGTTACTTTCTGTACACAGTGCACAGGGTCCCAAATGTAGTTTTTGCCAGATATTTTTAAATAAATAGCCAAGATTTTTGTTCTTATGACAACACTGCACATTTCAGATGTCTCTCTTTCAAGGACCAGGATTGGCTCTCATATGCTAGATGCCAGTCTTCGTCTCTATGTAAAACCATTAAACATGAAATCATTTTGTTTCTGCTATTTTCGATGTGGAGGCTAAATTCAAGGAATATTTCATATATATATCTCCGCAAAAAGCTTCTGGGGAAAAACACTTAGATAAACTTCCAACGGTAAAGATGTTAGAAGTTGCACGAATCATGACTGATAAACATTCAGGTTTTGGTCCACTAAAAACCACTCAATAGTTACAAAATCAGGCAGAAAATGGGCAAATTCGTTTTTTGCACTGTGAAAAGGGGCGTCACAGGAAGGGTTGCTCCACATGAAGCTGCGGTCACACTAAAGTTTGAGCATACGACATTTCTACAGACACTGCGATGATTGTATATGACGTCACACTCTTCGGTGCCTTTAAAAAAAATAAAAACATTATTCAAAATATAATACATAAAAAGTGTAAATCCACTTTACTGTAAAACTACAATCCTGCAGATTTCATTTCAGATTTTGCATTCTTTTAATTCAGTTTTCATTCAAGAGGTCACACGTGCTGTCTTCATTTTGGTATCACATTCATGTGATAGGAATTTGCAGGTTGGAGTTCACTAAAGCTTGAACTTTGGATTGAAGCGAAATTCACTTGTATAAATGTATAAATGTTAATATAATAATGATTTTTGCTGTGATAAATTAAATTTAAATTTAGTAATTACATTCTATCGTCGCTCCCTTCAATTGTGTCCTTAATGGCTACATTATGGGACACAATTGCTTAACTTTAAGTGCCCTTCAGAGTGAATAGGGCACAGAAATGCTCAATTTTACAATTGCAATGCACCCCATAATTCCTTGTATCTGTTAAAAAAAAAAAAAAAATCCCGGATTTGAAGATATATGAAGAGAAAGGGTTCAACCTTCTGAATGAAGAGGCGCAGGGCGGAGAACACGTGTCTGAGGGTGGCGGTGGACTGGTTGATCTGGAAGAACAGCAGGTACGTGTCAAACACTTTTTTCATCAGAGAGTTTTGCCCTTCATCGTGCTGCAGCTGTTTCTGTGGCAGAAGAGAAGGAAGAGTCCGTCATCTCAGAGGAAGCACACCTTGTGTCTTTACAACCAGATTAACAGTCACAGAATGGCTGCATCACATATTGAATGTTTCCTAAATAGTATTTGCATTGATTATACTGGCAAACAAGACTGTGAATTTTGCAGTGGACTTGATTTTTGGCCAATAAACACTTAATAAAATAGCTTCGCAATCCATCACATTGCAAATAGGACAGTGGTAAGACATTTAGTAGCATCTTTAATTTATAGCAAAATTGACATTGAACTTAAGGTAATGTTGGCATATGCAGCTTGACATAATCTTGAGTCATTATTTCATAAAAACGATAAGCTGTGAAGTAATTTTGTTTGGAAATATTATTGTTGGGAAAGTATTTGAAGTACTTTTGTTCACCCAATCAAAGTCAGTGCAGGCAGTTTGTTGTCAAGCGAGAAGAAAACGATACAGTGGAGAAAACATCTTTAGGCAGTCATCATTTTTTAAATCATTTTTTTAATAAAAAAGGGCACATTTTGTTCTGCTCAAACAGAAAAAAACTATTTGATATTCATTTTTCAAAAAATAAAAATCTTTAAAAATATGTTGGAAACATTTAGGATTTTTAAGTATTTCTTATTTAAATGTTGCATCACCTGGCAATTTTATAGTCTTAAAATCAATTAGTAGAAAATGTACATTTTATTTAAAATTTAATTTGCCCTGTATTTTAAAATATTTCACAAAGATTTTCTCATCTTTATCATCTTAGACATCTTCACTTGTCATTGATCCATATGAAAATAATTGAATATTTTAATATAATTTCTTCCTGTGTTCCTCTTTGTGTACACATATTGACATACTAAGTATTTTTTGACTATTTTTTTTTTAAAGTAAATCATCAAGCACAAATCCCAATTCACATACTTACTGCGAAAAATGCTTTTCTTACTTAGTATTTTTGTCTTGTTTCCAGTCCAAATATAAAAAATTAAAAGCTAAGCTTTTTTTAAAAAAAAAAAAAATGTACGCTTCTTTGAATAAGATTATTTTTCTTACCCAATTGGGAGATAATCTTGCTTGTTTCAAGCAATATCTCGCTTAATTGTTGAAAATAAAGTTTTCTTTTCTTTAGAAAGCATGATCAGTTAACTATCTAATAAATGCTTCTTGATTTAAGAATTTGTAGACACTTGAACTGGAAACAAGACAAAGATACTAAGTAAGATTTTTTTTTTAATGTTCTGAGTGTATTTTGGGATATATTTCCATGTCATTAAAGGTTCTGTCTATACCTTGTGATGACGAACAAACAGGTCCAGAATGTCCAGCACGGTCAGGGCTACTTCAGTAGAAAGGTTCGCCTCGATGTCTGTAGGGTTGACGTTTTCTCCGTCAGGAGCATTTCCATCTAAACACACATTACAGTTGTTTTAATTTCTCATGAAATCTGAAAACATTACTTTAAAAACATGTCCAGATCATATGCATTGCCATCCACTATCATGTTAATAAATATTCATGGCTCAATAAATGATCAATTCCATGATTCAAAGTTGAAATCATGAAATGTATCTGAAACACACAGCAGAATGGAACAGTTGTGATGTGTGTGTTGTACCTGTCTCCATCATATGCAGCAGTTTGGGGTTTGCGAGGGCGTTCTTCCCCCTGATGATGGGCATGGTCTGCGCGCGCGCGTGTCTGTGCCCATCCGGAGCGGACAGAATCCTGCAGGGAACGACAGGCGTGGGGGGTAAACAGAGGAGGCACAGCATCTGGACTTGTCATGACAATAGCAGAGAAGAAAAAAATACGTTCCCCATTTTCTCCCTCTATTTCTACACTTTCTTGGCTGTTATTTCAGTGTTTACAGACTCAGTATCTTGCAAATGTTTCTCTTAGTAAACTGTGAATACCTGTGCAGTTTTAAAACATTGTAGCTAAAAATTAAACACTAAACAGCCATTCACTTTCTTTGCAACAACACAGAAATATCAAGTATATCAGGGGGTGAATGAGAGGGGCTCGCTGGATACAGACAAGCGTGATTCCCACACTGAAGACATCTGTGAAAAGACATGATGAACTATGATATTTACACAGCACGGAACCACTTTATAAGTTTCTTTAAGTATTAACATTTAAAGGAATCATTATTCACTTAGTATATATAAAGCTGGATAATATCCAACTTTATCCACAAGCATAAAGTACACTCACAAAAAAAACAAAAAACAATAGATAGCAAATCTCCACTGCCTGATTTTTTTATTTAGTCACAAAATGCAACTATATTATTGCCCAGCTCTTTATGTAAAGTTTGATAAGTGTGTCTCAACTGCTCGATTGCTTATTCGTCACAAAATGTAAACTATTATCTCGGCTAAAAGTGAATATAAGGCATAAAGATATAAAGATATTCAGAAATTATAAACACTAACTTCATGATTTTCTGTAAAGCTGCTTTGAAACAATGTGTATTGTGAAAAGAGTGTAAATACATTTGATTTGACTTGACTTATTGTGTACATACTGTACATGTTTACTTATATTTAAAAACACCTGCATGTAATTACATCTGCTCTTGACCTCTACCCCATAACCAACCCTTAAACCTAACCATATCACGAAACCGGTCCCTAACTTACCCCTATCCCACCTTTTGCAATACAACAAGTAATTGTTTTGACGTGTTACATAGTTAAAGACACCTAATATAAAGTGGCACCCACACGGACAAATGCTTTGTGAATGTGTAGCTACTGTATGTGTTAGGATGTTATAATCAGGATTAAAACCCTTTAGCTAAGAAATGCAATTATTAGTTCTATGCATTGCACACACCATGCTAAGTGAATTTGGGGAGCTCAGTGTAGACCGGTTAGGTGTTTACCATTGGGGCAGGAGCCCTGAAGACTGGTAGGACACGTTAGACCCCTTCAGGGTGCCATTGTTCTGTGTGGCCTGAGCCAGCTTAACCGCGGCCGCTAGCTTCCTGCGCACACAACCAGCCAATCAGAGCAGGGTTAATGCCCACCTTCATCCAAAACCACCCTGCTCTCGCCATTATAGACAGACAATCAAAGCCAAGCTTCTAAGGGAGTGTTTAAGAGCAGGAAAAGTCTAGTTTGTATTGTGATATTAAATGGCAAAAGTTAAACGTCTCATGCTGGTTTTTGATACTAGTCTAGAGATTGCTGAAGGACTATCTGTGTCTTACAGTGAGAATGGGAATGTATGTGTGGAAGCCAGACAGAGGAAAACATGGAAACAGAGAGTGTGATGAGGGAGACATGTAAGATTAAACATGATATAACAATGGAAATAGCAAGTAGGCCAACTCAACACAAACACAGATAAAATAGTGGGAATCAATTTCATTCATGAGAACAAGGTCAGACACTAGAGGCTTCTACTCACTCATTATACAGTAATAAGCAATATTTCCTATGGTTAATTGAGTGGACATGTCAGACACCTGAGAAAAAATATTGCTCATATCAGAGCTGTCCAGCATTCACACAAAAAGAGGTTACATCATGCAGTTGTAACTTTACGGTGCTCTTATTGTTTGATTTGACCTTTGATGTAAGTGATGTAGTGATTTTAAAAATCATGGTCACACTTTAGTTAAGGGTTAAATTCTCACTATTTTAACTAAGTATTAACTATGACTTTTACCTCAATAAACTCTGAATTACAGCTTATTAAAAGTTAGTAAGGTAGTTGTTAAGTTCAGGTGTTGGATAGGATTAAAGGGTTAGTTCACCCAAAAATGTAAATCCTGTCAGTATTTACTCACCCTCATGTTGTTCAACCCCGTGAGACTTTCGTTCATCTTCGGAATGAAGATATTTTTGATTAAATCTGAGAGCTGTCTCACTCCTCCATAGGCTTCTTAAGGGATCGAAACTGGCCGGCCCAAAAGTTATGAAAGACATCGTTAAAATAGTCCGAGTGACAGTGGCTCAATCTTAAGTTTATCAAGCGATGAGAATACTTTTTGTGCGCAAAAAACAAACAAAAATAACGACTTTATTCAACTACTCATTTCCGTCCCTGTGGGCCTTGAGATTTCACGTAGTGTAACTGCACAGCGCTTCTGTGTTGTACGACAGAACGTAGGCTCACTCTTGGCCAACGCAGGTCATGTGTGTGATGCGTGTGTCGTACAACACAGAAGCGCTGCGCAGTTACACTACGTGAAATCTCAAGGCCCACAGGGAAGGAAATGAATAGTTGAATAAAGTCGTTATTTTTGTTTGTTTTTTGTTTTTTTTCTCGTCGCTTGATAAACTTAAGATTGAGCCACTGTAGTCACTCGGACTATTTTAACGATATCTTTACTAACTTTTGGGCCGTCCAGTTTCGATCCCTTAAGAAGCCTATGGAGGAATGATCCAGCGCTCAGATTTAATCATAAATATCTTCATTCGTGTTCCGAAGATGAACGAAGGTCTTACGGGGTTGAACAACATGAGGGTGAGTAAATACTGACAGAATTTACATTTTTGGGTGAACTAACCCTTTAAGGATGTAGAATATGGTTATGCCGAATAAGGCATTACTATGTGCTTTATATGTAATAAACAGCCAATATCCAAGTAATATGCATGCTAATAAGCAACTAGCCAATAGTGAGAATTGGATCCTAAACTAAAGTGTTACCAAAATCATATCATAATCAAAATCAAAATCATAAAGTCACACAGCCTATTTTATGAAGGTACAGCTATAAACAGTTTGTGCGAACGCTGTAAAAACAAGCAGCTGATCAAGAGAGCAGAGCTGAATTCAAGCAAGTACTGTCACACTTACGACTTCTCAAAGTCTGAAACTCTGCTGTTTCTGTAGCTATTCATTTATACAGAACGTGCAGAGCATGAGTCGCCATGACAGGTTTGAAAACCACTGAAGTAGAGTAACATTTGAAATCTTGTATTCAAAATTTTAATCTAAACCTAAAAAAAACTTTTAAAAAGTTTAAAACAAATTATGTAATATATTAAGACTACACTCTAATTGCAGTGGTCATAATCAAGTCAGTTTGTGACTGGTCAGGTTACAAACGTGACATTTGTTAGTTTTTCCAATTAAACTTCAATGAAGTTTTAAAAACAGTCATGCCTAAAATATGAAGTTAAAATATAAATCTTATCGTAGCAAACAACTTGGAAGCATAAAAGTTCAAAAATGTGTTTTGTCACTGAATATTATTGAGAAGAAAAACAGTCATCATAGTCCTCTCGTATGTGCACATCATTGACAGAGAGAAGAGAGAAGAGAAGATGACTCCTACATTCATGTAGATTTACTGCAGCACACGTAAAACACTTCTAATTGAGGAAAGATCTTACCTGGCAATGTGGCGCTTTCCAAGGAAACGGAAGTGTTGGAGACATAGTCTGTTTAAAAGAGAAATACGGGAATTAACACACAGTGACTTCTCTTCCTCTTCTCTTGAAGTTCATCCATTTATTGGTCTTTATGAAAAGAGTCACTTACTCCAGGATATTGAAGAAATCACTGATCTCCTGGTGAATCGCTCGATTCCAGTATGAGACCATCACCTCTGCAGCACAGAGAGCAAATCAGAACATTATAAAACATGTCACAGGCATTTATTATACAGATGCTTCTGTATGAGATTAGAATATGTGCAATAGACGTCATCTTTGAAGCTTTGGTGTTTTAGGAGTCTCACCCTCTGAAATGGTTTTCATAATGTGCAGGAAACATATGAGCAGACTCCTGGTCTCCGCTTGATCCAGTTTGTCAAAGCGTGAACCAAATCCAATTAGAGACTGGGGCCTGGCAACCTGAAAACAGTAATCACAATCCTTCTATTGTTACAATAGTCAGAGTCAAAGTTCACATATACAAAGTTCTGTCACGAAACTCTAGATGGGAAGCTGATGTGCTTGCAATCCCATCATTCTCGACAGGGCACAGATGATTGGTTATTTCTGTATCAGCATCCAATGAGCTTTGCTCAGCCTTCAAATATCTGGTTAGCATCGGCTGTAGCAGCGCGCTTTCCCTCCACCTTCCCCAGCTCCACCTGTGTATATCTGCTACTGTCATTCGTGTATGCTATAATGTACATGTGTGTATTGGCAGTAGCTATTGCAGTAGCTATAACAGCAGCGCAATAAGGCAAGGCAAGGCAAGTTTATTTATACAGCACATTTCATACACAATGGTAATTCAAAGTGCTTTACATAGAATAATTTAAAATAATCACCAGCAATAACCAGCATCAGCATAGCAGATATATTCTGCCAATACCAGACATATCAACATTGTCATTTACCATGCCAAACAATTTTAATTGTATATATTCACACATTCAATGCAGACCTCCTATGGCAAACCAAGGCCACAATGCATCATGCCAGAACCAGCTGAGACACAACGCAGACCTAAAGGACTAGCAAGATCACTGTGCACACACTCGGATGATGCAGACTACAACCCGTAACTCAGTGATCTGACCATGCAGCCCATGCTGAAATAAAGAATCAAGAAATGAATGTCATATTTAGACTGTTTCATGTTGCACATATGACTACAATAAGCCATTCATTTATCATGTTGAACTTCACACTGCATAATTTATTGGAAACATTATCTCCCTGTCAGAAGTCAAGTCTGCCAGGACTAGGTGTTATGAATACTGGAGCAATTCCTCAAAAAAGAAAAATACACTGGACAATGTGGATCATGCCTATTGATGCATATTAATTGATGTTGATGTAAGGATAATAGATAAGATTATCTTAACAGATACATTTCTGCGGTTCTCGGAAGCAGAAGTCATCATAGTTGTGCAAACTTCTATAGCGAGGAACAGAAACAACCATACATATATTTTTTACCTACCCATTTGCCCTAATAGCAAAAGAAGAAATCAACAGTAATAGTTTTTCTATGACTTTCCAAAAGAGATTGATTATGTTGATCAGAAGAGAGAAATTTGCGATCACTCTTTCAGTGGTTGCATTAGAAACACTAATGCAGCGTTAACCAGTTTTCTGTCATTTACTGCCAAGGTAATAAAACACAAAGTATAGTCTTATGAATGTATATTAGATTTTTGTGCAAATTAAAATAAATGATAGCTAGATTTACGATGTTAACAACTGTGGAAACACGTCATCAGTCAGTGAAAAGAGTCCATTCATTTGGAGAAAACGCAGTAAAATGTGTGTGCCTGCTCTGGTTCATGTTCAGAGCACCTGGTGCACACTTAAATATACTTGCATTATAACCAGCCCTTATCTGCACTTCATTTGTGTGAAGATAAACCAGGTCTCTTCTAAGACCAGATCAAAATTTGATTCATAATATTCATATTCATATTTGATTCATAATATATATGATTCATTTTAATAAAGGGGAATAAAATACTTTTCATGAGACAATATGTAAATTAAATTTGTTTACTGTTTACTGCATTAAAGCTAAAAAGACATTGGCCAAAACATTTTATTTCCCACCATCATTAGAAACTCTACGCTTGGACTAGAATAAAATGCGCAAAACTTGTTCCTTTATAACGGATTGCTACCAAGTCATTCGCTGTTGTTTTAGCACTCCCTTAGGTGTGGATACAGACCTTTTTGGGGTTTCTGAACAACATTAAAGGGGTGAACATTTGAGGGTTCTGCCCCAGTGCTTCTGCACACTCACAGATACCATTTTTGCATGTTTCTGATATTGTAGTTAAACCTATATAGATGAATCAATTACAGACTCTGCAAAAAAGTCATGTAGTTACTCACCTTTTCACATCCATCCATCTTCTCACTGTTGCGGTCACTGTTGCTGGGGTTCGACTCAATGCTGATGAGAGAACCTCTGGAGTCTGCATTATTAGCTGTTGACACGGCCAATGAAGAAAAGGCTGAGAAAGCAAAATGGGTACATATGAGAGAGGAAGTTTGAATTAAAGGATGTTTATTTTAAAAAACATGTTTGTCAAGCTCCAAAAATGACCAAAAAACACCATAAAAGTAGTCATGTGATATACTCCAAAGCATTTGATAGCTTTGTGTGAGGAATAGACCAAAATCCTGAAAATGTTTCCTTCTCTTGCCTGCATATTCAAACTAAAATGTTCTTACACATGTGAGAGCTGACACAGTGTTTGGCATCGATGATACAACAACATTCAGGGTGAAATGATACAACTTTGAGTACTGTGAATAATAATAGGACCCTAATTTTTGGGTCAGGACACTCTATTAAGGCAGCAGTCTATGAAACACAGGTCTAACATAGCCTCACTATACCTGTAATGGAGTTGAGTACTTCCTTGGAGAAGGACGCATCCATTGAGTTCCCGTGGCGTAAGACATGGGTCACCTGACCTGTTAAACCTACACCGACATTGAGATCATCTCTGGAACCCTGTGAAAGAAATCTTATTACTGAACAATCACAGCAGGGACATTATTGTGTGGAATGGGAGAGAAGTAAATTAAATTTCACTCTGATTATGGATTATGTTTATAAAATCTGGGCTGTGAAAGGACAGGTACATTTTGGATTTTGATTATGGATTTGTATGTGACATTGTCAAAGTTTTACTCAATAATTTGCCCCAAATTGACTTGGGAAAGAGAAAAAGTATCCACATTTCTTTGTGGATGGAAACTGGAATGTGATATTTTCCTTAGTTTTCTAAATGAACTGATGAAATCAGTTTACAGAGAATTCCCCCCCAAAACTGCTTTGATAAACAAAGTTTATAAACAACCTGTTTGATCACAGTTTTCTTAAACTAACCATGTAAGCCTCCAAAAACAAATATGAAACAAATACCATAATATCTGTTATATGAAACTGTAATATATTGTTTCTTACATGTGCATTTCACAAGTTCAGACACAAATAATCAAATACATAAAATCTATAAAAAATACACTTTTAATAAGAGTAAAGAAGTATGTGTATTTGGCTGAATTAATTATTTTTGGTGCTGCTTTTCTATTAAGACTTCAATGAAGACTTTGCAAAATTCTGTTGGTCAGTAATTGTAGCCTGTAAAAGATAGCTGTATACTGTGTGTTTGAGCATGTCATTTACAAAAACTGTGATCCACAAAAAAACCTACAAGCAGTAATTATACAAAAATGATGCAAAACACTCACATTGGAAACTACTACAGATATTTGATTGAAATGGCAATGAAAACAAAACAGCTGGCACACTGTAATAATGAATTTAATTTAAATTCGACAGTGTGAATGGAATTTAAATTAAATTCATTATTACATTCACTGAAGCAGCTGTGCTTTCAAACATAATAAAAGTGTTTTGGCGCAATCATTTGTTTTGTTGAGCTTCCTCATAAGAAGTCCCACACCGCAATGGAAAATTTTGCCCCCTTTCTTTGCATTGTGTTTGGTGTTAATAATATCATAAATTATAAATAACACTCAAGTATAGTATAGACATGAAGTACAATTATTCAAACACTACAGCCCTGTTTAAACTTCAGATCTTGTTCAACTGGTATCAGTTATTGATTAAAAAAACAACAATGCTTCCATATTATGCTTTTCAATTATATTTCAATTGATGCATATCCTCAGCATGTGTACCTGGTCACTAGCCGTCAGGCAGATTGGAAAGAGATCTCTGAGGAAAAAGCGAGGCATGTTGTCAAGGATCAGACCATAAAGAGGCAGGTACAGGGAGGCTATCCGTGCCTGTTTCTCCTGAACACACACACACACACACACATACACAATACAGTTAAAAAGCATTCACAGAAATGTTGCACAACAACTATATATTTGAAGTGCTATATTGTCAAACCTCACCTTTACGGCATAACGAGGGTCCAGTGAATGTTTAGCCATGAGGTTCTTCAGGCATGCCAGCGCGAGGTGTCTCAGGTCTTGCTCGTCTTGCAAAGCGAGCCCCAGCTCTCGCAACAACAGTCCTGTGAGGAAATGTTTTCTGCAGAACTCTTCTGTCAAACTATACTCTGGAAAGCCAACTGAGAGGTAAGAAAAAGAGAGAAAACACAAAATTGTTAATCCTTGTCCCCTTTTTAAAGAGAAATGCACCCAGAAATCATTTACTCACCATCATGTTGTTTCAAGATTTTCGTTCATCTTCGGAACACAAAAAAGATCTTTTTAATTAAATCTGAGAGATTTCTGTCCCTCTATCGACACCTACGCAACTACCACTTTGACACTTCATAAAGTTCATAAAGAGATCGTAAAACTAATCCATATGAATTGAGCAGTTTAGTCCCAATTTTCTGAAGAGATTCAATCAGTTTATATGATGAACAGATTTAATTTAGGCTTTCATTTACATATAAACATTGATAAGAGAACATAAACAGCGAAGCTAAACCAAACCTGTTTGACGCGTGAGAACAAACCTCCTGCAGAAGCTCAAACGTACTGCGTAACACAAGAATGAACCTCATTGGTTGTTGCAGAAGCTCAAACGTGCTGCGTAACACGAGAATGAACCTCATTAGTTCTTGCTGAAGCTCAAACGTGCTGTGTAAAACGAGAACGGACGTCATTGGTTGTTGCAGAAGCTCAAACGTGCTGCGTAACACGAGAATGAACCTCATTGGTTCTTGCAGAAGCTCAAACGTGCTGCGTAACAAGAATGAACCTCATTGGTTGTTGCAGAAGCTCAAACGTGCTGCGTAACACGAGAATGAACCTCATTGGTTGTTGCAGAAGCTCAAACGTGCTGCGTAACACAAGAATGAACCTCATTGGTTCTTGCTAAAGCTCAAATGTGCTGCGTAACACGAGAATGAACCTCATTGGTTCTTGCTGAAGCTCAAACGTGATGCGTAACACGAGAATGAACCTCATTGGTTCTTGTAGAAGCTCAAACGTGCTGCGTAACACGAGAATGAACCTCATTGGTTGTTGCAGAAGCTCAAACGTGCTGCGTAACACGAGAACGGACGTCATTGGTTGTTGCAGAAGCTCAAACGTGCTGCCTAACACGAGAATGAAACTCATTGGTTCTTACAGAAGCTCAAACTTGCTGCCTAACACGAGAATGAACCTCATTGGTTGCTGCAGAAGCTCAAACGTGCTGCGTAACACGAGAATGAACCTCATTGGTTCTCGTACATAAAGTGAAGAAATGATGTTTGAGTTGAGGAATATGTGAATAAAAGCCTAAATTAAATCTGTTCCTCATATAAACCGATTGTGTCTGTTCAGAAAATTTGGACTAAACCGCTCGATTCATATGGATTCGTTTTACATTCTCTTTCTGTATCATCAAAGTGGTAGTTGCGTAGCTGTCTATGGAGGGACAGAAAGCTCTCAGATTTCATTAAAAAAATCTTTATTTGTGTTCTGAAGATGAATGAAAGTCTTATTACAATAATGAACCTCATTGGTTCTTGCAGAAGCTCAAACGTGCTGCGTAACACGAGAATGAACCTCATTGGTTCTTGCAGAAGCTCAAACATGCTGCGTAATACGAGAATGAAACTCATTGGTTGTTGCTGAAGCTCAAACATGCTGCGTAACACAAGAACGGACGTCATTGGTCCTTGCAGAAGCTCAAACGTGCTGCGTAACACGAGAATGAACCTCATTAGTTCTTGCTGAAGCTCAAACGTGCTGTGTAAAACGAGAACGGACGTCATTGGTTGTTGCAGAAGCTCAAACGTGCTGCGTAACACGAGAATGAACCTCATTGGTTCTTGCAGAAGCTCAAACGTGCTGCGTAACAAGAATGAACCTCATTGGTTGTTGCAGAAGCTCAAACGTGCTGCGTAACACGAGAATGAACCTCATTGGTTGTTGCAGAAGCTCAAACGTGCTGCGTAACACAAGAATGAACCTCATTGGTTCTTGCTAAAGCTCAAATGTGCTGCGTAACACGAGAATGAACCTCATTGGTTCTTGCTGAAGCTCAAACGTGATGCGTAACACGAGAATGAACCTCATTGGTTCTTGTAGAAGCTCAAACGTGCTGCGTAACACGAGAATGAACCTCATTGGTTGTTGCAGAAGCTCAAACGTGCTGCGTAACACGAGAACGGACGTCATTGGTTGTTGCAGAAGCTCAAACGTGCTGCCTAACACGAGAATGAAACTCATTGGTTCTTACAGAAGCTCAAACTTGCTGCCTAACACGAGAATGAACCTCATTGGTTGCTGCAGAAGCTCAAACGTGCTGCGTAACACGAGAATGAACCTCATTGGTTCTCGTACATAAAGTGAAGAAATGATGTTTGAGTTGAGGAATATGTGAATAAAAGCCTAAATTAAATCTGTTCCTCATATAAACCGATTGTGTCTGTTCAGAAAATTTGGACTAAACCGCTCGATTCATATGGATTCGTTTTACATTCTCTTTCTGTATCATCAAAGTGGTAGTTGCGTAGCTGTCTATGGAGGGACAGAAAGCTCTCAGATTTCATTAAAAAAATCTTAATTTGTGTTCTGAAGATGAATGAAAGTCTTATTACAATAATGAACCTCATTGGTTCTTGCAGAAGCTCAAACGTGCTGCGTAACACGAGAATGAACCTCATTGGTTCTTGCAGAAGCTCAAACATGCTGCGTAATACGAGAATGAAACTCATTGGTTGTTGCTGAAGCTCAAACATGCTGCGTAACACAAGAACGGACGTCATTGGTCCTTGCAGAAGCTCAAACATGCTGCGTAACACGAGAATGAACCTCATTGGTTCTTGCAGAAGCTCAAACGTGCTGCGTAATACGAGAATGAAACTCATTGGTTCTTGCAGAAGCTCAAACGTGCTGCGTAACACGAGAATGAACCTCATTGGTTGTTGGAAAAGCTCAAACGTGCCCCGTAACACGAGAATGAACCTCATTGGTTGTTGCAGAAGCTCAAACGTGCTGTGTAACACGAGAATGAACCTCATTGGTTGTTGGAGAAGCTCAAATGTGCTGCGTAACACGAGAATGAACCTCATTGGTTGTTGCAGAAGCTCAAATGTGCTGCGTAACACGAGAATGAACCTCATTGGTTGTTGCAGAAGCTCAAACATGCTGCGTAACACGAGAATGAACCTCATTGGTTGTTGCAGAAGCTCAAACGTGCTGCGTACCACGAGAATGAACCTTATTGGTTCTTGCAGAAGTTCAAACGTGCTGCGTAACGCGAGAATGAGCCTCACTGGTTCTTGCAGAAGCTCAAACGTGTGCTTAACACAAGAATGAACCTCATTGGTTCTTGCAGAAACTCAAACATGTTGCGTAACACGAGAATGAACCTCATTGGTTCTTGCAGAAGCTCAAACGTGCTGCGTAACACGAGAATGAACCTCATTGGTTACAGAAGCTCAAACGTGCTGTGTAACACGAGAATGAACCTTATTGGTTGTTGCAGAAGCTCAAACGTGCTGCGTAACACGAGAATGAACCTCATTGGTTGTTGCTGAAGCTCAAACGTGCTGCGTAACACGAGAATGAACCTCATTGGTTGTCAGAGAAGCTCAAACGTGCTGCGTAACACGAGAATGAACCTCATTGGTTGTTGCAGAAGCTCAAACGTGCTGCGTAACACGAGAATGAACCTCATTGGTTGTTGCAGAAGCTCAAATGTGCTGCATAACACGAGAATGAACCGCTTTGGTCCTTACAGAAGCTCAAACGTGCTGCGTAACACGAGAGTGAACCTCACTGGTTCTTGCTGAAGCTCAAACGTGCTGCGTAACACGAGAATGAACCTCATTTGTTCTTGCAGAAGCTCAAACGCGCTGCATAACATGAGAATGAACCTCATTGGTTGTTGCAGAAGCTCAAAAGTGCTGCGTAACACGAGAATGAACCTCTTTGGTTCTTGCAGAAGCTCAAACGTGCTGCGTAACACGAGAATGAACCTCATTGGTTGTTGCAGAAGCTTAAACATGCTGCGTAACACGAGAATGAACCTCATTGGTTCTTGTACATCAAGTGAAGATGCTTGAGCTTCCATTTACAATAACTGATGTGTGAGTTGATGAATATGTGAATAAAAACCTAAATTAAATCTGTCCATCATATAAACTGATTGTGTCTGTTCAGAAAATTTGGACTAAACCGCTCAATTCATATGGATTCGTTTTACATTCTCTTTCTGTATCATCAAAGTGGTAGTTACGTAGCTGTCTATGGAGGGACAGAAAGCTCTCAGATTTCATTAAAAATATCTTCATTTGTGTTCTGAAGATGAATGAAAGTCTTATTACAATAATGAACCTCATTGGTTCTTGCAGGAGCTCAAACGTGCTGCGTAACACGAGAATTAACCTCATCGGTTCTTGCAAAAGCTCAAACATGCTGCGTAACACGAGAACGGACGTCATTGGTTCTTGCAGAAGCTCAAACATGCTGCGTAATACGAGAATGAAGCTCATTGGTTCTTGCTGAAGCTCAAACATGCTGCGTTACACAAGAACGGACGTCATTGGTTCTTGCTGAAGCACAAACGTGCTGCGTAACACGAGAATGAACCTCACTGGTTGTTGCAGAAGCTCAAACGTGCTGCGTAACACGAGAATGAACCTCATTGGTTGTTGCAGAAGCTCAAACGTGCTGCGTAACACGAGAATGAACCTCATTGGTTGTTGCAGAAGCTCAAACGTGCTGCATAACACGAGAATGAACCTCATTGGTTCTTGCAGAAGCTCAAACGCGCTGCGTAACATGAGAATGAACCTCATTGGTTGTTGCAGAAGCTCAAACGTGCTGCGTAACACGAGAATGAACCTCATTGGTTCTTTTACATCAAGTGAAGATGCTTGAGCTTCCATTTACAATAACTGATGTGTGAGTTGATGAATATGTGAAAAAAAGCCTAATTTAAATCTGTTCATCATATAAACTTATTGTGTCTGTTCAGAAAATTTGGACTAAACCGCTCAATTCATATGGATTCGTTTTACATTCTCTTTCTGTATCATCAAAGTGGTAGTTGCGTAGCTGTCTATGGAGGGACAGAAAGCTCTCAGATTTCATAAAAAATATCTTCATTTGTTTTCTGAAGATGAATGAAAGTCTTATTACAATAATGAACCTCATTGGTTCTTGCAGAAGTTTAAACGTGCTGCGTACCACCAGAATGAACCTCATTGGTTCTTGCAGAAGCTCAAACATGCTGCGTAACACGAGAACGGACGTCATTGGTTCTTGCAGAAGCTGAAACGTGCTGCGTAATACAAGAATGAAACTCATTGGTTCTTGCTGAAGCTCAAACATGCTGCGTAACACAAGAACGGACGTCATTGGTTCTTGCTGAAGCTCAAACATGCTGCGTAACACGAGAACGGACGTCATTGGTTCTTGCAGGAGCTCAAACGTGCTGCGTAACACGAGAATGAACCTCATTAGTTGTTGGAGAAGCTCAAACGTGCTGCGTAACACGAGAATGAACCTCATTGGTTGTTGGAGAAGCTCAAACGTGCTGCGTAACACGAGAATGAACCTCATTGGTTGTTGCAGAAGCTCAAACGTGCTGCGTAACACGAGAATGAACCTCATTGGTTGTTGCAGAAGCTCAAACGTGCTGCGTAACACGAGAATGAACCTCATTGGTTGTTGCAGAAGCTCAAACGTGCTGCGTAACACGAGAATGAACCTCATTGGTTCTTGCAGAAGCTCAAACGCGCTGCGTAACATGAGAATGAACCTCATTGGTTGTTGCAGAAGCTCAAACGTGCTGCGTAACACGAGAATGAACCTCATTGGTTCTTGTACATCAAGTGAAGATGCTTGAGCTTCCATTTACAATAACTGATGTGTGAGTTGATGAATATGTGAATAAAAGCCTAAATTAAATCTGTTCATCATATAAACTGATTGTGTCTGTTCAGAAAATTTGGACTAAACCGCTCAATTAATATGGATTCGTTTTACATTCTCTTTCTGTATTATCAAAGTGGTAGTTACGTAGCTGTCTATGGAGGGACAGAAAGCTCTCAGATTTCATTAAAAATATCTTCATTTGTGTTCTGAAGATGAATGAAAGTCTTACAGGTTCGAAACGACATGAGAGTGAGCAAATGATGACAGAATTTTCATTTTGCCAATATATTATGTCATGATAAAATTCCCATGCCCTTCACAATTGTGTATTGAGGCAAAGGTTTCTCATTAAAAGCAAAGGCATTCCTAGTTAGTCACTATATCGATGTCAAGAGGAACCAAACGCAAGGCGCTTGACCATGCTTCAGTTTTTGACGCCTTTGGAGCGAGAATGGGTTGGATTTTCTTAACAATCAATCTGGTTTAACTTTTTTATCATATGTTTTTTAGCATTTATTTAATTCATTTTATGTTTAATTATATCAAGTTCAATAAAATACATGTAATCGTTACCTTGAGCACTTTGGGTTTCCAGTGATTCCTTGTCTGACGGAGAGAAACGAGACAGAGAGAATGTTAGCTTGGGTCTAGCATGTTCATCAGATCTGAGATAAGCAGGAAGTGATGTGGATGAGACACGGAGAGGTGGAGATTCTGGTGCTCTCTGACCTGTGATTCGTGCAGACGGGATGGGAAGACTCAGAGGGACACAGTGCTCATAGTTACACACTTCTCTTATGAACTCAAACTTCAGCTCAAACAGCATCTGGAAACATAACATTCGCACCCAAAAACATCCACACACAAAGCAGTTCTTTAGTGCTAATCTTCACAACAGAGAGCTTCATGAACAGAGACAGTCAATGAATTAAACAGCCAGACAAAAACACACATAAATGATACATAAATAGATGTGAGCCAAGAGATCAGTCTGTCATGTTCAGAAGCTCTATTGGTCACGCATCCTCTTGCATTAAAAAATCGCAGATCATTGTTCACCAAACTTTTGTTTGCAGCTAGATGCAAAACTTCTTCACATGAGTTTGCGTTTACATGCATTTGAATGGAAGTCAATGGAGCACAAAGTCTAGTGTCACTGTGCTGAGAATGTTTAAACGTTCGGGTACCTTGTTGTCACTGGATGTGATCATGTTTATGTAGTTGCTGATAAGTTTAAAGGTGAAACCTCTGTCCATGAATGTGAAGCACCGCTGAGGATGGGAAACACACGTATTTACTTTAAAACTGATTGCATCGACAATAGCAAATTAATTGCAAGTATATAACAAACCGGTATGAACTCTCTACATGGACCAATAAGTCCAATTTCAAATGCATCAAAAGTACACATCACTCACAGAATAAATGAACATAAATATCTTCAAAATTAGTTCTGCATCTAACTGCATGATGTACTTTATTTGAATCTTTGCTGTCCTGACCTTCACAAAAGCCGCTATGGCCATATTAGCGCTGCGTGTCTCCTCTGCAAACTCTTTATTCTTCCAGAAGATGTGATCGGACATTGTCATGATCAGGGTTTCCAATCGACTGTGGAAAGTTCCAGGAAATCGTTGTGGTCGAGGAAGCTGAGCAAAACACATTTTATTACACATTTCTTACATAACACAAGTTTGACTGAGTAAAAGTCGATAGGCATACTTTTCAGTAATAAAAATCTAATCTTTTATTTCATCAGTTTTAGCATTTAGTATGATTTGCTGGTTTTATGGAGTAAATGTTAAAGGTAGATCACAGCTGCATACAATTAACTTGTAAATACAAAATATGTAAACAAATACAAATACTTAAGCAGAGCTGGTCTGCCTGCTTTACACCAGAAATATGTACTTTGGAAAGTAACGTCTGGGTATTTACAGCGATATTCCTAAGTTTAGAACTGTACTTGTCTTCCAAAACATTTATAGTAAATACTGTTTTAGTTGTAAATGCTTATCCAAACCACTGGAAGGCAAGACAATACCACTATTTGAGTATTTCCTTTAACTTTACATTTAAGTTGATGTAAAAATTACATTTGTATATGTGGAAAAGAGTAGAGTTTTTCTTGATGCTGCAAGATAAGTGTCTTTCAAAGTAGTAGTAGAATTAAATGTGTATATAGTAGAATAGTAGAATTAAAACTACTGAAATGTGACGGTATTTACTGTAATATTAAGAAAGCAGGAGGTGATACGTGTTGCTTGTGAGATACAGAGATATTGTGGAAATATGTGTGTGTGGTCTTGAGGACACAAATGTGTATAATGACATCGGCATAACAACGTAAACATGGGTTATGAGGTTTATCCTATGTAATAATAATATGTGTGTGAGGTGTGCATGTGTGTGTGAACCAATATGTTATGGAGAATGAATGAATTTTTCATTAATTAAGTTTCTGTTCTTTAATACCTCTTATGTTTCCTAAATGTCATTTCCTTTCTATAAAAAACAATGGCTCTATGATTTCATGAAGAGTCTGCAACATCCACAGAATCTTACCATAGCATAAAGGTTTGAAGAAGTATATGTTAATTTTAAAGATATTATTGCTAAGATATATTGTTTTCACGTCAGTTTACACTTCAGTACTGCTCTTCTGCACGGACGGATCTGATGATTTAATGTATACACTCATTTACCCGTGATCATTACATCAGAGCGGATCTGACTAGCCACACAAAGAGTTACTTATATGAGAAGAAAGCCTAGCATTTCCTGTCAAATCAAACCAAGAGTGTTGAATATAAATAAATCATTATTTTAGGCTTACCGTAGACTACCACCAAAATTAAAAGATGAAAGAAAAAGAGTGATGCTTTAAGTGTGAGTTCAATGTTTACCTTCAGCTTAGCTGAGTCCAGCAGATGCTGAGCCATCGACTTCACTATGATCTCTAGAAAGAACCACGAGAACTGCAGAGAACCAAACAGATATCAAAGGACAAGATTAGAAAAGGCCCATCACCCCTTTAAAAGAGAAATGGCCATGTTAGCTCACCTTAAGGACATTTCGAATGACCGACTGTTCGTTGCTCTTCAGGTCAGAGGTCATTCCCTTGGCCAACTCTTCGTGAACAGTTCTGAAGCCACATGCTTCAGTCTTAAAGACAAACTGTGCAAACACAAGAGAAATACATTCGACACAAGACATTGTGAGGACATCATCAGTCTAATTGGTTAATCATCAATTTGAACACTTGATCAAAAGTAATAAGCGGCTTTTCCACTGTTGGGCCAAATGGCTCCAAGAATGGTAAGGAACGGTTCCAGTTGTTTTTTCACCTAAGCCTCCCAGCTAACAGAGTTTTGTTACAAGAACGTTCTCCAAATATTCAGTGCTGGTTCTGGGAACGTAAAAGATTTCCAGTTTTCCTGGCGTTAGAGGATAGTGTTTAAAAATGGATGATGTTCCCATGATGTTTAATGGTCAAATGGCTTTTTCTGTTATTGTTGACTTATGGAATTGAAGCATTATTGAAAAATATTCAATTCAGCTGTTGTGATAAAGATCGTTTGTAACACCATTGTTGCATTGCAGATGCTGAATGTTGATGTCTGTGAACGTATAAATAAACTGTTATTGTTTACTTTGTTTAAAACTTGCTTTGTGTCGTTTACACACTCACAGACATCAACTATCAGCATATGAAACACAACAATGGTGAAATGCTTCATGCCAGCATACTAAACACATTCATGCCTCCCAGCCTGCACTGTGGCATGAATAAATTATGCAGCTGAATTATTTATAATTGTCCAGCAGTTAGAAAGCATTTCTGAACACCTGCAATGACTGAAAAAAAGTAACAACAAAATGCGTGATGCGTCTGAAGCATGAATGAAATCAGTCAATGGAGAGAATGAGCGTACGGCGAGTGACGTCATCAACCAGGAAGCTATAAATATCCCCTAAGCACACAATACGCCAGCTTTTGTTACTTCAGCAAGCTCTGTGTGTGTCTGAATCTATCGATTGTGTTTGTCTGTTTTAGACAGGAGTTTATCACTATATATATATATATATATATTATATATAAAAAAAACAATATGAGCGAGCAGTATAGGAAGTGTGTTCCCCCCTGTACACGATACATCACGGGTGGGGATTCACACGAGCTATGTGTGGCTTGTTTGGGAGTGCAGCATGCCCAGTCGGCTCTCGAGGGAGTCGATTGTGAGCATTGCGAGCGCTTTCCTCTGAGAACTCTGCGCTCGCGCCGATCGCTCTTTGAGGAGAGTGGTTTGCTGCGAGCTCCCCAAGGCTCGGGTCCCGCTTCTGTTGAGGCAGAGCGGCGGCGCTTGCCTTGGGGTTCGCAGATGGATCTCACCGGCGACGTTGAGACGGGCCCCACCCTATCTCAGCTTTCTCCGGCGGGATCCAGTGCCTCTCACCCGGCTCTGGAAGCACACGCTGCGGCGGTTACTTCCGCCCGGGTGGAGGCACATGATGATGTTGAATAGAGATTATCTAATCGAATGCCTATGGTAATATTTTTGGTGCAAAAACTGCAGGGTATGTGACGTTGCCGAAGGCAGCGCTCGCTAGCTATCTCTCTCCTGCTTCGTCATCTTCGCTTAAAGCACCGGCTCTTCCTTCAAAACCATTAAAAGATACTTCTGCACTGGTTGGGAAGGCTTACTCGGCAGCGGGGCAGGCGGCTGCATGTTTACATACTATGGCCATTATGCAGGCTTATCAGGCCGACCTGCTTAAAGACGCATGTGAAGGGGGTGAAATTTCTGCTGACATGATTAATGAACTTAGGCAGACGGCTGATCTCACTCTCCGGGCCACCAGGGAGACCGCTAAGTCCATTGGCCGGTCTATGGCAGCCATGGTGGCCACAGAAAGACATTTGTGGCTGAGTCAGACCTCTATGAAGGAGAAGGATAATACTTTTCTTTTAAATGCTCCAGTTTCGCCTGCGGGCCTCTTCGGTGACGCGCTTCTCTCTGTCACGGAGAGGTTCCAGGAAGAGAAGAAACAGGCGGCTGTTTTTCAAAAATGTATGCCCCTTAAAGTGCGTGTCGCTGGGGCTGCTGAGCGAGGGCAGTCCCAGCAGCCGAGTACCTCAAAAAGAGCGCAGCAGAAACGGAGTGTCGCGTCTCGTGCCCCCCCGCAGAGAAACTGGAGGGACGAGGCGGGGCGCTCTCCGGCGCAACCTTCTCGGGGTAGGGCTGATCTGAGGACAGTCATTATCGCCAAGAAGGCCGCGTCGAAAAAATCCTGACGTGCTGAACGTCAGGACTCTGAGGGTGGTCCCCATCGGGGAAGACTTGAGTTCACTGCACAACAACACGGTGCCCTGTCTTTCCCGGAGCCCTCAGGGGTCTGCTCTACTAACCCTGCCTATACAGGGCGTAGAGAGGCCCGGCGAGCGACTTCCCGAGGGACGCTCGCACCCTCCGAGGAGGGTTGTGGAGTGCTCAGACCAGCTGTTCCCTGCCAGTACGTTACAGTGCGCTGTGTCTGTCACTCGGGATGTTCATCCAGAGGCCAGCCTCGAGAGGCTGGTTCCCTTAGTAGAGTTCCTGGCGGAATGGAAAATTCTCCCCAGTGTTTCTCAGTGGGTCCTGAATACTATAGAGAACGGGTACGCTATTCAGTTCAGAACGCGTCCACCTCGGTTCAGAGGGGTTCTGCTCACAATGGTGGGCCCCGAGCAGGCTCTGGTATTAGAACAGGAGGTAAAAACTCTGTTGCTAAAAGGGGCTATAGAGCGGGTTCCTCTACCCAGCAGGGAGTTAGGATAATACAGCCGGTACTTCATCGTTCCAAAGAAAGATGGAGGGCTGCGTCCCATTCTAGATCTGTGTCTCTTAAACCGCGCTGTAAGGAAGCTCAAATTCAAGATGCTCACTCTCAAGCAGATCGTGTCACAAATCAGATCCGAGGACTGGTTTGTCACGATAGATCTAAAGAACGCTTACTTCCATGTATCTATCCTCCCTCAACACAGGAAGTTCCTGAGGTTCGCTTTCGGGGGCGAAGCGTACCAATATCGGGTTCTTCCGTTTGGCCTAGCACTGTCAGCCCGCACGTTCACGAAGTGTATGGATGCAGCTATAGCTCCGCTCAGGCTGCAGGGCATCCGTATTCTGAACTATATAGACGATTGGTTAATTCTAGCTCAATCGGAACAACAGGCGGTTCGGCATCGAGATGTCGTTCTTGCTCACATCAAGAGGTTGGGGTTGAGACTCAACGCCAAGAAGAGTGTTCTTTCTCCATTACAGAGAACCACTTTTCTCGGTGTAGTGTGGGATTCGACGACGATGCAGGCACAATTGTCACCTGCTCGTGTTGCTTCGATTCTCGCCGCAGTAGATCAAGTCAAACTAGGCCGGTCATTCACTATGAAACAGTTCCAGAGACTGTTAGGCCTCATGGCAGCTGCGTCCAACGTGATAGCTTTTGGCCTCCTGTACATGAGACCGTTACAGTGGTGGCTCAGAACCAAGGGGAAATCCGCTTCGCATGATCATGAGTTCGCGACGGTGTCATCGCGCCCTGATTGTGTGGAGAGATCCTTGGTTTCTGTCCCAAGGCCCTGTGTTGGGAGCTCCTTGTCGTCGTGTTATGCTAACGACAGATGCCTCTCTCACGGGTTGGGGGGCGATCATGAATGGTCGCCCGGCTCAGGGTCTGTGGGAGGACCATCATCGTTTATGGCACATAAATTGCCTAGAGATGTTGGCGGTGTTTCAGGCTCTGAAACACTTCCTCCCAGACCTAAGGGGCCACCATGTTCTTGTCCGGACAGACAACACATCGGTGGTCTCTTATATCAACCATCAGGGGGGTCTGCGTTCTCGCCCGCTTTACAAACTGGCACGTCAGATCCTTCTATGGTCCCAAGGGAAAATTCTCTCTCTCAGAGCTATTTATCTCCCGGGGTATTTGAACCAGGGGGCAGACATCCTGTCGAGGCAGGGGCAGAGGCCCGGGGAATGGAGTCTTCACCCCGAGGTGGTGGAGCTCCTATGGGAACATTTCGGTCGTGCCGAGGTAGACCTATTTGCGTCCCGAGAGACATCACACTGTCCACTGTGGTTCTCTCTCAGCCAGCCAGCCCCACTGGGGTTGGACGCGATAGTACATCCGTGGCCGAGGTCACGCCTGCACGCTTTTCCCCCGATCGCTCTGCTCCAGGGAGTTCTGGAGAGGGTTCGCCAGGACAGGCTCATTCTCCTACTAATAGCCCCGTTCTGGCCGGCCCGAGTATGGTTTGCGGACCTAGTGTCTCTCCTAGACGGCTCTCCCCTGGAGATACCGATCAGGAGAGATCTGCTCTCTCAGGCGAGCGGGTCGATCCTTCACCCCCGCCCAGAGCTATGGAGGCTTGGCCTACAGAGGCTTGGCCTCTGAGGGGGCCCAGCTCATAGATTCTGGTCTTTCGGCTGAGGTCGTTGAGACCATCCTCCAATCCAGAGCTCCCTCCACGAGGAAGTTATATGCCGCGAGGTGGAAACTTTTCACCTCTTGGTGTGGAGAGCGCCAGCAGGACCCAGTTAACTGCCCGGTTGGTACAGTGCTGGATTTCCTGCAGGACCGTCTCTCCACAGGGTTATCCCACTCCACACTGAAGGTGTATGTGGCGGCCTTAGCTGCTTACCACGCCCCTTCAAGTGGAGGTTCCCTCGGGAAACACCCACTTATATCTCGCTTCCTTCGTGGCACCTTGAGGCTGAGGCCTGCAGTGCGCGCGAGGGTACCAGCTTGGGATCTGGCCATCGTCTTAGAAGGTCTCTCCCTTGCTCCTTTCGAGCCCATCGAGGAAGTTTCGGAAAAGTTTCTTACTCTAAAGACTATCCTTCTTCTCGCTATCTCATCTCTAAAAAGAATTGGAGATATTCAAGCAATTTCGGTGGCTCCCTCGTGCCTGGAATTTTTGCTCCTGGTATGGTTAAAGTTTTTCTCTGTCCCAGACCAGGTTATGTTCCTAAGGTACCAACTACTTTTGTTAGACCTATAGTTCTGCAGGCTTTCTGTCCTCCGCCTTTTCTGACGTCAGACCAGGAGAAACTTAATTTGCTGTGCCCCGTTAGGGCTTTAGATGCTTATGTCCACAGAGCTGCCCTGTGGAGGAGATCGGAACAACTGTTTGTCTGTTTTGGGAAAGGGTGTCCTGCATCTAAGCAAAGGATGAGCAAGTGGGTGGTCGAGGCCATCTCACTTGCTTACGGTTCGGCCCATCAGCCTTCACCTTTGGCTGTAAGGGCTCATTCCACCAGGAGTATGGCTGCCTCTACAGCTCTTCTTTCAGGAGCTTCTCTTCAGGACGTTTGTGATGCGGCAGGCTGGTCCTCACCGCACACTTTCGTTCGATTTTATTCCCTTGATCTCAGCTCCACTCCCGGGGCTCAGGTTCTCTCGTTGGTTTGTGTCTCCTAATGACACACGATGGGGATTTGGTCGTATGGGGATGTGGGTATTGCATTCCCACTGCGATTACACACAGCGGTAGTCCCTGAAGGGGAACGTCCCGGGTTACGTATGTAACCCTAGTTCCCCGAAGGCACGGACGCTGCGTGTCCTGCCATACTCCCGGCATCCCCTTGGGTCGCTTGCTTCAGTAACTTTTAAGCTGGCGTATTGTGTGCTTAGGGGATATTTATAGCTTCCTGGTCGATGACGTCACTCGCCGTATGCTCATTCTCTCCATTGACTGATTTCATTCATGCTTCAGACGCGTCACGCTGGAGGGCGTTCCCACTGCGATTACACGCAGCGTCCGTCCCTTCGGGGAACTAGGGTTATATGCGTAACCCGGGACGTTTTTTTCTCACAATTGCCAGTTTACATCTCGCAATTCTGACATTTTATCTTAGAATTGCGTGATATAAAGTGGCAATTGCTTTTTCTCAGAATTGCATGTTTATATCTCGCATTTCTGACTTTACAACACGCAATTGGGAGATATTAAGTCAGAATTGGATAAAATAAACTCACAATTGCGTGTTATAAAGTTAGAATTGCAAATTAATTTCTTACAATTGTTAGTTTATATCACGCAATTTTGACTTTAAATCTCGCAATTGTGAGGTTTTATTATGTGGAGGAAACAAGCTTCCATAGGTTATAGTCTCATCAACAAGTCACAAAATCTGTGGTATAATTTAAGGCAATGTTGAATCATTCTGCCTGTGAAACTGTGGCTTTGGTCTGGAAAACAGCTTCACATCAGTTCTTAAAAACCTGTTGTTCACGGACCAGGAACTGTCCATACCTCACGCATTATCTACACCTATGCTTGTCTTGATCTAGCTCCTGGAAGTAGCTGAGACATGCGTAAGGGAAATGATACATTGTGCAATATGTTTGTGACATACGTACCTTTATGTAAGAGTGCAAATAGTGGTCCATGTTCTCCTCATGACACTTAGCTAAGATGTGGACCAGGACCCTGATGAATAGGATGTAAGGTTAAAGATAGAATCAAATCTGAAAGTGTCGATATACTGTGTTCAGAAGAGTCAGTGATGGGTTTCTGTACCGGGTGGTGCTGGCGGTCACTTCATCACTGTCGTTTTGGGTAAGCACTTTGAAGAGCTGGTTGAAGAGAACAGGAAGGAAGCGAATAATCACATGAATCTTTTCCATACTCAGGAGGCCCTGAGAAGACAAAAAAAGAAGAGTTGACAGAAAAATACGGCCCGATTCCTCTTAAAATAGCAAGGGTTATTTTACTGACATTGCTCAAACATACAGGATGAGTATTTGTTTCATAATAGTTACGTATAATTTGAAACATTGGAAATTTGTATTTTGATTTCACTTCAGAAAATTCAAAAATTGAAAGTCTGCATGACAACAGTTTACAGTTTGCTATAATACGCATTCGTAATGAAGCCATTTGATGTTCATTCATCAACTGAACGTTAAAATATCAATATCAGAGGAATATCTGGTGGACATCCTATGGCACATGATTCTCATGTTTAGCTAGTTGCATTATTATAGTATACAGTATACTGTAATGCAGTTATACAGCACACAGTTTCCTACTGTGTATTTTGATGCTCATTCATACAGCAATGCTTATTAATATGAAAACATTCCCACCTCAAAATATACACACCTCAATCAATAAGGTCTAATTTAACAATGTCCATCCTCCACAGAAAACAAACAGTGAAATGGCAAAACACAATTTATGTCTGTATTTCTAAAGAGCCTGCAAACCTGCAGCTACATGTCAGTCTCCGGATCATAAGTTTATGAATTTAGGTGTAATCATGGTACAGTTCCTGACTAATGTTCAAACCCTGGAATACACTTACTTTAAGGCAGTTGAGGAAGTTTGATGTAGGAGGTTGAGAGAGGTCTGCCTCTCGTTTCTGGCACTGCTGGAAGAAGCGGTTTAGATGGGGGTCCTGCAAAAATGTCCATGGGAAATATTAGATCATAAACATATCAACAAAATAGCAGTACATTTTCATCTGAGACTGTGGCTCTTTTCAACCTGAGTATAAACTGTAGAAAGCACCACAGTGGACACTTTGAAGATCTGCTTCCCCCCATCGACCAACTTCACATCGGAGCCATTCTGTACAGAAACATGGAGAAATATTATATATCATATACACAGGTGAAACTCGAAAAATTTGAATATCGCGCAAAAGTTCATGTATTTCAGTAATTCAAATTAAAAGGTGCAACTAATATATTTAGTATAAATAACTATATACATACGCATGATTATACTTTTCAGAGGGCTGACATTTCTGTATTTAAAATCCTTTTTTTATTGATTTCATGTAATATTCTAATTTTCTGAGATTTTGAATTTGGGGTTTTCATAAGCTGTAAGCCATAATCATCAAAATGATAACTTTTGCACGATATTCCAATTTTTCGAGTTTCACCTGTATTTGTCTGTGAAAATTCCTCGCAATATCATGTGCGAATCGTCATTATTTGTCTTTGGCACTATACTTAGGGAAATATTGCAAGACGTTAAGTTAGTGCCAAGTATTTTAAGAAGGTTCGTGAGTTGGATGTACTTTGTAGTTAGTTAGCATGACGGTCTTTGTTTAGTTCTTGTTTGTCTTCACGGATTCGTGTATATTCTGGGTTCTGGTTTATGTGACATAAAACTTCTTCTCTTCGCAAAACCATAGACTTATCTTCACTCTACATTCACCATAATCATAATCACACTTACATCTCTATTTCTCTATTTTCTGTTTCTTAACTGATTGTTTATTTGCGTTTCTGGATTCTTGTGCTCACTTTGGTGGATGAAGTATCTTTAATGAGTAGATATCCACCAGGCAAAGTGCAGGAGACTGGAATGCTGAAATCCTGAGAGGTAATACGGCCGTCCTTCAGGAGAGGCAACCAAGCATAACCCACTGTAACACATACAGTGCACACACACACACCCTGTCAGAGCACTACAGAATTTCAACATGCACAGCATAGGATAATTGGGCTTGATGTGCATCTTTGACCTGGAGTTTCAAGAGCCTCTTTCTTCTTTGAGCTGGTCTTGGCATTGATGTCACAGGTCACATGATAGAAGGAGAAGAGTAAATGGTGTTTCTCATGAAGATGTGTGGGCAGCTCAATCTTGACCTGATCAAACGTATCACAACACATGTTAAAGTACCATCTAAACGTAACAGTGCTGACCTACAAAGCTTCTGAAGCACATTTCGAAGATTTTGCAAACAACCTCATCATAAAAATCTGGGTTCTGTGAATGGTGCAGAACTGTGGAACAGGCGGCCGTGGTGAAAACTGGACCTCCTGGCTTTCCGTAGATGCACTGTGGAAATTGATGTAGAGCGTTTTATATTCACAAGTCAAATTCTAAAGCAGATGTTGATGGAAAGTGATGGAAATATTGTGTTATGTAACCTTAAGTGGCTTGGCATGTTCTTCATCAGAGCTTCTGAACTCCACGTAAACGGCGATGTTCCGAGCCTATCAAAAAAAAAGGAGCATAGCATGACTACACATTGCATGTCGAACGAACAAAGAGTAGAAAACTGTGAAGAACACAACTGAATCCTTGATTACACCGTAAGCAGTTGCTCCTCAGGGGCATCACCCATTCAAAGTTAAAACTTTATTGTGGAGTGAAATATTTGAGCCAGTATTGCACCAGTAAAAAATGAGTTTTTTGAAAAATGAGTGAACAAATATTTACAAAAGCCCCCAATCAGGAGTGTCGTTTACAATAAAATAACAGACAGATTAGATTAGATTAGATCAATGACCTCATGTTTTCCACGGACAGACTTCGTCCACTAGTCAATTATGATGTTGCTGACATTTACACTCATTTACTTATTCATTTAGAGAGGAATAGCTTAGCGATCTTACCAATCTAAACACAGCACTTTTCCTCCGAATATGCCTACACTGTAAAAAATTATATAATCAATGTTATGACAACATTTTTAACATTCCTTTAAGTCATTAAAATAAGTTAATAAGTAATTTTCAACTTTTTCTATAAGTTATACAAGATTTAAGTTATTTTTTTAAAAAGTCAGTTTAATGTAATTTTAGTTGAAATGACTTAAACATCCACATTTTTCAGTGTACTTCCCTACTAAATAGGAGGCAAAAAACAGTATGTGGAATGAGTAGTATGTCCAAATTCACAGTTTTCATAAAACAATAGGCGAAAACTACCCAGCTAACTTTCTTATAAATTTTAATCTTTATTCTTTAATTTGAAATTAAACAAAGTGCGCTTTTGATGGGACACTTTATTCTGCCATTAAGTCACATGACAATGACAACATGCGAATATTGTATGTACATATTTCATCCATACTACGTACATTCACAACCCAGGATCTTTGGGTTTTCATTTTTACGTGCCTGTGGCGACATTTCTGCAAAATTATATTACATTGCTTCTTGCAAGTTTCATATTGGCACTAAAAGTTTTTGTATAGTTTTATTAGAAATAGATTAACGTGAATCTGCCAACGTTTTATTGTGTTAGTTGTTGTGTATCTTGACAGTTTGAAAACGAAATTTATGACGAGTGGCCCTAAAAGGTTAATCGTGTTTGAAAATAATGTAGCACCTACACTAAACCCTACACTTAACCTAAATTATAGTGTTAACAAAAGCAAATGGGAGATAAAAACACATTTACTGAAGGAACCATGCCATTTTAGCTTGCTTCTACAAGTCTTTCAGCTCTTTAATCAAAACTCATATTTTCGGGGACTAAAACTCAGCTCTGCGTCACAAGTGTATTGCTGTGCCAGGTGAGCTGCCAGGTGAGCTGCCAGGTGAGCTGCCAGGCAAGTTTACTAGCTCAAACTAAACAAATGGTGCTGGTTATGTGATGCAAACGGCAACGTGTTGTTGTGTCCACCATTTTCTCACCTTTGCAAAACTCTTTTGGCTGTCGTACTTGAGGTGTTTGGGGTAGATATAGATGTGATTCTTGTAGACTCTGTAAGGTTGGGCAAACTTCGATGAGTCCTGCAGGAACTCGTCTACCTCGACTGTAGGAGCACGAAGGCCACAGTCCTCAAACGGCCTCAGAGCAACATATGAGGATGTCACGCAATCTGAGAAACATGTGTGTAGGTGAGTGTGTGGATACACAACAGCAGACATGTATACAATAAGCTGTTTAAGTGTTGAGTACCCAAAATAAATAACATTTATGAGTAGAATTATATTTTTGCTAGAAATGTGAGGATGTTTGCAGTTTTAGTACGTACTGGGGCATTCCATGGGAACACAGTCCACATTTATTTCAAGGTTTCCAGGGATGGTCTGGAGTTTACTGGCCTTCTCTGCCCTGTAAACAATGCTTCATTTTACTGAGGTTATTTATTATCGCATGTTATTTGTGCGTGTGACTAAAGAGTCTGTACCTCCTGTACTCTGTGATGAGTTTGATGAGATCTTCTGTGGAAATCTTGTTGCTTTCCTGTTTGAAGAGAGGAGAGAAGCGACATTCCCTGTCCACTGTGCCCTGGTTGTCCTTAAATACTGACCTGGAATATACAGAAGGAAGAAATGTTATGACTGAAATGATTTAAAACAAAATCAACTGTTAATAGTGTAAGAGCTGGTTCGCATATGAAGTGTTTCAGCAGTTTTTATTTGTTCTGCCAATTCTGAAGCACCAGGGCATGGAAAAGACGCTCCCATTGGGATTCACTTACCTTACAGACCAGGCAAAAGGCATTCGGTACTTTCCAAGTTTACTACAGAATTGCTTATTGGATTTCAACATCTTTTGGACAGTCTAGAACAAGCAGAGAAATTGGATTTCAATGTATTTGTCCATTATCTACCAAGCCAAAACTCCACTAACTACAACTACAACTTAGATAATATAGTAGCGCTTAAATCAATATTCTGTTTATTTAGACGACACATATAAAAATGTCTAAATGTCATTACATTCGTGACAACAAATATACATTTATCAGATGCTTTTATTCAAAGCACCTTACAATAGAAAATATATAAATGAAATACCTTGCTGGAATCTGTGTTTTTAATGTAGGGTTCTGTGCCACTGGAAATATTTCCCATCAAAACTTTCTCCACCCGTGCCACCATCACAATGTCTGTGTGTGGGTTCGTAACCGAAAAAATTGCCTGCAGGAATGGTCAAACATGTAAACCACATAAATACATGAACAGATCTAAACCATGTGACCCCCGGTTTCACAGACAAGACTTAAGCCTAGCCCCAGATGAAAGTGCTCAAATGTTTGAGCCGTTTTAACCACAACGTAATACTGCCTGAATCATAATCATACACTGTTTATTCGTTGGTCAGAGGAGAACTGAGCGACTGAGCCTGGTTTCTCACAAAGTTTTTTTCTCCATTCTGTCACTGATGGAGTTTTAGTTCCTTGCCACTGTCGCCTTTGGCTTTTGGCTTGCTTAGTTGGGGACATTAAATGTAACATTTAATTTAATATTCAACAATAATATTGATCTGCTTGCATTGACACTATTCTACAAGAACTGACCTATATAAAGACTATATAAATAAATGTGACTTGACTTGACTAAAATATGTCAGTGCAATTGTTTTGTCTCAAGATTGTAATGCTTTTTTCTAAAGCAGTTAATTAAAGTCTACTTAAATGCCCTAACTGAACTAAGGCTTAATCCAGGCTTAATCTAAACCCTGACTGTGAAACCAGGCCATATATTCCTATATCCAAAGCACTTGTATTGATACCTGTTTGGGGAATCGCAGCCAGTTCTCCAAGTCTGGACTCAATTGGCAGTCCTCTGTTTTCTTCTCTACAGACGAGGCGAGTCCATTTTCCTGTGGAGAACCGTTCCCGCCATCCAACCCTTGATCTCCTGGATTACCAGAACTACTGACCATTTGCCGCACAATCTCATGGTTTAAGTCCACGTGGAAGTCAGCGGAAACCTTCCTGCCCTCACGTATGTCCAGAAGAGACACCGACACAAAGAAAGGCTCGATCTGAGGAGAGACAGCAGTGCTCACTCATATAAGCAGATTCATAAACGATACACTATCTACAGCTGACTGTACGAGTGCATACTTCTGTTGTTTCCTACGTTTATAAACCTCGTTGCAGAATTTATATAAATATAAGACATAAAAGATCTTATTTTTTTGTATTTAGTACTGCCCTGCAGAAACGACATAAGATATTTACACATTTCCCAAAAACAATTTACACCATTCTGTTCATATCAAGTTGACATTCCCTTGGTTTCAATATAGCGATCACTCAACAATGTCTAAAAATGTAGAGATTTAAAAAATGTGTTAAATCGTTTTTTGAATGATAAAGATCTTGCAAATTCTTGCAAAGGGTCAGCCAACAAATGCATTCAGCTATATAGTTGTGAAAAGGGCATGCATGTATGTTTGTTGCACAACTTCTGGTAGGTGTGTCAGAAGGATATGACATCATACGTTAGTGACTGGCTCATTGTCGGCCTCGTTCACGCAGCCCTGCAGTGTGAGGTTGAGTGAACCACAGGAGATCATCAGTCTCCTCCCAAACTTCTCATCAAACGGCTGGACAGAAGCAGAATCCCCATTCTCCATCCTGAGGCTCCGCAAGACCTTTAACGCAAAGCAATCTTTCCTCACATCCCAAAACAACATATGTGTGAGGTTTAAACTGAGTGCCACACACTAAACACAGTCGTCACTCTTCTGCATAATGGTAACCACAAAATTTAAAAACATTACAGAAAGTTTCTAACATAACTGAACATTAAATACTGACATTAACTAACAACATCTTTCCATTTAATGAAAAACACCTAAAATAACACTTTAATCCCTAAATTTACCCTTCTTATGCAGTCCCTTGCAAAGCATGCTGGGAACGTCTCGGTTACGTATGTAACCCTCGTTCCCTGAGTAGGGAACGGAGACGTTACGTCGGATGACGACGAAAGGGAACTACAGATCCACTGCCCAGTTAGTTGTCAACAAAAATGTTTCATGTAGTTTTCACAAAAATGAATTAAGTAAACTTCAGTTTGGAGTATTTTAGGTTGATTGAACACAATTAAATTAAGTTGTGACAAAATATTAAACAATCGTGTTTCTTTTGCTTATTTTAATTAATTAAATTTAACAAGAGGCAAAAATCTTTTTTTGAGTGCACTATACTGCCACCCTCTGGATGTAAGAATGTTTTACTTAACATAAATGCTTTGTGTTCAGACAACGCGTTAGGATTTTGCACTGTTAAGTTGAGCCAACAAACACAATTATTATAAGTAAACTAAATATAAATATATTATGTAAAGTGGACAACCTTCCTAGTTAATTTTTTTTTAGTGTATAATGACATTCCCTTTGCACAACCCCCAAACAATGTAAATATTCATGAAACAAAAAGAAACTGTAGTGCTAAGACAAACTGCATAAATATACGCATTATGACATACAGGGATGTCAGGGTCCAGGGAGAACAGGTTTAGTCTTTCCTCTCCTCTGGCAGATCTCACCCCCTCCTCGGTCTCAGAAATATACTGAAACAATACAACATTAGTGTTAATTATGTTTAATGCGCTTTCACCATTCATTCTTTTCTTGTTTATGTCTTTAAATGTGTTTTTTAAGGTTCTAAACAGGGTAAGAGAGACTTGATTAGCTTATTGCATAAACTGCAATAAAAGATGATGATGTAGATGTAGGTGTTGGTCTGTGTCTTATGCTGATGTAGGGCCTATTCACCTCGTATGTAATTAAAAACAGGAAGTAGAAAAAAAGTTGTTGGTTTCAATAAAAGCTTTTTTTGTACTACCAAAGAAGTTTGGAGTTCTGGAACTTGCACCATGTTTTAATAGCACAATGATCTAATTGCATAAATTAAGGCCCATTTCTGTTTTCAGAAGGAGGGTGTACTGAAGTCATGCGCCTAGGAAGTAACATGACAGAATTACAATTACCTTAGCCAGTTCAGGGTGGATCCCATTTTCAGTTGTTTCCTCATTTTCATGGACAGGAACATAATTCAACGACATATCAATGATCTCTAAAACAACAACAACAAAGAAACATTTTGATTGAAAATGTGTACAGTGGTGCATTTTGGTCATTTTTCACTCGAGGTGTGTGTCAGACGTTCCCTCCATCCTTTTACCTCACGGAACCAGCTAAAGAATTGAATCATAAAGTATGATAAATATCCACATTTTAATGATGTAAATTAGAGGGAGTATGTCAGCTGAATCTGAAGGATTTTGTGAGGTATCAGATCACTTATTTTTACCCCCCCCCCCCCCATTCACTACACCACATTAATTTACTAATATAGTCCACTCAAGAGAGGCACTGTGTGAGTGGGTGCCATTAGTGATAAAGGAATATCAAAATCTTCAAAATCCTCTGCCATTACTTATGGTATTACCACTTTTTGCCTTTTGATTGTTCACAGTTATTGTTTGTACTGTTGTTGTCTACCACTGTAAATATTTTGCACAGTTTTTCATCTTAAAAAACACTACTTGGGATCTACTTTGATTTGATCTAGATTTTGAGGAGCATGCCACTTTTGCCTCTGACCCCCGGTTCCATTTTACACCGACGATATCTTCTTTTTTCTTTTTAGACCCAATGGATTAGGGAGGATCTTAAACATATTTGGCTTAATCTAGAGACCTCACAATTATCATGTGCTCTGCAAAATCTGCTATGTGTTAATAGTCCTAAACAAGGCATTATGTAATAATCGGATTGTGTTTCTTACAGTTTTTGCCTGACATTTCAGGTCCATGTTTTAAAATCTGGAAAACTTATGGTGGCCTTATGTTGATCTGTTTAACCCTGTAATATATTTAACCCTGACATAAGTTCAATTATAGTGAGAAAAATCTAATTTTTTTAATGGAACAGTTTGAAACTGAAAAATATTGGTCACACTTTAGATTAGCGTCCAATTATCACTATTAATTAACTATTAACTACGCCTTTCGCCTCAAACTCAGAATTACTTTTTATTAATAGTTAGTAAGGCTGTTGTTAAGTTTAATGGGTGGGATTAAGATAGTAGAATATGGTCATGCAGAATAAGGCATTAATATGTGCTTTATAAGTACTAATAAAGATTTTTTTTAAATTGTTGGGTATCAAATTTAATATATATTTATGGCTCATTTCGTATAATATAGTGAGAATTTGGAACTCATACTTGAGGAGGAAGAAAACTGTTTATTCTGAGGCCAAAAATGACCAAAAGTATGAAATTTGGTGATGTTGCTGGTATTTATATGGCCTAAAATTAAGGTGAAAATCTGATATATTGTAATGTAAATCATATTACTTACATAAAATGCATATAAATATCAGTTGTCACTCTATACCAATAATATGTCTTAGTAAGATGATATTTAAACGCTTAGTTTTATGATCAAGGTTCTGTAGTTTTTATTGTGGGGGCAAAACATATAATGCAATGCAATTCAGTAATTCAATGTCTGAGAGATAAACGATCCTCAAAAGCCTGATGTTTGTTTCTCACATTTTAACCCGATTTTTTTTAATGATGTATTAAATAATCAAGTAAACCTAAATAACTTTAGTCCAGTAAGTATTTATCTTGAAATATTACTAACCGTAAAAAAGTTCTTTATAAAATCAGATCCAAAGCATGCACATCCACAGCAAAGCAATATGTTGCTCAAATTGGAAATGAATAAAAAAGGAAAATTTTACTTTATAAAAATTAAGAAAGATTTCACAGCAAAAAGAGGAGTAAACAACAACCTGAGGGGGAACGTTTTTAGATTTACACTAAAAGGTGTTTTACTCCCTGAGATAAATGGTGTGATAAGCAGATACATAGTTTTATAATGACACTTGTTTCCGTGAAGTATGAGATATGCAGGTTCCCTTTCGAGGGAACTCAACACTGCGTCGAGATCGACACTTTGGGGACGCTCCCTAAGCGTGCGCCTCTGAAGTATGAATAAAACTAATCCAATCCTGATTGGTGTTGCGTCGTGACGTAACATGTGACGGCATACCCGGAAGTATAAAAGTGACGCTGTCACAACACACACTAGCTTTTCGCTCTTCAGCAAGCGCTCTGTGTATGAAACTGTCAGTCTTATTTGGTGTTGTTTGTCCCTATATCTATATATCTATATATATATTATGGCCAGCGAGCAGTTCAAGAAGTGTGTGCATCCTTGCCCTTGTTATATTACGGGTGGGGATGCACATTCTTTGTGTGTGAATTGTTTGGGAGCGCAGCACGCACGGGCAGCTCTCGAGGGAGCTGCTTGTGTTAACTGTGAAGCACTTCCCATTAGAGTGCTGCGCTCCCGGCTGGTGTGCTTTGATGAGCACGGTCAGGCTCGCGCTCCCCGCGGTTCTAGTCCCGCGTCTGTTGAGGCAGCGCGGCGATTGAGATCGTGGGGCTCGCAGCGGGATCTTTTAGATGAGAATGAGGCTGCTGAGGCACCTTCTCATTCTTCGTCTGAGGATCCCGTAGCCCCTGAGAGTGGTCCAGGAGCCCGCATCGCGGCTTCTCCTGCCCACGATCAGGTCCCAATGCTTGAGCTCTCTGCTTCTGAGGAAGTAGATGTGCTCAGTATTGATGCCGATGACCGTGATTTTGGCGCGCCAGTTCACGGCCAAGCATATAGAGGTTGTGACTCGTGCAGTGGCTAGACTTAATTTTAGCTGGCCACATGATGAGCAGGGAACGCAAGCAAAAAGTAAGCTTGATGAGCGTTTCCTGCAGCATAGAGCACAACCTCAGCGCCGGGGTTTGCCGTTTTTCCCCGATCTCCATTTTGAGATCTCGAGATCGTGGGATAAACCGCACTCGTCCCGTGTTTTCCAGTCCCAGTGTTTATAGCAATGTTGTGGGTGTACGGGACAGGGATTATGGGAAGATGCCTAAGGTAGAAAAGGCTTTAGCAGGTTATCTTTCCCCTGATTCGGCATCTTCCCTGGAAACCCCGGCGCTGCCTAGTAAGCCCTGTACAGATACATCTGCTTTAATAGGCAGGGCTTACATGGCGGCAGGTCGGGCTGGTTCATGTCTGCACTCTATGGCTATCTTGCAGGCATACCAGGCCGATCTCCTGAAAGATTTGGATGAGGGGGAGGAGCTAACTCCTGAAGATATTTTAGAGTTAAGGAGGGCCACAGATTTGTCTCTCCGGGCCACAAGAGAGACGGCCCGTGCCTTTGGCCGCTCTATGGCAGCTATGGTAGCTACGGAGAGACATCTGTGGCTGAGCCTATCTGGTATCAAAGATGGAGATAGATATTTTCTGCTGGATGCACCGCTCTCGCCTTCTGGCCTGTTTAGTGACGCCGTTACATCGGTCGTCGACAGGGTTCAGGAGGCGAAGAAGCAATCTGTGGTGTTCCAGCAGTACCTCCCCCGTAAGGCAAAATCCAAATCGAGTAGGGTGGGGCCGAGTGATTAGCCCCAGCCATCAGCCAGCTTCTCACACCGAGCTGAGCAGAGAGAGAGTGTTTCCTCTAGAGCCCCTCCTCCTGGAGCTTGGCAACAGAGGAAGCACTCTCAGAAATCGAAGTTCTCCAGCCAGAGAGGCGACCTGAGGGAAGTCTTTCAGGCTAGGAGGGCTTCGGGAAGAGGTCCTGACCGAAGTGGTAGGACCTCTGAGGGCTGTTCCCTCCACTGCAGGGCAACCGAGGTTGTTTTCGCAGCGGAGCCCTCTGGGAAACGATGTAGATTGCCCGCCGTCAACGACGTTTCGGGCCGCATCTCTTTCCAGCAATAAAGAAAAAGCATCAGTTATGGTTAAAAGAACCGTATCGACTACAGCCTGCCGGTATTCCGCTTCAGGAAGTCGAGAAAGATGCTCGAAAAACACCAGAGGCCAGTCTCGAGAGGCTGGTACCCCTAGTAGATTTTGTAGAGGCATGGTATCATCTCCCCAACATATCTGCGTGGGTCCTGCATATAATGGAGCTGCAGTTTGCGCACGCCCCCCCCCCAGGTTTTAAATTGGGGTGGTGCAAACTACAGTGGTTCCAGAGCAGGCTCAGGTGATGGAACAAGAAGTACAGACTCCGCTACTAAAGGAAGCCATGGAACGTGTTCATCCTTTAGACAGGGGGTCCGGGTTTTACAGCCGGTACTTTATAGTTCCAAAGAAGGATGGGGGGTTAAGGCCAATTCTAGATCTCAGGGTTTTGACCCGATCTCTAAGGAGGTTCGGGTTCAAAAAGTTAACCATTCCTGCAGTCGTGAGTCAGATCAGATCCGAGGACTGGTTTGTCACGATAGATCTAAAGCACGCCTATTTTCTCATCTCCATCCTTCCATGTCACAGGAGATACCTGAGGTTCGCTTTCGGGGACGAAGCTTACCAATATTGGGTTCTTCCGTTCGGCCTAGCACTCTCTCCCCGCACATTCACCAAATGTATGGATGTAGCCCTTGCTCCACTGAGACTTCAAGGCATTCATATATTGAATTATCTCGACGACTGGCCCATTCTGGCCCGGTCTCGAGAAATGGCAGTTCGGCATCGAGATGTCGTCCTTGGCCACATTCAGAAATTGGGGTTGAGACTCAAGAGTGTGCTAGAACCATCCCAGTGCACGATATTTTTTGGAATCGTGTGGAGCTCGATTACGATGCAGGCACGAATGTCTCCCGCACGTATCGAGTCAATTCTGCCGATGGTATCTGGGTTAAGGCTGGACCAGGCCATCACTGTGAAGCAATTTCAAAGAATGCTGGGCCTCATGGCAGCGGCATCCAACATCATTCCTTTGGGCATTCTGCACATGAGGCCCATTCAGTGGTGGTTAAAAACCAAGGGGTTTTCTCCCAAGGAGAATCCGTTTCGTATAATCAGAGTAACGCGCAGTTGCCTTCGTTTTCTGAATATATGGAAGAAACCTTGGTTCCTATCCCAAGGGCCAGTACTGGGAGTGTCGTGTCGCCGGAAATCCGTTTCGACAGACGCTTCCCTCACTGGCTAGGGCGCGGTCATGGACGGCCGCTTTGCCAGGGGTCTGTGGCAGGACCATCATCGTTCTTGGCATGTAAACTGCCTAGAGATGATGGCTGTGTTCAGGGCTTTGAGGAGCTTCCTCCCAGACATCAAGGGTTACCATGTCTTAGTACGATCCGACAATACGTCGGTGGTAGCCTATCTGAACCGACAAGGGGGACTCAGATCGCGCCCTCTGTGCAGACTGGCGCATCAGATTATTCTTTGGTCCCAGGGGAAAATACTGTCTATCAAGGCAATGTATATTCCGGGGGTTCAGAATCAGGGAGCAGACATCCTGTCGAGGCAGGGGCTGAGGCCCGGGGAATGGAGACTTCATCCAGACGTGGTGAAGTTGATATGGGAGAGGTTTGGACCAATGGAAGTGGATCTGTTTGCGTCTCGAGAGACGTCCCACTGTCCACTTTGGTTCTCCCTCTCACTTCCAGCCCCTCTGGGGTTGGATGCCATGGTACAGGCCTGGCCGAGGCTTCGCCTGTACGTCTTTTACCCGATCGCTCTGCTCCCGGGAGTCCTGGAGAGGGTCCGTCAGGAGGGCATCAGTCTTCTTCTGGTTGCCCCAATGTGGCCGACCCGAGTATGGTTTTCAAACATAGTATCACTCCTGATAGCTCCGCCATGGCAGATTCCTCTGAGGAGGGATCTGTTGTCTCAGGCGGGGGGCACAATTCTCCACCCTCAGCCAGAGCTGTGGAAATTGTGGGTCTGGCCTCTGAGGGGGTTCAGTACCTGAATGCTGGTCTATCAGCTGGAGTGGTTGAAACTATACTTAGCTCCAGAGCTCCGTCTACTAGGAGATTATATGGCCTCAAGTGGAATGTTTTTTTTGCCACTTGGTGTAGAGAACATGAGTTAGATCCAGTAAACTGCCCGGTGGCTTCAGTTCTGGAATTTCTTCAAGATCGGTTCTCTGCGGGTCTCTCCCCTTCCACGCTTAAGGTGTACGTGGCAGCCATTGCGGCTTTCCACGCTCCGTTAAGTGATGGGCCCCTGGGGAGGCACCAGTTGGTCATTCGGTTTCTCCGCGGTACTTGGAGGATGAGGCCGGCAACCAGGTCTAGGGTTCCTGCTTGGGACCTGGCTATAGTTCTGGAAGGGTTATCCCTGGCCCCTTTCGAACCTCTAGAGTCGGCTTCGCCTAGGGATTTAACGCAGAAAATGGTTTTTCTCTTGGCCATTACCTCACCTAAGAGGGTGGGAGATCTCCAAGCCCTGGCAGTAACACCAGCTTGCTTGGAGTTTGCCCCTGGCAGAGTAAAGGCCTTTTTGCACCCGAGTCCGGGCTACGTGCCTAAGGTTCCTTCGAACACGGCTCGGTCTGTAGTCCTTCAGGCATTCCATCCTCCACCTCATGTGTCGGCAGAAGAAGAGAAGCTTCATTTGCTCTGCCCCGTCAGAGCTTTGAGAGTGTACCTTGAGAGGTCCTCTTCTTGGAGAAGGTCGGACCAGTTATTAGTATGTTTTCGGTCACCTAAAAAGGGGCTCCCGGCATCTAAGCAGACTATTAGTAATTGGATAGTCCAGGCTATTACTGCGGCTTACAAGGTGCGCGGTTTGCCTTCACCTTTAGCCGTCAGGGCCCATTCAACTAGAAGCATGGCTTCTTCTAGGGCCCTTCTTTCGGGAGTACCTCTACAGGAGATCTGCGAGGCAGCCGGTTGGGCTACTCCGCATACTTTTATCAGGTTCTACAGTCTCCACCTTCCAAGTACGCCTGGCGCACACGTGCTCAGTCCTTGCTGAGTGCCTAGACAGTTTCACTCCGGGACAGGCCTATTCGGTGCGTGGCCTAGTGGGCACTCGTTCCCCAAAGTGTCGATCTCGACGCAGTGTTAAGTTCCCTCGAAAGGGAACGTCTCGGGTTATGACTATAACCCTTGTTCCCTGAGAAGGGAACGAGACACTGCGTCGTTCTGCCACGCCCCTCGAGGCCTTTGAGCGTCTTGCTTCATCGCGAGGCTAGTGTGTGTTGTGACAGCGTCACTTTTATACTTCCGGGTATGCCGTCACATGTTACGTCACGACGCAACACCAATCAGGATTGGATTAGTTTTATTCATACTTCAGAGGCGCACGCTTAGGGAGCGTCCCCAAAGTGTCGATCTCGACGCAGTGTCTCGTTCCCTTCACAGGGAACAAGGGTTATAGTCATAACCCGAGACGTTCTCAATGAATTAATGAATGAATGAATGAATGAGTTTTCGTCAAGGGGTTTTATGTTCTGAATTGATTCTTTTTTTTATTTTATTTTTTTATGTTTTTTATAGATTGTGCTGTATCATATTGATGGCAAGGCCATCACAAAATATTTTTTTTCTAATATTTTCCTAATTCCCTTGGGATGTTGTCAAACTTTTACAGGGGTGTGTATGAACAGTACAATAGCTTCGATCTAACATCTGTATATTGTCCTGTCACTGTCATGATGGGAACAGCACCAAAGCTCTTTAACTAACTGTTGCACTTGTGTATATGAGGACGATAGAGCCATTTTGCTCTTCTATACTTTAGAAAGAGCTTTATATAGTTTCTAAGTACCCACCGTGTTTATTGTCGCTCAGGTCCACACTCTTGCGGTCCAGAACCGGGCCCTCTGGGGGACTGATCTGCAGGATGCGTGTTAAAGTGTTGATCCAGTCATCCATGTCCTGCTCATTCTCGGCAGCCAGGACAAAATATGTCACTTCGTTCATTTTCAACTCAAAGGCGTGTTTCCTCAGGCGGTTATTCTGTATGAACCCCAAATGGACCGATAAATCATAATAAATATTAGTCATTAGTCACCTCATTGTTCACTAAACTGCTTTACTAAACTGTATTTGTACCAACCTGAACCACCCCGGTGCACGAGTCCAGGAAAATACAGCCTTTAGGTTCCTTTGATATTTTCTCATCTTTATAGAAGTTCATGATATAAGAGTTGTCAGTTAGCTGAGTCAACTGGAAATATCTTCGCTTGAACGACTGTAAAGCACAAACAACAAGCAAGTAGCAGGCAACCATTAATGTTTTACACACAAATAGTTTTAGTGATAATACGGGAAAAAACATTCTCTTACCCGAACAGTGATGCTGTTGTTGACAGTGCTGTTAAAGTTCCCTTTATAGAGCCAGCCAGACTTAAAAACGCCGATCCCTCCTACACCTCCACCACCTGCACCACCTCCTCCTCCTTTAGATGATGACAAAGAGGTTGTGTCCTACAAAACAAGTGTGTAAACATCTGATATAGAGAAGAATCAGGAATCATACTATTCTGCTCCTTTCATTTGAACCATATACACAACCTCAGTGGGCACAGTCATAAAGGCACATGGTGTCTGTGATCACTGGTACGCAGATGACACACAACTTTACTAGTCGTCCCAACCAACGCTATGTCACGACCAATTCGTACGAATTTGTAAGAGTGATTAAAAAGTGGCTAATTTGTATGAATTCGTACGACCTCACTCGCACGAATTTGTACGATTTGTCTAAACCCACGTGATGGGTAGGTTTAGGGGCGGGGTCAGGGGTAGGTCATTCGTGCAAATTCATACGAATTGGGCAACTCGTAAAATATGTACGATTTAGCAAAAATCGTACTAATCGTACGAGTGAGGTCGTATGAATTCGTACGAATTAGCCACCTCGTAAAATTCGTACGAATTGCCGTGAGATAGGGCTGTCCCAACCCAACAACCAGTGACCCCGCCGTCCCAGTTCGTATCTCTGCCTGCCATTCAGACATTTCCATTGGATTGAGATCTCGTGACTATGGAGGCCATTTGAATAGGGGTGGACTGATATGGAAATTCTAGATGCTCTTGTCCAAAAATGAAATTAAAATTATAGGTTTTTTTTGTATAATTGTATTAATATTAGACTTTTTAATTCAATGCAATACATTTAATGATACTGAATTTACTAAAAAAATAAAATAACCACACTTTTATTGAAAGTAACACACTAAAGTTGAACAGAAAATATATTCATATTACATATCAATTCTAAGTACCAGGATATAAGATTATGAGAAACAAACATTCAGTCAAGTGTGTGTAAACATATTACTGGTATGGGTTTGGTAAGGCCTTCCTGATACACCATACTGACCTCATCTTTGTCCACATCTTCATGGTCAATCTCAAAAGAGTGGGAGGGCAACTTCTCTGCTTTATACAGCTTCCTGTGGCAGAGAGGGGTTAAGCAGAGAACAGAATCACTGCCATCCACCATGATCAGGGCAAGACAAGGAAAGACACAGTCTTCACTTCCACCTGCAGTTTGCTTTTGTGGTGCTGGTGATTACGTTTAATTATCAATGTTCATTTTATTAACAGCAATCTGAGGTTGAGTTCATTTTTTATGGGAACTTAGACATTATGATTTGTATACTGTACAAACTGTATATTATATCCCCTAACCCTAAACCTACCCATCACAGGGAAAAAAACATCACTTGGTATGATGATTTATAAGCTATTTTCCTCATGGGGACTAAAAAAACGTCCACACAATATAGGGAATACCTGAACCACACACACACACACACACACACACACACACACACACACACACACACACACACACACACACACACACACAAGTGAACTAATAAATCCTCCTCTCCTCAAAGAGGTCGTATTTTCCACATCAAGTGGTGTTTATCACCCGTTTCAGTAAGCTTTATTCTGCCAGGACCCCACATACAGGTGTCCTTTCTGCTGCCTGTCTGAGTGCTCTTGTAAACCAGAGCCCTTTGTGTCTATCCTGGGTGGTAGAGACAGTGTGGCGGTTCATGCAGCACAAACACACACCACACACATTTTTCTTTCGACCTACATCACTGTCTGGCCAGCAACTTTGGCGCTGCATGTCGCCAGTTCCTCGCTCCTAGCGTAGTTACTCTAATGTTATTGGTAGACAGCAAGTCTGGAAATATTGTTAGAATATTCGATCACAGTTGTTATACCATGGTCTGGGTGAATACTCGATTCTGATTGGCTGCAGGGTGTCGATTAAAAAGTGATAGAGGACACCTAGTAAAGGAGTTCTGGTGAAACTGACTGTTTACTGTTCGAAATTAATAAATCAATTCGCTGGCTACATCAGCTGTGAGTAACCATAGCAACAGGCAGTCAAAGTATCCGTTTACAATTTATTTAATCAAAACAAACATCTAGTTAGCCGTTATACATAGCCTACTAATAAAACAACGAGCGACTTCGACCGAAGGGTTCTACTATAAATATCTCCAGTTGCTAAATAAACCGTCAGGCGTAACCAGGGAAACCAAGTTATCCTTTGTAAAAACGTTAGATTTCGATTGTAAAACTTATTAAAATATAAACTAATGTTTTAAAAATGTGTTATTTGGCAAGTGACCATGGTATAAGCGGGTTAATACCCTTCGTGGTGTCCATGGTCCAGGTATTAACGGACTCCGCTGCGCGTCGGATGGTTCACGCCTCGCCGTCGTCCATTAATACCTGACAACGGACACCTCGTCGGGCATTAACCCTTACATATATACTGCTAGTAAAACCAAGATATTTATTTTGAGTAGGAATAAGTTTTCTTTTTGCTAAAAATTCAGATTCTGCTGTTGGAACATATTGGGTAATATTTTATAAGTGCACACCATAATCATTAGTTAAGCATTAGTAAACTGTTAATGCATCATTATAGAGCATTAATAAACAGTTTATAAATAAAGCTACAAATGCCTTATTTTTTATTTAAAAGCATATATATAAAGTGTAGTAGAAGGAAATCCAAGGCACTCTTCTTAGAAATGGATAAAAAGCCTTTATTTGACTGCCTATTTCATAAAAACAACCCACGCGTAGCGGCACAAAGAGCCTTCTTCAGGGTATGGTTTTCAATCAAATAATTTCCTCTTTTATAGATGCTAATTAAAAACACCTGAGTGACAAATTTGCGTGGGTTGTCCCCCCCCCCATGTTTTTAACATTTTCTATTATGAAATAGGCAGTCAAATAAAGGCTTTTTATCCATTTCTAAGAAGAGTGCCTTGGATTTCCTTCTACTACATGTTATTGAATTCCCGATCCCAAAGAGCACCTTCATACACTTTTTTTGAACTCCTTGAGCACCCTGGACATTTTTTTTCTTTTTCATGTATATAAAGTGTTTAATAATTGTATTTTCATACTTTATTAATGATCAATTTATCATTTCTAAATTATTTACAAACCAGTTATTTAAGAGTTGTCAGTGGTAAATAAGATCACTTAGAAAGTGTAAGTAAATGTAGTAAATCCAGGTAGTTATAAAACATTTAGTAGTGGTCAGTTACCTATTTTTGTGAGCTCATCTAAAGTGAGGACTAGTTATGCCTTGTAAAGCATTTACAGAGGAGAAAAGCTCATTTATCTTCTAAACAGACAAATTAAACAAACAACACAGTGAACATAAAATAACATAGAAATATTAACAGCCTTTAAAACTCTTTTGTAAATGCTTTACAAGGCATGAATAGTCCTCACTTTAGATGAGCTCACAAAAATAGGTAACTGACCACTACTAAATGCTTTATAACTACCCGAATTAACCCTGAATTACAGTAGAAATACATGTTAACAAAGCATTTACTAACACAGTAACTATTACTATATGTCTGAATAATAAGATGTATAAATGTACATTTAAATAGTTTATTAATCATTTACTCACACTTTCTAAGTAATCTTATGAACCACTGACAACTCTTAAATAACTGGTTTGTAAATAATGCAATACTTCATTTAGAAATGATAAATTGATCATTAATAAAGTATGAAAATACAATTATTAAACACTTTATAGATATGATTTTAAATCAAGAATAAGGCATTTATAGCTGTATTTATAAACTGCTTATTAATGTCTAATAATGCTTTATAAATTATGAATTAACTGTTTACTAATGCTTAACTAATGATTAATAGCGTGCAGTTATTATAAATTGTTACCAAATAGGGTAATATAAACTGGATATTAAACCAGATAAACAATCAATATACAATTTAAACTCACTCATGCTGCCAAAAATGTTCAAAATGTCATTCAGATTTGGCAAACAATCAGTTTTCTTGTCCCTAATAATGAACACTATGCAGAGGAAACTGTTTTAAATATGAACTGTATTGCTAAAACTGCTCATTGCATCATATAATCAAGAAGAACTATCAACGTATGAATCAAACTCACTAAGACTGCAGTCGGTTTCTTTTACACACATCATTAATTTATTAAATCCATATGTGGTTCCAGATAAATCAAAGGACAGTGAAATCGCTCCAGAAATCCTGTCCTCATGGCGTGTGAGCTCCACTGACACGGGCTGCACTCCTATCCTTAAAGTCACTCTCTATTTGCATAAAGTGAAACATTCCTTAACTTTCTTAAGTTGCTGGACAAGCCTAAATCCTGTCGCTGTCTCTCGATTCTCCGGGAAGTCACCATCTTTCCATTGAAAATTGATGGGATTTATGTTTCGCTGGCATTGTGAACAAAGCTACAGGCTTCTGAAGGACATCACAAAGGATCTACCTATTCACACATCACCACTGGGCAATGTCTGGTCCAATCTAATGCAACAGCAAAGGGCAATTCTCTTAGCCGATCAGTGCAGTTGTGTCTTGATCTGTCCGCTGTTTCATCACCCGACCTCAAGCTAACTGTTCCCTGGGATATTCCTCGCCTGCTCTACCGTCTGCTCTGAGTCTGATCATGGATCTTGCCTGTCCCTTGCCTTTCCACTCAGCAGATATCGCCCGCTCCCCGGGCTGTGTTCCCATCTGCCCTTAGAGTAACTTGCTGGATCATTGCTCTTGAGTCTTTTTGCAGACAACTGCTTCATGATGATTCCAGCTTTAGTGGAATGAGACTCTCTCCTAGTTCTCAGAACATTAGACTTCACGAGTTGATTTCTGTCATTATTCTTAGTGTAGTACGCAATGCATTATGGGCTAGTCCTTTTGAAGCAATAGCACAATGGCGCTGAATGGATGTTTCACAGTGAAGTTTGAGTTTGAGTAAGTCTTCGCCTGTCCGTGTTCACAGCACCCGTAACAGGAATATGTGGGGAAAATAGTAGAAAATGAATCGAGGCAGAGAGGAGAGGGAACTTTACAATTGACTTCAGCGAGGAGCACGTTCTTTTAAAACTGAGGTGACTGTGATGAGCAGGAACTGAAACTGAAAAAAAAACTGCGCCTGAAACTAACCTGTTCCTGTTTGTGAGGCTTAAATGACAGGAATATGTGGAAAACAGAAGGAAATTATTCGAATCCCATTAGAAAAAGAACTCTGAAACTGATTGCAGCGAGGAGCACATTCAAGTCCCCCTGTGGTGAAAATCCCACTTTTAATTTTGTTTATATGTCTAAAATTGTCTATGTTGTGTTTTTAATATGCTGGGAGTTATTTAACAAACCATGGCACTGTAAAAAATTGCTGTTAAAAACAGCCAAATTTTGACAGAAACATGCTGTTTTACATTTAAACAGCAATATACCATAGAAAAAATGCATTCTGGGAAATATTTGTCATTTTCGAGAAAGTAACCTACAGGAATATACTGTAAATTAGCAGCGCTCAAAGTCGACACTCAGAGTCTGTGTTCACAATCACACCCTATACCCTCCTTCACTATTCCCTACATTAGCTCACTGATATAGTCCAATTGACAGAGTGAATAATTTCATAGTAATTCAGTTAATTTAGTTAATTCAGACACTGATGAACACCTGCTGTTAACAAGCAGAATCACTGAAGGAAAGAGGAACAACAAGAACAGAAAACAAGATGAAATCAACTGAAGATAAAATACAATTAATCTTAGCAAAAGATCTCAGCAGAGGAGGATTAAACAACTCCACAAACAGCATTACCAGCTTCACTTATTACTAACCAGACTGACTTTATTTCTGTCAGACGTCTACAGAAGGTCTTATTAAAAGGTGACAGAGGTTTAGATGTCATTTTATTTTGATGTTACCATGATGGTGATCAGAGTTTGCTTTAGTTGGGCTCTGGAGCCTTGACTTTTGAACATTAGTTTTTCTTTGACTGCTGTAGCTGTGTCTTTAAAATACATTTGCTATGGCAAAAAAGCTGAAAGAAAAAGGATCAGATGACAATGGCTGTTTGATAGTGGTCACAATCATCATCATCATCTAGTGGCCAGATTCACTGATCTCTTTTATTGTCTAATGTATTTAAATAGGTGATGTATATTTTTGATTATGGTATTACTGTGATTTTACAGATCGAGATCTATCAGAGTTTTACAACCACAAAATATGAAGATTTTAAAAAGTTTATGCTCAGAACATTTTGAACTTCTAGATCAGGGGGGTGATTCGATTCATTGGCTTGTGTTTTGATTTTGATCTTGATTCAATATTGATTCATTTGGCTAAATATTTGGAATAGTAGGGCCTTCACATCTCTCTCAACTAATGCTGTAAACACATAGTAACCACTCAACTGGTATTATTATTAAAGGTTAAAATTAAAAGCTCATTCTTATACAATTAATATAATGTGGTATATATAAAAAATATATATATTTTAAATGATATAAGAGTAAACATATAATAAATATGTAATATAGTGCATCTATTTAGCCAAATGTTCTTCTCTAAAGTTATTTTTTCTTTTAACTAACATTAAGATGTGTCATTGAATGGCTTTACGTGACATATTGTTTACAAGTTGTATTATTCACGTCTTTCTCATTGAACGATTACATGAGACATGATACATTTCAGTAAGCTGTACTGTATCTTTCACATACCATCTGATGTTCATTCATTCATGCTTGTTTGGTCTTATAACTAGTAATAAAGAGGAACACAGATCGGTTCTCGTGCTGCTTGAACTGAGATGCTACAGTGATCTGTCATGCCATATTTAAGAGCACCAAAATGGTATTTAACATTTGAATTTGGTAATAAAATGGACAGAATTTGAAAGCTGAGACTTTGTTTCATATAAAAAGTAACCTACTCTGTCTTGTCTGTCACTGTCAGTGTGTTGTTTGTTTTTTTAATTGCGTGAGAAAATGGATGTGTGGGAACAGTGTCAGTTGGTGAGTCTCACACTTAATCCGTGAGAGTTGGCGCCCTGGATATAGTTTTGTTTTAAAATATTATTAATATTTGAAAAATCTTTAAATATTAACAGGTGTCTGTTAAAGTGCTTAATCTAAAGCATGTGTTGTGTCCAAACATTTGATAAACATCTTTTAAAAGCAGCTTACATACATTCAAAATCTAAATCATTTTCAATACGTCAATTTAACATCTGATAGGAATCGTCTTAGAGACATACTGCAGATGTGACAAACATTACATTTCCAGATGAAAACAACCACATAATAAAGACAAAGACGTCACCTTACCATAAAGGGTAAACAAAGTTTCTCATTATTATGATTGTTATAATGAAACAATAATTCTCATTATTATGAAATAATATTTCTTACTCTGCTGTGGTAAAAATATGCTTCTATAATTTCAAGACAAATGGTTTGATGGCAAGAAAACGATGCTGTGTGAAGGTTTGGTGGAGCAGTAATCGAGCTGTACCTGGGCAGCATGCGGTAGTCCCCTGCGTACTCTTCATATTTATACTGGACCACATGCAGCTGGGAGCTGAAGTATTGACAAGCCTATAGGGAAAAAAATAGTTATATATAGACAGAGGTTCCTACTGTAAGAGCTAAATTACAAAAAAGCATTCACTCAGTCACTCAGTTAAATTTTTTTGCCGTTTGAAGAATGATTGAAAAGCAGCTACAGAATGTTAAATGTGTAATTTTTTGAGTTACGTGAATAAACAACAATATATCAAAGATGTTTGAGGTAAAAAAGCTTTAGGTTAAACGTTTCTAAAAAACAAACAAACAAACAAAAAAAAGGTTTACAATTTGACAATTTTTAATGGGAAATCGAAGCTAAAGATTCTTCTAAAGATTAGTGTAAGTTTGATGGCTTTCAAACAACATAAGGGTGAGAAAAAAATGTTTTATTTCCCTTTCGAATGGGAACTCGTACTGCTTCCTAGGAAGCAATGGGGAACGCCTCCAATGTGACCGGTGTCTGAAGCACGTCAATACATTGACCGGTGACAGCCTGTGACGTCACTACCGGTGCAACCAGAGTATAAAAGGCCGCCTTTAGTACAAGTGATTCTCTTCCTTCTCTTCAGTAGCGTTTGTTTGGGACATGTCGGATGCAGATATGGCAGATAAAAGTTTCAGGAAGTGTATACATACATGTCATCATTATCTGACACCAGATGATTTACACGATCTGTGCTTTATTTGCTTGGGCGAGGAGCATGCATATGATGAGTTGCTAGAGGTTATGTCCTACGTCACAGACAGATTGGATCTGCCTGGAGGCGCGAGAGTAACATGGTAACATGGTATCAATGGTAACATGTATAGAGAGAACAGAGTAGGAGCCAGGATGGATCATTGAGGAACACCGAAAGTGAGAGAAGCTACAGATGAAACAGAGTCTCCAATGCCCAATAAAAATGTTCTACCAGTGATAAAAGATTTAATACACCTAAGGGCACTTCCTCGGATGCCAACACCATGTTCAAGGCGTGACAACAAAATGCCATGGTCAATTGTGTTGAACGCTGCACTCAAATCTAAGAGCACTAAAATGACAGAGTCCCCGGAGGGGCCAGGGGTCGGGCCGGGGCGGTCCTGCACACCATGGCTGTGTTGCAGACTTATCAGGCAGATCTGCTGAAAGACCTGAACCAGGGTTAGGGACTCCCCCTGAGGCAGTAGCAGAGCTGCATTTCACTACTGATTTGGCTCTCCGTGCCACCAAGCAAACTGCTGACGCGATCGGCTGATCGATGGTGGCGATAATGGCTACGAAGAGGCATCTCTGGTGAATCTGGCAGACATCAACTGTCTTATTGTGCCCCTCCTCCTCTGAGGAGTAGAGTGCAGACAAGACACAATTCGAGGAAAAGAAACAGGATTTGAGGGAAGTAATCCAGAATAAACGTGCTCAGTGTTCTCGGGTTGCAGAGGCCAAATAACATCTGCCTCCTTCCTTCTCCTTGTCAATGCTTTCTTCTCAACTGTCTTATCTACTGGGTGAACAGTGACAAAATGGACAGTTTTCTATTTAAGAACACACAGAAAACTTATTCTAATATGGAGTTGTATTGGAATGGTAAAGAGTGTTGGTATGTGACAGGAGGGCCTCCACTCAAGGATACAATATGATGAACAAGTCTAAGAATGTTCCACATATGGTTGAAAATACCATCATTGGCCTAGAAAGATAACATTTTGGGAGTCAAGTCTATAAAGGAGGAAGGATGCCCTCCCTTCACTGTCACACTCTGGAGCTCTTTGTGACTGTATGACTGCTGCCCTTTTCTTGCCAGAAAATAAACCTCATTAAATACAATTGGAAATGTTTGTCTCTTATTCAGTGATATAATTTTGTTTGCCACCACAACATCAAGGTCGGTGGTACATTAGCAATAAAGCAACATGCCAATCATTTGCCTTCACTTTTGTACTGCTTTTAGAAAAGTTAATTCGGTCACCGTGCCTGATGCTTTTCCACTGCCTTGTATTGAAGACTGTATTGATAATCTCAGAGTGCCGAAATACATTTCGAAGCTAGATCTGCTGAAAGATTACTGGCAGGTGCCTTTAACAGAGCACACTTCTGAAATTTCGGTGTTCGTAACTGACACTTTTCTTCAAAATACACAGATGGCATTCGGGCTGTGAAACTCACCGGCGAGGTTCCAACGATTAAAGTCAATGGTTCTAGAAGAGGTTCCTAATTTCAGTATTTACTTGGATTGCATAGTAAATTATTCATCTACATGGACATCTACATATTCATCTACTTTTGCTATTTAGCTGCTGCATCACTAACGTTAAATCTTAAGAAATGTGAATTTGCTTAAGCTTTTGTCACATATCTGGTAAAGCAAGTAGGAAACGGTCAGGTACATCCATTGGATGGAAAAGTGGCCGCTATCCTTGCATATCCTCGTACCTACTACCAGGCGGGAGTTGCATAGATTTTTGGGGATATTTGCTTACTATCGGTGCTTCTGCAAAAACGTCTCTAGTGTAGTTGCTAGTAGTCAGTGTAGTTTTGTTTTAGTTGGACTATGAGTGCCAACAGGCATTTTTGTCTGCAAAATCTCTTGTCTGTAGTGTGCCCTGGATGTGGCTTGAGGTGGATACCAGTGCGACTGGAGTTGGAGCTGTCCTGCTAAACGAGGGTGCTGATGGAATTTCTTCACTATTTTGCTGGCATTGCAACATTCTTATGTTTACGTGGGCTCTACAGTAGCTCTTCTCCTGTTATAGTCTATATCAGGGTTTCTCAAATTGCAGGGTGCGTGGGCACTACAAGGAAGTTGTTGGAGATCAGCAGAAAAAAAAAACAGAAAACCGCTCCACCCCTGCGCACCATTGCTCTGATGGTTCTCCTGGTTGAGTATATAAGACGAGAGTGAAACGGGATGAAGCGTGTTGCTTACCCCTTTTAATGAGTGTTTGATTAGTTGATGTCATATCTTCATCACACCCTTTGATAACACTGGACAGATATTATTGCAACCATTATGGATTTTATATTAAATACACATGTTAGTTATTGTACGTTTATTTTCTACTGTGGGAGCTGTATCTTGTGTTACTGTAACTCTTTAATTCAGAAACAATGGTGACTTGAAACATGTATCTTGCTTTATTTGCTACTGAATTAAATGATTGTTAAAAAGTACTAAACTAAAAAAAGATCTTGCTGTTGTGTTTCTGTGATTAAACCACATGTTCTCATTACATATTACAATGATATTGTGTTTTGAAACACTGATTATGTGGGAAGAAAATATGTGCAACTGTAATGAAAACAGGAAATTAGAGTGATTAGCAAGTGTGAGGTTTAGAGTATTGAAAATGTAGACTGTACACAGTTACCCTCCTGTTTCCATCTGTATTTCTGAACTACTATTTTATTTGGGATTACAACCAAAGCCACACACTCGCTTACCTGTCTGACCAGCAGACATTCAGCATGTTTGTCAGCTCCCTCTGGTACAGTGGACTTCACGGTTCTCCTCTCTACAGGAAGTGTGGACACCTAGAATAAAACAGATAGAGATTATTTGAAATCATCAACGAAATCAAAAGTATAATTCAAGATGGGTTTATGGGAGTGATGAGGACTCAGTTATTTTGCTTTATTTTTATATTCAATCATAGGCTCTTTCTTGCTTAGGCCTACTAGAGCACATACTCATTTATGCACTCATGGTTGAGAGCTGTCGTTCAAACCACACAACTTTGTGAAGCTGTTTGTTAATGTACATTAGAACTCCGGTTTGGGGAAACACGACTCGTTGAACTATGCTGATAATGACAGAACTTTTGACCATACTTGCCTAACAATGCTTTTGGGAATCACACCCGATTGGTTTTGGTGGCTAGAAATGAGCCGGCTGGGAGTATAATATCTTTCTCCGTACCGACCCTTATTGTTGATAGACAGAGCATTGATCTAATTTTAGGAAGTAATGAAGTTGAACATATCATTCATGACATGATTTTAAAGGTGTAGTTCACTTTAGTCACCCCATGTCATCCAAGAAGTTTATGTCTTTCTTTCTTCAGTTGTTAAGTTTTTTGAGGAAAACATTTCAGGATTTTTCTCCATATAGTGGACTTCAATGGGGTTCAACGGGTTGAAGTTCCAAATTGCAGTTTCAGTGCAGCTTCAAAGGCTCTACACGATCCAGCCGAGGAATAAGGGTCTTATCTAGCCAAACCATTCAAGTTCACTATATGGAGAAACATCCTAGAATGTTTTCCTCAAAAACCTTAATATCTTTTCGACTGAAAAAAGAAAGACATAAACATCTCGGAAGACATGGGGGTGAGTAAATTATCAGGAAATTTTAATTCTGAAAAGAACTAATCCTTTAAGCTGACTTCTGGAGTGCATCTGGCAGTTTAACACTATTTTGATGGTCCACTTTAAGACATTCTACTAACTATTAGTAATGTTGCTAATACTTGTCAACTTGAAAGACTGAAAGACGTTCAGCATTGCGAGCTGATCTCATTACAAATCGCCCTAAGCCTCTTGAAACATTTCTTTAAATACTCAGACCAAGACAAAAACCTACACATGTGCTAACAATGGGAATTTGCATTAGTCATGTGCTGCAGCTCAATTCGTCTACTTATACTATGCCCTAAAAGTATGTACTCTTTTTGTGAAAAAAAGTAGATAATTTTTTAGTTTGTAGCAGAAGAGTAGAAAAGCTTTAAGACAAACTATCACATCATACATTTGCGTCTTTAGCGGTTGCTCTCTGTCGCATCCTGTCACCGTAAACTGGCCTGTCAATCATCTTGATCTAAAGCTAAAATGCCTCATTCATTCATCTTGTCACAATTAAAATCCTCCACATTTATTTTCCAACCATATTGGTGAGAAATGCAGTAGCACGTTGATTTGCAGTTGCGGGTCTTTCATACAGAGACTCTCCTCATATCAATGCATAATGATGCATTTAAAAGTTAATGGCCAAACAGATCTTTATTAAAGTCCACATTGTTATTGCAGATAAAATATAACACGGACAACATTTTTTTTTATCAGGTTAAACTTTGATTAGTCACTCAAACACCTTTATCTAAACCTCTCACTGTCAGTCGCAAATATCCGCCATGTTATGTCGTTTTTTAACACTTTTTACTCTTTACACTTTTTACTTTAAAAAAAGCATGCAAACCGATTGAATAACCGATCAAATAAACCGATAAAAAAAGAAGTATAGTGAAATAGGAATAGTATGTGGTACTGACAAATACTTAGTTAGTATATCACTTACACAAGAGTTCTAGTAACTAAATAATAACAGTAGAAAGTACTTGATAATTTACTTGATTTCATCTAAGGGTGCATTCACACCTGTAGTTCGGTTCATTTGGTCCGGACTAAGGGCGAAAAATTATACTTTGTATCATTTTCAGGCGTTTTGGTTCGTTTTCACACCACACTGATTGCTCTGGTCCGAATCAGATGATGAGTTAATGAAACAAACCAAAATGCAGTCACGTGACAACACCCACATCACTCGTTGGCCAGAGCTAACTGCACTTTGATTGGTCAGAATTAGCATGCGGGAAAATTCCAGAGCTCCCGGGAGTAAACAAAGAGGAGGAAAATTCGGCAGACAGTTTTTTACTATGGAGAGACGACTGTGGGGGCTGATTGTATCCCTGGTCATAGTGTATTATATAATTTGTCTACACCACTTTAGGAAAACAATAACATTTGAGAATGAAGCGAGGATGCGGCTTGAAAATAATGTTTTACTGCACTGCACGCGGCAAAATAGGCGCGCATTAATGTTGCTAAACAGTGACATGTCCGCAAGCTGACATGCTAGTGCAAACTGTCAACAAACAGTAACGTTAGTCCTCATCCCATAATGCACAATACATTTGACTACGGCAGCTGGTTTAGTCCAAAAATGTGCAGTTCTTTAGCAGTTGGGTCTGTTCGAGATCTGATCACGTTCTCACCACAAACAAACCGCCCCAGAGTTCATTTGAAAGCGTACCGTACGCTTGTTTGGTCTGCTTTTGGTGTGCACCAGAGTGCGATTGCTGCTTTCACCTGCCCAAACGAACCGCACCAAGGGGGAAAACAAACTCTAGTGGGATTCGACCGAACTAAATGAGGCAGGTGTGAAAGCACCCTAAGGCTGTGTCTGGAGTCAGTTGTAGTTCTTGTGTTTCTGCTCGTCTCTTTTTCTGTTCTCTTCTTTCCTTCAGTGATTTTGCTTGTTAACAGGCCTATTAAGGCTGAGATGACTCCAAATACTGAGATGACTTAATATACACTCAGATAAGGTCTAGTTCTGGTTTATTTCTTTGCTCTTGGCTGACATGTGGCATTGCTATGGCCTGCTTGTGGCCCAGTTCTGGCAAACAGGAGCGGTCCATCCAAGTGCCGTCATTCCGTCATCATTACACATGTGCCAGATGTGGCCCGGATCTGGGACGTCACAATGTTGCTATGTGGGAAGTAAATGTGAAGTAATAAATATAATGTGCGTGTGTGTGTGTGTGTGTGTGTGTGTGTGTATGTGTGTGTGAGTAAACTATACTTAAAATGGCTCTTTTTTTTCCTTCTTGGACAACCAACCAATCACAGACTTCAAAAGATTGTGTCATACATAGCAACGGGGTCAACCCCGCCTCCTCACTAAGATGAGAGTTTTTGTCTTTTCCTTACTCAGAGTTGCTCTCAGATCATTCCCGAGGATTCTTAGAATCTTTATGAATACGGGCCCTGTAAATTTAGCTGATTACTTATTAAACCCTAAATGGTTTAGCTCCTCAGTACTTGAGCAAGCTCTTAACGCATTATAGTCTGTCTCGTCTATTGCGATCTAAAAATTCTGGCCAGTTGATCCTTTACCTATTTAGCCCGAAAAAGATAAAATATCCATTGAGCAGCAGTTCTGTGGGAGAAAATGCCTTGTTGATGCCTGAGGTCAGAGGAAAATGCCCAGACTGGTTCAGCGGAGAGAAAGGCAACAGTAACTCAAATAAGCACTTGTTACAAACATCTCTGAACACATAACATGTCCAACCTTGAAGCAGATGTTTCAGCAATGGTTCAGGCTGCTGGTGGTGTCCCAGCTAACAGATTTTTGTTATAAGAACGTCATAACGTTCAGTTATATTCAGTGTTGGTTCTGGGAACATAAAAAAAAAAATTCCAGTTTCCTTGATGTTAGTGGAACGTGTTTTAAAAGGTGTGATAGAAAGCTCAAACGTTATTTCAACTTAATTTTGATTAACAATTCAACATAATATCAACATTGATTTGTAACATTGAGAGAACATAAAATGTCCAGTTTCCTGAATGTTAATAGAATGTTATTTAAATGTAAGTATGATGTTTTTGAAACATTATTACAATCATTCAAACACCTGCTGTGAACAAGCACTGAAAGTAAGAGAAATAAGAACACAAACTACAACTTTCTTCAGACACAGCCTTAAATTAAATCAACTGAAGATAAAAGACATTAAGATATCTCTCAAGATCTCAGCAGAGGATTAAACAACTCCACAAACAGCATTACCAGCTTCACTTATTACTGACCAGACTGACTTTATTTATGGTAGACGTCTACAGCAGTTCTTATTGAGAATCAACAGAGGTTTAGATGTTGATATTTGGTTGAAAATGTTTTGTTTGTGGTCGCCATCATGGTGATCAGCGTTTGCCTTTTGTTAAGTTACTTTTTTTTCAGCCATTGCAAGTGTTCAGAATTGCTTTCTGTAATGAGAATGTAATGAGATGTGACTGCATTAAAGTGGTTTAAATAACAGCTTTTGTAATTGAAGCATTTTTTGAGAATAAAGGCAACCAATTTGATAAACTAAATAGATAAAAAAAATAATTCAGCTGCATAATTTATTCATGCCGCAATGCATGCTGGGAACCATGAATGAGTTTTGTATGCTGGCATAAAGCATTTCACCATTGTCATGTGTCATATGCTGAATGTTGATGTCTGTGAATGTTTAAATGACACAAAACAAGTTTTAAACAAAGTTTACAATTACAGTGTAATTTATACACTCGCAGACATCAACATTCAGCATCTGAAACACAACAGTATTATACTCAGCTGATGTGATAAAGATTATTTGTAACATCACTTTTACTCTTTTAATGTTATTAATTAATGTTACACTTTTTGTAAAATTAATGCTTCAATTCCGGAAGCCAAAAATGACAGAAAAAGCAGTCGTTTAGACCCCTTTAATACAGTAGTTTGACAATTAAAGCAGCCATGTTGATCTGCTTTATCAATGCAGAAATGTTTTCTGAAAACACCTACAATTTCTGAAAAAGAAGCAACTTAACAAAGGTCAAGGGTCAAGAGCCCAACTAAAGCAAACACAACAAACTAAACATCTAAACCTCTGTTAATTTGTTTGAATGATTGAAAGAATGTTTCAGGAACATCATACTAACATTTAAATAACATTCTATTAACATTCAGGAAACTGGACATTTTTATGTTCTTGGAATTTTACAAATGAACATTCTAGAATGTTGAGTTGTTAATCAAAATTAAGTTGAAAGAACGTTTGAGGAATATCACCTTTTAAAACACGTTCCTCTAACGTTAAGAAAACTGGACATTTTTTGGGACACTGAATATTTGGAGAACTTTCTTATAACAAACATCTGGGGTAATAATGTGAGGGCACACTTGGGCCCCTTAGTACCAATTGAGCATAATTTAAATGCCACAGCCTTCCTGAGTATTGTTGCTGACCATGTCCATCCATTTATGACCACAGTGTACCATTTTCAGATGGCCTCTTCCAGCAAGATATCGCAGCATATCACAACGCATCTCAAACTAGTTTCTTGAACATGACAATGAGTTAACTAAACCCAAATGGCCTCCACAGTCACTAGATCTCAATCCAATAGAGCAGCTTTGGGATGTGGAACGGGAGATTCATTCTCATCATGGATGTGCAGATGACAAATCTGCAGCAACTGCGTGATGATATCATGTCAATATGAACCAAAATCTCTGAGGTACCTTGTTGAATCTATTCCATGAAGAATGAATGCAGTTCTGAATGCAAAAGGGGTCCAACCGGATACTAGCATAGTGTAACTAATAAAGTGGACGGTGAGAGTATATTGTGTTTAATATTGTGTTTAGGCCTAAAGGCCTACAAAAGCCTAAAACACAATTTAGGCTCTTTTCTGTGACTTCTTGTATAAAACAGCACTTTTTTGGTGTAACTCTTTTTTTATTTAATTTGTTGTTATTTTGTGAAAAAATGTTCTTCCCTCACAAAACTTCATAGTGACCACGTCCATCAATTAAAAAATAAGTACATACAATTTGTTGTAATATCCACAGCAAAATCTACTCCTAAGACTTCCACCACCCACCAGTAGAGGTCTTAGTCACCTGCATTCTGACAAGGACTCTTTAGATGTTGCCTCTGCAATTCATTATCATTTATATATTCACTTTGCTCAGTGTACTTTCCCTAACGCTGCCCTATTGCCAGTTTCTCTGGATTACTCAGCTTTTTTTTTACTGATTTAGATTTGTTGGCCTGCATCGCTTTCTTTCTGCTTTTGAGTTCTCTCTTTTAACATGAACACAATAGGCCATTGCTAATATGAGGTGCCATATGTTTGTGTGTGCTCATTGAGCAAATGTGTGCAAGCAGTGTTTATATTTGTGCCATGTAAAACCCAGATCTGTGTGTGAAAGAGGATGTGGTCTGAACAGGCCTCTTCTTGGCTGTTTCAGTGCAGTGTACAGGGAGAAGTATCAACACACTCACACACACAGTCATGCACACAGTCATTTAACACCCACTTCATGTCTTTTTGTAAAATACCAAGAGTAAAAAAATAGAGCCTTTTCAAAGCACTCACTTTTTAAAAATGTCCAAAACACACATCTTAATGAAATGTGAAACTGAACTGAACACCAGAGATAAATACACATTACACTTGCAAAAACACACACACACAAATAGAGAACAAAGTACTCACAGTGAAGTCAAGGTCTGGGAATAGTAGGAGATCTTGAAGGGGATCTTCCCTGAACTCAGCTTCAAGCTCTGAAATCACAGCTTCATAGTCCAGGGGGTCAATCACTTTGGGCTTCTCCTGCTGTGAGACACACATAAAACCATCTCATCATCAGCAACAGTGTCAGAATGCAAAAACAGTTGCTCGTTGTGCTGAGAGGAAGTGTTTTTCTCTTGCATCATCTTTAATGATGTAGAGTGTAAATTGTAGAGCAACCGGCATTTAATTACTGTATAGCTTTTCTAGATGGGGGCTGAACCATGTGTCTGAACCTAAGACTTATCAGTCCATTTGCATCGGACGGCTACTAAAATAGTCCTGACAGCACTCCAGCCAATGATCAAAAGTAAAAAAGTACCAGATGAAAATAAATTGGAGGGAGAGGTCTCTGACTCTGAAGGCTACATACACTTCTATGTAGCACACGGCGACTCGCAGCTACAGGTGTCGGTGTGCTTTGTATGTGCTTTGTTTGTTGTTTCCTTTTTTTCTCCTCAACACTGTTGGACGCGGAGGTTTATCCTATACTTTCCTTAAGAACTTAAGGAGTAGGCTAAATAGAGAAAATGGGGGTAATTGTTTTCTTGACATTGATCCACCTGAGTCTGTGTTTTTTCGAAACATCTCAGGAGTCAGCAAGAATTCAAAACTCCCGGGAGTTTCTTTTACAATGGGATAAGCCCAACAGCGTGAAGCGTGGCTATCCTGATTTGGGACGTTTTCGCCTTTCAAGCAAAAACAAAATCGCTCTGGACAAAAGGATTCAACGTTTAAAATTCGGAAGAGAGGACGAAAAGGAGGTGTTCATCAGAGACATCAAATCTAAGTCTTTCTAAAATTCCTCTTCATACAATGTGCAGCCTCTATGGAAAAAGGTGGATGAGCTTCAAGCAATGGTGAAATTCCAGCATGATTACAGGAACGTTTGAGCGATGGCATTCACGGAGACTTGGCTCTCCGAAGGGGATTCAGATTCAAGCCTACGACCGGGATGCGACGGTAACCGGTAGAGCGCAAGGAGGTGGGATATGTTTATATATTAGAGAGAACTGGTGCAAATCTGTGGCATTAAGACTTCAGTACTTGCCCCGGGAGTTTCCTCAGCTGTTTGTCACAGTTGTTTACATCCATCCCCGAGCAAACAAGGATAATGCAGTAAGGAAAATGTAACGCGTTGTTCACGAACTGAAATCTGCATCTCCTAATGTACCCGGTTTTATTCTGGGAAATTTTAATAATTGTACATTGGAGAAATCATTGGGCCACTTTAATCAGTATGTAACTTGCCCAACACTTAAGGCTGCAATTCTGGATTTGTGCTTATGGATTAAATGAGCTTATAAGTCATTTGGTAAACTACCTTTGGGAATTTCAGATCGTAAATTGGTATTATTTGTCCCTACATATAAAACTGTTCTGAAACGTGAGAAGGCACAGTTAATCAAGATGAAAGACTGGTCTGAAGATGCTACGTTACATTTAAAAGGGTGTTTGGAATGTAAGGATTGGACTGTTTTATGGAATCAGGTTCGGAGAATGATCAAGTAACAGATGTAATTTGTAGTTATGTGATGGATATGTTAATACCTGTGAAATCGTTTAGGTGTATAGTATAAATGTATCTTCTTATCAAGGCTTTGTGTGCTTTATAATTGGAGCCTTTATAATACTGTGCATTCAGAAATTTCCAAATTTTTTCCACTTTATGTAGCAGCCTTTTGATAAAATGCTTTTAAAACTTTCCCCTGCTGAAAATTCCATTATTGCTGGTCACCAGCATAAGGTATGTTTTTCATGCTGGAACCCGCATCAGATGCTGGTTTCTGGTTTCTGTCCACCAGCATGGGAAGCAGGAGTGCTGGTGGACCAGTTTTGCTTGAGAACAGCATGACTATACTGGCCCACCAGCTAGACCAGTCCTATACCGGCTCTAACCAGCATTAACCAACCTCGACCGATATGGAAATCATGCTGCTTTTTGCTGGATCTTTCAGCAGGGTATTCACATCTGATTACAAGTATTTTTGGGTATGAAGCAACTTTAAAGCTTTGCACATCTGAATTTCAGTTATTTTATGTCATTCTTCTTATCAAAGCCTTTCAAGCTGGTTGGAAGGTATTTTTTAGATCTAGATGTTTGAATAGTTCAAGTCCAGAAACTTCAGTCCAGTCGGAGGTCCTAAGTGCTCTTTCAACTAAATATGGAAATTTCTTATGCATTTTGGCCGTTCATTTACACGACAATGGCATTTTGGGGGTCTGAAAATGCAGACTTTTGAAAACGGGTTTCAAACGGCAAGTTTTTGGGAAAAAAGTGTTATCGTCTCCATGTTAACTCCAAAAATGTGAATTTGTGAAAACGGTGGCTTCATGCGTAGTATTTCTTTACAAAGACATCTCCAACTATTGGCTTGGCAGCATAATACAACGTTTTAGTTGTTTTCACGGATCGGTGTGAACGGGATCGTTTTGACAACGCTGCTGACTGTTCTCGAAAAACAGAAGGAAAAACTTTTCCATTTTTAGGACGTTGTTGTGTAAACGTACCCTTAAGCTGTTAACCTTTTATAAACAGGTGGACTGGGCAATAAGGCTGTCAAATTGCCTGATGAGTTTTAGTCCCTCCTCTCCAGCAACCTCCTACTCACATAAAATGATCACAGCAATTGGTAAACAACAATGATCAAATTATCCAATCAATTCTAGGTGGATAAAGCCAAGTACCGCCCTAACTTGTGTTCCGAAAACCAGTCAGTATCTGGTGTGACCACCATTTCCCTCACGCAGTGCAACACATCTCCTTCACATAGAGTTGATCAGGTTGTTGATTGTGGCCTGTGGAAAGTTGGTCCACTCCTCTTCAATGGCTGTGAGAAGTGATGCAAACCGATTGTTGCAGCAGCTGTCCGTGTGGCTGGTCTCAGACGATCTTGGAGGTAAAGATGCTGGATGTGGAGGTCCTGGGCTGGTGTGGTTACACGTGATCTGCGGTTGCGAGGCCGGTTGGATGTACTGCCAAATTCTCTGAAAAGCCTTTGGAGACGGCTTATGGTAGAGAAATGAACATTCAATTCACGGGCAACAGCTCTAGTGGATATTCCTCCAGTCAGCATGGCAATTGCATGCTCCCTCAAAACTTGCAACATCTGTGGCATTGTGCTGTGTGATAAAACTGCACATTTTAGAGTGGCCTTTTATTGTGGCCAGCCTAAGGCACACCTGTGCAATAATCATGCTGTCTAATCAACATCTTGATATGCCACACCTGTGAGGTGGATGGATAATCTCGGCAAAGGAGAAGTGCTCACTAACACAGATTTAGACAGATTTTTTTAACAATATTTGAGAGAAATAGGCCTTTTATGTACATAGAAAAAGTCTTAGATCTTTGAGTTTAGCTCGTGAAAAAAAATGCATTTATAATCAGTATATATCGTTGGTTAGTGTGAGTGATGAGCACCATCAAGTCAAGTCACTTTTATTTATAAAGCACAATATACAGATTACAATACAGATTGTTTCAAAGCAGCTTTAGAGTGATAACAGAAAAATAATGCAACAAAGTTTGTTTCTGCAGTACAGCAGATCTAGAAGAAAAGAGTGTCATTATCTAGCTTAAGTAAGTTCAGTAACAAGTTATTAATTTAGTTCATTATCTATACAGTTGCTCTGGAGAAAACAATGATGTCATCGTCCAGCACAGTTCAGTTTTCAGATAATGGTGTCAATGCAGGCAGTTCAATAATATTGTTGAAAATTAAGTGTCAATCTGAAATGTACCATTATGGATACATTGATGCTTCTGGAGCAGTCGAATGAGGCACCTTTATATCCTTTATATCCACTTCAAAATCGCTGGGTTAAAAACAACTCAGTTTGGGTCATTTGGCAACCATAAATGTTTGACCCAACATGCTGGGATTAACATTAACATTGTTAATGAAGGAATCAACTACAATCCCACAAAGCAAGGGTGGGCAACTCTTGCCCTTGAAATTGACTTTCCAGCAGAGTTTAGCTCCAACCCTGATAAAACACACCTGAACAAACTAATCAAGGTCTTCAGGGTTATTAGAAAACTAAAGGTAGGCGAGTTTGTTTAAGGTTGGAGATAAACTCTGCAGGACATTGGATCTTGAGGGCCAGACATAAAGCATTGCAAATAATTATTTGTATATTGCTGACTATAAGTTTAGTTTTCCTTTTTACTGAGGCATTTGTTTCACCCCCAAATCCTCAAGCATCAGACATATAAAATTAAACATTATTTTAAGTTTCCCTTTTAGATGCAAAATTTATGGGAGGAGAGTATTTAAATGAATCATGCAAGGTGATTTACTAAAGTTTGTACTAGTCAATGTACTGGTATTATTTGCGGCATTATTTACCTCCCAAAAAAAGCATGTTTTAAACCAGACGCTAATTTGATCTCCTCTTGGTAGATTGTGTTGGTCATTATGGGAACGATCCGGCTGTGTCTGAGTTCTTTAATTTGCGCGTCGTCAGTTCAGCCTCTCACACTAATTTGCCCTGTTTACTAAATCTGACCCTAGATGGGCTGACTCTTTACAGAAATTACGTTTAATACCTTCACATTGTGCATGGCATCACTAACAATGACAGAATCTTACATAATCTGTAGAAAACAAAGAGTTGTAGTTTGTTGTACAACTGTCTGTAGCCAATTCTATACTCTACCCTGCTCTGATTATATGAGAAGTATAGTTTAAGATGAGAAACATATAAAAGCCAGTCAAATATCATCTTGAAAATCAATGGAGGAAACAAGGCCTACAGGTGCTATAATTTTTCATTGATGAAGGCAAATAAATCTGATAATTAATTGATTCCAAATGTTCCCACAGAAGATTAGAAAAAGACAGGGACATCATGTGGAGGTAACTAAAGCGAACACTAAAGGTGATGATACATGGGGCAACTTTTTGAGCAATGTTGCCTTCAACGGGCAACCAGGTGAGACACAGGGCTATCGGCCGATCTAAAGTGTCCAGATAGAAATTTGTTGCCCATTCTAGGAAAGTGCCCAAGCAACATTGCTCAAAAAAAGTTGCCTTGTGTATCACCACCTTAAGGAGATATTAGTCATTTTCCTAAATAAACCACAATACTGTGGTGACAACAGTTTCCTGTGTTGCAGACATCACACTAATCTTAGTGCATTCAGCAACTAAATAAGCTTTAACAAGAGAAATCTTAGAACTTGCTGGCAATGCTAAAAATGTAATCAAACACATGTGCAAATAACAAAATTTTTGTTGTCACATCTTGAATTATACACAAAACCTACATTTTAAAACCTGGCCTAGGAGCCACTTCACACAAAAGTTGACATATACCATCTATAGACCTTACTCACCAAAAACAAAACAAAAATCAGAAGAACCTTCTTCGGTCTAATCTTTTGATAGATATTGTAAAATTCACTTATGCCCTAATTAACGACGAATTGTCTTGTATATTTTGACTGCAAAATAACATTACATGTTTAATTGATTTATTTTTATACAACTACATCTACAGTTGTTTCTGAACTCATCTATTGTTTAGAAATGATTATACTGGGCTGTACCATATGACAATAGTAAGTTTCTATCATTAGAGATTTTGTTATATCATTTATATAAAACAGTACGATGTAAAGTCGTTGACACATTAAAGTCATGAAGAAACATGCATGAATGAGAAAACGTCTCGGGTTACGTCTGTAACCCTCGTTCCCTGAGTAGGGAACAAACGCTGCGTCGAGAATCGACACTATGGGGAATGCCCTTAGCATGACGCGTCTGAAGCATGAATAGAACTAGTCCAATCTTGATTGGTGCTGCGTGATGGCGTCAGCCGTGACGTCGCATGTGACGGTGAGCGGAAGCTATAAAAGGAGACCGGAACATAGCAGCGGTAGCTTTCAAAAAAGTCCGAAGCAAGTCGTCTCAGGGGCGCGAAGAGTGTGGCCGAGGGACGCAGCGTTCGTTCCTTACTCAGGGAACGAGGGTTACAGACGTAACCCGAGACGTTCCCTTTCAAGGGAACTTCCGCTGCGTCGAGAATCGACACTATGGGGAACGAAATACCCACTGCGCCACACTAAGAGAGCACGCCCTGGTGTGAAGCAAACTGGCACACTCAAGACGAGAGAACCTGTGAACCTGGTGTAGAGGGCAGATCCAGACTGTAATATCTTATAAAAGTGTGAGGGGAGGCCCAGCCTGCGGCACCACAGACCTCTTGAAGGGAAACACCCGCCAGAAGGGCTTTAGAGGAAGCCACTCCTCTCGTGGAGTGGGCCCTAAGCAGAAGATGTGAAGGTAAGTTAAGCAACTCGTAAGCCGCCGAAATAGCCTCTATAATCCACCTACTTATAGTCTGCTTGGAAGCAGGAAAACCCTTCTTGGGTGCCCCAAAACACACAAGTAGCTGGTCCGACCTTCTCCAAGCTGAGGTCCTATGCATATAGACCTCCAAGGCTCGGACCGGGCACAGTAAATGAAGCTTAGCTTGCTCATCCGACACATGCAGTGGAGGATGGAAGGCCTGGAGAATTATAGACCGTGCCATATTTGAGGGCACCTTAGGGACATAGCCCGGTCTAGGGTGGAGAATAGTTTTTACTCTGCCAGGAGCGAACTCGAGGCAAGAAGGAGCGACCAATAGAGCCTGCAAGTACCCAGCTCTTTTTAGGGACGTAATGGCAAGCAGGAATGCTACCTTAAAAGACATAAACTTCTCCGCCACCTCACCCAGAGGTTCGAAGGGCGCCAGGGATAACCCTTCAAGAACCACTGACAAGTCCCAAGGAGGGACTCTGAACTGGATGACAGGCCTCATCCTCCTTGCTCCACGAAGGAAACGAACAATAAGTGGGTGTCTCCCCAAAGTGCCCACCCCTAAAGGCGTGTGGAAGGCAGCCACGGCCGCCATATAGACCTTAAGCGTGGACGGGGAGAGCCCGTCAGAGAAGCGGTTCTCGAGGAACTCCAGCACTGAAGCCACTGGGCAGTTAACTGGGTCCAACGAGTGATCTCTACACCATAGAGAGAACACATTCCACTTCAAAGCATACAGTTTCCTTGTGGAGGGGGCTCTAGAGTTTAGGATGGTCTCAACAACCTCGGTTGAGAGACCTGCACTCATGAGCTGGTCCCCCTCAGGGGCCAGACCCACAGTTTCCATAGTTCTGGACGAGGGTGAAATATTGTGCCCTCTGCCTGAGAAAGGAGGTCCCTCCTGATAGGAACTTGCCACGGAGGGCCTGCTAGGAGGACCATGATGTCCGAGAACCATACTCGGGCCGGCCAGTACGGGGCTACTAGAAGTAAGCTGATCTCGTACCGCCGGACCCTCTCTAGAACCCCTGGGAGCAAAGCGATTGGGGGAAAGGCCTCGGCCACGTCTGCACTATGGCATCCAGCCCGAGGGGAGCTGGATGAGTAAGGGAGTACCAAAGCGGGCAGTGAGAATTCTCTCGAAAGGCAAATAGGTCCACCTCCGCCTGACCGAACTCCTTCCATATTAGCTCCACCGTCTCGGGGTGGAGTCTCCACTCCCCGGGCCTCAGCCCCTGCCTCAACAGAATGTCTGCTCCCAAATTGCTGTCCACGGTGATAAACATTGCTCTGATAGACAGAAGCTTCCCCTGGGACCATAGGAGAACTTGATGCGCCAGTCTGCACAGAGGGCGCAACCTCAAGCACCCCTGGCGATTTAAATATGAGACCACCGACATGTTGTCTGTTTGTACTAGAACATGATGGCCTCTGAGGTCCGGGAGGAAATGCCTGAGAGCCAGAAACACTGCCATCATCTCCAGGCAGTTGATATGCCAAGAAAGATGATGGTCCCTCCAAAGACCCCTGGTGTAGCGGCCTTCCATTACCGCACCCCAGCCTGTGAGGGACGCATCCGTGGTCAAAATTTTTCTCTGACACGGTGCTCCCAACACAGGACCCAGGGACAGGAACCACGGTTTCTTCCACATGACCAGGGAACGAAGGCATCTGCGCGTTACCTTGATCGTGCGAAAAGGGTTCCCCCTCGGGGAAAACCCTCTGGTCCTGAGCCACCACTGCAGGGCCCTCATATACAGCAGGCCAAAAGGAATAACGTTGGACGCTGCTGCAAGAAGACCCAGAACCCTTTGGAAGTGTTTGACAGTGACAGCCTGGCCTAACCTGGGACTCATTACTGTGGTCAGGATAGAGTCTATACGAGCGGGAGACAACTGTGCCCGCATCGTGACTGAGTCCCAAACCACCCCCAGAAAAGTTATTCTCTGTAGAGGAATTAACGAACTCTTCTTGATATTGAGCCTTAACCCCAAGCACCTCAAGTGCTGCAGAACGACATCTCGATGTTGAACCGCCAACTCCAGCGACTGTGCTAATATTAGCCAGTCGTCGATATAGTTGAGGATGCGAATGCCTTGAAGTCTCAAAGGAGCAAGAGCAGCATCCATGCACTTCGTGAAGGTGCGAGGGGACAGTGCTAGGCCGAACGGAAGAACCCTGTATTGATACGCTAGTCCCCCGAAAGCGAATCTTAGGAACTTCCTGTATTGAGGAAGGATGGAGATATGGAAGTAAGCATCCTTTAGATCTATGGTGACAAACCAGTCCTCGGATCAGATTTGACTCACGATTAGAGGTATAGTCAACATTTTGAACTTGTATCTCCTCAGAGACCGATTTAATACCCTGAGATCTATAATAGGGCGCAACCCCCCATCCTTCTTGGGAACTATGAAGTACCGGCTGTAGAACCCGGTTTCCCAATCTTGAGGAGGAACACGTTCTATGGCCTCCTTTGCCAAGAGGGACTGAACTTCCTGTTCCATGACCTGCCCCTGCTCTGGTTTGACCAGCGTGTGAACCACACCGCTGAACCGAGGTGGACGATATTCGAACTGAATTCTGTACCCCTTTTCTACTGTGAGCAGGACCCATTGAGATATATTTTGAAGACCCTTCAAGGTGTCTAAATAATCTGCTAGGGGGATCAGCCTCTCGGGGCTGACCTCCGGTCGTACAATCGAGATATCGGTGACCTGAAGCATTTGACTGGCAGGAACTAACCGATTAAATTTTTCTGCACACCTCATGAGAGGGAACACAATATGCGGAGCCGCCAATTTTACGGGCGGACACTGCACTATGTGTTCGCTGGAAACTGATGCGTCCCGAGGCGCACGTAGCGGCGGGAAGCATACATCGATTTCCTGAGGGCTCCGTGAAGGAGTGAGCTGTTGTTGCTCGATCATGGAGGGGATCACCCTCAGAGGCCTGCGCAATGCATCAGGACCTCTTTGCCGAAGCCTTCCTAGCCTGAATGACAGTCCTCAGATCTGCCTTCGGTTTGGAAGACTTCGGTTGAGAGTGTTGCCCCTGGTCCCAGACCTTCTTCGGGGGAGCACGAGAAGCAACACTCTCCTTCTGCTGGTGCAGGTGTGAGGAGCTGGCGGCTGCCTCATGGGACTGCCCCCTGGCAGCAGACCCATGAGGCTTAGGACAACGGCGGGGGATAAGGTGTTTAAGTGCGGCCGAATGACGCTTCGATTCCTGAAACCTCTTGACGACAGTATTGACTGCGTCGCCGAAGAGGCCAGTAGGCGAAATCGGGGCATCGAGGAGGAAAGCCCTGTCTTTATCCCCGACCCCCGATAGATTCAGCCAGAAATGTCTCTCCGTAGCTACCAATGCTGCCATAGAGCGGCCGATGGCGCGGGCCGTCTCTTTAGTAGCACGGAGAGACAAGTCAACCGCTCGACGCATTTCTCGAATATCGTCGAGGGCGACCTCCCCACTGTCGTCCACCTCTTTGAGGAGGTCGGCCTGGTATGCCTGCAAAAGCCCCATTGTATGCAGGCATGCACCAGCCCGACCTGCCGCCATATATGCCTTCCCAACCAAAGCCGAAGTGGTACGGCAGGGCTTGGAGGGAAGCGCCGGAGCTCTCAGAGACGATGCAGCATCGGGCGAGAGATGACTGGCAAATGACTCTTCGACCCGAGGCATCGTCCCGTAGCCCTTCTCTCTCGACCCCAATATAGTTGAATATAAATGAACATCGGGGCTGGAAAGTCGAGAGGAGAAGGGCTTATTCCACGATCTCGACACCTCGGTGTGGAGATCAGTGAAAAACGGGAGACTCCGGCGTGAAGGCTGTAACCAGGCTTGCAGGAAGCGCTCATCCAGTTTACTTTTCTTAGTCGCTTCCTGCGTCTCAGGGGGCCAATCGATATTTAATTTCTCCACAGCCCTAGTTACAACCTCCAGCAGCTCCTCAAAGGCAGGAGAATGTGGTGATGGATTTTCACATTCTCCTGCCTCGATGTTAACAATATCTAAATCCTCGGATTCAGATAATTGCAACATCGTATCCTCTCTGCGGTCAGGAGAAGCCGCAGAGCGGGCTCCTGAGCCGTGAGCGGGATCATGAGAACTGGTTGATGAGTGTTGGGAAAGGGTCGCGGCCGTCTCAACACTATTAACCAGATCCCTTTGCGATCCCCATGAATGCAAGCGCCGCGATGCCTCATCAAACGCGGGACCTGATCCATGGGGAGCGCGAGCCTGGCCTGATTCATCGAACAGGCTCAGGCGGGAGCGGAGCGTTCTAAGGGGCAACTTTTCACAGTTTACACAAGCAGCGCCCTCGAACGCTGCTTGTGCATGCTCCACTCCCAAACACATAACACAGAGCAAGTGTGTGTCACCCTCGCTTAGAAAGCGTGGGCAAGGGGACGCACACTGCCTGAACTTCTTCTCCATCACAATTACCTTTCTGATACCGAACAAACAACACCAAATAAGACAGACAGTTTTCACATATAACGCTTGCTGAAGGACAGAAAGCTACCGCTGCTATGTTCCGGTCTCCTTTTATAGCTTCCGCTCACCGTCACATGCGACGTCACAGCTGACGTCATCACGCAGCACCAATCAAGATTGGACTAGTTCTATTCATGCTTCAGACGCGTCATGCTAAGGGCATTCCCCATAGTGTCGATTCTCGACGCAGCGGAAGTTCCCTTGAAAGGGAACTCACGTTACTCGTACTGACACACAACCAAACCGCACACTACATGGGCGTAGGTTTGGTCTCAGGTTTGGTGGGGACACCCCACCCCCCGGGAATTATTTTGTTGTAAGATAAGTACACTGTAAAACCTAACTCAACCTCTATTTACTCAATTAAATTGAGTTCACTGCACTCAAATAATACTGAAAAAACTGTGGCTTGAATGACTGAAACAGAACTCAAACTGAATGAGTTATAGAACATTTCAGATCCCAGAATGATAACCGAATAATAATTGTAGTTAAGTGATCAATTAAGTGATGATTGGTCATTAGTGATGAACACCTGCTGTTAACAAGCAGAATCACTGAAGGAAAGAGAAACGCAAGAACTACAAGGTTTAAGGTCACCATGATGGAGATCAGCGCTTGCTTTAGTTGGGCTCTTGACCCTTGACTTTAGAGTACAAGTTTTTCTTTGACTGCTGTAATTGAGCGTTTATCAAACATTTGTTATGGCACAAAATTTAAGGAAAAGTATGATTGGGAATGGTGGTCAAGGTTTGATGATGACAATCATCAGTTAATGACTTAATTCACTGATCTCATTTAGAGTCTAGTCTCTGATTAAAAGGATAACAAATTATTAGTTTGATTCGAAACTGAGATTCTACAGTATGAGAACTAGCAATGTTATGACTATCAGATAATATGAAGGATTTTACAGAAAATGTAATTTATTATTAAAACTAACACAGATATCATGAATCAGCATATGAATCTCAACAATGGTGATCATTAAAAAACTATTCATACTGCAAAGAATGCTGGGTACTACCATAATACAAACCTTATCCATGGCTCCCAGCATGCATTGCAGCATGAATAATTTTTTAATGGTCACCATTGTTGAGATTCATATGCTGATTCTTGATGTCTGTGTAAGTCAGATTGATACCATAGAGGTTTTTAAAATCTGATTGTAACAACACTGGGCCTTACAGCAGAATCACAGTTCTTTTATAATGAATAATACAAGTTATATATCACCTGTTTAATCAGAGATTATTCTCTAGAAAAGATCAAAGAATCAAGACACCAAATGATAATTCATCTTTCCATAAATCATCATCAAAACACAACCACATGCTCACATTTTCTTTTGGCTTTTGTGCCATAACAAGTGAGTTATATAAACAATCAGTTACAGCAGCCAGAGGAAAAACTGGTGTTATAAAGTCAAGGGTCAAGAGCCCAACTAAAGCAAACACTGACCACTATCATGGTGTCTTTAAATGAAACCCATTAAATCATCTTCATCTAAACCTCTGTTCATTCACAATAACACCTTCTGTAGACGCATGACTCAAATAACTCAATAACTCATAACTCAAACTAGTTAATAAGTGAAGCTGGTAATGCTGTTTGTGGAGTTGTTCAATCCTCCGCTGAGATCTTCAGAGATTTAAACATATTTTATCTTCAGTGATTCCATCTAATGTTGTGGTTGGAAGTCAGTTGTAGTTCTTGTGTTTCTCTTTCCTTCAGTGATCCTGCATGTCAACAGCAGGTGTTCGTCACTAATGCTCAACAATCACTTCATTAATCACTTAATTAATCACTTAATTTCTTGACTGCAATATCTACTTTTAGTGAACTCAACTGAAATCATTTCAGAGTACTCATAACTATTGTTTTTTTATGAACTTAAATGAATTGAGGTAATAAGTTTCCTCAAATGTAATGAGTTAGCTTAACTCATTGGATTGGACTTTGTGTGTGATATTGTGAGCTAGCAGTAACTGCAAGTGCTCTGAGTTCATTTAAAGTTTGTCATTTCACTGTTTTTACTCAATAAAGTGAAGTTTCAGCTATATACAGTATTAAATGCAGTGTAAAGTTTAATTGTGTATTAAGAAATATTATTGTTTTAGTAAACTCAAATAAAATAAGTTCAGAGTACTCATAACTATTGTTTTTTATAAACTTAAATGAATTGAGGTAATCTGTTTCCTCAAATGAAATGAGTTAGCTTAACTTGTTGGGTTTTACAGTGATAGGCTAATTAACATTCAGTAACTTGTTAACATACCATTCTATCATGATAGCGCGACTTCTATGAGTCTATCCGTATCCGTGCTGTACACCCCTAATTAATGCTCAAAACCTTGAAAGATTGCAGAAGCTAGGTTTAACTGTAACAATATCCTGGGTAACCAGGATCTTAATACTATTTTCCACAGTAGAATCTGCATTTGAAAGCCTGGTCAGTCACTACTACTGCTAGTTATTTTTGCCTACTTACACTCTGCTTTATGAAAAAGCTTTGTATGTCCCCTTTCTTCGTCTTGGGTGACATAGCTGATCTACAAAGTACAAAAAGGGGCAAAAAAAAACGGAATATTAAAATGTTTTACTCTGGCCTTTGTATATGGCAGGCAGAGAGACAGCCCTGGTAACTTACCATCCGCGTCGTCACGCGCACACACACGCACACACCACCCGCTCACTACCAGTGAGTGCAAGCACAAAAAGTAGTCCCGGCCCGTGCGTGTAGCCTTTCAGATACCCCGCCGCCAATCAAATTACGGCGTATCTTGTACTGTCGTCGTCCTGGCCGTTGGAATCGATCCAAATAGCAGCGCAAAGATTTAAATGCAGCGTAAAAATCAAAATAGCAGTTCAAAGGAGCTTGCTAAATATTGGTGGGGACAAATTTACCATCTCAAAATATTGATTGAGACTAGTACCTAGCGTCCCCCCCTAAACCTACGCCCTTGGCTCACTAATAAAGCCACATCTCAGACAGCATGCAATCCTGTTCTCTTTCTCAGCTTATTGAGCTTGAATGGTCCAACATGCACACACAATTATATTAAAATGCCCAATCATGTGGCGTATTCATGTAAACAGTTGCTTATGTCTTAAGTGAAAGTAAACATCTGGGTGAAAATCGGATGTGTGTCACTATATCCGTTCATCAGGTCATACAGTAATAGCAGCCTAATAAACCTGCTGTCTGTGACAGTAATGTAAATCAAACAACAGACGAAATAACTCACTGCTCTTCTGTATCTTTAATAAGGATTAATTAATATTTAATTCATTTAGTGGAGATAAAGTAAATTTTTTTAAATTTAATTTATATCTTTGTTCTATTCTATTTGTACTATTGTTCGTATAGTTGCAACACACATGGTTTAAAACTTTCCACACATGCCAGCATGATAAATCTTAGTGTATTTACTAGTTGCCATCAACACTATGTAAGGGATAATGTATAGCGAGGCGGTTGTTATAGCGAATACAACCCCGACAGGCTGATTATGCCCCCGACGCGAAGGTCTTGAATCAGCCTGAAGGGGTTGTATTCATTGTACAGTATACATTATCCCACTTATTACATGGCTACCTACCAAAAAAATCATCTCGGGTTACTATTGCAACCCTAGTTCCCTGAGTAGGGAACGAGACGCTGCATCGACACTCAACGCTTTTGGGAATGCCTTCGTCATATAGCGTCTGAAGTCAACTATGGAATTATTCCCATAGTTAGCGTCATTACGTCACTCGTGACGTTGCATGTGACGGTGATCCGGAAGCTATATAAGGTCACAGGAAACAGTGAATGTCAGCTTCTAATAGGTCAAAGCAAGTCGTTCTCAGGAGCGCGAAAAGTGTGGCCGAGTGATGCAGCGTTACAGTTACAACAGTAAACCAAAACGTTCCCTTTCGTAAGGGAACTCAACGCTTTGGGGAATGAATACCCACGCCACCACACTGAGAGAAATACACCCTGGTGTGAAGCATCTGGCACACTCATGAACGATAGAAATGAGAGAGCAGAAACAACCTAAATGTCATAAGATTTGGTTTAAGAAGGGGAGGTCTGGAGCCGCTGGCTCAATGGACCCCATGGATGGGAACCCCAGACAGTCGAGAAATATTATGAGAGATGAAGGCAACGCGCACCTCGTACATCAGTTATAAGAGGTTACCACAGATAACCAGCTGTCTTAACTGAGAAAAAGGGGGATAGCTCCTAGCCCTTGATACATATCTAGATAGATCTAACTCCTCCCAGCCCGAGGCCTAACATAGCGGCCCTCAAGGCTACGACTTTGACCAACCGACACATGCGATGGAGGATGGAAACCTGAAGACTCCCAATATCACCTGCCGGCACCTCAGTGTCGAGGCAGAATTTAAGTAGAAATTAAGTAGAGTGGCTCCCCTTGCTATCAAGTAAGAGGGGGCAGCACCACCACTCTTCCGGGGAGTAGGACGAGCAGGAAGCAGACTCAATAAATTCTGATATATACTCATATACTCATAAACTTGATATATCTCATCCACAGGACATGACGGGTGCCAGGGAAAACCTGTCAGCCTGATGCCAATAGGCTGGATGACAGGATTCATCCTCCAATCTACAAGAACATGGAGTTTTAGTGGGAATGTCCATACATGCTCACCCTTAGAGGCTTGAGGAGGGCACTGGGACCGCCACAGAGGCCCTAAACGTAAACAGGAGATCCCATTAGAGAACAGAATGGGACACCGGTACTGAAGCCAGTGGGCAGTTTTGTTAGCTCAAATTCAAATTCGTTCCTAACTTTACAATTTAGTTCCTAGTAGAGTGGGGTTCTAGAGAGAATGACCTAACCACCTCGGTGGAAAGGGCACCCCTTTATGAACTGGTCCCCCTAAGGGCAAAACCCATAGTCTCTATAACTCCGGCCGTGGATGAAATATTGTACCACCAGCCTGGGAAAGGAGATCTCTCCTAATAGGGAATCGGCAGGGAGGACTCTCCAATAGATTAATAAGGTCTGAAAACCAAATTCGGGTCAACAGATCAGGAACAGGTCAACCTCCGCCTGGCCAAACTCTCTCCATATGAGCTCAACTACTTCGGGGTGGAGCAGCCATTACCCGGGCCTCAGCCCCTGCCTCGACAGAATATCTGCTCTCACATTATCAACCCCAGGGACATAAATGGCACTAACAGATATAAATTTATCCTGGGACCACAGAAGGATCTGATGTGCCAGTCTAGAAAGAAGGCGCAATCTTAGACCTCCTTGGCGGTTGATATAAGAGACCACCGACATATTGTCTGTCCTAACAAGGACATGATGGCCTCTGAGGTCTGCAAGGAAGTGCCTCAGAGCAAAGAATACGGCCAACATCTCTAAGCGATTAATATGCCATGAAAGATGATGTCCTTCCAAGCACCTCGGGTGTAACGGCCCTCCATAACCGCACCCCAGCCCTTGAGCGATGCATCCGTGGTCAAAGTTCTTCTCTGACATGGTGCTCCCAGAACCGGGCCTTGAGACAGGAACCATGGTTTCTTCCACATGACGAGAGAACGAAGGCATCTGCGCGTAACTCTGATCATGCGAAAGGGATTGCCCAGCGGAGAAAACCCCTTGGTCCTGAGCCACCACTGCAAGGCCCTCGTATCGAGCAGACTAAAAGGTATTCCGATGGAAGCTGCAGCCATGAGGCCCAAAACCCTTTGGAAGTGTTTGACAGTGATGGCCTGGCCTAACCTAATACTTTTTATTGTGGTTAAGATAGTATTTATACGAGCAGGAGACAATTGTGCCCACATCGTGACTGAGTCCCACTCCACTCCCAGGAACGTAGTCCTCTGAAGAGGAGTTAAGGAACTTTTCTTCACATTGAGTCTCAACCCCAAGCACCTCAGATGAGCCAAAACAACATCTCGATGTTGAATAGCCAGTTCTTCTGACTAAGCCAGAATGAGCCAGTCATCTATGTAGTTACGAATGCGAATCCCCTGAAGTCTCAATGGAGCAAGGGCAGCATCCATACATTTAGTAAAGGTGCAAGGAGATAAGGCTAGGCCGAAAGGAAGAACCCCTATATTGATAAGATTTTTATGATGTGGGATGATGGAAATATGAAAATAAGCATCCTTAAGATCTATCGTCACAAACCAGTCCTCGGATCTGATTTGTTGAACGATCATAGGTATAGTTTGGATTTTGAACTTAAATCTCCTCAAAGAATTGTTCATTACCCTAAGATCTATAATAGGGCACAGCCCACCATCTTTTTTAGGAACTATGAAGTATCAGCTGTAGAACCCGGACTCCCTCTGGTGGTGGTGGTGGTGTGTGTGTGTGTGTGTGTGGGGGGGCATATTCTATGGCCCCCTTGGCTAAGAGGGACTGGACTTCTTGTTCCCTAACCTGATCCTGTTCAGGAGATACTAGTGTATGAGTAACCCCACTAAATCTGGGTGGTCTATACTGGAACTGAATCCTATAACCTTTCGCAAATGTATTCAGGACCCACTGAGATATATTTTGAAGACATTTCCAGGTGTCTAAATAATCTAGTAGGGGGATCAGTCTCTCAGGACTGACTTCAGGTGTTATAATATTTTCGGTGACCTGAAGCAATTTTCTGTCTGGAACTAACCGAATAATTTTTTCTACAGGCCTCGTGAGAGGTAGCGAATGTGTTAGGGCTATAGATGTTAATGGAACACTGTGTGCAATACATTTGCTGGAAGTCGATGCGCCCCGAGGCGCGCTTGGCGGCGGGAGGCAACATCGATTTCCTGAGGGCTCCACGGAGCGAAGTTTTAAAAAGCCCACGCGAAGGGGGACACCCTCAGAGGCCTGAGCATCGCGTCAAGGCCTCTTAGCCGAAGCCTTCCTAGCCTGAATAACAGTCCTCAGATCTGTTTTCAGTTTGGAAGGCTTCGACTGAGGGTGTTGCCTCTGGTTCCAAGCCTTTTGCAGGGGAGCCTGAGAAGCAACACTCTCCTTCTGCCTCAGCGGGTGTGAGCCCTGGCAGCAGACCCACGAGACCTGGAACAACGGCGGGGGATCAGCTCTTTAAATGCGGCTGACTGTTATTTCAGCCGATGTTGTACGGCAGGGTTTGGTGAGAAGCGCCGGAACCCGTAGGGATGAAGCAGCATCAGGGGAGAGATGTGAGGCAAATGTCTCTTCAACCCTGGGCATCATCCCATAGCCCTCATCCCTGGTACCCATTATGGTGGAATATATATGAGCATTGGGGCCAGTTAAACAGAGGAGAAGGGCTTATTCCACGATCTCGACACCTCTGCGTGGAGATCGGGAAAAAATGGCAGACTCTGACGTAGAGGTTGTGACCGAGTATGCAGGAAGCGCTCATCTAATTTACTTTTCTTTGTCGCTTCCTGCATTGGTGGCCAATCGATGTTTAACTTTGCCACAGCTCTAGTCACAACCTCTAGCAGCTCCTCAAAGGCAGGGGAATGGGGTGGCGAATCCTCACATTCCCCTGCCCCGATGCTCAATCTATCCAGCTCCTCGGAACCAGATAATTCGAGCATTGGGTCCGTTTCACGGGTGGAAGAAGCCGCTACGTGAGCTTCCGCACCCTGGGTGGGACCCATGGGGCTAGCTTCAGAATGCTGAGAAAGGGCCGCAGCCTTCTCAACATCATCCACTAGCTCCCTCTGCGATCCCCATGAATGCAGACGCCGTGTTGCCTCGGCAGACGCGGGACCCGATCCACGGGGAGCGCGAGCCTGACCAGTCTCATTGAGCGCTGCCTGTGCATGCTCCGCTCCCAGACAAACTACACATGCTTAAATAACGTGAGAAAGGGGACGCACACTGTCTGAATAGCTTCTCCTTATTGTTTGCCATCAATATATATATATATATATATATATATATATATATATGTATATATATATATATATATATATATATATGTATATATATATATATATATATATATATATGTATATATATATATATATATATATATATATATATACGAAGTGACAGACAACACCAAATAAGACAAACAGGTTGACACAAAACACTTGCTGAAGACCAGAAGCTGACATTCACTGTTTCCAGTGACCTTATATAGCTTCCGGATCACCGTCACATGCGACGTCACGAGTGACGTCATGACGCTGCACCAATCGAGATTGGAATAATTCCATATTTGACTTCAGACGCTACATGCCAAAGGCATTCCCCAAAGCGTCGAGTATCGATGCAGCGGGAGTTCCCTTACGAAAGGGAACATTCATGTGGTGTGTGCATGTGTATGTGTGCGTGTATGAAAAAAAGTGTCCTAAATGAAAACTGTGTAACCCAATGTCACAAAAAAGACGTTTTTTTCCCTAAATAAAAATCAGTAAATTTATATTCTATTTAAATTGTATTTACAAACTCACCACACACAATAATGTTCAATAACTGTAATTTGTTGAAAGCTTTTTTCTGAAAAAAGATGACAGCTTGCACATGAAGATAGCACTTGTTTTAGAATTTTCTAAATATGGATATATAGATAAAAAAATCTAAATATGTGAAAAACATTATTTTAGCTTCAGGTTCTAAAGGGTTAAAGAACACCGTGTCCATGGCAATGCTCTGTTTTTCATGTCAACAGTGTGTTATACTTAGCAGCGGTCTGTTATCAAAAAATAACAGACTGCATTATACATTAGAATTCAACCAAGCCATGTAATAAATAAAGATAAAATTGCGCCAAAATTAAAAAAAATCTATGGAAGATATCACTGAGCATTTATTTAACCATAGCTAAAGTCAATTTAAGTTATTTTTCATCTCCGTTTTAAAACGTATTATTTTAATCTTATATCTGAGATAGTACTTTAATGCGGATCTAACCAGCAGAAGACTCTAGCCGGGTTTAAATCCCAGTTGCGCGGGCGGGGCATGTTGTAATATAACTATGCTATTCTATACTTTTATGGATTCTATTGAGAAACCATGAGAAAAAGGTGAATAAAGACTGAAAGTCAATGTTCAGAAATTGAAATATTCTGTATAGCTGTGTTTTGAGGTGTGTTTGCTGTTTGTTTGTCATATTTTACTGACAAAATATTTTAGTTGGTCTTGTATATTGTTTTATTAGATCAGATATTTTAATCTGTCATATGGTCATGTTACAACGTACTATAGGGCATGTTGTTAAATTTAATTTCCATTCTAAAAAATCAACAAAAAAAGTTCACACTGTATTGTTTTTTAAATTGAAACAAAACCACATAATTGTACTAGACATGTGAAATTACTAAATAAATACTTTGAACCCCAAATGGATTTACACACTGAGAAAATCAAAAAGTGTTGTGCCCCGCTCTCCCCTATACCATCTACAGACCCTCCTCAAAATGTTTTAATTAATAAAAAAATAAAAAATAAAATAATGTTGCTTTGTCTAGTCATTTGATAGATATTGTAGAAGCCACTAATGTCCAAATTAATGCAAAAATTTCCTGTAAATGTAAACAGCAATATAATAGAACATTTATTTTTAAATTGATTTATTTTTAAACAACTGCATCCACAGGATTGAACCCTGGAACTTGAGACTAATGGCCACTGTTAACAGAATACATAAAAATAAATGAATTAATTGAGCAAATTAGTAAGATTTGTTTGCACAGCTCAGGATAATTAAAAAAAAGTGGCTAGTGGTTAAGAATGGTTGCTTAAGAACATCCACCAAAACAATCTCATAGTGTCATTATCGACATCAACCCAGGGTGTGGAGATCAAGAAACAGTCATAACTATACATAACACACAGGAAAGTCTTTCTCCATGGCAACAAACATTATTGTCCATCAGTCAAGGGCATGTACGTTAGCGAAACAATCAGGCTGTGTGTACCAACACCTGTCAACAGTATCAACTGAGCAAAATGATGTCCAAAAGACGTCTTTTCAACGTCTTTGTCACAAAAGTCGGACGTTGAAAAGACGTCTTTTGGACATCATTTTGCTTAGTGGGTACTCAACATGAGGTTCATAAATAATTGACCAGTTATCATCAGTTCAATTCAAACACTGACTCAAAGAAGAACCAACAGTATTAGCATGTTTTATGAGAGAAATAAAGGGAACTGCCAGAGGACAGACATTTTTCTGAAAAAAAAAAAAAAGCCAGAAAGCTGGGACTCAACTGACACATGTACAGTACAGGTACTGCGATTAAGTTAAAACATGAAATGATCCCAGTGTGCATGGCTTGACTGATGCGAGCGCACTGCCAAAGTGAAACACAAAGCAGAGTTGAAATATTAAATTAGGAAAGATGAAATACATACACAGCTCACTCGATTGCAGTCAGCCCGCACCCGTCTGCTTTTTATCTTCTTCCGAAATGTGATTTTACTCCTAAAGCTCATAATTCTGCATGGATTCACAAACACAGACACACTGATAAGCAGACTGTTTGCGGATGCCACAGAAAGTCGACCTTTGCAAGAGAAGCAGAACTTTCCTGAGAGCAAGTGAAACCTGTTAGACCGAGCACGTGGTCAGGGGGAAGCAGACCTACATGTGACTTCACCAGAGACAGATGAGAGCGAGAGTGACATAAAGGAAGGAAGAAAACATGTTCATATACACGTCAAGTCACATTTATTTACATATCACTTCATAAAATACTGATTGCTTTAAAGAAGCTTTACAGTAATAAACAGGAAAGTAATTATCAATGATGCAAACAGATTTCATTCTGCTGTAAAGCAGCTCTAAAAAAGACAAGTGTTGATTCAGTTCAGTTCAATAACTGTAAAGTTAATCAATTACGGAATGAGTTCAACTCAGCAATAAGCAGCTCTACAGTAGACAATACTGTCATTATATTCACTTTGAGTCAGTTCAATATTGATTCAATTGAGTTGTAATGTCAGTGTCGATATGTAAAAATCGTCAGTTATGAAACAAAGCCTAATCAGCTATAAAGCAGCTCTGCAGAAAACAGTGATGTCATCATCCAGCTCAATTCAGTTCAAGTTCTGTTCACATCCAATCCTGTCAGTGCAGTCATATGAAGGAACACATACATCAAACATGCATGTTAACATCCGCGTTTTGGCCCGCTTACACTGTCAGTGTTTTTATCAATCCAAATGCATTTTTATATATCAACAAGTAGACAGAAGTAGTAATAATATTCCATACCAGTCTTTCAGTGTAATGAAAGCTGTTCAGTGTGCACAGTAGTGAGAGACTGAATCTGTATATCAGCCAGGGCAATAAAGCTGTAGAGATGGCGTGTTTCTGTAGGTCGAAATCCAGAAACATTTTAGCGCTTCTGGCTCCATTGTCCTGAAGTCAATGAATGGGTTTTTAGTCAAATGCCAAAATAAGATATGTGGTGAACACAAGCTCAATATATTTCCATGTCTAATTCTACAACATAAAATACATATGTATTACCCTTGTTAGTTTTTAAAAGCTTTTATTCGTCCCTCCCCTGTGAAGTCCTCTTTACCTCTATACAGATAATCGTTGTCGGGATAATTCTGGTTCGCGTGGCTACGCCAAAGCCATACAATTCTGTATTATAAATGTTAAGGACAGACAAGTAGTTTGTTGAGGGTTGTGTTTTTAGGGAAGGACTTCATGCCAGCGCACATTTATTCAAACGCGCACACCTATAGACTGAACTCTTAATACAAATGTGCACGCCATCAGCGTTCTCACAGGCTCGCGTTTTTAAAGTTTGCGTAGAGAGAACTTAAGAGTTTTCTGTTAGAGCGGTGTCGTGTTACCGCCCCTAAGTTAATAACTAATGATCGTTGCGACGGAAGTGAATCAATCAAAACTAACTTTAGCTGGAAAATAACTTTATTCTAGAGCTGCCATAAAGCCAAAACAATCTCTGCTACTTTTATTTCCTATTATCTCTGTAAAGCAGCTTTGGAATAATATACATTGTAAAAAGATATATATAAATGAAGGTTACTTTACTTGTCTTGAAAAAGGTGGTTGCTCACAAGTGGCTAAAAGGAATAGAGGTTGTCGGGGACATTTAAACTTCATCAGCAGAACAGAATCAAGCTCTTGCTAATTATTATATCTTGAACTCTCAGGGAAGAACCTTTTTCTTTTTTCTTTATAAAGACTAAAAGAGTTGTAGGACGTTTATGCATATTTTGTTTATAGCCTACAATTTGCTTTTCACTTTTGATGACTGTACTTAGGCTTCACAATTCTTAAATGTTTTCTGCAAGATTGGAAAAGCCAATGCAAAAAAACCCTATTGGGTTTTTATCGAGAGAACCAGGGTTATGATAACGTATGGTTATCATAAAAGACTAGATGCTTCAGCGTAAAATGCACATTTTATGTTTTCAACATCATTTTGAATGTTGAGTAAATATATATATATATATATATTTGATAAATGCACATTCACTTCCCACAATTTCAGTATGCATTGTGTCATAAAATAATAAACCATTTCATTTTAATAAATGCATTAATATTGACCACTATTGGTTAATTAAACCTGACAGGAGAAAAAGGGAGATAAGAAGGCAGTCTGTGCAGTCATAGAGCCAAACATCAAATCACGCTCAATCTCACAAATATCAATCTATTCTCTGTCTGAACATCAGTGCAATGGTAATGTTTAAAGGCCCCCTGAAATCCAAATGTAAGTTTTTTAGCTTTCAGTATGAATATGTTAGCCTTAAGGTTATGAATAAGCTGGTGTGTTCCAAAACAATGACAACATTTGCATTTAGGAGATGCAAGCATTCAAAACTTAATCTCTCACTTCCTCTACAATGGATCACAGATTTTTATGACATCACTGCAGACTTCAGCTTCTCATCACATCTTCTGACCAATCAAATGCTCTCTAGAATCTAAAGCTCCACCCCCTATGCAATAAACACCACCTGGCCAAAGCAACTGTGACGCATCACAGAGCAATATGTGTTGGAGTGTGTGTTCGGTTGCCCAAACGCTCAAGTTTTATTCTGTTTTCCAACTGTACGTTGGTTAAGAATGAAATGGCTAGAATATATTCACTTCTACTATTGAGTCCAGCGTATCATCAGTTCTCGGATTTGCTTCCATGGTGCTGTCAAGTACGACTTGCAGTCTGTGAGAGAAACTAAACGCTATTGGCTATTTGAAAAGGGGGAGGAGCCATTCAATATGTCCTGCCTCAGCTTCCTGTTTCAGTAGAAATTATGTCAATGCATCATACAAAGCTCTGCGTTCCAAGGGACTTCAGTGGGCCTTTAAGAAATAAATCTACCTTTGTGTGAAACAGATGGCAAGTTTGGGTAATACCTGAAGTCATCTGTGCCTTCTGAAGACCGGCCAAAAAACAGCTGTGTAGCAAAGATTCTTCTGTTAGTTCCTGGCTAAATCTGCTTCCTGCACAAAACTGAAATACTATTCATGTGTCCGGCATGGATTTGTAAAATGAAGCTAGTCCAGTCAAATCAAGTGTTTTATGATTCATGAATAACAAATGGAAATCCAGTCTAATGATGTTAGGTATTGAGGACAGGAGAGAATTTATAATAAAGCAGTGTTTCTCAACTGGTGGGTCACGTTTTTAAAAAAAAATTATGTGAGATGTTTATTTTGAAAGACGTGCGTGAAAGCTGTTGACAATTCAGTCAGTAGCAGCTTAAGTAAACGTTATTTTCAGAACTTATGAAATAAAAAGTCTGTCACCACCCGAAAAAAACAAACTTTCCTGTCCTGTCAGCTGTTATACTGTGCTCGTAGGACTCACTCCTAGCGCTGTATATCACTTCATAATAAATACATTTACGAAATTACCTAAAAGTACAAATAAATTATGTAACTGGTACTTCGTATGTTAGCTGGAAAGGATTTGCATGCAGGTATGATGTTCATTTTATTCATTAGTTTCATTTTTTAGGAATTATGTCAAATATCTGACAAAAAAAAACAAAAAAAATGGGTTGCTTCTTTATGAACATGGGGAAATGTGGGTCCCATGGTCAAACTAGTTGAGAAGTACTGTAATAGAGATTTATAAACAAGAAAAATGTAAACACAAAACAGGGCCAGACTTCAGCCAAAAGGGAGGGAAAACTAAAGACCCATGGTAGGGCAAAACTAGAGTGGAAATACATCTATAGCAAAACAGAGAGATGGAAACAGGCACCGACCGACAAGAACACAAGTGTCATCACAGAACAACGAACCAGCAAAAGACACTCTATTCAACGTGATAATCTATACTTGTGTTGTAATCTAAGTGTTTGTTAAAGTTTCTTATTATTGATCATTCTGCATCACACATCTCTCTCTTGGGATTTAAACTACATGTAATATAAATCTTAAGAGATTACAACACAATCACATAACGTTAACGAGAGACAATGAATAGAGGATAACTATATTTTTTATGTCTTTTTTAAAAACGGTAACATAAACCTTGAGTCCTTCTGTAACTCGGGTATTCAACTAGAAGAAATGAGTGCTGTTACCTATAGAGACACTAGGTTAGGAGTGAGTTCCACTACCTGTACATTTGTTATATTTTTGTGTATAGGCTAATGAAGGCATTCTTCATGCTTAAGACTTTTTAATTCATTCACGTTGCTTTGATAGTCAGTATATCAGCCGTTTTTGATCAGTTGACTGAATGATTAATGACCATCTCAACAAGACCACCAAGTACTATATATTTACATTTTAATCTAAAAAATAACTCTTATTATATAATCACACTGCAATTGTAATTACAAGCCACATCTGAGTTGCATTAAAAAAGTTCTACATATTTTTTTCATTTATATTTCTCTGGCTGAAATGTACATAGCTTTTTCTAACTGTCTGTTTAAAAGAACAGAGTAAGAGAAGAAAAAAAGCAAAACGAATGAAATGAAAGAAGGCATAAGTAACTCCAGATGCAGAGCTGTTTTCAAGCTTGTTTTTTCTCTTCCAGCTGACCTACATGGAAAATCACTGCACAAGTTCACATGTATTCCTGCTCAGTTGATTGAGAATGAGCCATATCAACTTAAACATAGTAAATGAAACACAGCATACATCTCTTTTATTGCCTCACTCTCTCATGACCACAGATCTCAGATCTGTCTTGGATTCACTACAAAACATAAGCACAGCTGTTGCTTGGCTTTTCCCAAAGATCCCAGCATTTTTCTGGAGTTCCATTTCCCATGGGTGTGTCTTTCTTCCTCTAAGCTCGGTCAGCATCAGGTTTGGATCAAACCCCACGGCCTCTTTTCTAAACCTCACACACACAACGAGATCTTCACTGCATGAACAGATGAAACCATATAATACGGAAAGCACTAGATTATTCTGTTCCATGTGGGATTAGGTTACAGAAAACTAGTTAACTGCAGAGTGTTTCTAATACAATGGCTCAGGGAGTGATGGCAAATTTGACATCTTTCTCTCTTTTGACCACTATAATCAAGTTCTTGATATTTTTTCCTATTTTGGAAAGTTATCGAAACACTATAGATTTATTTTTCTATTGGAGCAACTGGGAACATAAAAAATATTTTCGTTGTAGTTTCAGTTCACAACTATAGAAGTTTACTCAACTACGATGACCTATGAGAATAATTGTGTTTCATTGAAATAGCACATAAAGATAGTAAACATGCAAAATTTCATAATGGCATTTATTTAATTTGTACTGTATGAAAATGATTATACATCACAATAACTTATCACCAGCCAACCAGAAGGTTACACAGATTTTCTGGATTCTATATGAGCAAAGCGATCAAAAGAAAAAGAAAGAGGTATAAAGTTAATTTAGGATAAAGTGTGTTTTATTATTTCCATTTGTATTGTGTCTTACACTTGTTTTTGTATTTCAGCCTTTCGAATGGTTTATACATAAATGAAAAACATCAGTCTGTGCTAAAGTCTGTGTCGATTTGAAACATATCACTGTTATTCCTGTTTCTGTTTTAGCTTATGATGACATATCCATTTAACTCAGTTGAACACATACAAAGAACAGGGCTCAGCATCCTCATAATATGATATCAGAAGATTATTGTATTTTCAGTCATGATTTGTCCATATCACTTCAAAAACTAAACTAGGTCTACCAGAAAAAAATCATTCTATACATATAACTCTGTTTCCATATTTTTTTAACCGATTTTAGCCCTATTCGGATGCTAATTGTTTCTCATGGGAACGTAAGGTATTTTCAACATTAGCAGGGGCTAGTCGTGATTTGATTGCCGTCCAAAACTAGAATGTCAGTGTAAAAATCCTCGGGCCAAATTACCTACTGTTTTTAGACAAACACCATGGTCGTGTCGTGTGGTCATTTCATTATCCATTCAAACACATGTGACATCTCTGAGTTAACAAGAATAGATCAACTCAAAATTCACTGTTAAAATCCTTTTTGTCCACTGCCGAGCACCATATATGATAACGATTGCGGTTTGCTGTAATTTGGATGCATTTTAAAGAGTTAGTCAAAGGGCTGGTTCACACAGAACACGTTATTGCTGTTAAAAACGTGAGACGCAGGTCAGTGTGATGAAAAAAAGTGCATGTGCATGCAAGTCCAATTTAAAATAAAAAGTTATCAAACACATTTTCATTTGTTTCAATAACTTTTACTTGCCAGAGTAACTTGAAATTGTCAAGTTCACATAACCACAACACATTTCAATGCAATGACTTTCTATCTTCCTATTTTTAGATATTTAAATAATTTTTAATAGGATATTATTTTCCTACATTCATTAAATGGGAATTTAATCTTCTTATTCCAAGCATATGATATTTTATGCAAAGCAGACAATCATGCGACGGACCACGTGAGCAGTGCGTTCCCGAAACTCACTCTTCCACCGTGAATAAATCGCAACGCGAATACATGAGTTTTATAACTGAGGTGCCATGCAAATTTATTTTTACGGACATCCACATGAGAAACAATTACCGTCCGAATAGTCAACACTACATAATATTATATGTAAATGTTAAACTAAATTAGATTAAAATCAATGAGTGTAATTTTTCAGACTGTTCTGCTGTATATCAGAAGCAGCATTATAGAAAACAATTTAGTATATGTGGTGCTGAGCATGTGACATCTGTTAATAATCAAAAATCTCCAGTTCTGAAATATTTTTAGAACTCTGGAACCAGAACCAGTATATTCTCTCCGGCCACATTCACACTGCAGCTAAATTCGCTTCTTGTTCACCTTTTACTGTGTAAACACACACAGCTCAGTCATTTATGGGGGACAACCGCATTCTACAACTGAATTAACTCCTGAAAGATGCAGGTAGTGACAACAGCATTCACAAAATTTCTAGTGTGTGCAAAACTGATCTGAAAAACTAGTTGTTAATGACGTATCTAGACACGCATCAGTGATGCCCCTCTTCTGTTTGGACAAATCACAGGGAAAGAGGAACAAGCCTTGACAGAGGCTCTCATGTTGCCAGTTCTTGCTAGAAAAACAGTGAACAAGAACAAGCCAATTATAAACTTAAAAAAATCCAAGTGCTTTATATTGAGACCAAGACCAAAGTTACGCAACGAAAATGGCACCACCTGCCCACTTTAATAACTTCCTAAACTTGATCTCTTTATGAGCCAAAACCCAAACAAGCCCCAAAACAAGCCTATAATACGCTGATTTCACGCAGCCGCCATTTTGAAATCGAAAGTGAGGCTCCGGTGGGAAGAAGCCCGTAAGTAAAGATAAACAACAATGCCTTGGACTACCAACCTGAAGCTGCTGCCGCGATTTACACAATTGGATGTTAATATCCAATATAGGATATGTAGTTTGTTCCTGCTTCTTTTTGTACTTTCTGAATTATATATAATTTTTTTTTTACAGTTTTAGAATAACTAATTTCTACATTAAACACAACAATACACCATCGCATTCGCGACTCTCCTGTGATTAAAGGCGACACTTCTGGTTTTTTTCCCACCGGAGCCTCGCTTTCGATTTCAAAATAACGGCTGCGTGAAATCAGCGTATAAGTGGCAAAACTTAAAGAGAGTGCTCTGCAAATCGACCTTTCAAGCATGAACAAAACGTGACACCTGTGTCGACAGGGATTGTGTTTAAATTACAGAATATCTCTTTGGCCACTATAATCTTATTTTGGTCAAAAATAGTGATAGATATCGAACACTCCAGATGCCAGAATGTTGCTATGGTTACCACTGTGTCAATTTCAGGAGTGAGTCGTGTTCCCTGCACCAACAAAACGATCATAGGGGATTCATTTAAATGCGCTTGTCACTCCTGAAACGGTAAGTAGCCTTAAACTGCTCTAATGAAAATAAGGTAAGAAGCTCTGGTTACCATGATGATAATGGTGTGAGGTTTGCTGGTGACCATCCCTTCTTCGAGTGGTGTGATTTCCAAGAAAAGTTGTTCCTGCTGGCATGAAAAGATGTGTGAAGGGTTTCTTCTCATTACGGAGTGTAACGCCTGTAGTAGACTAGTGGTACAGCCCATGCCTGAAGACCCAACACCAGCCAAGAGCTTCAGGAGCCTCCAACCTGAGGCAGCGTCCCCTGAAGGACTGTTTCTTAGAGCGAACAACAGCAAAAACACCAGGCTGTTTTCTCTCTCTCTCAAGATTCCTTGAAGTCTTTTGAAATTGGTTCACAACTAGACCTAATCTTGGTTTTTAGGCCAAGAATCAGAATAATATTAAAATAAAGTATCATGTTGATGCCCCTCATCCTCTCCTAATGCCATTGTGTCCTCTGGTATATCGGTCCGCCTCTGCAGATCCACGAACATCCTGTGAGTGTCTTCCTAAACCGCACTCTCTCTCTCTCCTTCTGGAGAAGTGGAGACCAGGAAACACTGACAACATTGTCTCACACAGATCAGCTGCAGCTGTGCACAGCTGGACGCACCAATCTGCTCCCGCCCTCCACATCAGCTGACCAGGAAAAGCAGCCAGAATCCCGCACTCCCACAGTCTGCTCCTAGACCCTCACACACACACAGTTTCTTTCCCTCTGGTTTTCTTACATTCGGTTCTTTTAGCGTAGCAGACTTGTGATTTGTGGGAAAGGTTTAGGTTTATATCGAAAAGTGTGAAATAATAAAATCAAGTTGAGTTCTGTTTAGCTGTGAAATTGGGTCTGATTAGATTGATGTGAACCATGTGCTTCTTATGAATGTTGGGCATTTTAAACAGTGAATTGGTAAAACAATAATATCAGGCTCAGATATCAAGAAACAGGCCATAAAGATCACTTGTTAGTGACATTAAATCATTGATGGTTACTCAATATTTTCTGTGAGGGAATTCCAAACTTTTGCATTGACTATTGCAGCACTGTTTAAAAGAGCTGACATCCACTGCACAGAGGTCTATTATTGTGGTGAGTTTCATATTTATACGCCCCAACAGCTTGTGGTTGTGGTTGGCTGCTTTACATGCCTGTCACACAGAATCTCCCAGATGATGTGGACAGCTCTGCAAAAATAATTTGTTTGTACTCTTTCTTACTCAATACTTTATGTACACTGTATGGTGAAATAAGAGCTCCACTGCTAGAATGGCTATTAGAGATCAGCTCTAACGCCACCCGAATCCTCTGTTATAAATAAATAAATATATATATATATATATATATATATATATATATATACATATACATATATATACAAATATTATAAATACTATAACAGGTTTAATAACTATTTCTTGTAACTAAAAGCTGAACATTTATATACAATAAAGCAATTAACAAAAATGTATAAAGTAAACAAATGTTTCAAACAGATTAAAGTGCTAAAGAATTATAAAGAACAAGAGGGTATGCGTGACGTCACCCTCGGCCGGACTTGGTTTCCAGCGTGAATGCCCCGAAAAACACACAAAACACTGAAAAGATAGATTTGACAAGGAATCTGAGGTTTATTTTACAGACTGCTGAAAGCTACAGAACAGAGAAGCAAATGGATCACTGCAATTCACAGGAACGGCTGGACTCCAGGCAGCGAAAGGTGGATTTGCATTGCAGTTATCATTTTGTGTAAGACCACGTTTACAAATAGCCCCCGTTTCTTCCAGTTGACATGGCAACACATAACCGGCGTTTTCAGAAATCTCCACTTTGGCCGGAGTTTTTAGAACTAATCGTTTTCTGTGATAAAAACGGGGTTTTCGTGTGAATGAGAGGCCAAACCACAGGGAAATTTCTGCGTTTTCCCTTCGTGGGCCTAAATATGTTGCATTTTGGGGTAAAATCATACCCTATATTGTATGATTATATATTGAATTGACAATTCATCAATTAAATATTTATGATCTTATATTCTGCATAATTGGATGTTTTTAAATAAACACTCTCATAAAACTATATAAGTTTTAGAGCTGGACGATATACAGTATATATCATTGATGTGAGTGATCACCCGGATTAGACCTACCTATATTATTTATATAGAGCGTTCACAGGCAAATTTGCTTTATTTATTTCCCCACCGTTGAAATCAGGCACATATACACGTCAGGAAACACGATTCCTGCTGCATGTCAACTTTGGTAAGTTATAAGGAACATTATATCAAGTCCAACCTTTAGTTTAAACTGATAATCGTTTGTTTAACTCGCGTTTTCGCAGTTTCACACAGCAGCTCTTTTGCCACTGTGTTCCGGCGGGAAAGTGACGTCAATGCATGATCTCATTAGTTAACGTTAGTTAATGCATTAACACTTTAACGTTGAGCAATAGCTACATTTGTTACAAAAGTTATCATTCTTTGTAAAAGTTAGTTGTTGATGTTAGCTCAGATACATTAAATAATACAGTTACAACCTTTGTGTTATTAAATGTTGAAATTAAATGAACTAAGATTAATAAATACTTTAGAAGTATTTTTCATTGTCAGTTTATGTTAACTAATGAATTAACTAATGATAAATAATGGAGCTGTAAAGTGTGACTGAACAACAAATAATCAGAACATATCCAATCAACATCTAGGGCAGGATGTAGTCAAGATTAAAAATCTTTAAATTTGAAAATAAATATCCTTAAATCTTTAAGTCTTTGGTGCTGTGATGAACATCACAGCGTGTTACAAACATCTGAATGGCTGTTTGAAACATTTAAATACAGTAGTAACAGAGAATGTCTAATAGAAGAGAATTGGCACTGTCTGGTTACTTCCGGTTTCTGGACTGGCTGCAGTAACACGTCTCTGTCCATGCGGGGGCGCTCGCAGGCGAGTGCAGAATGAATGGGAGTCTATAGGGTTTCACCCCCAGAAATCCACTTTTCTCAAAATGTAATTTTTTGTCAAGTAACTTGAAAGTTGCATTCAAAAGGGGGGGGGGGGGGGGGGGGGGGGGGCTAAGATAATACACTCAGCTGAAAATTGCATTTTTAAGTTCACTTATCTGTTCTAAAAATTTGTTTAAAAATGTGATGACGTCACATATTTTCATACTGCCAGAGGTGCTGCTTTCCGGCAAATCCGCTTCATGGCTTCCTTTCTCGTGGCATCGGCAATGATAACACCTGCTGCTATTTGAGGTAAGGCACTTTCGGTTAATACACGAGTTACAAAGAGTTCTAGTTAGGGTGAGTTAGGGTTAAGATAATGTCTCTGATTCTACTCTAGCTTCAGGTGCCATCAAACGGGGTCTCTGGTCGTAATTAGTGGCAAATCCATCTAGCAGAATGCTAGCATGTTCCGGCCAACAACGGCCTAACCTGTGAGAAATCGAAAGGACATAAGTACTCGTTCATTCTACTTTTGGCCTATAATCTATATTGAACTTGCGGAATCAACAATACGTTGATTCAACGACAAGCAAGAGAAAGAGATACATTTAGCCGTCTAGCTCCATAGACTCCCATTCATTCTGCACTCGCCCGCAATCACCTCCAATGGAATTCTAATGGAACTGCAACCAAGATGATACAATGGGGCTATTAGGAAGTGCCAACCCAGATAGCACACTTCTATTTGATGTGATATTTACATCTGGAAGACGTATTTTTAAGAGTGTTTGCTCATCTGCAATACGTCTATAGGACGTTTCCTGTCAGATGTCAGTTTAACATGCATTCTAAATCATTACATCTTGAAGACATCTTCTAAACGTCTATTTTACATCTGACAGGAAACATATAGACGTATTGCAGATGAGCAAACACTCTTAAAAATACGTCTTCCAGATGTAAATATCACATCAAATAGAAGTGTGCTATCTGGGAAGGCTCTCCGTAGACGCGCTCTGGTAGTAGCGCAGCTGCTCTGTTTACAGGGTTACCAGGGTAACACTGCATTTCTGCTGTTCCATCAGCGCTCCTGCTGTCATGAGGGAATGTGCGTTTCATTCAGTGCATCTACATCACAGAGACGTCTATTTGATGTGCATGTTTACATCTGGAAGATGTATTTTTTAGAGTGTTTGCTCATCTGCAATACGTCTATAAGACGTTTCCTGTCAGATGTCAAATAGACGTTTAGAAAATGTCTTTAAGATGTTTATGATTTAGATTTAGAATGTATGTAAAACTGACATCTTAAACACGTCTATCAGATGTTAGTAAACAGCAGATGCTTTCCAGATAAAGTGATCTTTAACAGACAATCTTGCAGACGTACATGTGCTAGTTCACTCGTTCCGCCACGTGCTTCTCATGCGTGTTGGGCATTTTAAACAGTTGATTGGTAAAGCATTCTTAAAATGTACTCTAAAAATCGGAATAATTAATTATAATTAATTATTCACGGTATTTTGCAGTGTCCAAATGAGCAATTTCATGCATGTTCATTATCGTATTACCGAACACCGGCACATGTCTACAATACAATTATTCAAATTCTCAGTGTTAAGCACAATGATCGTAGCATGTTACAATGAAGTCGGCTCCTTTTAAATTTATTTAAAGTAAAAGTTCTTCTTTGGCAAAATTACATTTCCTTCAAGCACAGGCTTTACTGCTTTCAAACTTAGGGGCCGTTTACACAACACGACAACAAAACAAGACAGATTGTTTCAAAGCAGCTTTATAGTGATAACAGGAAAATAATGCCACAAAGTTTGTAGTTTCGCAGGCAGATCAATAATATTGTTGAATATTAAATGTCCCCTGTGAAGCAAAATAACACAAGGTATTTCACATAGTGGTCACTGTAACTGCATCAACATTGAGTGTGTGTGTGTGTGTACTGCAAAATAATATATGTGTGTGGAATATGAGGCTACTTCTGAGTAAAACCTCAACACACCGGATATTGCACAATGCACACCTAGAAAAACTTCTGAGAAACAGTGTGTGTGTGTGTGCGTGTGTGCGTGCGTGCGTGTGTGTGCGTGTGTGTGTGTCCTGTAAACCACGTGACAAGTACTAAGCAATGGTGGATGCATTAAAGACTCTTAAGTTCATTTTATGGCTTTTATGACATCTAGTGTTTGTCCAAATCAATTTTCAGTTTTATAGAGGTCATGAATTGAGAAATCTAATTTTCCTTGATCTTTTGAAATGTAAAATATCATTGTACTATAAAAAGATCCTGTAAGTTTCAGAACTCAAAACTTCCTGTTTAGTCCAAAAACAGTAGTAAGGATGAGAAAATTGCAAACACAGAATTACTTAAAACCATAGAAATGTCTCTGAGGACTACAAGACGTTTTTAAGGGCCAAGCTATGGAAAAACAGTCTTTGCATTGCCATCTTGGTGATGGTGATATAAAGAAAGCATGGATGAACTTTATTTTTATGTTCCAGTCAGATCTGCAGTAAGACACTGTTCGTTTGTTCAATTCATTTTACTGCAGATTCGTTTTTAAACAAGACACAGTTCAGAGAGACTAAAAAATAATAGATGAAGCAGAGCCTTCAGCATTTATGGGGTTAATGCGTTGGATTATCGGATACGGAAGAACTTATTGTTTTGATCCAAGCCATTCGCTGAGTGGCATCTTCTGTTTTGTCATCAGTGTGACATTACAATGTTTCATTTGAGTTAAAACATGATACTGCAAATGACCATGTATGTTTTTACTTTATTGAAAAGGATGAACTTTGAATAGCCCTATGAGAATGACAGTGCGACAAACAATGGTTCATACATTCATATTTCCATTTACACAAGTCATGCTTTGTCAACTGTGGTAACTCCAAGTACTTACTTATTTCAATATGCAAAACTGTTGCCCAATAATAGCAGTGGGCATTTACTTCCAAGTCTTGAATGCGGCACCAAACAGTGTCCGACAGAGGGGGTCAAAACAGGATAGAAAATAGTTTATTACTTTTATTTTTTTAATGTAAAAATCTTGATAACATTATAAGTGATCAGTGAACATTATTAAAACATTTTTTAAAAAAAGCCTGTTTATGGCCCCTTTAAATGAGGAAACCATAATAAAGTAAAACACATTTTTTTGGTCTGAAAATCTTAAGGTTTTGGAACGGCATGAGAGCGAGTAAATGATGACAGAATTTTAGTTTCTGGGTGAACTATCCCTAAATGAATTATCCCTAGATGATACTTCTATTGTCTGCCGGCTATTCCTGTGCACAACGTGTATCACATGACTTGTGTTCGCTTGCCACAAGGGCTGCTCCTGTGCCAATTTCTGCCCCTGCCCAATTATAATCAAGGCTACGACCAGATTGGTCCCAATCATAGACTGTAAAAAAAGATGGAAGATGCACCTTCACTCTCTTCCACTGTAGAAAAGTGAAACTGCCAATGTCCCAATATGGCGCTGACATCTTGGAGCTCGAGCGCAGTATTGAGCGTGAAGTAGAGCAGCCTCAGCCTCAGTTAGCACAGTTTACTCCAGAACAACTCATGTTGGTGTGAAATAAACAGTTATGGAAATGTAGAAATTGAAGTTAAAGCTCCGATCTCCTCCCAAAGATCCTGAAAAAAGTCTGTTGGTGCCTCAGTGACTTCATCCCACCCCATCCAATCATGACATCACTCTCCCATTTTTATAGCATCAAATAACTGACTTAAACAAAACATTTTAAAAAAAAAAGAACTCTTGTACTTATCGGCATGATAAAAACGACCTAAAATTACAGAAATCATCTTTGGACCAAATTTATTTGAAGTGTAATTTGATTTGTTTAGTTTAGCTCATTAGATTACATGGAGAGGGCAGGGTTCATGACCTATACTGCATCCAGCTACTTCGGGGTGATCGAAACGCTTTGTAAAGCTCAATCTAAAATCCAACCCTGCACCTAACCCTAAAACTAAAAATACTGGGGAGTAATAATCTGGCTGAGGTCAGGAATTAGATGTAATGCTTGCTTTCGCACACTGGTGCTATTACAGAACAGTCATTGCCCAGCGGAATCAGATATACATGTTCAGACATAGCTCAAATGTCCACATATAGCATGTGACCATCCATTCTCTCAATCGCTTAACCTCTATAGGGTCGCTGAATCCAATCCCAATATCTCGGACCAAAAGACAGGGAACACACTGGAGAGATGGCCAATCCATCACAGGGCTCCCACACATTCACACACTTACCCCTATGGGCAATTTATTGGGTAGAGTAAAGTTTACCTGTGCTGCATGTCTTTTGGATTGTGGGGTAAACCGGAGCACCCGGAAGAAACCCATGCCAACACAAGGAGAAAATGCAAACTCACCACAAAATTGCCTCCATGTTTAGCCGGTACTCAGACCGAGGACCTTTTTGCTGTGAGACAGCAGTGCTACCCACTGAGCCACCTATTGCAAATATATTTGATTTAGAGATTAAAAGGAGAAAGGGAGAGATTAGATCTGAGAAAGTCAGATCTCCTGCATTTTTGTCTGTTTACACGCTTTCAACAATATATTATCAGGGTCTGAGTAAAACAATCCCATTTTTTGTTCCTGTGTTAATGCAGCCAGTGTAAACAGCTTCAATGGTTGCCCTTGCTTGTGTCGCCGACTCGCCAGATATATCGAGCTCTTTTTGAAAATGAATAATGTTTGGTTGAATCATTTTCATTGTGAACCACCCTTGACTGTAACCAAACGATTACATTACTTTAAATGAGTCAACCCCACAAGATTACTGTTATAAACATGAACCTCGTCTAAAACGCAAAGGGGGAGGTGTTGCTGTAATTTATAGTAATATTTTCAAAACCACTAAGAAATCTATTTTTAAATATACTTCTTTTGAAGTGTTGGTGCTTAATGTAAAAATATATAGTGTAAACGATAAATCACGTTTGAGATTTCTGCTGGCTACTGTATACAGGCCACCAGGGCACCATAAAGATTTTATCAAAGAATTTGCGGACTTTCTATCAGAATTAGTATTGGCTAACGATAAAGTACTAATTGTTGGTGATTTTAATATACATGTAGATAATGAAAAAGATGCATTGGGATTGGCACTTAAAGACATTGTAAACTCAATTGGAGTTAGACAACACGTGTCAGGACCCACTCATTGTCGTAATCATACTCTAGATCTAATATTATCACATGGAATAGATGTTGATGCCGTTGAAATTCTGCAGCAGAGCGATAACATCTCAGACCATTATCTAGTCTCATGTAAATTACATTTAGCCAAGGCTGCAAAGCCGACTCCGTGTTATAAATATGTTAGACCTATAACTTCTGCCACTAAAGATTGCTTTATCAATAATCTTCCTAATCAGTTTCATCATCTCAGCATCCCGGATAGCTTAGAAGAACTCGATATTGCAACAGAAACTTTTAACTCTCTCTTTTCCAGCACTTTAGACGCAGTTGCTCCGTTGCGCTTAAAGAAGATTAAAGAAAATAGTCCAACGCCGTGGTACAACGAGCACACTCAGGCCCTTAAGAGAGCAGCCAGAAAAATGGAGCGCAACTGGAAGAAAACAAAACTAGAGGTATTTCGGATTTCATGGAAAGAGAGCTCGATTGCTTACAGAGAGGCTTTAAAAGCTGCTAGATCTGCTTATTTTTCAACCCTATTAGAAGAAAATAAACATAATCCTAGGTATTTATTTGAAACAGTGGCTAAACTAACGAAAAAGAAAGCTTTAAGCACAGAAGTTTCCAAGCAACACAGCAGTAATGACTTTATGAACTTCTTCACTTATAAGATTGATAATATCAGGGACAAAATTATAACTATGCAACCGTCTACTACAGTATCGCATCAGGGAGTGCATTGTAGTCTCCCTGAGGAAAAATTGTTTTCATTTGTTGCTATAGGAGAGGAAGATTTCTGCAAACTCGTTAATTCATCTAAATCGACAACTTGTATGTTAGACCCTATACCGACTAAGCTACTGAAAGAGATGCTTCCAGAGATCATAGATCCTCTTCTTAATATCATTAATTCGTCTTTGTCTCTAGGATATGTACCAAAAACCTTTAAGCTGGCTATGATAAAACCGCTTGTTAAAAAACCGCAACTTGATCCTTCAGAATTAGTCAATTACAGGCCGATCTCAAATCTGCCTTTTCTGTCAAAGATATTAGAAAAAGCAGTATCCTCACAACTGTGTTCCTTTCTTGAAAGAAATGATATCTGCGAGGATTTTCAGTCAGGATTTAGACCGCACCATAGTACTGAGACAGCTCTCATTAGAGTTACAAATGATTTACTTTTATCATCCGATCGTGGTTGTATCTCTCTATTAGTGTTACTTGATCTTAGTGCTGCATTTGACACAATTGACCACAACATTCTTTTAAATAGACTGGAAAACTATGTTGGCATTAGTGGAATTGCACTAGCATGGTTTAAATCATACTTATCTGACCGTTATCAGTTTGTAGCAGTAAATGAAGAGATGTCTTATCGATCACAAGTTCAGTATGGCGTACCACAAGGCTCAGTACTAGGACCGCTGCTGTTCACTCTGTACATGCTACCATTAGGACATATCATTAGGAAACATGGAATTAGCTTTCATTGTTATGCCGATGATACTCAGCTGTATATTTCTTCAAAACCTAACGAAACTTACCAATTCACAAAATTAACGGAATGCATAGCTGATATAAAAAATTGGATGACTAGTAATTTCCTACTACTAAACTCTGAAAAAACAGAGATTCTAATTATTGGACAAAAAACTTCCACACGTAATAACCTAGAATACTGTCTAACCCTTGATGGCTGCTCTGTTAAGTCTTCGTCGTCGGTTAGGAACCTGGGTGTGCTCTTTGATAGCAATCTTTCATTTGAAAGTCATGTGTCTAGTATCTGTAAAACCGCATTTTTCCATCTTAAAAATATATCTAAATTACGACATATGCTCTCATTAACAAATGCGGAACAATTAGTTCATGCTTTCATGACAACAAGACTAGATTATTGTAATGCTCTACTGGGTGGTTGCCCTGCACGCTTAATAAATAAACTACAGCTGGTCCAAAACGCAGCCGCTCGAGTTCTTACTAGAACCAGGAAATATGACCATATTAGCCCGGTTCTGTCAACACTGCATTGGCTGCCTATTAAACATCGTATAAATTTTAAAATATTGTTGATTACTTACAAAGCACTAAATGGTTTAGCTCCGCAGTACTTGAGCGAGCTCTTAACGCATTATAGTCCTTCACGTCTATTGCGATCTCAAAATTCGGGCCAGTTGATAATACCTAGAATTTCAAAATCGACTGCGGGCGGTAGATCATTTTCCTATTTAGCACCAAAACTTTGGAACAGTCTTCCTACCATTGTCCGGGAAGCAGACACACTCTGTCAGTTCAAAGCTAGACTAAAAACACATCTCTTTGACCTAGCATACACATAATATATTATAGACTTCTATAATTCAATGTTAGGCTGCATAGATTAGGTCAGCCGGAACTGGGAACACTTCCCTTAAATCCTGATGTACTCGTTACATCATCATAAGAAGAATGGCATCTACGCTAATTTTAGTGTCTTTGTTTATCCCGAGGTTTTCCCGCAGCCGACCGGATCCAGGCCGTATCCAGATCTGACTAGGAGCTTTGCCTGGACCCGATGACAACGCAGTGCTGAAGTGCCAACTAGCCTCTCCCTATGGAGGATCCCTTTCCCACTCTACAGATAAAATGTTGTGATTCCGGTTCGCGTACCCACCCCGAAGTGATAAAATAAAACAAAATTCTGTATCAAATTACAGTTACTGTAAATCCGGCCTCTAGTTCATAAACGCCAGAGGAGAACTGGCCCCCGACTGAGCCTGGGTTCTCCCAAGGTTTTTTTTTTCTCCATTAGGTCACCTGATGGAGTTTTAGGACACCAGTAGGTCACTTGATGGAGTTTTTCGGTTCCTTGCCACTGTTGCCTTTGGCTTGTTCAGTTGGGGATATTCAAAATAATTAGCCAAGCATTAATACCATTGATCAGCCCTACCAAACGTGGATGTTTTTTCACTAAGAAACAAACATTATGTTATTTGATTGATATTGTGAAGCTGCTTTGATGCAATTTATATTGTGAAAAGCGCTATATAAATACACTTGACTTGACTTGACTTGACTCTATGAGACTGTGATCAAAACCAAGTTACACTTGTGTAAGTGGCAGCAGAAAACCAAGAGGCCTGCAGGTGGCAATCTCAGCCTTACATGAGTATAGCCAGAAGCATTTTTTCTTTTTCCTTTTTTTGAGAAAAGGAAGTTATTAATTCCTCCTCAGGGAGGCATTAATAGCCTTCAGACATGGAGTAGAGGATAAGCATTGAGTTTCCTCTCTCTTTTCCTATCCTTCTTTGTCTAATTCATATTTAGTTTTACTAAATGTATAACTGTATTAACATTATTGATCATTATTGATTGGTTTATGCCAGTGAATTTCAGCTTTTTTTTCAGATATTTGGCACTGACTGAATCTTGGTGCATGCACAGCAAAATCCTGGTGTTAAATGTACACAGCTTGATGGGTCCATTTTAAAGACCGTAAACGTAACACTTAAGCATTGTTGCACTTAATTTGATTAATAAGTGATAAATTAAAGCAACTGTATGTAGTTTTGTGTATTTTTGCAACTACAGTTAAGTGAGTGGAATTCATAAATATTCTGCCATAAATATACCACTGTCATAATTACAGTGGATAGATGTAAATGTGCATTGTTGACAAGCTTAATCATTTCAAACGCTATGCAGACCCATGTGACTGATAAGGTGAGCAAAATTACAAGCATAAAAAAAATAAGAATAAATGATGGTTACACTTTTCACATATATATTTTGTGCTAAGTGTTTAAATGTGTATGTGTGTAATCAAATGTTGGCAACACGATAGGCCACATTGCACGTAACATTTGACAGGATAGAATATTACAAGCTACTTTACAAGCTAGGTTGCAAACTTTCAACGCTTACCTGGCATGAGATGCTATACTGAGACTGACTTTTGACATCCCAGACAAACTACAAAACTCTGTGAGATAGGATGACACTGATACGTATTATAGCCTATGTTGTCGACTTTCATAAATAACTTACATATTCATAAATTACAATATATAATCCATGCATGGCTAATGGTGTATGAGGTTTGGATGTCCGTAGTGATCTCCTTAGCCAGTAAGGACTTGGACTTTTTTTAAGGACTTGTCGCAAGAGGAAAAAATTATGTTTAGGTTTAGCTCTAGTTGTTAGTTTGAAGTCACCATTATGGTGATTAGTGTTTCCTTTAGTGCAGGGATGTCAAACTCATTTTCTAGAGGACTACTGTCCTGTAGAGTTTAGCTTCAACTAGGCTTGCTCCGATAGTCGGTGTTGATAGTGTTGATAGTGTTGCCGGTGTTCAGCTGCTCAATTGCAACACCGGTAACATCACTTGCCCACTGTCGTTTTGATTTTTTTTTATAGTAATAAAAATCATTTAGTTCAGTTAGAGAACAGACGCACTACAATTAAAAACAAAACGTGACTGCTCAATGCAGTGTGAGCTGAACGAGAGTCACAGCACAAATCAGCAGGAGTCAGATTTTATTTATCACGAGAGTGAGGAGCTGACTGACAAGACAAGGGCGGAAGATTTGGTTTCAAAGCGAGATGTAAAAGGTGCCTATTTGGCAATATTTAGGATTTAAACCCAATGCATATAGGAACCTGCAAAGGATTAGTTGTGATTTTCTAGTTGTTGTGTTTTTCATTACAAATAATAATGAACCCAACATTCAAGCAATTTCCGCCCCTGAATTGGCACTGCCTCGAAAAGTAAAAAGCACACGGCCGCATGGGCATTTATAATGGTACGTGTCCACTGGCGCAGAGCAGAGCGAGCATTTCCAATGAATTCCTATGGAAGCTCAACTCCGCCCTGGTGATACCGGTTTTACCGATGTTGTCACAGGTTGATTAACCAGTGGGAGAATTTCCTCACCATCACATTCCTAGCTCCAACCCAAATTAAACACACATGAACCAGCTAACCAAGGTCTTCAGTTTTACACATGAATATGTACATATATTAATAAAAAAGTGTAATTTTCCAAGATTTTACTACATACAACTGGTGCCATTGTTTAAGAAGAACTGACAATAATCCTTTAATTCATGTAGCCTGTTTTATGGGAAGCCACTTACCAAGATGGAAAATATGCAAAACTTTGCTACTCATCAAACAGTAACACCTAAACTGAAGGCTCCAGCTCCATGGTACAACATAGCATTCCTATGTCCTTCTTTGACCCCCTGAGTCTCTTCCTCAAAGAGTATTTCTCTGACACACAGATGCTCTTTGTGACCATTGGACCAAGCTCATGCAATACACCGAGTGCAACCGTTTTTTTGTGTAGCGCCATGCAGCAACAGCTTCAGGCTGTCCACACTGGACATATCAAAGCGAACATTGCAAATACATGTGTCCATCAGTGAAAATTTAAAAGATGTCTAACCATAGCCCAAGAGTAGACAACAGGCTATGCATAGAACATGGCAAAGAAATGAAACCAAACACTACAATCACTGTTGACTTTGCTCACATGATGGAATATTATACACCTCGCAAGTTATATTGGCATAAATGACATGTAACCAAATTTATGGTAATTTTGGCTAGAATTGGGTTACTCATTGCCAGACTATATCGAGTCTATAGTTAATCTAGACGTGAAATGCTGGCTATTTGGGTAGTGTAAATGATGTACAGTATATGAACCTTGTCAATCTAATATTCTCCTTTTACTCATCATATGTAAAGTAGTGCAATACAACATTGTCCCACAACTCAAGGGAGTTTTAACCAGAGGTCGACCAATATGGGTTTTTCTCTGGCCGATGCCGATATTTAGAAATCGGGGCAGCCAACGGCCGATATATGATGCCGATTTTTTGGAATATGTTTGGCCGATTTCATTTTTTTTGGGAGACCTCTCCTTTTAAAGGACTAAGCCTTTGCAGTAAGCCCATAAGTACATTTTCAATTTCAACTAAATATGCGCTTAAAGTCTCTTATTAGAGAAAAGTCAGATTTTGTAACATGCCACCTTTAAATGCCTTACATGGGCAAACTCTTCAAAATAAGTCTGGATTTGCTACTGTGTAAAACGCATTCAAATACGACATATTTTGATCAACCAGCACACAAGCTTTCAAATCACAGAGGAACAACACACCAGCATTTAAACTCAAATCAAGCTGGTAAACCAGCAAAGCAGAGTTCGATCCTGGGAACAACACATCTGCAGACCATCATCCTATACTGGGTACGAAATATTTTGAGAGGGAAAATGTTATTTTCTAAGAATCATTGTCAATTATAGTTTTGCTTTTAAACCAATGATTGTAACTTGTCCTTACATTCATTACTATTGTTCAGTGAATGTACATAAAAAAAATGTCAGGGCCACAAACAAATGTGTCCTGTTTTTTTTGGGGGGGGGGCATGAAGGCCATCAGTACAGTGTATTAATAGTATTTCACTCCTGCGCTGCTGTTTTCATGAATTCCTGCATTCTCTAGGGGCATTCTTGAGTGGGAAGCCAGTATGCAGCGACTGCAGTCCACCTCAATCTGCCGCCAGTGCATGCTGAGAATGAGAAGGCCTCACACATAGGCCTAACTCTTTGATCACTCATTTTACAGTTCATCTGACAAGGTAAACATGCAACAATTAAAATTTCTCACAGGTGACCTGTTACTAATCAAACTTTTTAATACTATGGGCCAGTTTTACTAACAGCTTGCGTCAGTGCAACCCCTCTTTTGGCGTTAAAAAAACTACTGTCAGGATTTACTAAAGAGATGCAGAGAGAATTTTGTGCTAAAAAGTCATGGACAGTTATTTTGGCGGCTGACCTTATTGCAGATGCAATTGTAGGATTTTTCCTTTCAGACTCAAAATTTATGGGAGGAGAGTATTGAAATGAATCACGCAAGGTGATTTACTAAGGTTTACGGCTGTCAACTTACTGGTATTTGTGCCATTATTTACCTCCCAAAAAAAGCACGTCTTAAACCAGACACTAATTTGCGCTGCTCTTGGTATATTGTGTTGACCATTATGGAAACTTTCCACTCACATCAGCTCTTTTTTGGAATTGCACTCTCACGCTAATTTGCCCAGTTTAGTAAATTTGACCCTTAGTTTCTTAAATATTCTTTTCCATGTTCAAAGAGATAAAGATTCTGTGGTTTATATATAACAAATATAACTATTGTTTATGGTAATTTAGAACAGTATAGTGATAGAATAGTGATAAACAAATAAAAACACGAGAACATAGAAATCCAACATTGATAAATAAAGCATATTGACCACCAGTCACTTAGAACTATATTTAATACACAAAACAGTTCAAGTGCCCCTCTGATGCTTTTTAGAAAATTACCTTTCATGCAGTGTGTATTATGGCTGTTTATGAATGTAAAAGGTCTGCAAAGCTTTTAAAATATTAAAGTGCACGATAAATAAAGTTATGGCCTTCTAAAATAAATAATAGATTCTGAACTGCCGAAACAAGTCGTCAATAATTTTAGTCTCAATTCCTGTTACGATGAACGCTAACAATGCAACAAATTTGCATGAAGCCAGCCTATGGTCTTCATTGGCTGCCAGCTAACAACGTCTACTTTGACCCTTGAACCTGAGAGTTTGGTTTGTGTAGTAGATATGTCAAGAAGACACTGATTTCTACTAAAGCAAATACACTTTGCACGCACTTCAAAGGGCTGGAATTCATATGGTAAAATCAATGCCATCTTTACTGTTCGAATCACTATGTAAATCACTGAGGGAGATCTGGAGCTGAAATTCAAAAGTGGTAATAGCTGTTTTGTTTCTGATACGGGCTGTAAGCGTTAGTCCAATCACAACAGACTGGGTCATATAAACCTATTATAGGAGACTCCAAAACAAATTTAGGAACCTTTAAAATAGAATATTAAACTCAGGCATCTGCACATGGCCAGATCTGTAGTCCAAAGTCCAGCAACTTGGTAAAATCAAAGAGGAGCCTGACATGGTCCAGAGAGAACTGAAACATTCCTACAGACTGAAACAAGAACCACAGTGGGAGAGAGGAGATCAGACTGACTATACAAATACATATGAATTGAATTGAAGTAGGGGGACGGGGTCATTGGTTTTCTTATGTGTGTTGAACACATCTGTTGCGTTTGAAATTTATATTTAGTTAAACTAGCTAGATAAACTTTAATACATGCTTCTAGCTTTGGCACAGACGTTTGAAAGGTAACTATCAATTCTTGAGTAGGGATTCCTCATTGTAATGCAAGAACACTTGTTAAGCATGTACAACAGGATTTCATACTTGCAATGCGTTGTTGGTCAAGCATTCACATCTGCATTTTTTATCTTGTATTAAGTGTCTACTGTAGTCTTATAAAACAAGTGAAAACACACACACACACACACACACACGTTGTGTTTTCACGTTTTATGGGGACTTTCCACAGACACACAAAGACATACACCTAATCATCACATTAAACTTTCTGCATTTATACATTAAAAAAAAGAAAACATCACTTAGTATGATTTATAAGCACAGGGACCAAAAATATCCCCACAAGGACAAGGATTTCAGATATTGCCATCTTTTTGGGACATTTTGACACAAATGCACACAGAGACAAGTTTTACAAAAAAAATGTAGTCTGGTATTGTCATTAAGAGAGGATCCAAATGACCTAGAGGAAGAGCCAGAAAGGAAGAGCGTTGACAGTGATAATGAGGAAGTACTTTCACTAGCAAAGAAAGCCCAGTTCTGGATTAAAACATAACCTGTAGGTCTAAAGTACTTTGCTCATGATCATGGCATGGGCAGGATGTGAAATTCAAAGCCTTTATCCATGGAACAGAGCTTGAAGCTACAGAGCTAGAGGCTGACTTCAGCAAGTGTACTGAATTAGCTGTATTAAAGCTTGTGCAAATTTCTTTGGCTTGTGCAAATTTCAGAATTGGCCTCCATTCAATTCATGAATTTGAATTGAATTGAATTGACTCCGCCCCACAGGAAGTTGAATTTGAATTGGAATGGCATGAAGTGGAATTAAATTCATGGCAATTCAAAGAAATTCCACACAGTCACACAACAGAAAGAATGTGTTGAATCTCACATATAGTCAGTGTTAGGAAGGTTACTTTGGAAATGTAATGGTTTACTGTTATAAGTTACCCATTATAAATGTGGTTGGATTACTGTATTTGGATTACTTTATTAATGCAAAGCAATTTTCCTTTTACTAATTTGATTAGTAACTAATTGAATTACACATTTTACCTCAGTAATACAACTCAAAAAATAAATAAACTGTCCGCACACTTGAATCCTTTTAAGCAAATTTAATAGCCAAGCTTTCGGTCAGAAGACCATCCTCAGGGCATACCTCAGTAATACAACTAAATACAATTACATTAATTTTGTAATTTAATAACATAATTTCGTTACACGTAACTAGTCACTCCTCAACCCTGCATCAATTTTGTTTTAAAATAAAGATAATGATCAAATTCTTAAAATAAATGACCCCCTTAATGTTGTTTAGTTTTGTTCTATCAAAAAAAGATTCTGGCTGAGATGACTCCATATTTAATATACACAGATTTTGTGGCTCAGATAAGGTCCAGTTGTGGTTTATTTCTTTGCTCTGGCTGACATGTGGCATTGCTATGGCCTGCTTGTGGCCCAGATCTGGCAAATAGGAGCGGTCATTCCACGCAGCATGTGGGCCGGATCAGTATTCCACAAGTGCCAGATGTGCGCCGGATCTGGGCCGAAACAATGTTGCTATCTGGGATGTCTTTGCTGTGGTTCGAATGGCATATGAATGCAACATGGACCAGAGTTTGTTTGGTGCGCACCAGGGTTCGGATGGCAGCGTTCACACTTATTCAAATGAACTACACTAACAGAGCAATCGCACCAGGGTTTGTTTTTATCGAACCAAACATGCCAAGTGTGAAAACTCCCTCAAAGAGAGGGTCAAAAGCAGGATAGAAGATAGCCTATTACTTCTAAATTATAATTTTTTTATGTAAAAATCTTGCTAACATTATAAGTGGACCTCAGAGAACATTATAAAATAAAATCCACAGCTGATGTCTGGAATCAAATCACTGTCTTATTTCAATAATAATGCTGGTCAAGCGACAGGAAATTTTTCAAGCTCTTTCACTGGCCACACCAAGTCTCTGTGCTCATTGAGAACAACATTTATGAAAGTGCATTTCACAAAGCGCATCATCATATGCTTGAATCAGTACATCATAGTATACTAAAGGCCTCTTTACTTATTGTCTTAATATAAGGTTTACGTTTTTTTTTTGTGGAACCTGTACCATGAGGCTCTGATCTGATAAAGCTTGTTGAGGTTCTGGTCTTCCTAAAGTAGATGTAGCAAAATGGCAGTATTATGCTAGTCTAAGCACATTCATATTGGCTATGCATCTGAGAAACAAAATGTTCCTTTGTAATAGCTTACAAAGACAATGCTCTCTTCAGTGTGTACCAATCTTTTATTTATGACCTCATTCTAGAGTAGTGCTTTTGTCATTTCATTGTTGAAGTGTGTACATACAGAGACTTGAGTCATTCCTGAAAATTAAAAGGAACCAGTGTTTGATTAGAATACACAAATGACTGTGTACAGATGACTTTGTGTGTGGTTTGTTGGCTGTGGGCATGAATTGCATTGGGGTGGGGGACTAGAGGATGTCGTTTACACAGTGCATTTAAACGCAAACGTAGGCCTAGCTCTTACGTAGCTTTCTCACTATACACAGCTTTCTTGTGTGCACGTAATCAGTTTGTTTTTTTCCATATGATCAGCTTTTGCAGGAAAGTCAGTGTGGTCCAAAGTTTTGAACAACAACCTTCTGTAAATAAAGCTTATTCTGGGTTCTGTGGAACAAATAATTGCGGTTTGGCGACACATACCGTAAGCCTGGGCATACGCTGTGCGATTTTTGTCTGATTTTGAGCCAAATTCAGACTCATGTAACTCTTTTTTTGAGTCGGGCCGATTTTGTGTCGTGCAGTGTTCTTGCAGTGTACAGGGGGAAACGGGAGACGATAATCCTCTCCCAAACGGCAATCGGATGGTCCGATGCATTTCTGGCATGTCAGAAATTTTGTGAGGGTATTGTATAGTTGATGGAGTCGTTTGCCCTAATCTCAGTGTTTTGTTCCTCACTGCGCCTGAAGTTAAATCATTTAATTTGAAAGAAAACAAAAAGGAGATTTTTTAGTTCTGTAACTGCAATTTAGCAAACTGTTGCTTACCTCCAGTTTGTGTTGCAAAATGGATAAACCATATTACCCAAGTCTTCCAAGCCAGCAGTGTACATACAGTGCCTCTTTTATTAATTTACTGATCTTTAATTTACTTCTTTCACTTTTCACTTTATTTACTCATTTACTTAATTTTTAGTCTACTTAATTTTATTATCACAGGAAATGTGAACCGTTGTCCATCATTTGGCAATTGGTGATAAAGAAAAATGTCACGTTACAATATCGGACATTTTTACATTTTAAACCATGAAGGCAAGTCAGTGGATATCACACAACAACGTGCAAACTTTGCGCGAGAGTTAAACTGGTGAGGAATTCTCAAACCCCTGTCAACTATTCACTATACAGAAAGTGAAAGTAAAAACTGACAAGCTTTTTTTTGGGGGGGGGGGGGGTAGCTTTGACTTTACATCACATGAGATATACTTGCTGATTGTGACCTTGCTGAAATTGCACAGAAATCGCACAGTGAATGCACGCTTTATGAATGAGTAAATAATGATAGAATTGAGCCAACCCTTTCAATCTAACCTGAGTATGGTCTTCACAACAAAAAAAATCATGTAAATGCCATATAATGATGCCATATAATGTTCGTAAGAGTTAGGGTTACAGTGTTATAAATATTAGAACAATTCATGAAAATCTATGGTAAGTCCTCAAAAGTACAGAGAGTAAGTATTTAGAGACTTAAACAAAAAAATGTCTGAATGTCACTGCATTAGAAAACAAACAACTGTTCGTAGTTAATTTGATGAAGTACACCAGTGGTTATTCTGTAACACTTTTAGAATGAAAGGTTCCATAGAGAACCTTAAAGGGTTCAGTCAGGCGCTTCATACACTGAATGGGACCTTTTAGGGATTTCAGTTTCCAGTAAAGGATCCAGCACGTTGTAGGCAGTGACTTAAGGCTGCAAATGATAGTAAATATGGAGAGAATGCTGCAACGGAAAATATGGTAGTAATATTTTAGGTTTTACGGCAGTGATCTAAAGATAACGGTAAAAAACTGGCAGCTGTGGTTGCCAGTACTTTACCGTAAATAAATATGGTAGAAACAGATCAGATAATCAGATAAAATCTCGGTTACATATGGTTACCCTCGTTCCCTGAGGGAGGGAACGGAGACGTAGGTCATGACTGACCAATAGGAATCTCGCAATCTACTTCGAGTGAAACTAAAACAAGCCAATACACATTGGCATGCAATCAATTGCAACAGCTGTGCAGCCTCGCAGCGCGGGTATTTAACAAGCAGCTGGTGCGATTGCACAGTTAGTTTTTTGCTGAGGAGCTAAGCCTGAGAAGCTGGCCGCCCTCCCTCTGGGAACGAGGGTTACCATGTGTAACCGAGACGTTCCCTATCAGTCAGTCACTACAACGTAGGTCATGACTGACCAATAGGAATCCCTACCAAAGCGCCACAGCTGCTGCACCCCATCCAAGCCTCCGTCCAAGCCTCTACACCTTCTTGCCTGGAAGGACGATAGGAGGAGGCTTACACAGAGTGAATTTGGTACTGTTGTTCCGTGATAACCCATACAGTGAGATATTGGATAACACTGGGAAAGCGTGCCCTTTCTGTTTAGGAAGGAACGCTGCGGAAGCCACTTCAAAGAGTTATGTGGAAATACATATGGACTAGCCCGGAGGCTGTACTGCATATGAAATAATGGATGACTTAGCCCAAGGGAAAGACACGAGCTTCCGATAGGAGCAGCCGTGGAAATATACACATATGGGATCCGAGTAGGGTCACACATATGGAACCCAGCCCAGATCCAGTTCTCAAGGATTCAGCGGATAAGGGCCTGGCGCCGGACGCTCCGCCAAGTCCGGGCCGAGGGGTTTTGGAGGACTCCACAGGTTCTTACTCTGGAGCAATAAGGGTGCACAGTAGGGTGCAGCAAGCCGACAGAGCCAGGCCTCTCAGTGCTTGGGAGGTGAACACGGGAGGAGACCGGCTCTACACGTAGGCTATAATATCTAGGGTACGTGTAAGGTGTCGCCCAGGCTGCAGCTCTACAGATATCTGTTAGTGAGGAGCCACGTGCCTGCGCCCAGGAGGATGCAACGCCTCTCGTGAAGTGTGCATGCAACCTGAGCGGGCAGGGCACGCCTTGTGCTTGGTAAGCCAAGGCGATGGCATCCACTATCCAGTGGGCCATCCTCTGCTTGGAGACAGCCTTTCCCTTCTGCTGGTCTCCGTAACAGACAAAGAGCTGGTCTGAGGTCCTGATGCTTTGAGTTCTGTCCACGTACATACACAGAGCGCGAACGGGACAGAGCAAAGCCAGGGCTGGGTCTGCCTCCTCCAAAGGCAGCACTTGCAGGTTCACTACCTGGTCTTTGAAGGGAGTGGTAGGAACCTTGGGCACATAGCCAGGCCGGGGTCTTAGTACCATGTGGCTGTCACCCGGCCCGAACTCTAGGCACGATTAGTCGACCAAAAATGCATGCAGGTCTCCTACCCTCTTGACAGAGGCCAGTGCAACCAGCAGCAAAGTCTTCATGGAAAGAAGCTTTAAGTCTACTGACTGCAGAGGCTCAAAAGGAACATCCTGAAGTGCTCGAAGCACCAGGGCAAGATCCTAAGAGGATATGGAGGGGGATCGAGGAGGATTTAATCGTCTCGCCCCCCTAAGAAACCTGACGACCAGGTTGTGCTTTTTAACTGTTTTGCCATCTATGTGGTCGTGATAAGCTGAAATAGCAGCAGCATGTACTTTGAGGGTGAAGGGAGACAGTCTACGCTCCAACCCCTGCTGCAAGAAGGAAAGCACAGACCCTATCGAACATCTTCGGGGGTCTTCTCGGCGAGAAGAACACCACTCGACGAACTTCAGGGCGTAAGCATGTCTCGTGGACAGCGCCCGTGCTGAAGTGATGGTGTTAAGTACCTCTGGGGGTAAGTCACCTAGAACCTCCGCGTCCCGTCCAGGGACCAGACATGGAGTTTCCAGAGGTCTGGGCACGGGTGCCATAGGGTGCCCTGTCTCTGAGTCAGAAGATCCTTCCTCAGAGGAATGGGCCAGGGAGGGACTGTCACAAGGAGCATAAGTTCTGGGAACCAAGTCCGGGTGGGCCAATAGGTAGCCACCAGAAGGACCTGCTACTCGTCCTCCCTGACTTTGCACAGTGTCTATGCAAGTAGGCTCACTGGGGGAAATGCATATTTGCGGAGGCCCCGGGGCCAGCTGTGTGTCAGTGCGTCGGTGCCAAGTGTTCCCTCGGTCAGGGAGTAAAACAGCTGGCAGTGGGAGGTCTCTGAGGAGGCAAACAGGTCTACCTGAGCCTCTCCGAACTCTCTCCAGATCAGCTGAACCACCTGGGGGTGGAGTCGCCATTCTCCCGGAAGCACAGCTCGTGATAGCTCGTCGGCCACACGGTTGAGCACACCGGGGACATACATGGCTCGAAGCAACCTCAGATGCGGGCAAGTTGCGACAAGCGACAGGAGCGTAGACCACCGTCGGTGGTCGGTTGATGTACACAACGGTCGCAGTGTTGTCCGTGCGGACCAGTACGTCCCTGCCCTGCAGCGGCCTTTTCAAGCGGCTCAGAGCGAGATGTACTGCTAGCAACTCGAGGCAATTGATGTGCCAATGCAGTTGGGGAGCCGTCCACACCCCTGACACTGCATGCCCGTTGTACGTGGCACCCCAGCCGGTGGCAGAGGCATCTGTGAATACCACAGCATGCCTGGAGACCTGTTCCAAGGGGACTCCTGCCCGAAGGAACGAGAGGTCTGACCACTGGCTGAAGGTCTGGCGGCAGGCCGGTGTGATTGCCACCCGGTGAGTGCCGTGATGCTGAAGCGGCCTCATATGAAGCAAGCCGAGCGGAGTTACCGCTGCTGCCGCTGCCATATGCCCTAGAAGCCTCTGAAAAAATTTCAGTGGGACCGCCGTCCTGCCTTTGAACGTGTTCAAGCAGTTCAGCACCGACTGAACGCGCTGCTCTGTGAGGCGCGCTGTCTGAGCGACCGAATCCAACTCCATACCGAGATGGGAGAGTTTGCTCTTTTCCCAGTTGACCTGAAGACCCAACTGGCTGAGGTGCCTGAGCACGAGGTCCCTGTGTTCGCATAGCTGATCTTGAGAGTGTGCTATTATGAGCCAGTCGTCGAGATAGTTGAGGAAGCGAACACCCTGTTCTCTCATGGGAACAAGGGCCCCCTCCGTGACTTTCGTGAAGACACGGGGGGACAGGGACAGCCCGAAGGGTAAGACTTTGTACTGATATGCTCGACCCTCGAACGCAAAGCGCAGGAACGGCCTGTGTCGAGGAAGAATCGAGACATGAAAGTACGCGTCCTTCAGGTCGATCGCTGCAAACCAATCTCGGGGACGGATGCATTCGAAAATGCGTCTCTACGTGAGCATTTTGAACGGTAGCTTGTGGAGGCTCCGATTCAAAACTCGCAGATCCAAGATCGGTCAAACCCACCACCTTTCTTGGGTACAATGAAGTAGGGACTGTAGTGCCCTGACCTCATATCGGCTGGAGGGACCGGCTCTATCGCATCCTTCGCCAGTAGGACTGCGATCTCCGCACGCAAGACATGGGCATCGGCTGCTCTCACTGTAGTGGAGTGGATGGCCCGAAACTTGGGGGGACGCCGGGCGAACTGGATTGAATTCGCCTGATGGTCCGAATGAGCCAGCGAGACGGACTGGGGAGCACTAACCAGGCTCTCAGAGACCGTGCAAGCGGGACCAAAGGGACCGTAGGCGTACCCGGAGTGGGGCAGCGAGGTGGAACACAGGGCCGCGGCTCGGGAGGCTCTCTCTGGGAGGCGGTCCGTAGAGGGGTCTGTGTGTGCTGTGCAGCACTGGCGACAGAGGAGGCGGATGAGAGTGGTGAGGATTCTGTCCCCCCACTGCTCTCCGGGTCCCCTTCGGACCCAGAGATGGTAGAAACTGCTCTTTTATTGAAAATTTGGGTACCGCTGGTTTTAAGGCCAGGGGCGGAACACAAACAGAACGAAACAAAAGATTTTCCACCCGGCCCTCTTCCGGGGGAGGGAGCGATGCGGTCAACGTCTCCTGGAGAGCAGTCCCTTCCATCTCCGGGTCAAGTCAAGTCAAGTGTATTTATATAGAGCTTTTCATAATATAAATTGCATCAAAGCAGCTTCACAGTATCAATCAAATAACATAACAATGCTTGTTTCTTAGTGAAAAAACATCCACGTTTGGTAGGGCTGATCAATGGTATTAATGCTTGGTTAATTAATTTGAATATTCCCAGCTGAGCAAGCCAAAGGCAACAGTGGCAAGGAACCGAAAAACTCCATCAAGTGACCTACTGGTGTCCTAAAACTCCATCAGGTGACTTAATGGAGAGAAAAAAAAAAACCTTGGGAGAACCCAGGCTCAGTCGGGGGCCAGTTCTCCTCTGGCGTTTATGAACTAGAGGCCGGATTTACAGTAACTGTAATTTGATACAGAATTTCGTTTTATTTTATCACTTCGGGGTGGGTACGCGAACCGGAATCACAACGTTTTATCTGTAGAGTGGGAAGGGGATCCTCCATAGGGAGAAGCTAGTTGGCACTTCAGCACTGCGTTGTCATCGGGTCCAGGCAAAGCTCCTAGTCAGATCTGGATACGGCCTGGAGGCTGCGGGAAAACCTCGGGATAAACAAAGACACTAAAATTAGCGTAGATGCCATTCTTCTTATGATGATGTAACGAGTACATCAGGATTTAAGGGAAGTGTTCCCAGTTCCGAACTGACCTAATCTATGCAGCCTAACATTGAATTATAGAAGTCTATAATATATTATGTGTATGCTAGGTCAAAGAGATGTGTTTTTAGTCTAGCTTTGAACTGATAGAGTGTGTCTGCTTCCCGGACAATGGTAGGAAGACTGTTCCAAAGTTTTGGTGCTAAATAGGAAAAGGATCCACCGCTAGCAGTCGATTTTGATATTCTAGGTATTATCAACTGGCCCGAATTTTGAGATCGCAATAGACGTGAAGGACTATAATGCGTTAAGAGCTCGCTCAAGTACTGGGGAGCTAAACCATTTAGTGCTTTGTAAGTAATCAACAATATCTTAAAATGTATACGATGTTTAATAGGCAGCCAATGCAGTGTTGACAGAACCGGGCTAATATGGTCATATTTCCTGGTTCTAGTAAGAACTCGAGCTTTAGCGTTTTGGACCAGCTGTAGTTTATTTATTAAGCGTGCAGGGCAACCACCCAGTAGAGCATTACAATAATCTAGTCTTGATGTCATGAAAGCATGAACTAATTGTTCCGCATTTGTTAATGAGAGCATATGTCGTAATTTAGATATATTTTTAAGATGGAAAAATGCGGTTTTACAGATACTAGACACGTGACTTTCAAATGAAAGATTGCTATCAAAGAGCACATCCAGGTTCCTAACCGACGACGAAGGCTTAACAGAGAAGCCATCAAGTCTTAGACATTATTCTAAGTTATTACGTGTGGAAGTTTTTTGTCCAATAATTAGAATCTCTGTTTTTTCAGAGTTTAGTAGTAGGAAATTACTAGTCATCCAATTTTTTAAATCAGCTATGCATTCCGTTAATTTTGTGAATTGGTAAGTTTCGTTAGGTTTTGAAGAAATATACATCTTAGTTTCATCTGCATAACAGTGAAAGCTAATTCCATGTTTCCTAATGATATCTCCTAATGGTAGCATGTACAGAGTGAACAGCAGCGGTCCTAGTACTGAGCCTTGTGGTACGCCATACTGAACTTGTGATCGATAAGACATCTCTTCATTTACTGCTACAAACTGATAACGGTCAGATAAGTATGATTTAAACCATGCTAGTGCAATTCCACTAATGCCAATATAGTTTTCTAGTCTATTTAAAAGAATGTTGTGGTCAATTGTGTCAAATGCAGCACTAAGATCATGTAACACTAATAGAGAGCTACAACCACGATCGGATGATAAAAGTCAATCATTTGTAACTCTAATGAGAACTGTCTCAGTACTATGGTGCGGTCTAAATCCTGACTGAAAATCCTCGCAGATATCATTTCTTTCAAGAAAGGAACACAGTTGTGAGCAGTGTTGGGAACGTTACTTTAAAAAAGTAATTAGTTATAGTTACTCACTACTTGTTCCAAAAAGTAACTGAGTTAGTAACTGAATTACTCTATAATAAAAGTAACTCGTTACCAGGGAAAGTAACTATTTGCATTACTGTTAAAAAAAAATCAGATTTTTTTTAGCAGTTTTCACAAGTCGGTTGAAATGAGTAGAACAGAAGTAGTGCTTATATTGCACCTTGGAAATGCCAACTTTTCATCGGATTGCTCCTGACTCGCCATCTCTGCTGCTTCATCGAATTTCTGTTTAGCTGGTGTGTGTGTGTGTGTGTGTGTGTGTGTGTGTGTGTGTGTGTGTGTGTGTGTGTGTGTGTGTGTGTGTGTGTGTGTGTGTGTGTGTGTGTGTGTGTGTGTGTGTGTGTGTGGCGCTTGTGCTGGCATGTGTGTAAAAACACTGGATCTGATTGGCTACCAGGAAACATGATCATAATCGCTTACCTCGTTATTAACCCACCTCCTCACTAGCTGTGTGAGCCACGGGGTGCGTTCGGATTACAGTTTATTCAATCAATAGCCTACATAGTAACCTTTACTGTCTATAATAGTAACGCACATAGGCGTCGATTTCGGTGGGTACACGTCCCCACCACATTTCGTCATGAGTCATTTTGTACCCACCACTTTTTGAAACATTGAGGCACGGATGTTAATACAAATAAATAAAACATCTCCTGTTAGCAGAGCATTCATTTAGTTCGCTATTAAATAAGAGTTCTAGTGCTAAAATGTGTTGATTTTGAAATCAAGCTGAGCGCTCGTTCCCGCTGCTATCAGTTGCATGGATAGTTGTTCTCTTGTGGCTCGCGCTGTCGCGCACAGTCTTCACTCGGACGCGCGCTTCAATCTATCGCCGTTGTGGAGACTCTCTATTCGTTCCGGTGAAATCAAGAAATAAAGTGCACACAAACGTGTCCCTACCGAACATATTCAGTTTTGATGAGAGAGAAAAAACCAACTATACAAGTGCGGATTCGAACCCGTATCCTCTGACACGCTTGGCAAATGATCTACCACTAGACCACTTAAGAACTCAAACAACTTTTGCGGATCGATGGATATATTTACTAGTTTAGCAGAGAGGCTGCACAGTTTGATAAGTTTGTTGGCCTACCAGCATTTCTGAAAATTAATTGAATGCGTCACTTCTGAATGCGTCTCTGTCCCCAGCACATTTCAAACCAAACTGACGCCCTTGGTAACGCACCGCATTTGACGTCCAGTAACGCTAACGGCGTTGTAACGGCGGGAAAAGTAATTAGTTAGATTACCCCGTTACTGAAAAAATAACGTCGTTACCTAACGCCGTTCTTTTAAACGCCGTTATTCCCAACACTGGTTGTGAGGATACTGCTTTTTCTAATATCTTTGACAGAAAAGGCAGATTTGAGATCGGCCTGTAATTGACTAATTCTGAAGGATCAAGTTGCGTTTTTTTAACAAGCGGTTTTATCATAGCCAGCTTAAAGGTTTTTGGTACGTATCCTAGAGACAAAGACGAATTAATGATATTAAGAAGAGGATCTATGATCTCTGGAAGCATCTCTTTCAATAGCTTAGTAGGTATAGGGTCTAACATACAAGTTGTCGATTTAGATGAATTAACAAGTTTGCAGAATTCTTCCTCTCCTATAGCAACAAATGAATAAAATTTTTCCTCAGGGAGATTACAATGCACTTCCTGATGCGATACTGTAGTAGACGGTTGCATAGTTATAATTTTGTCCCTGATATTATCAATCTTATAAGTGAAGAAGTTCATAAAGTCATTACTGTGTTGGCCTGAAACTTCTGTGCTTGAAGCTTTCTTTTTCGTTAGTTTAGCCACTGTTTCAAATAAATACCTAGGATTATGTTTATTTTCTTCTAATAGGGTTGAAAAATAAGCAGATCTAGCAGCTTTTAAAGCCTCTCTGTAAGCAATTGAGCTCTCTTTCCATGAAATCCGAAATACCTCTAGTTTTGTTTTCTTCCAGTTGCGCTCCATTTTTCTGGCTGCTCTCTTAAGGGCCTGAGTGTGCTCGTTGTACCACGGCGTTGGGACTATTTTCTTTAATCTTCTTAAAGCGCAATGGAGCAACTGCGTCTAAAGTGCTGGAAAAGAGAGAGTTAAAAGTTTCTGTTGAAATATCAAGTTCTTCTAAGCTATCCGGTGCTGAGATGATGAAACTGATTAGGAAGATTATTGATAAAGCAATCTTTAGTGGCAGAAGTTATAGGTCTAACATATTTATAACACGGAGTCCGCTTTGCAGCCTTGGCTAAATGAAATTTACATGAGACTAGATAATGGTCTGAGATGTCATTGCTCTGCTGCAGAATTTCAACGGCATCAACATCTATTCCATGTGATAATATTAGATCTAGAGTATGATTACGACAATGAGAGGGTCCTGACACGTGTTGTCTAACTCCAATTGAGTTTACAATGTCTTTAAGTGCCAATCCCAATGCATCTTTTCCATTATCTACATGTATATTAAAATCAACAACAATTAGTACTTTATCGTTAGCCAATACTAATTCTCATTGAAAGTCCGCAGATTCTTTGATAAAATCTTTAGGGTGCCCTGGTGGCCTGTATACAGTAGCCAGCAGAAATCTCAAACGTGATTTATCGTTTACACTATATATTTTTACATTAAGCACCAACATTTCAAAAGAAGTAAATTTAAAAATAGATTTCTTAGTGGTTTTGAAAATATTACTATAAATTACAGCAACACCTCCCACTTTGCGTTTTAGACGAGGTTCATGTTTATAACAGTAATCTTGTGGGGTTGACTCATTTAAAGTAATGTAATCGTTTGGTTTTAGCCAGGTTTCTGTCAAACACAGCACATCTAGATTATAATCTGAAATCATATCATTAACTATGAGCGATTTTGAAGTAAGGGATCGAATATTCAGCAACCCAAGCTTTATCATTTGCTCATCTGTATTATATCTGTTTTTTATTTGTTGAACATCAATTAAATTTTTTACCTGACGTTTTTTGGATTTCCAAATTCGGGGGAACAGACACAGTCTCTATATGATGATATCTAGGTGAAGGAGGCTCTATGTGATGGGATTTATCTGACCTTGGTGACGCGAGGCCGCTAGCAGACGGTCGGTTTAGCCAGTCTGTCTGCTTCCTGACCTGAGCCCCAGATTGTCATGTATTAGCTCTAAGACTATGTGCCATATTACTAGAGAGAAGAGCAGCACCATCCCAGGAGGGATGAACACCATCTCTTTTCAACAGGTCAGGCTTGCCCCAAAAACTTTTCCAATTGTCTATGAATTCTATATTATTCGACGGGTCACCCGTCCTAGGGCTGCTTACCCCTGGCTTTGCCGCCCCTCTTGGCGGGGGCCTGGACGGGCGGGGCGCCCTGCCGTTTAGATGGAGGCTGCTGCTGCTGTGGCGCGGGAGCAGGGGCAGATGCAGGAGGATGCCCCCAGCGACGAGCAGACTGAGGAGCCGCGGGCGGTGCGGTGGAGGCAGCAGCTGACCGTTGCGGCAGGATGTGCTTGATGCAGAGATCGACATCTGGTCGTCGCAGGGAGCGCCGAACGAAACGACCGGTACACATCTCGAGGATGGTCCAGCACGTTCCGTTGGCAGCTCAACTGGTTGCGGAGCATGAGAGGAGTGAGGGTTCCTAGGGGGTTGGTTCCCCGAAGGAAGCGCGCCCACTGTAATCCTCAGGTCACCCATGTCACTGCCCGAAGCAACCCGCGAAGGGGGATTGGAACGAGGTGCAGGCACGGGGATCCGCCCCTTTGCAGGAACGTGAGTCTCGACCTCAACTCCGAGATGGTCATCTTCCCACAATGGGTACATGACTCATCCACGAACGCTGCCTGTGCGTGTTCGAGGCCCAGACACACGAGGCAGCGATCGTGACCATCCCGCGACCCCAGGTAACGACCGCATCCAGAAACACACAGATAGAACGTCATCTTGAAAAAGACGCGAACTATCTGTGTAAGCTCTTTTAGGGACTACTCTCACTGGTGCTGAAGCATGCAGGGGAACAGCCACAGCGAACACAAACGGGAATGTGCACCCGTCTGTGCGCTGGATCTCTCTCGCTGGGAGGTCTTACCATCTGTTACAACAGCTTTTGAGCGCTTGCAAGGCGCACCTTATCAGCTGTTACAACAGCTTTTTTCTTTGCTCAGTTTTAACGAAAAAGAAGAAAAAGAAAGAGAGAGAGAGAAAGCGAAACTGTTCGCGCTGCCGTGCTGTCACGCCCAGCACCGGAAAGGAGAAGTCCAGAAGGCTCGTAGATAAGTTTCAACTGACTTAGCGGAGGCATCGAAGTGTTTGGCTCCGAAGCAAAAACCTAACTGCAATCGCACCAGCTGCTTGTTAAATACCCGCGCTGCGAGGCTGCAGAGCTGTTGCAAATGATTGCACGCCAATGTGTATTGGCTTGTTTTAGTTTAGTTAGGGAACTCTGAACATCACAAAACAAGCTACTAAAAAGTTGCAACAAAAACAACAGCAAAAATAAAAGCAGATAATAATAATAATAAAATAAAAAACTAAGGCAATTCAGCATAATTTATTCCTGCTGCAATGCATGCAGGGAGATATTGATGAGTTTTTGATTGATGGCTCCCATCATGCACTGCACTTTTATCATCATCGTTGTTGAGATTCATATGCTGATTCTTGATGTCTGTGTCTGTCTGAAAATACAGAACTTCAAACATTTATTGCACACAGTGTTGTTTAAAATTCATCAGATTATCACAAAACTGATTGATCACATGCTGTAGAATCATAGGTCTACTTTAATCTTTAATACTTTAATTTTTAATAATGTGAAATTAATAACCTATATAATCAAAAATAAGACTATGTAAGCTCAGTGAATCAGGCCACTACATGATGATTATGTCATCATCAAGAGATAACCAACATCACCTGATTATTCTTCTCTTTGATATACTTGTCATAAGTTGTTTTATAACCACAGAGTTACAGCAGCCAGAGATAAATTAATGTTAGAAACTCAAGGGTCAAGAGCCCAACAAAAGAAAACACTGATCACCATCATGGTAACTGAATTTAAATAATTATGTTTCTTCTTAGTTGCCTTTCGTGAGGTCTTTCGTATTGTGTAAGCTAGCTTACGCTATGGGAAAACCCCCTTTTCTTGAGAATACTGAAGCCAAAACTTTAAAACGCAGTATTGCTGCACAGCAGACACAGATGAGCACAAGTGCAGTCATTGGCTGTGCTGCGGCAACTGCTCGAACGTATGGCGAGACAGCTCAGACTCTCAAAACAATCAGGGTTTAGTGCGCCCTGATGCGTCAGAGCTAGCCCAATGGGCGTGGTCTACGTCTATAAAGGGACCAGGACTCGCCTAGGGAGCTCAGATTTCATCTCCTTCAGCGAATATTTATCTCGAGGCGTTGTTGCAAATGCCTCGCACCACGTGCGCCTCGTGTAGAGGCCCTCTCGTTGGCGGTGATCGACAAATCCTGTGGGCTTCCTGCTAGAGACGTGACCACGCGGAGGCCGGGCTCACCAAGGGCGAGGAGTGGGCAGGCTCCGCTTCCGGGCCTGTGCCATCTACGCAGACCAGCACGGGCACGCGCATCGATGCCGAACTTCTCCACGTTGAAGACCTCGGGCTCGAGTGCAGGCTGGACGAGTGGTTCCTACAAGGGCACCGACAGGCCCCCCAGCAGAGACCCACCTCATTCAGCACATCTGAAACCCTTCTTCTCCTCAGCGCTCTCCTCTGTCGACCGTGCGGGAGAAAAAGGCCACCAGTCGCCCCCCCTCGAAGAGGCGGTGGCCGCTCACCTCTGCCCACCCACGGCTACAGGATGGAAAGCTAAGGCTGTTCACCCGTCAAAACCATGCTGCTCTACGTCAGCTCTGGCCGGTCGCGCTTACACTGCCGCGGGTCAAGTTGCCTCAGCGCTTCACACAATGGCTGTCCTCCAGGTTTTCCTGGCCAAACTTCTCAGCGCGATGGCCGAGTCTGGCCCTGACCCAGAAATTTTAAGAGACCTGCGCAGCACCACTGACCTGGCTTTGCGAGTCATGAAATCGACAGCCCAAGCGATTGGCCGAAACATGGCGAGCTTAACAGTCCTTGAGCACCATTTGTGGCTAAACCTGACTGACATGAAGGAGGCGAATAAGGCAGCGTTTCTTGACTCCCCATATCTCCACCTCTGGTCTGTTCGGCCCGGCTGTTAAAGGGTTTGCAGAGCGCTATACAGAGGTTTAGAAGGTGTCACAGGCTATGCAATACTTCCTCCCAAAGAACTCCAGCTCAGCCATGAGTCACCACAAGAAGGCGCCGCCTCCTCGACAGGTAAAGACAGCGCCGCCGGTCTCTCAGCAGCTGAAGTCCGTCACCTCTCTCGCTCGGCAAAGCACCAGCAGTTCCCGGAGAGGCGTGGTCCCCGACCCAGAATTGTGTTGGATCCCGAGCCTCGCAAGCCTTCCTAGCAAGAGGGACAAAGAGACAGAGCTTAAGTCCCGCCGTGGCAGGACAAAGCTCCAAAAAGTCTCTCAAAATTCCCCAGTTCCCTTTTCTCAGGCGACTGGAAATGTAAATACTGCAACAAATGGGTCTGTCACAGCACATGTACATCTGCAAACAAACGCCGTTTTTACGGCGACGCAAATAAAGAGCTATTTTCTATCTGCGTCACATGTAGGTCACGTGCCCGCTATGAAGCGCGCACACCCTCACACAAGCACTGTTCCCACAGTAACCGCTTCCCCAGCTCACGCTGTGAATGTAGATCACGTGCCCACTCTGAAGTCTGCACGTCTGCACATAAGCACTATGAACCCGGTTTCAAGCCCCCCCCCCCCCAGCTCAGGCTGGATGTGTTACAAGTGTAGTTCACCCCATAGCGAAATGCACGTGCCCACACACAAACACGGTCAACGAACCCTCAACTCTCTCCCCACGGGCAGAGACAAGAGTTAATAAATGTAGAAAGTGTGCCCACACTGACGTGCGTACCACTACACATAAATACTGTCCCCACAGTGTGTTTCCTACCGTGATTTTACGAGGGACATGATAAAGGAGAAGCCCGCGGTTATGCGCGCGCCCCTAAACATGAACACTGTACAGCGCAAACTGCACACAGCAACAGGATGGCCGGGTCCCTTTATCACAGCGACTCGCCTTAATGTCTAATAGAAGAGAATTGGCACTGTCTGGTTACTTCCGGTTTCTGGACTGGCTGCAGTAACACGTCTCTGTCCATGCGGGGGCGCTCGCAGGCAAGTGCAGAATGAATGGGAGTCTATAGGGTTTCACCCCCAGAAATCCACTTTTCTCAAGATGTAATTTTTTGTTAAGTAATTTGAAACTTGCATTCAAAAGGGGGGGGGGGGGGGGCTAAGATAATACACTCAGCTGAAAATTGCATTTTTAAGTTCACTTATCTGTTCTAAAAATTCGTTCAAAAAAATGTGTTGACATCACATATTTTCATACTGCCAGAGGTGCTGCTTTCCGGCAAATCCGCTTCATGGCTTCCTTTCACGTGGCATCGGCAATGATAACACCTGCTGCTATTAGAGGTAAGGCACTTTCGGTTAATACACGAGTTACAAAGAGTTCTAGTTAGGGTGAGTTAGGGTTAAGATAATGTTTCTGATTCTACTCTTCAGGTGCCATCAAACGGGGTCTCTGGTCGTAATTAGTGGCAAATCCATCTAGCAGAATGCTAGCATGTTCCGGCCAACAACGGCCTAACCTGTAAGAAATCAAAAGGACACAAGTACTCGTTCATTCGACTTTTGGCCTATAATCTATATTGTTGATTCTATCAACAATAAAATCTACGTTGTTTCTACGTTGAATCTACGTCTCATGTTATTGCTTTACTTCATCAATCAGTTTATATGAATATTTTATATTGAACTATTCTATTCATAATGAATTAGTTACTTCCTTTAATTTTGTAGGATATTAGTAATACTAGTTATGTTTAAATGTGTTCTCCGGTACATTTTTGCCATGTCTGCTTATTATACTGCGTTTTTAAGGGGCTTGTTTTGTTTTTTGTAAAATCTGGCAACCCGTCACCTGAAGCTTTAATCAAGAGAAGTTCAGTTGTGTCAAGTTCAGAAGTGACTAGAAGGAGAGCAGCAGCATGAAAACCGAACAGCAGCTACTGTTAGTGTTGACGAAGTAGTTTACATTATACACACCTTGTTACGGCGTCATTATTGTACCATAGCCCGTTGAACACTGACACACCGCGCTCCTCTCAGTGCGTGTGCACGCACGCGTCTTATAAGTAAAATGCCATCGGTTAATTTGAGTGTCAAGTTGTAATCACGTATCGAATCAAAGGAATATTTCATCAGCTGGTTCAGTGGCCAATTGTTTGAAGTTAGAAATATTTAACTCGCACTGCATATTCAGTAATTTTGCCTTAGATACAGGATTATTCGCTTTAAAGGTGCAGTGTGTGATTTTTAGCGACATCTAGTGGTTCGGTTGTGAGTTGCACTAATGGCTCAGCCCACTGCTCACCCCTCCCTTTCGAAGAAGCTATGGTGGCTAAAACGGGACAAACATCGTCGTCTGAGACAGCAGAGAATAGCCAGAGTAAAACAAGCTTTTGTACCACAGTCCATTATAAACCACATCATGGATAAAGTTTACAAAGCCATAGTCAGGTGAGGGTCTTAATATATAACATAATAATAGTAATCAGCTGATTGTCTCACAAACGTAACCAGCACATTTCTCCCCACATAGCAAACCCAAAATACAGCGAGGGAGAAGAACCACATGAAACTATGCAACTATATTTTTTTCTTACAGGGTAGTAAAAGTTTACCTGGCTAATATGAGCTGTTACTGTGGCTGAGCTGGTTAAAGCGTAAAGCCTTGTTTAAACTCGACGCGTCCGCTTCGTGTTTAAAAGGTAACTATACATAAGACACGGAAAGATGCAGATAACTATACAATACATTATTTAAGGTTATTTCTGTTCGTTACGATATTGATATACTGTTGTTGTCAAGTAGCCTAAGCTTCATGCTTTCCCCGTTGCAAACGCGCACTCCTCTAAACTGTAGCCTACGGTGTAGTGACTGCTGCGCCTTTCACCCGAAAATATCACGTTAACAATCCTTTAGATATCTTAATTCCGTTGTGGATCCTCTTGATCTGCTTTCTCCATGTTTCTTTGACAAATCTCTCAGTGTCTCAGTCTCACGCACGCTGCACGTGAGTTTACCACGCCCACTTATTTACATATACACGGAATAAAAAAATCTGTTACGGTATACATTTTCTACCACGGTAGCGATATATACCGTCATACCGCCCAGCCCAAGTTACATGTCAGTCAGACGGCCTTTGGGCGGTCCTTGGCCAATGAAAGCTGTTATAGTTATATCTGCTAAGTCAAACACCATCTAGACAATCAAATACACAAGTTACTGACACGGTTTCAGCAGAGGAACGAACAGCAGGTGCTGTCCACAGAATTTTCCTTAATACTCCAACTATTTTTAGCAAGCAGCACATCCTGTGTTTGAATGTTCTATTAGTTTTTCCAGTGTTCTTTATTAAAACAGTTACAAATGGACTTAGAATCTGTTTAAATGTTTTGAACTTGGAAGAAAAGTTCAAAATTTAACAGTAAATGTGACTGCACCTTTTCTGGTTGCTTTTCTTAAAAGCATTGTGTAGATTGTAGAGAAGTAGAATGCAGCCCTGCACTGTCCCCTGAAAAAATACTTTGTAGCTCTTTTGTGGGTAAGTGCTAACTCATTCAAAATGGAAGAATCAGGTGTTTTTACTTCATGTTTACTTATATAAGTAGCAAAGTGATCTGGAATTATGTTTTTATATTGTTACAATCAGAGCCGGACAGTAACGGAGTACATTTACTTGAGTACAGCACTTAAGTACAATTTTGAGGGATCTGTACTTTACTCGAGTATCATTTTTGGGGAGTACTCATGACTTTACTCAAGTACATTTGAGAGGCAAATATTGTACTCTTTACTCCACTACATTTCTATCCATAACCGTGAGTACCCGTTACTACTTCTAAAAAAAAAAAAAAAGGACAAAAGAAAAATCTCGGAAACCCTCAATTTGTTGTTTCCCTCTCAAACGTGATTGGATTGTGCAGGCGCCACTGATTGAGACAGCCTATCAGCAATCACCTTCAGCTTTCCGCCAAAGTCAACTCATGGTCAGATTTATGCCAGGCAACATGTAACCCGTGTTTTTCCAACCTTATACCCGTGAAAGTGCACTGGAACGGCAGTCAAACCTGTGACTTCCCACCCGTGAACTCGTACTAGATCGATGTACTCCCAGTTACGAGCTCACATAGCCCGCAAAACCATACAAAACAACAATGGCAGCCCCTACGGATGCAGTGTTTCTGCAGGCGGTACACGGTGAGAATACACTTTTGGACAATATAACGTTGCAGTCAAATTAATAATAATATAATAATGATAATAATAATACACACGTATGTATTACAATGTTATGTGTCTGAAACTAACAATAAGTATGTCGTGAAAGTGTATTGCCGCATGGAAATGTTAAGGTGACGTAAATAGAGTTGTTCCGATTCCGATACTAGTATCGGAAATGCCGCCGATACCAATAAAAATGCTGGCATCGGTATCGGCGAGTACTTCTACCCATGCACCGATCCGATACCATTTTCTTAAACAATATCTAGTTATGCACGCTAGCTTTGCATAATGCTGCAAATCGGAGATCAATTCTTCTTCGCTGCTCTAAACAGTGGTTGCTTGTGGCGACACAGAAAGTTGTGCTTTGGCCACAAGCAACCACTGTTTAGAGCAGCGAAGAAGAAAACGCGTGCGCACTAGCAGTGTGTCCGCTGTTTAGCAGTATTTCAGACTGGACCAACCAGACAGTAAAACGGCGACATGTCCCGTATGCCATACTGCAATTTCGAGGGGTGGAACAAGATTAGCAACTTCAACACGAGTAACTTAAAGCATTTGAAGACGCGTTACCCCGCAGAACACGATTACACAAAGGCAAGGGCAGAGAAGAATGAGCCGCACCAGAATCAACAATCTCTAAAAGCTTCATTCAAACAAAGAGAAATGTTTTCAAAAGACAGCCAACATGCGATAAATACAACCGACAACATGTATTGAGTTTTTTTTTCTGGATGACCAGTCGCGGTCAAAACTGAAATGCCGTTTATTTAACAAAATTGTTTATGGACTTTAAAATATAAAGAGATTATTTTCTTATATTATTCATATATCATTTTTTAGATTCCTAGATTTATTTGTTGCACTTTTTTTATGCAGTTATATTGTAAAACTAAAATACATTTTTTCAGTTTACAGTATTAGATGTGTGGTTGCATTTTAAGTTCTTTTTCACTTAAGAAAGATAAATAATATATTGCTTTGAAATGTATGTCAGATAATAAAAATACTCTAGTTCACTGTATGTATTTGTTCATGTTTAATTAAGGGATAAGTCTGAAACACACCATAAAATAATTATATCAATTCATACAGTGCTAGTATGAATTGCAGCTGTATAGATACTGTACACATCCAAGTATCGGATCAGTACTCTGAGTCCAGGTATCGGAATCGGTATCGGGAAGGGAAAAAGGGTATCGGAACATCTCTAGACGTAAACCTGAACTTGACAGCATTGATCATGCTTATGAAAAAAAAAAATTCCTTGCGCTCAGGTAACTTAGTTTGGCGTGACTGGCCTGGAACGCTACAAGGTCGTGAGTCGTGGTTTGTAGTCGTGATTTACGTGCTCAAAAACCTGCCTGGAACGCAGCATTATAAGAGACTAAACCATGGACAAAAAATGTAAGAAGACGCAGCAGGTCCATCCCGGGAATGTGCCATCCGTGGCCCCTCCTCGCCAGACTATTTACATTTTCTGAAATTTTCTTATATGTTAAATAAAGCAACATGGTAAAAAGATGAAAATGACTTGATTTTACTTTCAATTCCTTTTACATTCTCCAGTATTAACATTAACATTTTTCATAACTCCATGTAGGACGTTTCTGTACATAAATGTAAGCACTGTGGCAGTAGTTATGCAATATTTAGAAAATGTACTCTTGTACTCTTGATACTCAAGTACTTTTAAAAACAAGTACTTCAGTACTTTTACTTGAGAAGACATCTGACTGTAGTACTTTTACATGTACTTGAGTAAAATTTAGCAAGGGGTATCTGTACTTTTACTCAAGTAATGAAGCTGTGTACTCTGTCCGCCTCTGGTTACAATACAATCAAGTCACAGAAACCCTAAAACATTTTCACTTCAATCATGCTATACCATCAGTTTAAAAAAACTGTCAACTCTCTAGTCACCTCTACATGCATTGTCTCCTTCTTGTCTCCTTTCCTCCAATTCCTTAGTCCCTGAAGCTTGTAGACAGTGGTTAATTTGTATACTTTGCTTTTTTCGTGGACCTGTAATTGCTCCTATCCGGTACTGACAAAGATATAAATGCTTCCTGGGCTTTCCCAATAAACACACTCTGTAATAACAAAGTGGACGCCAAGTTATCCCAGTGCTAAATATTTTGCAAGATTTTCAAATGATGAGGGTAAAAAAAACAACATCTGGATCCCTTTCATTACATTTTGTCAGCATTTTTAAATATTCTCGAATCTTGCTAAATCAGACAGTTGACTTACACCAACATTTACTAGATCTAAAAAATACCTCCTCTGGATTCTACCTTCCAGCAGCACATTTAAGCTCTCTTTTTCATGAGCCAACTTTACCAACTCGCTGTCCTTAATTTTAGATTCTCAAATTACAATTGCCTTCACTCTCCCTCTCACTAACCTGCAAGGTCCCTGGTTTGAGTTCAGGTTGAGCTAAGAGGCCTTTCTGAGGGAATCTGCATGTTCTCCCTTGATGGCATAGGTTTCCTCTGGATTCTCTGGTTTTAACCCAACATGTAGGTCTATGTATATGCAAAAAGCAAAAGGTGCTGCAGAGCCCCTGCAACTTTTGGAAAAAAAAATGCCCCAAAAATCTTATCAAAAACAGTAATAATCCTTAGAAGAACATTCAGTTTCACTACAACTGCTTAGACCCTAATAATTGGTTTGCTCAAATGAGTTTTGAGTACCTTAAATCTGCAGCCCAAACTGTATTGTAAAATTTCAGACACTGATGCATTTTATTTTGTCCAACTAGACGTGGTCAGCATTCGTCCCTACAGCAAGAGCATGGATAGTAAGAGATGGCTACAGAGCGATAGTGTTGGAGGGCACACAGACACTGTTGTGCGATTCTAATAAAGACATGGTTTAGTGACATTGAAGCACAGAGTCAAGACAGAAAGATGGCGAAAGTGCAGGATTATTTTCCCTTTGGGTTGTAAAGTCCAGACAGCATATCCTAAACTCAGCATAACACCCTCAAGGGCATTCAAAAATCTCCCCCATCAAGTCTGAAGCAACGCCCTATTACATTAAACATGCAAGATAATCTAAACAGAAGACCAAAAATAAATTGTGGGTGGATAGCCAGTATTAAAAGAAAAAAAGCTCGTAATCTGTAGTACATGTTCATGGATCTGAAAATGTGTTATCCAAATACACAGTCCTACTCCCACAGACTTATGAGATGCAACTTTATCTCTGTCGGCTCGAATCGTGTTTCCATTGAAGGAAATATCCTGAATGTCCTCCTTTAAACCAAGTCTATATAACATAACAAGTGACTTTGCCTAAAGTCACTGTCATTTTTAACTTTTGCTGCCAATTCTCTATTTTATTCCTCAAGCAGCATAAGTTAGACAAGATTCCCGGTAAGGGAGGTTATAAAGCTCTAAATGGTTTAGCTCCTCAGTACTTGAGCGAGCTCTTATCACTTTATAGTCCACTGTGGTCTCAAAACTCTGGTCAGTTGATAATACCTAGAATAATCAAAATCGACTGTGGGTGGTAGATCACTTTCGTGTTTAACACCCAACCTCTGGAATAGTCATCCGGTCCTAGTGTTGTTTGTTTATATCTAGATCAAAGACCCATCTTTTTAACATAGCCTTCACATAACAAACCATCACATTTCTATAATTTAAATCCCTTAAACGATTGTTAGGCTGCATAAATTAGGCCGACCGGAACCGGGAACACTTCCCATAACATCGATGTACTTGTTACATCGTAGAGGAATGACATCTATCCTAATATTAGCTGTCCGTCTCATCCTTATCCCAAGGTTACCGTAGTCAGCCGGATCCGGCCCGTATCCAGACAGCGGGTAGACCTGCACCCTGAGACGACCACAACGTAGCCTTGAATGTCAGAGGAGACCATGACAACTAGACGAGCCCTAGAGACAGATTCCCTGAAGGAAGGCATGCACGAAGCTAATTGAGATTTGTGTGTTCTACATGTGCTTCAAACACTGGTCACTCCGGGACGCTTTCCCATAACTCCAACACCATGACGCAGCGTCAAGTTCCCTCGAAAGGAACTTCTAAAGAGCATGCAAGTACCGATTTTGAGTTCTCTTTTGCGTCTTTTTGCACTTGAATTGGCAAAGCGTAAAAACAAGTGCAAATGATGAAGCAGCACTGACCGGATTGGGCAAGTGAAAGTTCTGTCAACCGTCCCGAGCATCGTTTACGCTGGCACCAGGTCCTGAAGGACCTTTGAAATAACTGAATTTGGCCTAATGAAAGTGTAATGCAGTCAAGACCTGCCTGGGACTACTTTAGCTGTGCATTTACAGAAAAATAATTGGCACATTAGAACATTCGTCAACCAATCAGAATCAAGCATTGAACAGCCCTGTGGTATAAAACCAAATAATCCACAGATAAGATGAAGTCAAAAGGAGTACAAGTATCTTGGATGAAGCATTTGCATTTAGTATGTACAGTATACTCAAACTGTAGATTTGAACTGAAGATTTACAGAGGAATAAATACAAATTTCCACATCAAATTTTCTGACAATAAAACATACTGCCATTTAACATTCCATTTAACTGTAATCATTAGTCTTTTTATTTAAAGGTGCAGTGTGTAGCTTTTGGCGACATCTAGCGGTTCGTTTGCGAGTTTACATTAAGGGCTCAGCCCACTGCTCACCCCTCCCTTTCGAAGAAGCTATGGTGGCTAAAACGGGACAAACATCGTCGTCTGAGACAGCAGAGAATAGCCAGAGTAAAACAAGCTTTTGTACCACAGTCCATTATAAACCACATCATGGATAAAGTTTACAAAGCCATAGTCAGCTAAGGATCAAGGGTCTTAATACATAATATAATAATAGTAATCAGCTGATTGTCTCACGAACGTAACCTGCACATTTCTCCCCACATTGCAAACCCATAATACAGCGAGGGAGAAGAACCACATGAAACTATGCAACTAACGTTATATATTTTTTCTAACAGGGTAGTAAAAGTTTAGCTGGCTAATATGAGCTGTTACTGTGGCTGAGCTGGTTAAAGCGTAAGTAAATGATGGTCAATGTCATAAAGAACAAGTCTGATCAATTGCTTCATTTTTCAAGATTACTTCTAATTTCTGGAAGATAACTAACAAAACTCCTTTAACTAGCAAATGTGGATGCCTAGTATCCAAATTACACGTAATAATAAATTTATACTACAGTTAAAGTAATTTGCCAAAAAAGGTAATGACCGTTCTTTTAGCTTTAAAGCTTGATGGACAAAATGGAAAATAGCAACAACTCAATGATTTGATTTGGGCTGTCAGACAGTTTTCTGTCGTACGGTCAATTCGTCTTTAGTTTGAAAAGATAGATCTCAAATGCTGGAAAAGAGCTGAAGGATTTTTCTAAAGAACTGTGGGTACACTGTAAAAAATAGCTGTTAAAAACAGCCACATTTTTACAGTAACATGCTGTTTTCCATTAAAACAGCAATAGTAGAAAAATTGCATTCTGGGTGATATTTGTCCTTTTCGAGAAAGTAGCCTACAGGAAAATACTGTGAATTAACAGCGCTCAAAGTCGACACTCAGAGTCTGTGTTCAAAATCACACCCTGTACCCTCCTTCACTATTCCCTACATTAGTTCACTAATATAGTCCACCTGACAGAGTGAATAATTACATAATTAATTCTGTTAATTTTAAAGTTAATGTAGACACTGATGAACACCTGCTGTTAACAAGCAGAATCACTGAAGGAAAGAGGAACACGAAGAACAGAAAAATGAATGAAATCAACTGAAGAGAAAGGACATTAAATCTGTAAAGATCTCAGAAGAGAAAAAGATTTATAAGATTTAATATCTTTTTTTGTTGATAGTCACCATTGTTGAGATGCATTGGCTGATTCTTGATGTCTGTGTGTGTCTAACAAAACCTGTAGAACATTTTTTTTAGTGAATGATGAGTTGTGAAATCCTTCAAACAGATTGTGTAGCACTACTTGATCTTTTGCAGTAGTTTCACAGTGTAGTACTATTAAATTAAGCTATATTAAAAACACAATTTTGATCAATGAAAACACTGATCTGTGAGCCAAACATTATGTGATGACATAATATTCAAAACATAACCAACAACACCTGACCTCATTGTTGTTGGCTGTGCTTCTACCACAACAATTGTGTCTTATAAACACAGTTACAGCAGCCAAAGAACAACTGTTAAAGTTAAGGGTCAAGAGCCCAACTAAAGCAAACACTGATCTCCATAATGGTAATGTCAAATAAAACAAAACATCTAAACCTCTGTTAATTCTCAATAGGAATTTCTGTAGATGAATGAAAAAAGAGATGAAGTCAGTCTGGTTAGTAATAAGTGAAGCTGGTAATGCTGTTTGTGGAGTTGTTTAATCCTCGTCTGCTGAGATCTTCAGAGATTTAATGTCTTCTGTGGCTGAAGTCAGGTGTAGTTCTCGTGTTTCTCTTTTTTATCTTCTTGTTGTTCCTCTGTCCTTCAGTGATTCTGCTTGTTAACATCAGGTGTTCATCACTAATGCTCAATCATCAGTTAATTGATCACTGAATTATATCATTCAACACTGCTTCAGTGTTACTCCTACACTCTGTAGTGTGGACACACAAGTGTTCATTTAAAACTGAAGATTTTGCAGTGGGGTTTAAAGGGTTAAATGTGTCAAATAAAAAAAAACAGAGTGAAGTGTAATTTAACGGTAATCAACTGTAAATTTAATTCACGGCATACAATGGTAGAAAAACAGCATTTTACTGGCAACCAAGCTGACAGTAGATTACTGTAAAATCAAGGAAAACAGTAATATTCTGTAAAACCTAACAGTCAGATTTACTATACAAAAGAAGTTCATTTCACTGAAATATTGGTAAAAGTTCATAGAAAAAAGTTATGCAAAGTCAATAACTGATAAGGAGAGTAAATATTAAACTGAAGTGTTTTATGTTTTTTTGCACATAATGATATAGGAGAGATTTGTTAGATTCATTCATGCGTTTTGTGTGTCACCATTGTGCTGGAGAGTAGAGCCTGTGCTTCAGTCAGAGATGAGCAGAGAAATACTGATGTTATGCTGCTGGTTGCTTTATTTAAAAGCAGTGACTGTGTAGTTGCTGATGCAGTGAAGATCTCCTTGCTAAGTACTTTAGCACATACATGTGTGCTATTGTTCGTTAAATATGAACTGCAAAAATGTCAGTTAAAGTCATGTTTTTAATTAATTCACTATTACACATTAGGGTGTTAGCAATTTTATATTAAGAGATATTAATTTTCGTTGGACTCAGATTAAGTTCACAGTACTATCAGTATAAATAATCGTTTTTAAACTTGAACTGTTTGAAGCAATCGGTTTCCCAAATCATATGAGTTACCTTCCATGGTATTTTTACAGTAACATGCTGTAAAAAAGGAGAGCTGTATAATAACGGTAGAGGGCTGTAAATTAACAGTACTTTGCTGGCAACACAGCTGCCAGTAGATTACTGTTATTTTACAGCAACATTTTTTACAGTGAAGTTTAACTGCTCAGGATAAACAAGGGACTTGTGAACAAGTATATCTCAGAAAGTATTAACAGGATTAAAAAACTGAGATAACCGAGGCTCTGAATTTTGGTTTCGATTACTTTTCGAATAATCGTCCAGCCCTATCTCAAATATAAAAATAGTCATGAATCTTGTGTTGAATCTTGTACATTTTTGGTCAGGGTGTTTTTTTTTTAATTCAGCAATTATTTTGAAATAATGAAATTGCTTATTTAAGGCAGTAATTTAGTCCCATTTTGTAGATTCTGCCAAATGTATGTAAACGTATGAGCCTGTATGAGCTTCTATTTGTATGTATAAATGGAGCTGCTGCTTTCTTCAACATGAAAGCAGAATTATCTGCAAGAATCACTGACACAAATAATGTAATTTACCAAGAACCTAAACAGTTGCAGTTAACTAGCAGTGAGCAATTAGAGAAATCCCCCACCCCCGGGCTGACCCAGGGTGACCTCGCTCTCATTAAGCGCCATAGGCAGGGAAGAGTGGGGGAAGTGCAAGAGGTTTCTGTAAGACTTCGGAGTGCAGTTCAAACTATGAAACTCTGTTTCTTCTTTTGAAAAGTGAAAGAAATGAATAAAGTTAATGTATAGTATTATGAAACAGAGGTTTGACAGGATTGGGAGGTATAGATGGAAAAATAACCAAGTCTTGAGTAAAAAAAGAAACAAAATGTAGACAAAAGATTTAGACTTCCTGCAAATGTTATGGTTGAGAGAGAACATTTTCATTCCCATAGCTATGTGCTCTATTGGCCTTCATTCCCAAAACAAAGCCTTAAATACAACCTCACAGAGTGCCCTCTGACTTATCACATGGCCCTAAAACTGCAAACAGTCTGCAGTGGGGGACCGCAGATGCGAAGCAGTAGGGCTATACTAAATACATCTTCTTAATATGTATTTAACTGGCTCAGAAATGGCTTATTTTTGCTGTTTGTCCTGTTGTCGTTTTTCAGACGGACCATATTTTAAACCAAAGAGTCACTATTGCCAAATAGATGTTTAATGTATGAACAGTAAAAATAACCAGTGAAATGCTGTTTCATTATAATAATAAAAAAGGTTTTGATCCGATTAATTAAATCTGACAGTTAAAACTGAGCTATCGATTAACAAGTTTATTTGGGACTAAACTCTCACTTTCAACTGAATTTATTTCCAGTTAATGTCTTCATATGTAAATATTTGTTTAAATATAAAAATATTTAACAACTGTGACATAAATGACAAACTTTAAATGAACGGCCAAACAACTACAGAAATCAAACGTGTTTGCTAATGACAATGCTAACATCAAAGTTAGTATCTAGCGTACTAGTAAGCCCGTTACAGAGAGCGATCATAATAAAAAGCTTTACAGACAACAGCAAACATCCTGAGGTCACAATTACTTGAAATTTAAATATTAAACACAGTTTATTCCAAAGATACTTACAAGTGCAACAGCAAGAATGCCAGGTCAGCATCCGTTTTGCAGGCTTCTGTTTCTCTCAGTTCTCGCCATTCTGAAAAAGCCGGTCCGAAATTTACTCGAGTCTGACTTCTCGCTCGGTCAGTCTCCCGGTTCCTCTTTCGTTGGTCCTCCGACAAAGATTTCCTAGCTTTCTGCTTCTTTTTTACAGGCTCAGCCATGACTCAATCTATCGTAGCCCTTTGCTTACAGCTAGCCGGTGCTTGAATGGGGGCGTGTACGTGTGCAGTGCCGTCAAGCAATTCGTTACATTGCGAGACCTGATATCACGCGATACGTCCTGATGGCGAGGCCGGCGACCCGCCGGCCCAAAGTTGCAAGTGAGATTTTTCCGCTCTTGGGCACCAGGGGGGTGCGAAACCACCACCATTCAACCAGAAATAAGTAATATAACCATTCCACTGACTCCGAAGCTGTTCAGTTAAGGTCAAAAAGTTACTTAGAGCACCTTTAAAAGTAATGAGACTCAATGATCTTACCAGTGCTGATGCAGCTCTTTCGCCTATTGAGGTCTTTGATCTTGAAATTAGCTGAAGATGAATAAAATACAACTCATATCTGCTTTCGTTTCTGTGAACTCTGTTCAATTTGCAAGATAGATATCCGATAAGTAAAAACGAATGAAGTGACCAGGTGTAAACAGGCTCAAAAGTAACAAGGTTTGGCCACAAGCTGCCTAAAGTACTACAGTGGACCCTCTGCTCTGCATATTTTGTATATCTTCTTTAATATACCTGATTCAGACCATCAGCTCATTAGGAGAGAGCAAAATGTGTCACATAAAAGAGACACACAAAATGTGCAAAGAGTTGAGAAACACTGGTTTAAACCAGTGTTTCTCAACCCTGTTTCTGAAGGATCCCCAACACTGCACGTTTTCTTTGTCGCCCTAATCAAACACACCTGATTTAACGCATATGCTCATTACAAGAAACTCCAGGACCTGTAATGGGTGTGTAAGAAAGATGAGACTTTCAAAATGTGCATTCTGTGGATCCTCCAGGAGAAACACTAGTTTAAACTACAATTTAAGCACACTGTTAACCCTTGCTGTAAAAAAAAGCCTGGTAAGGTCTAACAGTGCAGTTATATACAGGTCCTTCTCAAAAAATTAGCATATTGTGATAAAGTTCATTATTTTCCATAATGTAATGATAAAAATTAAACTTTCATATATTTTAGATTCATTGCACACCAACTGATATATTTCAGGTGTTTTATTGTTTTAATACTGATGATTTTGGCATACAGCTCATGAAAACCCAAAATTCCTGTAAAAAAAAATAGCATATCATGAAAAGGTTCTCTAAACGAGCTATTAACCTAATCATCTGAATCAACTAATTAACTCTAAACACCTGCAAAAGATTCCTGAGGCTTTTAAAAACTCCCAGCCTGTTTCATTACTCAAAACCGCAATCATGGGTAAGACTCCCGACCTGACTGCTGTCCAGAAGGCCATCATTGACACCCTCAAGCAAGAGTGTAAGACACAGAAAGAAATTTCTGAACAAATAGGCTGTTCCCAGAGTGCTGTATCAAGGCACCTCAGTGGGAAGTCTGTGGGAAGGAAAAAGTGTGGCAAAAAGTGCTGCACAAAGAGAAGAGGTGACCGGACCCTGAGGAAGATTGTGGAGAAGGACCGATTCCAGACCTTGGGGGACCTGCGGAAGCAGTGGACTGAGTCTGGAGTAGAAACATCCAGAGCCACCGTGCACAGGCGTGTGCAGGAAATGGGCTACAGGTGCCGCATTCCCCAGGTCAAGCCAACAGAAACAGCGGCAGAAGCGCTTGACCTGGGCTACAGAGAAGCAGCACTGGACTGTTGCTCAGTGGTTGCATGTCATTCGGAAATCAAGGTGCCAGAGTCTGGAGGAAGACTGGGGAGAAGGAAATGCCAAAATGCCTGAAGTCCAGTGTCAAGTACCCACAGTCAGTGATGGTCTGGGGTGCCATGTCAGATGCTGGTGTTGGTCCACTGTGTTTTATCAAGGGCAGGGTCAATGCAGCTAGCTATCAGGAGATTTTGGAGCACTTTATGCTTCCACCTGCTGAAAAGCTTTATGGAGATGACGATTTCATTTTTCAGCACGACCTGGCACCTGCTCACAGTGCCAAAACCACTGGTAAATGGTTTACTGACCATGGTATTACTGTGCTCAATTGGCCTGCCAACTCTCCTGACCTGAACCCCATAGAGAATCTGTGGGATATTGTGAAGAGAAAGTTGAGAGACGCAAGACCCAACACTCTGGATGAGCTTAAGGCCGCTATCGAAGCATCCTGGGCCTCCATAACACCTCAGCAGTGCCACAGGCTGATTGCCTCCATGCCACGCCACATTGAAGCAGTCATTTTTGCAAAAGGATTCCCGACCAAGTATTGAGTGCATAACTGAACATAATTATTTCATAATTATAACTGAACATATATATATATATTTTTGTATTAAAACACTTCTTTTATTGGTCGGATGAAATATGCAAATTTTTTGAGACAGATGCCAAAATCATCAGTATTAAAACAATAAAAGACCTGAAATATTTCAGTTGGTGTGCAATGAATCTAATATATATGAAAGTTTAATTTTTATCATTACATTATGGAAAATAATGAACTATCACAATATGCTAATTTTTTTAGAAGGACCTGTATATATATATATATTATAGGAGAAAACTCAGAGCAAAACGAGGTTGGCAAAAGGAGGTTGCAAAAAGTATTTAATAAAAGGGTGGCAATAATTATAGCCGTGTTTTGGAGAAAAAACATTTATTTCAAAATGTGATTTTCCCCCCACTTTGAATTATTTTACTTCAATAAAAGGTTAGAGTTTTGATACATTTTTGAATGAATTATCAAAAGGATAAACAATGCAGATTTATTTTTACAGCCATCTTTGATCATATTTATCAGGGGTGCCAATAATTCTGACCACAACTGTATAGTTATAGTGATGGTTTAGTTTCAAATGTTACAATTACCAGTTGAAACTTTTCATGTGTGTAGCTTGAAAATAAAAATAACTTCTCTTCTGTTGCATTGAGTTTAGTTACCAACATGTCTGCCCCACAAATACTCAAACACAGCAGTGTATTAAAGCTATCTCCTGAGAAATCTACATCTACTTGCGGTGAAAGTCAGTCATGATAGCAGAAAAGAGACTTTGTAAAAGATAAGATGCAAATAGATGCAAATTCAGCCAGCTCACATACCTGTATTTACTTCCTGTTTTCAGTCGAAGTCCACAGTAGTCGATTGTCGAGTTCGCGCGCGCGATCATTGGTAACTAAGCAACAGTGGAGACTGAGACTGTCAGCTGTCAGCCGATGACGGCGCTGTGTGGTGTTCTGATATTATGATATCCTATGATATTATGATATGATGTTGCTTAGTTACCAATGATCGCGCGCGCGAACTCGACAATCGACTACTGTGGACTTCGACCGAAAACAGGAAGTAAATACAGGTATGTGAGCTGGCTGAATTAACATCATTTTTATTAATATCTTTCACATCTACTGCAGTCAGATTGACCGTGGTGACTCTTAATAACACCACTCACATGGCTGTGCACTTGTAATTACAAATCAAGGATGTTAAGAGGCTAAAAGCAGGTTTAGAACTTGCCCCATTGAAGTCAACAGGATGCGAATTTTAAAAAGAGGATAACATGGTGTAGGCAACACCGATTTTTGTTGTTTTTGTCTGTACTGACAGCACTCCAAATGTACAAAAAAAATGAGCTCAATGTTAAAATTGACTGGAGTTCTCCTTTAAGCACAAACAACTGAAATGCTCAAACTTCCAAACCAACAAAAAGTGATGTAACCTATGCAGTGAGAATGCCCCAAAAATCCTCCCTGAGTTTTTTTCTTTTATATTTATATCAGGGATCAGCAACTTAGTGCCAATCACTGGCAATGTGACATAATCCTTTAAACAGTAATACATTTATATTTATTTTGGTTTTGTAGCTATTGCTGGAATGACATTCATAAAATGAAATTAATGATTCAGAAAGTTCTGTTGTAACCTTAAGTTAACTCACTGCCTTAACAATGGACAGAGCAACACAGAGTGCCAGTCAGTGTCACTTGTATTCAAATTTCTCATAGATATCACACAAACTCATGCAAACATGCACAACATTTGCAAAAAAAAAAATGTAATAAAAAATACTATAATGTAGGGTTGAACATTTATAAAATACATTTGACAAAAAAAAACATACTATTCGTAATGATTAATGTCACAAAAGTGCTGATTGTGAGAAGTTTACCTTTAGTACAGTGGGGACACCTGTAATTTGCGGATTGGTTTTAGATACAAGGTCAAGGAAAGAATAAAAGACCATTAACAATGATCATTTTTTGTTTTTTCTCAGGCTCTCTGAGTCTCCCGACCACCAACACCAGACGCCCAGATCAACCTGACAACCATCCATTTCCCCCTTCCATTTCCAACTTTCTTCAATAATTTTCCAACATTCATAGTTGTGGCGTGGTCCTTGATCGTGAAAGAAAACAAAATGTCTAAACTAGTTGATCAAATGTTACCATTTAAGGGCTATCTATGGTAATAAAATCACATTCTAACCAATGCTCACTAATGTATTTTGCTTTTCTAACTGCGTATTTGTGCCATTAGTTAAACGTGGCAGAGAAATAAAAAATAAAATTACCATCATGATGATAACCTTCTCCAGTCATTCTGCAATCCTACTGCATGACAGCGTGAAACCGGCACCTTTTCATTCAAAACTTAGTTGCATTAAAACAGACTCCTTACATTTAAGGTATAGTGAAATACAGAGCAAAACATAAATGTGCACTTGTAAATAAGACAAAAAATAAGTAACAATATAATGTTTAGTTGCAGCAGCACTAAAGTGTTGTAATTGCATTCACATGTTATGTTGTTGAACTGCATTAATGAATGAGGCTAGAACTATACTGCAAATCAATAATACTGTATTGATATCATCTATCCTTGCCACTGTATTCATTAATAACCTAGCCGTTGGCCCTGGAGCCCCAAGGATACACTGCGCACTTCAGATGACATCTCAATCAAACACACCTGATTATTGATTCAACTGATCATTTATTCCAAGACCTGGAGTGGGTGTGTCAGATACGGAGACGTCCAAAATGAGCAGTGCTGAAGAGGGAAAGCCAGGGTTGGAAACCGCTGTACTACAGCCCCGCGCTACATTCCTCTGCGGCGTTTTCACTACGGACGTCACTGAGCTGTATTTGTTGAAGAACATCGTTATAGATCCAAAACAAGACATGCGCCGCTAACAGAGGCCAATAGTGGCCCACAGACACAGTCCTTTCCGAGCACTTCACCTTGTTCATTTACAACTTCCACAATCATTCGCCGCAGAATGAGTCTGGCATATGACCTCACTACGTACGTGAAAACGAAATACAATATTTGGCAAAAGAGAAATTTTCCTCTATTTCCCGTTTGGTATCCAGGCACAGTTTGATTCTCTTTACGCAAATCACTGGAAAATGGTCTACACGTTGTCTTGTCCGTCCACCAAAAAGCAAAACAAGGCAAAAGGAGCCCTGTCCTTGTCCGCATATCTTACCGTTATAGTAGCATTCCGTACGGCATTGGATGCGGTTTGCCGTATCTCAGCGGCGCTTCCCGGCTTCAGTAGGCTTTTCGTAAATCTCCGGGTCGATTCCGCTGCCATTTCTTCATCGGTACATTCGGGGCTACAATCTGCAGTGTGTGCCACGAATCCGTAATGTGTTTAATCAAGTTGAAATCGAAAGACTGCAAATGCACGTCCTTCGTCTCACTGTCGCTTCCACTCGGCGGCTTTTCTACAGCGCGGTGGGCAGGGCTCGGTTACGCAGCAATCACACAGATCGCGCTCGTGGAATTCAGCCTTTTAATGTCATTCCCAAGCATTGCCAGTAAAGAAGGAACAATAATGCAAACCCTGATAGGGTCGAGCGATGGATTATAATAGCCTAATTGAGATTAATGTATTCATGTGGTGCAGACAGACCATCCCGTCTTCCTATTTTGGTTCCACATCATCAGAATGTCAAAATCCGTGCATTCAAGTCAGATCAAGTGCATTTAAACATTCTTTGACCGAGATTATAATTAATATGACACTAAGACGCCCAACATTTTAAAATATATTTTATGGCTGATTCCTCACGTTGACAGTTAATGCAGGTAAATATATTTTACAGTCCGCATAAAAAGTAGCGTTACTGCGATGATCTCGGTCAGCATTTTAACCAAACTGTCTTGAAGTGGTGGTGATGGTGGTAGAAGTGCGCGCGTGAAAGCATTCATGGACTTTAGCGCCATCGCGCGTCATCTCCACAAAACAGAACACACATTATTACAAAAGCATGTAAAAAGCGGTTGGTTGGAGCCTCAGCAATACTGTCATGGCATAATTCCCCGAAATAATCAGTTGCAGTGGATTCTTTTTTTTTTTTTTAGATAAAATCAACAATCGATAACAGGGCCGTGCACAGACATTTGGGGGGGGCAGGTGTTCAAGTGAGAAAAAGGGTACCCTCTTAAAATTGTTTATAAAATGTGAAATTACATATTGCTGATCATCTTTTAATTAATTTCACTATTTAAAGGTGCATTGTGTAATCATGTTTTCAGTGGTGTATAGCGACCTTACATAATGAACCGTTATGTTTTTATTTCCTTCGAATGAGCCATTTCTATCTACTGCCCTTACAAAAAATTACTGCAGTTTATTAGAAGTAATACTGCAGTTTTTGTTACATGTAGAAAAATGCAGTTTTTTGGACACGAATACTGCAGTATTTTTTAAATTAAGTAGTACTACAATACTGCAATATAACTGCAGTATTTTTTAAATGTAGTGGTACTACAATAATACTGCAATATAACAGCGGTATTACTGAAATGAAGAATACTACAATAATACTGCAATATAACTGTGGTAGTACTGCAATCCATAATACAACTAAAGTACAATTACAATAATACTGAAATGCAATACTAATAAAATTGAAATACAACCAGAATATCCAGAATAAGTTTATTTTCACACATCTGCAATATAATGAATTATGGTTATTATTATTTTTTTACTTCAAATAACAGAATGAGAGTTAGACAATGTATGTACATTAATGTGTTTATTTCCAAATCATGCATGTGTCTACCCCACATTATTCAGAGAGGGAGCTTATTCTCAATATTCCACTAGGTTCTTTTAACTGTCTTCATCTCAGATGTGGAAACACTATATTGGATGTAGTCTGGAAAAAACAAACAAACAAAAAGAATCAGAAAGTCTTTTCAGTTACACTCTTCACCACAGGCATATATTATGCTTGAAATTAATCTACAAGTTAATCTCTTAAATTTAACTGTCAGCAAGTGTTTATGGAAAGTATTCATACTATTTCCAGTTCATTTTTTATGGTTTATTGTTCAGCATTAATAATGGCTTTAAACACTCCAGATAAAATAAGTTAAATTACTCACCCTCATGTTGTTCCAAATCCGCAAGACTTTCGTTCATCTTCAGAATACAATTGAAGATCTTTTTGATGAAATCTGAGAGCTGTCTGTCACTCCATTGCAGTCTACCAATTTGCCCAATAACATGCATTTCTGTAAAAAGCAGCAAGATTTTTAAATACTGTGAGTGCATATTTGTTTCACCGCAGCCATTATCTTCTGTTGAATTACATTTTTGATCTTCTGTTTTTAGTTTACCAGTGCATTTTCCTGAAAATAGCAATCTCACAATAAAAAGTATTTCTTAAAAAAAAATCATTTTCTCCACGTTAATGTCAAACTATTTAACATAATTGCTTGTATTTTTTGTGTATATCGACTAGTGTCCGATATTCCATTTTACATAAAATAAAGTACATTAGCCTACACTGTAAAACCCAACAAGTTAAGCTAACTCATTTCATTTGAGGAAACCGATTACCTCAATTCATTTAAGTTTATAAAAAACAATAGTTATGAGTACTCTGAACTTATTTTAATCGAGTTTACTAAAACAGTAATATTTCTTAATACATAATTAAACATTTCACAGCATTTAATACTGTATACAGCTGAAACTTCACTTTATTGAGTAAAAACAGCGAAATGACAAACTTTAAATGAACTCAGAGCACTTGCAGTTACGGCTAGCTCACAATATCACACACAAAGTCAAATCCAATGAGTTATAGTTATGGATCTTATATTGCATTTCTGTCAATAGATCCTCAGAAATATTACACAATGCACCTTAGTTTGGGGGTTTTCAGAATACCAAAATTTCATTAGTTGATTGATACCAATACCAGTACATTTCATCGTTTTTTGTTTCTTCCTATTTTTTAGTAATTACCTTCTAATTTACAGTGGAACCTCAGCTGCCATTTCCCCCAGCATTTAAACCCAACAAACCCATTTAAACCCAACAAACAAACCACATTAACGCCAGCAAGACCTGAAGATTATACCATTCTTGATGCATCATTAAGACCAGCACCTCCTAGAGACATCCAGAAGAATAGTAAATGCAAAACATAATTTGAAACTTAGTTTTTACCTTTATTTGAATGAAACAATCTTGATTCTCCCAGATCACCTCCTGAGCCTACTCACTCAGAGAATCATCAGCATAGAGAGTGAGATGAAGGCGATGAGGAGCTCCACAGCAGCCCTGTATGAACTCCATGCTCATGCCCTGGGTGATGGGACTTGTCAGCGAGTTGAGGAGATGAGCATTGATGTGTGTGGCACTATGGAGGAACTCCTCTCTCTCGAAGAAAAAATGAAAGAGGAGACATTTCGGAATAGAGTGGTATGTTAATAGTGAACTATCCGTGAAATGCCAAAAAAGTGTAAGAATTAAGTTAAATAACAAAAGTTATTACCATTTTGAAAATGTATTCCATCTTGTAGACACACCATTTAAGTCTTGTTGGAGGTCCAAACCCTGGGGAAAACACCCGGCGGGTGATGCGGGCACTGGCCTCCTACAGTGTGTGGAAGGAGTTTAGTCTGAAGGGGAAGAAAGGGAAGAGACCGCTTCAAAACTTGAACATTATGAAGGTCATAAAAAGTAAGTCCTATATGTTAGTGACACAAAAAAACTGTATTACCAGTACTTTTTTAACCATTGGTGCATAGTTAAGGAATTTAATATTACAGAGGCAGTGATGATGTCCAATCCTAGAATCCAGCAAGCAACAGTGGAGGGCATTGTTGCAGACACACTTAAGCATGCTCCAGCAAGGTGTCAGAATGTAAGCTCCTTTGGTGCAGTTTTCTGTACAATAGTTATTATGATTATATTCTAATTACATAATTTTAAAACGGGAGATGACATGTTCAGTTCACTTAGTACTTTTCTTTTACTAAAAGTAGAAATAATGTGAAGCTGACCGTTTAGTCACTGGTTTGATTTAATTAAAGTTACACAAAGAAAGAACATCTGACTGTACATGTGAATGGAACGTTTCACAGTCTATAGTTTAGGTCAGTTAGGCTTGGGGTAGGTTTCAATTTTAATTATTCCAATTCCGCTCAGTCGAACCTAATTAACGCTAAGTTAGGTAAAACAAAAGTTTGGATCTCGTGCTATAAGCTAACATGATTAGCGCATCTCACCTCGTTATAATTTACATATAGTTGACATCTGACAATCCTAACAACAAATAAAATATTAAAATGAAAGATATGATTCATGGTTACTCACATAGAGCGCAGCTGGAGTTTTTTCTTATATCGTTCAACAACTGCCATTAAACATTTGGTTTGATGGCGGGTTGCGAACCAACATCAATAGGTGCATGTCGCCACCTACTGTCATGAAGTGTGAAGAGAACTGGTTCTCACGTAATCCCTACTGTATATCCTATTTTGTAATCCACTAATCCTAATAAACTCACTATTGCATTTATTTGTTTCCCGCATATTAACCATTGCATTTAGTAAATCCAATTACTGGATTTATAGTATATTTATAGTTATCTTACATGATTAATATAATGAAACCATCATATTTTAAATAAATTATATTGACCTAACATTCATTAAATCTAACATTTAATTTCAACAAATGTAAAAGTCAAATGAAAAAAATTATGTGGAATTAATTGTATAAAACTGAAATACTTTTCATTTTGCAGCAGCAAGACCAGAGAAAAGGTGTGCAGCAGCATGATGATGATGAAACACTCCTACTTTTTGAAGACAAATAAGACTTTTTGATTTTTTTGTTGAAATTTTCATATTTTTTTCCTTAAAGTAAGATCAAATTAATTAAAATGAATGTATATGCCAAATTTTCACTTCTCAATAACTTGTTAACTTTAATATATATATATATATATATATATATATATATATATATATATATATAGATATGATAAAAATTATATGTTAATTATTTATATCTTACTGTGGAAAATGTCATTAACTAACTGCTGATTATTAAATGATATAAATGTTTTCTAGTTGATTGATTCTTGAGGCACACATGTGTGACACATTGATGCATGCAGTGCATACACACAATAGTACAGGCAACACTGAATAAATGCTGATTAAATGTATGCAGTGTTTTGTTGTTGTTGTTGTTGTTGTTGTTGTTTTTACGTGGTATTTTGGTCGTTCGACTAAAACGGTAATTTGATGTTACGTCCTCACATACCAGTTAGGTCATTGAGACGTACTCATCACGTTCTTGCACGTACCACAATAACGTTGCCACGACGAATACAGGAATCACAAAGTTACGTTGCTGGAACATTATTTGGCACTTCACTACTACTAATATGGTCCTTTGATGTTACTCCTCGCAACATGCCAGTTTGGTCATTAAGACGTACTCATCACGTTCTTGCGACGTACACTATAACGTCGCCACGACGATTATGGGAATCACAAAGTTACATTGCAGGAACTTTATGTGGTAAGTGGCTATGACGTCTTCACAACGTAACTGTGTTAGCTGGGAGGCAAATGCGTTTAGCGATACTAGCACTGCTAGTTCCAGATGTTCCTGGCTGTTCGTCGCCATCATCTGACAAGGTAAATATCGACGAAATATAAATACTTTATTCTGTGTGAAATGATTTCCAGGCGGTAGCGTAGAGTGGAGCTCAACTCTAGTCTAGATTGATGGGCGTAGAGGTGGAAGTGGCCTGCGGAGCTGAGCATTGCAATGCACTATGGCGATTGTTTTCTACAATCCACAAGCACTAAAAAGTCATTTTCTGCCTTTTATCGGCCAAGGAGGACCCAAATAAGAAATGTATGCTACTATTCTACTACACATATCACCCACTTTCAATACATATTCATGTCTCCAACGTTGGAATTACCCTTTAATCATGTAATCAGGAAACATAGCATATTTATAATCCTTATTGCCTTATAATCCTTATAATAATACATTATTCAATACTCCCCAGAGACCTTTCATATTAATTTTATTTCTCTCAATCAAATTTCTGTAGTATAGTTTCTTACAGGTTTTTATAATCGGCTACTTATTAATTTATTTTTGTACTCTTTATATTTTACTTTTGATTCTTTCGTTCTTTTCCCTAAAAAAAAAAAATATTAAGTTGTTGTTTTTTTGCACGCATTTAACAATCCCTTTGTCATCCATGGACTAGTTTTATTCATCTGCGTATACAGAGCAGTGTTGATCATATAAGGTATTAAATGTATTAACAAAACTAGAATATGCTTTCTTTACATCAATATCTCCAAGAACATCATCCCAATTTTGTTTGGACAGGCTTTGGTTAAGAGTATTTATTGACTGTTCAGATCTTAGTCTGATTTTCTTTGTTATTGTTTTTCTTATCTTTTTCGTATTTATTCTTTTTTCATAGGATATAAAAATTGTTAAGTGATCGCTGATATCATTAACCAGCAATCCACTTGATATATTAGAATTCGGAATATTTGTGAATATATTATCGATTAAGGTAGCGCCATGTGCAGTAGTCCTTTTGGGACGCGTAATTGTTGGATATAAAGAAAGACTCTACATTGTGTTTATGAATTTTCCAGTGGGTTTATGTAATTTTGCTTTTAATAAATCTGTTGAAATCCCCACATGTAATTAGATCTTTTTGATTCCTATTTGTAAACAACCTTTCCATGTAATCAATAAACACTTCCATGTCTGCACCCATAGCTTTGTAAATATAAGATATAAGCATTTTTTTAAATTTTATCAGTAAATATCTCAACCGTGACATATTCAAACACATGATCTATTTCCATAATCTTACAATCAACCTTCTGAGCTTTCAATTCTTTTTGCACATAAAGTGCAACCCCCCCCACCAGATTTATGGTGTCTGTTTTGATTGTACATTTGATAGTCATCAAGTTTAAAATTCCCATATTTGCTTTCATTTATCCATGTCTCTGATAGTGCAAATACATTGAATTTGACATCTAGCTTGTTCAAATACTCTTTAACATACTCAAAGTTTGCGTATAAGCTGCGGCAGTTTAGGTGCATTATTGACATACGATCTGCCTTATTTAATGTTTTAATTTGTTCATCGCGATAATATTTACAGTTATGAGAGATAGAGTTATAAAAATGTATATCAGGATCCACATTATTTAGTATATTCATTGGTTTGTGCTCAACATTTGAAAATATTTCTAACTGACTCCTGAATATCAGCTGTATCCTCATTGTCCGATGAGGACGAGTCGTTAGTTAGAATGTCTGTCATCATGGTGAATGAAAGTTAGGTTATTTGTTACCTTATCTGTACTGATCCAATTCACAGCATTCCCTAATCAGCAGAACTTTAGCTTTTTCAGGAGATCCATTTAATTTGATGAACACTCTGCAATTGGATGTCCATGTTGCCTGGATTTTGTTTTCTTTGCGAAATTGTCGTGCTTGTCTGGCGATGTCAGTTTTTTTTTTTTTTTGACAAATGTTCGTTGATGCACAAATTTGTCCCTTTCCGGTTTCTCCCTTGCTTGAGTAGTGCGATTTTTTTGTTTGTTTCCTAGTTGCGAATCTCAGTATTATACTTGGTTTGAGTTGTCTATCTTTACGAGGCAGTGGGTGGCAGGCCTCAATGTCCTTACTGTCGAAGACAATCCCTTTGCTGTTCATGAACCGTACCACTTGTTGCTCCACAGACTCCAAGTCTTGGTCAGTTGGCTCCCCTCCGCCTGACGCCATTGCTCTAGCATAGGAACGCGGCTTGACATCCAGGCCCGATATGATAAGGTCATTCATTCGGGTGTATTGCTCCAAATCCGCCAATCGGTTTTCCAGGGTAATTTTTTTTTTCCTCGTTTTGCTTTTTTAATTCTTTCACTTCAAGCATCAATTCCATTATGGTCGTTTGTTGCGTCGAGATTTTCTGCATCTCAGCTGTCAAGGTGTTCAGAGATTTTTTATGTTTTCCAATTCCTCCTCCATTATTGCACTATTGGTTTTCCTCAGCATATCTCCGCATCGGGGGTAATGTACCCGGGACGACAGCGTTGTTGTTGTTATAACAGGTGCAGAAGTAGCGCGAAGATCAGAAGAACAGATAGCAGCAGAGTAGTATAAGTTGTGCGAGTTAGTTTAGTGCCAGCGATGAGTTGGAAAGTTGTCAGTGTCCGTGTTATATCCACATTAAAAATCCACAGGGAAATGAAAATGTAAATAATAATGTCCAAGCCAAAGAGAGGCACGGTAGACACTGAACAAACAAACAAACAAATTAAAAAAGCGGCATCGAGGCGAGCACAGCGTACAACATACTCACACCGGATGTAACAACTTACTCCTGACTGTTACTCCTGACTCCTGCATACTTATCTGACTGTTATCAGTTTGTAGCAGTAAATGAAGAGATGTCTTATTGATCACAAGTTCAGAATGGAGTACCACAAGGCTCATTACTAGTTGAGCCGTTCACTCTGTACATGCTAGATGCTACCCTTAGGAGATATCATTATGAAGCATGGCATTCATTTTCTCTGTTATGATGACGATACTGAGCTCTATATTTCTTCATGCCCAGACAAAACTTACCAACTCACAAAATTAACGGAATGCATAGCTGATATAAAAAAACTGGATGACTAGCAATTTTCTACTACTTAATTCTGAAAAAACAGAGATTCAAATTATTGGACAAAAAACTTCCTCACGTAATAACCTAGAATACTGTCTAACATTTGATGACTAGCTTACCGATCATTCGTCTCTGTTTTTGCGCACGCGCAGTAGCGCCTTCGCGCATGCCCAGTCGCAGAAACGCGGTGCAAACTGGCCACCCTCAAAACGCAGGTTCGAATCCCGACCGAAGCACAAACATTAAACATTGTATTGTACGCTATTATATTCATATTATGCCTATTTCACGTGTATACTTATTTGCATCACCGTTAAACATCATATTGTATTTATATTATTTGACCTTTTTCTGCATAGATATTCAAATTTGTTACGTTAAATAATATCTTGTATTTATATCGTTTCACCTTTTTTTCTGCATAGATATTAAAATTTGTCACGTTAAATAATATCTTGTATTTATATCGTTTCACCTTTTTTTCTGCATAGATATTAAAATTTGTTATTAAACATTATATTACATTTATATTATGTCAATAATTTTGTCAATGTATAAATAAGTTAATGCTGTGTATTATTAGTTTCACTTTTTTTTAGTAAAAAAAAAAATCAATTAAATATCAGTTCTACCAGAAAGACTCGGGGGATAAAATTAAGTAACAAGCATTAATTTATTGGCAGCCCAGTAAGCAATTATTTGTAAAGTTCTTTGGCGTAGGCCCCGTCCATAGATCGTAATCCGAGGGTAGCGGATCAGCATCTCCTGCCTGAAGACGAAGGCAGGGGCACAGCCGACCCCCCAGGGAAGTATAGACGGGACCATCCTGGTGGTGGTGGGGAGGGTGGAGGTTGTTGTCGCGTCAGCATCTGCGAACTCAAACATGTGTAAGTACCGATCTTTTATACAATAAGAATAAGGGCGTGATTGGATAACTTGAAGGTAACGAGTGACGCAGTAATTGAGTCTTCCTGGCAGAACTTATGCTAAAGCTTTCATTTGTTGATGATGATGATGATGATCATGATGATGTATAGATGCAGAAAACACCAAACACAGCAGCAGTAGACTACAGTTTGAAATAGATTTATTTCAAAGTACAATTCAATAAAACATGATGATGATGATGATGATTTTGATGATGATGATGATAGTAATAATGATAAAAATAGACCATCAGAGCAGACACATGGCATAAATGTTCTGGGGCGAGATGCAGAACAGTGGTATTGATGCAGAACAGTGGCACAAGGCTTCATTCCTCTTATTTTAAACCACATCAATCACAGTAGACAGACGCATAGTATAAGGGCTCATTACAGACATGCATGGATACATAACGCAGCAGCAAACAGTGTGAAGTACCAACGCGGCGGCAACAGAGCCAGTGGCAACTGGACGTAACTCCAAAGACAGTGACCACATTACTGAACATACCCACATGTCCAAAAGGCCTATATAACTTGTCAGTGCATAAAATCAGAACAGCACAAATGCATGACAATGTGTTATACAGGTGTGAATGTGTTATACAGGTGTGAATGGGACAGACAATGTTTTCTTTTCTTTTTCTCAAGCCATATGATAGGCAGCAGACACACAGTATAGGCCTGTATAACTTGTCAGTGCAAAGAATCAGAATAGTACAAAGGCATGGCAATGTTATACAGGTGTGAATGGGATACACAATGTTTATTTTTTTTTGCTGTAGAAAAGTTGTGGCAGGTGTGGACCGGTGTTTGTAGGAAGCCTCCACACCACGGCAAGGTCCCGGTCCTTGTGGAGGGTAAAGTCAATATCTTTAAAAAACAAACAAACACTGAAACAACTATATACACCTGCCCCAGGGAGAATGCAAAATCAGTCCGGGGCTCGACCCTGGTCCTTCATCTCCCTCAGCCAGTCCTCCACAGTCTTACCCGCCGCGGCGGCAGAGCAAAAATGTACATTGCCATAGCGGGTGTGTCCGGTCTCCCTCCGCTTTGGCTGGCCGCATCTCCTGCACTTTTGTTCTTGTGGCACGCCGGGCCGGGCAGCGACGACTGCTCCTGCCGCTTCCCTCTGCTCAGCCCTCTTCCTCCTCAGCCATTCAGTTTTGTACGCAGAGCGAGGCTGAGGAGGGGGAGCAGGAGGTGCTGCCTGCACTGCTTGTTGTCCTTGCTGTCCTGGCACCAGATGCAGTGCAGGCAGCCGAGGGCCGGCGTGATGTGCGGCAGCCAGCGGCAGAGGGAGGACGTGTGGGGCTGGCGTTGTCCGAGGGAGCGTCGGTATGGGGAGCACCCTCACACTCTGCTGGGGCAGTGAGAGTTCCAGAAAGAGAGGCTGTGTTGCCAGAAAAGGTCCTGTTGCAGCTGCAGCAGCCGGTGGTATAGCCAGGACAACAGCTGAGGGGGCAGGCGGTAAAGGCGCCAGTGGGCCACAGCCGGTGCTGCTACCAGAGGCCCCGCCGCCCTTGGCGCTGCTGTCCTCGCCTGGCCTGTTGCTGCTGCCGGTGAACGATCCGCCGCCGCTGCTGGGCCCGGCACCGTCGCTGATGCCGTCGCCGAACCCGCTGCCGCTGGTGGTCGTCCCTCTGCTGCAACGCCTGAAGCCAGCACAGTCCTCTCCTTCTCCCGCTGTGTCCTGGTGAACCTGAGAACGGATTCCAACGTAATGTTTTAGTTAAATGTGCAATTTTGATACATTCAAGCATGTCATTAGCATAACATCAAAAGCATCAAACATACCACAGCGAGAGGGTCCTGGCGTTCAGCTCAAAGAGCTGTATGGGCGCCCGAGCCATCAGCCTCTGGTGGCCCAGCACAAGGTCCCGGATGTGCTTGTACCGAAGCAGTATGCTGTCCCACCGCGACCTCCGGGCACCGCGTGCACGGCTGCCCGAGGGGATCAAGCGGCAGAGCTGGGTGCATACCGCCTCTACCAGCCGGCTTGCGCTGGGACTGCTGGCAGGTCCAGAGGTCTGTCCGACAAGGCAGCTGCGGACAATGGACAAAAACAATGACAGATATGAGCATGATAATGGGCAACATTACATAAAGCAGCTTGTGTGTACATCTGGGAAAAGCATGATGGAAGTGTAGCCTTACCGTCTCAAGCTTTCCACACCAGGTATACTGGTGTGGTTTGGCTTCGCTGCCATGAAGCGCCCCTGAGCTGGCCTGTCCCTGTAGCGGGGAGGGTAAACTACTCGGGCCCTATCGTACGGTGACAGGGCCTCGTAGAGCCTGATAAGCTCATCTACCCTCCGCTCGGACAAGGCCGGGTCGTGACGCAACCCCACCAAGGCCGTGGCCAACTGGACTACGGCCAGGTACCCCGGCTGGTCATCCGGTCCTTTGTAGTCCTGCAGACACACAAGCAGAGATGGAAAACAATAAGTCAGTTGGATGGAACAGAGCAAGCGCAGTTTTTGGTGATGCGAGATGCACTGCAGTCGTGCTTACCTCAGCAGCCTGCTGAGGCTCTGGCGAGGACCGGCCGGGGGAGTGGGGTGCGGGCTTGGGGGCACCGGTCGGACTGGATGGCTCGGGCGTGGGTGCGTCAGCCGGTCGCCCTGACCGCGGGTCCGTCAGAGGAGCTGGGATCTCGCCAGGCACGTGGAGGGTGAGGTCCTCCACCTCCTGCTGGCCGTCGGCGAGCTCGTCATCATCCTCAACGAGTTGGGGGACATCGCCCCCCGCGTCCGGAATGTCAGGGTCCAAGCTGACGTCCTGCAGCACTCTGCCCGTCTGGGAGTACAGGTACTCGATGCCGATGAGTTCCCCTGAAGCACAACAACACTCAGTCAGGTACAAGTATCATTCAGTGTGGACACGTGTAAGCGCGGTGGCTTGAGTGTTCTTACCAGTGTACTCCCTGGGCTTGGTGTAATCCTTGACCACACTCATGCCAAGCACCCTTTGGCTGAGCTGGTCAAGGGAATGCTGCAGGGGGCCATTGTAGGAGCGGAGCAGCGGCCGTCCCTCCTGTGCCACGGACGCCGCCCTGTCCGCGTTCCACTGCGTCAACCCCTCCAGGAGAAATGATTGGCACTTTCTCCTGAGGAGGAACACAGATCTGTTTAGCAGTTTATTCAGTGCACACAATGTGAATGACAGCAAGTCGATGACAGTGAAAGATTGACATGACAGTGAAACATGTGGTCTACCTGGAATGAAGCGGTTGAGATGCAGGTGGAACGACTCCAGGGACGTGGAGCCTCGTGCACAACAGTACACCGGCAGGCTGATCCCCCCTTGGTCACCCTGCCGGTCTCAGTGTACAGCTCCACGCCCGGCGGGTCCTGGATGACCTGGAGGTGGCGCCGCTGCTCCTTCCAGATCTTCTGGATGCGGTCTTGGTCCAGCAGGGAAATCCCCATGGTATCTCGTCCGCTGGCACCGCCGAAGGTTTCCAGGAGGTCACCGATCAGCCGCTCCGTCTCTGCCACTCCACGCGTGCGGCGACGGCAATGGAGAGCCATATTCTTGCGGCTGACGTGCCTCCACACTCCGGCGTCTGACGAGAAGGTCATCCCCTGCGCCCTCAAGCATCCTCTTCTTCGCCTTGAGCAACCGGGCTGCGTCCTCTGGGTCCCAAAGGAAGATGCACGAAGACAACTGCTGCAGGAAGGGCTTATACAGCTGGTGGCTCTCAGTGGTGACACCTGTTATGGAAAAAATGTATGTTATATCAAGTTATAGAACCATGATGTCTCTTTGATGATGTTTGTTTAATTATTGTTTTTGCCACAACACACCTGACGCGAACCGCCGCATCAGGTGCCAGATGTCCAGCCGGACCACCAGCTTGTCCCACTTCCCAAACATATCAGCTGTCTTGAATCCCCTGTGAGACGAACAACAGTCCCGGTCGACGTAGAGGAGCTGAGGCGGCTCCACCCCAGCGTCCCGATACCGCCGCATTATCCCCGCAGCCATGGACAACAGGCCGGCACCCTCGGCGTCCGTGAGCACGGACATGAGCACCTGTCCGTGCTCTTTGCCGACGTTCGTTGCCCACGCTGCGGTCTGGGCGGCAGCACCGGAGAGCTTCCGGGTCACCTGTTTGAAAGAATAAAGCATCTCAGTAAGGCTGCACGCACATGGCCAGAGTATGATACTCCGTACCACATCTATACACATGTATATTTATACATACATAGCACCACATTTACCTTCTTGGTCGAATCCATCTTCAGGACCGTTCCGAAGACGGAGGTGACCCGGGCCTTCACGTCCTCCAGGCGGGAGAGGATGTCGTGGCAGAACACCAGTAACAGCCACGCGTACTGGGGTACGGGTGGCGGTTTTGGTGGTGGGGTGCACATGCGCACGACACCCCGCGACGTGAAGGGCTCCATGACGCTGAGGTAGTGTATGGACCGCCGCATCCAGGCCTCTGTGTGTGCCTCACAGAGTTTTTTGTACAGCTGCGTGGCGCTGTTCCCCCGAGTACGGTCACGCAGCTGGTTGATTACCCGCCGGTCGCAGGCAAGCCTACAGAGAGGAGCACATCATGTGTTACAGAAGAGCCACACACAGATACACTGTGACAGTTTTCAGACAGCTACTTACTTGTAGGTGAGGATTGCCGGAAAGAGGGCGCGATGCCCCTCTCCCAGCTGACCCACGACCTCCTGCGACCAGGCAGCTACCTTCCTCTTACACCGACGGCACTCCAGGTACTCGGTGGCCATCGATGTCCAGGACCCTCCGGATGGTCCTGTAGAGCCCACACTTGGTGAGGGCCCTATTACAGCATGTCGGCCGGACGCCCCACAGACGCAGGGGCGCCCAGAGGAACAGCCGACACGCGAAGAAGGCAGCTGGTGAGGCGGGTGGCTGAGCGTAACTCGGCCGGGGCTGAGGGGGGTCCCACCACAGCTTGAGGTCTGTGGTGAGTTTGCTCCTCCCCTCGCTGTCTGTCTTAAACAGCTCCTGGCCGATCCACTCCTGCTCTTCCACGGTGAGAGCTGTCCGCCAGCTCTCAGGCAACCGGGACTGTGAGGGGAAAAAAAACAACACAAACAAACACACTGTAAGGAGGCTGAGAGGAGGTGCTACATGCAATTTGACAGTCAGCTTCAGTGAGTTGTGCCGTCCATGAGTACGGGGACGGTGTGTGTGTGTGTGTGTGTGTGTACCTCAGCCGAAGCAGGAGCGGTCGTTGCGGGCTGCTCCACTTTCCTCTCCTTCCTCTTCCTCTTCGCGGGCGCTGGTGCCAGGGTGGCCTCTCCAGATGGCGTCTCCTCCACGGAGACGCGACGGGGCTCCTCCCTGGTCATCGCCGGAGCCCGAGCCGGAACCGCGATCGTAGGTGGAGCAGCCGCAACTCGAGGTGGTGGCGGTGGGGGAGGGATGGAGGATAATGCCGGAGAAGGTGGAGATGGAGGCCTCACCACCAGCGGGAGAGTCTGAAGGACCTGTACGTGAGCTTCAGACACATTCACACACATCAAAATGGCATCAGCACAATGATAGTCATGGGGCAACACACAGGCAGGCAAGACTAAGTGAGTCTGAGTGTTGACGTGCAGAATGCCAGTGATTAGATGACGTGCAGAATGCCAGTGATTAGATGACGTGCAGAATGCCAGTGATAGGGCAGATGGTTTAGTGCTACAAGGTGAATGTCAAGAGATGGAGCAGGGCTAAGGGAAGTAGACATGTGAAGGTGGTTAAGCAAATCTACATTGCCACTACGTTCTACACATCTACCACCGACAAAGACGGCTACGTTACCTGCCAAACCTACCTTTGGTCTTCAAGCATTAGCTGTAGAGACCAGTAAATGAAACCATTACAGTTAATACAAAAATACCGCCAGAAGAATATCTATATTGGGGGCAAATGTTACAGTGTGACACATCCAGTGTGGTGCCAGTCACCCGTTTCTAAGTCAGTGGCCATCTGGACCAGTTCCTTGTCCGTCACCTCTGTGGGGGGGGGGGCGGCGGCGGAACCGAGGGGCGCTGGTCTCTGGCGGATGAAGACACCGCTGTGGGGTGGGTGGGCAATGGTTAGTTAATCCTGTACACCGAACCACTGTTGTGTTAAAGAGAAAAAAAGAGATCTACCTGGAACTGCACCTGGGGCCATTGGTGGCCTTCCCAGTAGGGCCGAGAACATGGGAGCGGTCGGCTTGCGTGGCAGCAGCCCGGTGGAAGCAACGGCCTTGCTGGGGCCACTGCTGGTGGTGGTGCTGCTGCTGCTGCTTGGGGGTGGGGGGGTAGCAGCCGCCTCTGCCGACCGCTCCTTGTCTCGGCCCAGGATGTACTTCCTGGCGGCGTCCATCGAAGTCCCAGGCTGCGGTATCTTCCGCCGTAGCCACTTGACAAAGCTGCAAGTCAGTGATCAAAGATTAACACGCATATCAACAAGTCACAGCACCCTGTCGACAGTACACTGCCCTTCACCACAACAAGACTTACGTCTGGTGCTTCTTCTCCGTGGACTCGTACAGGTCCTTCAGGGTGGCCTCCTTGTAGTCCCCAAAGCCAACAAGCGCCTCGCCCTCACACCCGGGCTGAGTGGCGCGAGCCCGGGCCTCCTCGTGCACCCGGTGGTACCGCAGCTGCTCCACAAAAGCAGGGTGGGCGCACGAGTAACGGGCGAGTGCGTCCTTGTTGGCCATAAGGGGGCTGTCGGAGGCACTTTTCTCCCGCTCCCGCTGGTGGCTGGCAACCAACTGCGTGGTGTAGCCCGCGTCGTTTCTCCAGGAGCCAACGGAAAGTTTGACCCTGGTACTTGCCAAACTGGATGCTGTGGCAGCCCAGCACCAGCATGGGGTCACCAGGGTCACCGCCCTTGGAGACGACGTGGGCTTGGGCCTCCTTCTCCACCTCCTCCGGCTTCTTGGCCCTCGCAGCAGCGGCGGTCCCGCGTGGCCCCTTAGCGGCGATGAAGGCCACCGCCTCATCAGAGGCCCGCAGGATAAGCTGCTACGAGGGCGTGAACCTTAAATTGGCTAAAGACATATCTTCAACGACAAATGGCACAGCACAGCATTAAATGAGCATTACAGGTTAAACAGTATGTTAATTGGCATATTAACATGACTATCACACATAAGATTAATGATATAGAAGTACGACACATTCGCTATTGAAATACTAACGTTAAGAAATTAACATAATGTGACACAACAGGTAAATAATGACCCCAGGGTTAGCCCCCTGTGCATTGGCAGCCATTAAACAAACAGGCTTATTGTTAATGCATAAAACATACACTTAAACTTTATATTTTGATTTCACGTGGTGATATTAGAATCTTAAGAGTCTAACGATACTAACTGTATGGTCTTTTCATAATTTAATTTTGTTTTCAGAGATCGCCACATGTTGCCCCATTAATTTACAATGCATTGCATTACATTACATGTTAGCGATCTCTCAAAATGTATTTAATCTCTGATCAGACTACCTGGTTATCTTCATTAGACCATTTAGATGTAGTTACTACAGTTTGGAGTCGAAATTCAAAGTGTAAATATGGTTTAAATGTGTAAACGGGACGCCTGACGTAAGTTAACGTATCTTTGAATATCAAAACCAGCGATCTACGGCAAGACGTAACAATACATAGACAAATTCCATGTCAGTATATTGTTAAAGTACTCTCGGAAGACAATGTTATGTCAGTACATTCGTAATATTCTATTAATTTTTGTTTTACTCACTCGCTCGCTCGCGCTCTCTCTCGGTGTCAGTTTGTTAGTGGTTGCTATGACAAACGCTTGAGTATACTAACCGTTGATTGGCCCAAAACGCCTGACAAACGCTTGAGTATACTAACCGTTGATTGGCCCAAAACGCTCGACAAACGCTCGACAATACGAGCTGCTGATTGGCCCAAAACCGACAACGCTCGACAAACGCTCGACAGTACAAGCTGCTGATTGGCCCAAAACTGACAACGCTCGACAAACGCTCGACAATACGAGCTAATGATTGGCCGGCATCCAGAGAACATTGCTGGGCAAAGAGCGCAAGGATGACACGCAAATCCGTGAAGCGCTCCATATTTTTGCCGCTTTGATCAAGCCTGCTACACTGGACTTAATTCATCCCCTCCTGGCACTCTTTATTTTCATTCTTGTTCTCTTTTGTCAAGAACTGGTGCATCTCCAATGTCTATAAGGCACTCTCAGTTTTCATGCCAACTCTTTTTTTAATGCTTGTACTCTGGGGCCATCGACGAGTGTGTCCACCCTCTTTCTTCAGCAGATGCCGTTGGGGAACAGGGTTTGACCCCATAGGCGATATCTTTTCCCTCCAAGGTTGAGTCACAGAACATAACTGGAACAGAACAGTACATCCACACAGAGCAAACATGAGCTAAAATAAACTTCTACTTATGATTAGTCGTCCCGTTTTTATCATACAGTTAAACAGCGGTGCTGTAAATACCTAAAGAGTGACATATGCCAAGTAGGCATACGTGTAAATGGCTACATGTGGTGTGATTGAGCTTCAAGACCCTAGGCACAGTTGTCTATAAATGCAGCAATCATGAGAACAGCAAAATGAAAATACACAACAGCAACCCATCAAAGTCTAGAACTCTTGATTAGTTTGATTGCACGATGAATGAATTACAAACAGTGTGAATATTTATCATCTGGAAGGGAGGCAGACTACACAAATAAACAAGGTTTGCAAAGTGGCTCGCTGGGCCCTACCACCTTGGTGAGGACTTGCTGGGACCCCGGGGGTATATATGCCTCAAATGGGCTGCGCCTTTTCGCTTGTTAGGCAGCGCCTATACTGAAAGTTGACCGATTGAGAGAAAAAATCTAAGAACAAATCGAATAAAGAATCTGTGAAGTCCTTCGCGCTTATTTTTTTTCAGACGTGTGTTCGAGGGCCTCTGCCTCAAGGTCTCCAGAAGATGAACTCCTCCTGCGTCGGAACGTGTCCAGTTACATTGAGTGCATGCAACCGTGGCACAGACAGCAAAGCACTTTCCGTTTTTCTGCCAAGTCGTTTTTTTCTCGAAAACTTGGAGGACACAGCCCATTCAGAGCTTGTATTTTGGTGCCAACGATAAGTCTGGCCACCCCATTCTTTTGAGTAGATGCTCTCATACATCATGGTGGAATTGGCCATATATGAACCCTAAAGTTCTAAGATACCCTACCCCTAAACTCATTGAGCTGTTGCATCAATCATCGTGTCCAGCAAGGTATGCAGTGGCGAGATGGCTCGCTGGGCCCTACCACCTTGGTGATAGCTCGCTGGAACCCGAGGTGTAAATATGCCTAGAGTGGCCCAGCAGGCTTGTGCTTGCTAAGGCAGCACATATACTAAAATTGGATCGATACAGAGAAGATTAGCATGGCCCCTGCGAAAGGATGACACGCAAATCTGTGAAGCGCTCCATATTTTTGCCGCTTTGATCAAGCCTGCTACACTGGACTTAATTCATCCCCTCCTGGCACTCTTTATTTTCATTCTTGTTCTCTTTTGTCAAGAACTGGTGCATCTCCAATGTCTATAAGGCACTCTCAGTTTTCATGCCAACTCTTTTTTTAATGCTTGTACTCTGGGGCCATCGACGAGTGTGTCCACCCTCTTTCTTCAGCAGATGCCGTTGGGGAACAGGGTTTGACCCCATAGGCGATATCTTTTCCCTCCAAGGTTGAGTCACAGAACATAACTGGAACAGAACAGTACATCCACACAGAGCAAACATGAGCTAAAATAAACTTCTACTTATGATTAGTCGTCCCGTTTTTATCATACAGTTAAACAGCGGTGCTGTAAATACCTAAAGAGTGACATATGCCAAGTAGGCATACGTGTAAATGGCTACATGTGGTGTGATTGAGCTTCAAGACCCTAGGCACAGTTGTCTATAAATGCAGCAATCATGAGAACAGCAAAATGAAAATACACAACAGCAACCCATCAAAGTCTAGAACTCTTGATTAGTTTGATTGCACGATGAATGAATTACAAACAGTGTGAATATTTATCATCTGGAAGGGAGGCAGACTACACAAATAAACAAGGTTTGCAAAGTGGCTCGCTGGGCCCTACCACCTTGGTGAGGACTTGCTGGGACCCCGGGGGTATATATGCCTCAAATGAGCTGCGCCTTTTCGCTTGTTAAGGCAGCGCCTATACTGAAAGTTGACCGATTGAGAGAAAAAATCTAAGAACAAATCGAATAAAGAATCTGTGAAGTCCTTCGCGCTTATTTTTTTTCAGACGTGTGTTCGAGGGCCTCTGCCTCAAGGTCTCCAGAAGATGAACTCCTCCTGCGTCGGAACGTGTCCAGTTACATTGAGTGCATGCAACCGTGGCACAGACAGCAAAGCACTTTCCGTTTTTCTGCCAAGTCGTTTTTTTCTCGAAAACTTGGAGGACACAGCCCATTCAGAGCTTGTATTTTGGTGCCAACGATAAGTCTGGCCATCCCATTCTTTTGAGTAGATGCTCTCATACATCATGGTGGAATTGGCCATATATGAACCCTAAAGTTCTAAGATACCCTACCCCTAAACTCATTGAGCTGTTGCATCAATCATCGTGTCCAGCAAGGTATGCAGTGGCGAGATGGCTCGCTGGGCCCTACCACCTTGGTGATAGCTCGCTGGAACCCAAGGTGTAAATATGCCTAGAGTGGCCCAGCAGGCTTGTGCTTGCTAAGGCAGCACATATGCTAAAATTGGATCGATACAGAGAAGATTAGCATGGCCCCTGCGAAAGGATGACACGCAAATCCGTGAAGCGCTCCATATTTTTGCCGCTTTGATCAAGCCTGCTACACTGGACTTGATTCATCCCCTCCTGGCACTCTTTATTTTCATTCTTGTTCTCTTTTGTCAAGAACTGGTGCATCTCCAATGTCTATAAGGCACTCTCAGTTTTCATGCCAACTCTTTTTTTAATGCTTGTACTCTGGGGCCATCGACGAGTGTGTCCACCCTCTTTCTTCAGCAGATGCCGTTGGGGAACAGGGTTTGACCCCATAGGCGATATCTTTTCCCTCCAAGGTTGAGTCACAGAACATAACTGGAACAGAACAGTACATCCACACAGAGCAAACATGAGCTAAAATAAACTTCTACTTATGATTAGTCGTCCCGTTTTTATCATACAGTTAAACAGCGGTGCTGTAAATACCTAAAGAGTGACATATGCCAAGTAGGCATACGTGTAAATGGCTACATGTGGTGTGATTGAGCTTCAAGACCCTAGGCACAGTTGTCTATAAATGCAGCAATCATGAGAACAGCAAAATGAAAATACACAACAGCAACCCATCAAAGTCTAGAACTCTTGATTAGTTTGATTGCACGATGAATGAATTACAAACAGTGTGAATATTTATCATCTGGAAGGGAGGCAGACTACACAAATAAACAAGGTTTGCAAAGTGGCTCGCTGGGCCCTACCACCTTGGTGAGGACTTGCTGGGACCCCGGGGGTACATATGCCTCAAATGAGCTGCGCCTTTTCGCTTGTTAAGGCAGCGCCTATACTGAAAGTAGACCGATTGAGAGAAAAAATCTAAGAACAAATCGAATAAAGAATCTGTGAAGTCCTTCGCGCTTATTTTTTTTCAGACGTGTGTTCGAGGGCCTCTGCCTCAAGGTCTCCAGAAGATGAACTCCTCCTGCGTCGGATCGTGTCCAGTTACATTGAGTGCATGCAACCGTGGCACAGATAGCAAAGCACTTTCTGTTTTTCTGCCAAGTCGTTTTTTTCTCGAAAACTTGGAGGACACAGCCCATTCAGAGCTTGTATTTTGGTGCCAACGATAAGTCTGGCCACCCCATTCTTTTGAGTAGATGCTCTCATACATCATGGTGGAATTGGCCATATATGAACCCTAAAGTTCTAAGATACCCTACCCCTAAACTCATTGAGCTGTTGCATCAATCATCGTGTCCAGCAAGGTATGCAGTGGCGAGATGGCTCGCTGGGCCCTACCACCTTGGTGATAGCTCGCTGGAACCCGAGGTGTAAATATGCCTACAGTGGCCCAGCAGGCTTGTGCTTGCTAAGGCAGCACATATACTAAAATTGGATCGATACAGAGAAGATTAGCATGGCCCCTGCGAAAGGATGACACGCAAATCCGTGAAGCGCTCCATATTTTTGCCGCTTTGATCAAGCCTGCTACACTGGACTTGATTCATCCCCTCCTGGCACTCTTTATTTTCATTCTTGTTCTCTTTTGTCAAGAACTGGTGCATCTCCAATGTCTATAAGGGACTCTCAGTTTTCATGCCAACTCTTTTTTTAATGCTTGTACTCTGGGGCCATCGACGAGTGTGTCCACCCTCTTTCTTCAGCAGATGCCGTTGGGGAACAGGGTTTGACCCCATAGGCGATATCTTTTCCCTCCAAGGTTGAGTCACAGAACATAACTGGAACAGAACAGTACATCCACACAGAGCAAACATGAGCTAAAATAAACTTCTACTTATGATTAGTCTTCCCGTTTTTATCCTACAGTTAAACAGCGGTGCTCTAAATACCTAAAGAGTGACATATGCCAAGTAGGCATACGTGTAAATGGCTACATGTGGTGTGATTGAGCTTCAAGACCCTAGGCACAGTTGTCTATAAATGCAGCAATCATGAGAACAGCAAAATGAAAATACACAACAGCAACCCATCAAAGTCTAGAACTCTTGATTAGTTTGATTGCACGATGAATGAATTACAAACAGTGTGAATATTTATCATCTGGAAGGGAGGCAGACTACACAAATAAACAAGGTTTGCAAAGTGGCTCTCTGGGCCCTACCACCTTGGTGAGGACTTGCTGGGACCCCGGGGGTACATATGCCTCAAATGAGCTGCGCCTTTTCGCTTGTTAAGGCAGCGCCTATACTGAAAGTAGACCGATTGAGAGAAAAAATCTAAGAACAAATCGAATAAAGAATCTGTGAAGTCCTTCGCGCTTATTTTTTTTCAGACGTGTGTTTGAGGGCCTCTGCCTCAAGGTCTCCAGAAGATGAACTCCTCCTGCGTCGGATCGTGTCCAGTTACATTGAGTGCATGCAACCGTGGCACAGACAGCAAAGCACTTTCTGTTTTTCTGCCAAGTCGTTTTTTTCTCGAAAACTTGGAGGACACAGCCCATTCAGAGCTTGTATTTTGGTGCCAACGATAAGTCTGGCCACCCCATTCTTTTGAGTAGATGCTCTCATACATCATGGTGGAATTGGCCATATATGAACCCTAAAGTTCTAAGATACCCTACCCCTAAACTCATTGAGCTGTTGCATCAATCATCGTGTCCAGCAAGGTATGCAGTGGCGAGATGGCTCGCTGGGCCCTACCACCTTGGTGATAGCTCGCTGGAACCCGAGGTGTAAATATGCCTAGAGTGGCCCAGCAGGCTTGTGCTTGCTAAGGCAGCACATATACTAAAATTGGATCGATACAGAGAAGATTAGCATGGCCCCTGCGAAAGGATGACACGCAAATCCGTGAAGCGCTCCATATTTTTGCCGCTTTGATCATGCCTGCTACACTGGACTTGATTCATCCCCTCCTGGCACTCTTTATTTTCATTCTTGTTCTCTTTTGTCAAGAACTGGTGCATCTCCAATGTCTATAAGGCACTCTCAGTTTTCATGCCAACTCTTTTTTTAATGCTTGTACTCTGGGGCCATCGACGAGTGTGTCCACCCTCTTTCTTCAGCAGATGCCGTTGGGGAACAGGGTTTGACCCCATAGGCGATATCTTTTCCCTCCAAGGTTGAGTCACAGAACATAACTGGAACAGAACAGTACATCCACACAGAGCAAACATGAGCTAAAATAAACTTCTACTTATGATTAGTCTTCCCGTTTTTATCCTACAGTTAAACAGCGGTGCTGTAAATACCTAAAGAGTGACATATGCCAAGTAGGCATACGTGTAAATGGCTACATGTGGTGTGATTGAGCTTCAAGACCCTAGGCACAGTTGTCTATAAATGCAGCAATCATGAGAATAGCAAAATGAAAATACACAACAGCAACCCATCAAAGTCTAGAACTCTTGATTAGTTTGATTGCACGATGAATGAATTACAAACAGTGTGAATATTTATCATCTGGAAGGGAGGCGGACTACACAAATAAACAAGGTTTGCAAAGTGGCTCGCTGGGCCCTACCACCTTGGTGAGGACTTGCTGGGACCCCGGGGGTACATATGCCTCAAATGAGCTGCGCCTTTTCGCTTGTTAAGGCAGCTCCTATACTGAAAGTAGACCGATTGAGAGAAAAAATCTAAGAACAAATCGAAAATAAAGAATCTGTGAAGTCCTTCGCGCTTATTTTTTTTCAGACGTGTGTTCGAGGGCCTCTGCCTCAAGGTCTCCAGAAGATGAACTCCTCCTGCGTCGGATCGTGTCCAGTTACATTGAGTGCATGCAACCGTGGCACAGACAGCAAAGCACTTTCCGTTTTTCTGCCAAGTCATTTTTTTCTTGAAAACTTGGAGGACACAGCCCATTCAGAGCTTGTATTTTGGTGCCAACGATAAGTCTGGCCACCCCATTCTTTTGAGTAGATGCTCTCATACATCATGGTGGAATTGGCCATATATGAACCCTAAAGTTCTAAGATACCCTACCCCTAAACTCATTGAGCTGTTGCATCAATCATCGTGTCCAGCAAGGTATGCAGTGGCGAGATGGCTCGCTGGGCCCTACCACCTTGGTGATAGCTCGCTGGAACCCGAGGTGTAAATATGCCTAGAGTGGCCCAGCAGGCTTGTGCTTGCTAAGGCAGCACATATACTAAAATTGGATCGATACAGAGAAGATTAGCATGGCCCCTGCGAAAGGATGACACGCAAATCCGTGAAGCGCTCCATATTTTTGCCGCTTTGATCAAGCCTGCTACACTGGACTTGATTCATCCCCTCCTGGCACTCTTTATTTTCATTCTTGTTCTCTTTTGTCAAGAACTGGTGCATCTCCAATGTCTATAAGGCACTCTCAGTTTTCATGCCAACTCTTTTTTTAATGCTTGTACTCTGGGGCCATCGACGAGTGTGTCCACCCTCTTTCTTCAGCAGATGCCGTTGGGGAACAGGGTTTGACCCCATAGGCGATATCTTTTCCCTCCAAGGTTGAGTCACAGAACATAACTGGAACAGAACAGTACATCCACACAGAGCAAACATGAGCTAAAATAAACTTCTACTTATGATTAGTCTTCCCGTTTTTATCCTACAGTTAAACAGCGGTGCTGTAAATACCTAAAGAGTGACATATGCCAAGTAGGCATACGTGTAAATGGCTACATGTGGTGTGATTGAGCTTCAAGACCCTAGGCACAGTTGTCTATAAATGCAGCAATCATGAGAACAGCAAAATGAAAATACACAACAGCAACCCATCAAAGTCTAGAACTCTTGATTAGTTTGATTGCACGATGAATGAATTACAAACAGTGTGAATATGTATCATCTGGAAGGGAGGCAGACTACACAAATAAACAAGGTTTGCAAAGTGGCTCGCTGGGCCCTACCACCTTGGTGAGGACTTGCTGGGACCCCGGGGGTACATATGCCTCAAATGAGCTGCGCCTTTTCGCTTGTTAAGGCAGCGCCTATACTGAAAGTAGACCGATTGAGAGAAAAAATTTAAGAACAAATCGAATAAAGAATCTGTGAAGTCCTTCGCGCTTATTTTTTTTCAGACGTGTGTTCGAGGGCCTCTGCCTCAAGGTCTCCAGAAGATGAACTCCTCCTGCGTCGGATCGTGTCCAGTTACATTGAGTGCATGCAACCGTGGCACAGACAGCAAAGCACTTTCCGTTTTTCTGCCAAGTCGTTTTTTTCTCGAAAACTTGGAGGACACAGCCCATTCAGAGCTTGTATTTTGGTGCCAACGATAAGTCTGGCCACCCCATTCTTTTGAGTAGATGCTCTCATACATCATGGTGGAATTGGCCATATATGAACCCTAAAGTTCTAAGATACCCTACCCCTAAACTCATTGAGCTGTTGCATCAATCATCGTGTCCAGCAAGGTATGCAGTGGCGAGATGGCTCGCTGGGCCCTACCACCTTGGTGATAGCTCGCTGGAACCCGAGGTGTAAATATGCCTAGAGTGGCCCAGCAGGCTTGTGCTTGCTAAGGCAGCACATATACTAAAATTGGATCGATACAGAGAAGATTAGCATGGCCCCTGCGAAAGGATGACACGCAAATCCGTGAAGCGCTCCATATTTTTGCCGCTTTGATCAAGCCTGCTACACTGGACTTGATTCATCCCCTCCTGGCACTCTTTATTTTCATTCTTGTTCTCTTTTGTCAAGAACTGGTGCATCTCCAATGTCTATAAGGCACTCTCAGTTTTCATGCCAACTCTTTTTTTAATGCTTGTACTCTGGGGCCATCGACGAGTGTGTCCACCCTCTTTCTTCAGCAGATGCCGTTGGGGAACAGGGTTTGACCCCATAGGCGATATCTTTTCCCTCCAAGGTTGAGTCACAGAACATAACTGGAACAGAACAGTACATCCACACAGAGCAAACATGAGCTAAAATAAACTTCTACTTATGATTAGTCTTCCCGTTTTTATCCTACAGTTAAACAGCGGTGCTGTAAATACCTAAAGAGTGACATATGCCAAGTAGGCATACGTGTAAATGGCTACATGTGGTGTGATTGAGCTTCAAGACCCTAGGCACAGTTGTCTATAAATGCAGCAATCATGAGAATAGCAAAATGAAAATACACAACAGCAACCCATCAAAGTCTAGAACTCTTGATTAGTTTGATTGCACGATGAATGAATTACAAACAGTGTGAATATTTATCATCTGGAAGGGAGGCAGACTACACAAATAAACAAGGTTTGCAAAGTGGCTCGCTGGGCCCTACCACCTTGGTGAGGACTTGCTGGGACCCCGGGGGTACATATGCCTCAAATGAGCCGCGCCTTTTCGCTTGTTAAGGCAGCGCCTATACTGAAAGTAGACCGATTGAGAGAAAAAATCTAAGAACAAATCGAATAAAGAATCTGTGAAGTCCTTCGCGCTTATTTTTTTTCAGACGTGTGTTCGAGGGCCTCTGCCTCAAGGTCTCCAGAAGATGAACTCCTCCTGCGTCGGATCGTGTCCAGTTACATTGAGTGCATGCAACCGTGGCACAGACAGCAAAGCACTTTCCGTTTTTCTGCCAAGTCGTTTTTTTCTCGAAAACTTGGAGGACACAGCCCATTCAGAGCTTGTATTTTGGTGCCAACGATAAGTCTGGCCACCCCATTCTTTTGAGTAGATGCTCTCATACATCATGGTGGAATTGGCCATATATGAACCCTAAAGTTCTAAGATACCCTACCCCTAAACTCATTGAGCTGTTGCATCAATCATCGTGTCCAGCAAGGTATGCAGTGGCGAGATGGCTCGCTGGGCCCTACCACCTTGGTGATAGCTCGCTGGAACCCGAGGTGTAAATATGCCTAGAGTGGCCCAGCAGGCTTGTGCTTGCTAAGGCAGCACATATACTAAAATTGGATCGATACAGAGAAGATTAGCATGGCCCCTGCGAAAGGATGACACGCAAATCCGTGAAGCGCTCCATATTTTTGCCGCTTTGATCAAGCCTGCTACACTGGACTTGATTCATCCCCTCCTGGCACTCTTTATTTTCATTCTTGTTCTCTTTTGTCAAGAACTGGTGCATCTCCAATGTCTATAAGGCACTCTCAGTTTTCATGCCAACTCTTTTTTTAATGCTTGTACTCTGGGGCCATCGACGAGTGTGTCCACCCTCTTTCTTCAGCAGATGCCGTTGGGGAACAGGGTTTGACCCCATAGGCGATATCTTTTCCCTCCAAGGTTGAGTCACAGAACATAACTGGAACAGAACAGTACATCCACACAGAGCAAACATGAGCTAAAATAAACTTCTACTTATGATTAGTCTTCCCGTTTTTATCCTACAGTTAAACAGCGGTGCTGTAAATACCTAAAGAGTGACATATGCCAAGTAGGCATACGTGTAAATGGCTACATGTGGTGTGATTGAGCTTCAAGACCCTAGGCACAGTTGTCTATAAATGCAGCAATCATGAGAACAGCAAAATGAAAATACACAACAGCAACCCATCAAAGTCTAGAACTCTTGATTAGTTTGATTGCACGATGAATGAATTACAAACAGTGTGAATATGTATCATCTGGAAGGGAGGCAGACTACACAAATAAACAAGGTTTGCAAAGTGGCTCGCTGGGCCCTACCACCTTGGTGAGGACTTGCTGGGACCCCGGGGGTACATATGCCTCAAATGAGCTGCGCCTTTTCGCTTGTTAAGGCAGCGCCTATACTGAAAGTAGACCGATTGAGAGAAAAAATCTAAGAACAAATCGAATAAAGAATCTGTGAAGTCCTTCCCGCTTATTTTTTTTCAGACGTGTGTTCGAGGGCCTCTGCCTCAAGGTCTCCAGAAGATGAACTCCTCCTGCGTCGGATCGTGTCCAGTTACATTGAGTGCATGCAACCGTGGCACAGACAGCAAAGCACTTTCCGTTTTTCTGCCAAGTCGTTTTTTTCTCGAAAACTTGGAGGACACAGCCCATTCAGAGCTTGTATTTTGGTGCCAACGATAAGTCTGGCCACCCCATTCTTTTGAGTAGATGCTCTCATACATCATGGTGGAATTGGCCATATATGAACCCTAAAGTTCTAAGATACCCTACCCCTAAACTCATTGAGCTGTTGCATCAATCATCGTGTCCAGCAAGGTATGCAGTGGCGAGATGGCTCGCTGGGCCCTACCACCTTGGTGATAGCTCGCTGGAACCCGAGGTGTAAATATGCCTAGAGTGGCCCAGCAGGCTTGTGCTTGCTAAGGCAGCACATATACTAAAATTGGATCGATACAGAGAAGATTAGCATGGCCCCTGCGAAAGGATGACACGCAAATCCGTGAAGCGCTCCATATTTTTGCCGCTTTGATCAAGCCTGCTACACTGGACTTGATTCATTCCCTCCTGGCACTCTTTATTTTCATTCTTGTTCTCTTTTGTCAAGAACTGGTGCATCTCCAATGTCTATAAGGCACTCTCAGTTTTCATGCCAACTCTTTTTTTAATGCTTGTACTCTGGGGCCATCGACGAGTGTGTCCACCCTCTTTCTTCAGCAGATGCCGTTGGGGAACAGGGTTTGACCCCATAGGCGATATCTTTTCCCTCCAAGGTTGAGTCACAGAACATAACTGGAACAGAACAGTACATCCACACAGAGCAAACATGAGCTAAAATAAACTTCTACTTATGATTAGTCTTCCCGTTTTTATCCTACAGTTAAACAGCGGTGCTGTAAATACCTAAAGAGTGACATATGCCAAGTAGGCATACGTGTAAATGGCTACATGTGGTGTGATTGAGCTTCAAGACCCTAGGCACAGTTGTCTATAAATGCAGCAATCATGAGAATAGCAAAATGAAAATACACAACAGCAACCCATCAAAGTCTAGAACTCTTGATTAGTTTGATTGCACGATGAATGAATTACAAACAGTGTGAATATTTATCATCTGGAAGGGAGGCGGACTACACAAATAAACAAGGTTTGCAAAGTGGCTCGCTGGGCCCTACCACCTTGGTGAGGACTTGCTGGGACCCCGGGGGTACATATGCCTCAAATGAGCTGCGCCTTTTCGCTTGTTAAGGCAGCTCCTATACTGAAAGTAGACCGATTGAGAGAAAAAATCTAAGAACAAATCGAAAATAAAGAATCTGTGAAGTCCTTCGCGCTTATTTTTTTTCAGACGTGTGTTCGAGGGCCTCTGCCTCAAGGTCTCCAGAAGATGAACTCCTCCTGCGTCGGATCGTGTCCAGTTACATTGAGTGCATGCAACCGTGGCACAGACAGCAAAGCACTTTCCGTTTTTCTGCCAAGTCATTTTTTTCTTGAAAACTTGGAGGACACAGCCCATTCAGAGCTTGTATTTTGGTGCCAACGATAAGTCTGGCCACCCCATTCTTTTGAGTAGATGCTCTCATACATCATGGTGGAATTGGCCATATATGAACCCTAAAGTTCTAAGATACCCTACCCCTAAACTCATTGAGCTGTTGCATCAATCATCGTGTCCAGCAAGGTATGCAGTGGCGAGATGGCTCGCTGGGCCCTACCACCTTGGTGATAGCTCGCTGGAACCCGAGGTGTAAATATGCCTAGAGTGGCCCAGCAGGCTTGTGCTTGCTAAGGCAGCACATATACTAAAATTGGATCGATACAGAGAAGATTAGCATGGCCCCTGCGAAAGGATGACACGCAAATCCGTGAAGCGCTCCATATTTTTGCCGCTTTGATCAAGCCTGCTACACTGGACTTGATTCATCCCCTCCTGGCACTCTTTATTTTCATTCTTGTTCTCTTTTGTCAAGAACTGGTGCATCTCCAATGTCTATAAGGCACTCTCAGTTTTCATGCCAACTCTTTTTTTAATGCTTGTACTCTGGGGCCATCGACGAGTGTGTCCACCCTCTTTCTTCAGCAGATGCCGTTGGGGAACAGGGTTTGACCCCATAGGCGATATCTTTTCCCTCCAAGGTTGAGTCACAGAACATAACTGGAACAGAACAGTACATCCACACAGAGCAAACATGAGCTAAAATAAACTTCTACTTATGATTAGTCTTCCCGTTTTTATCCTACAGTTAAACAGCGGTGCTGTAAATACCTAAAGAGTGACATATGCCAAGTAGGCATACGTGTAAATGGCTACATGTGGTGTGATTGAGCTTCAAGACCCTAGGCACAGTTGTCTATAAATGCAGCAATCATGAGAACAGCAAAATGAAAATACACAACAGCAACCCATCAAAGTCTAGAACTCTTGATTAGTTTGATTGCACGATGAATGAATTACAAACAGTGTGAATATGTATCATCTGGAAGGGAGGCAGACTACACAAATAAACAAGGTTTGCAAAGTGGCTCGCTGGGCCCTACCACCTTGGTGAGGACTTGCTGGGACCCCGGGGGTACATATGCCTCAAATGAGCTGCGCCTTTTCGCTTGTTAAGGCAGCGCCTATACTGAAAGTAGACCGATTGAGAGAAAAAATCTAAGAACAAATCGAATAAAGAATCTGTGAAGTCCTTCCCGCTTATTTTTTTTCAGACGTGTGTTCGAGGGCCTCTGCCTCAAGGTCTCCAGAAGATGAACTCCTCCTGCGTCGGATCGTGTCCAGTTACATTGAGTGCATGCAACCGTGGCACAGACAGCAAAGCACTTTCTGTTTTTCTGCCAAGTCGTTTTTTTCTCGAAAACTTGGAGGACACAGCCCATTCAGAGCTTGTATTTTGGTGCCAACGATAAGTCTGGCCACCCCATTCTTTTGAGTAGATGCTCTCATACATCATGGTGGAATTGGCCATATATGAACCCTAAAGTTCTAAGATACCCTACCCCTAAACTCATTGAGCTGTTGCATCAATCATCGTGTCCAGCAAGGTATGCAGTGGCGAGATGGCTCGCTGGGCCCTACCACCTTGGTGATAGCTCGCTGGAACCCGAGGTGTAAATATGCCTAGAGTGGCCCAGCAGGCTTGTGCTTGCTAAGGCAGCACATATACTAAAATTGGATCGATACAGAGAAGATTAGCATGGCCCCTGCGAAAGGATGACACGCAAATCCGTGAAGCGCTCCATATTTTTGCCGCTTTGATCAAGCCTGCTACACTTTACTTGATTCATCCCCTCCTGGCACTCTTTATTTTCATTCTTGTTCTCTTTTGTCAAGAACTGGTGCATCTCCAATGTCTATAAGGCACTCTCAGTTTTCATGCCAACTCTTTTTTTAATGCTTGTACTCTGGGGCCATCGACGAGTGTGTCCACCCTCTTTCTTCAGCAGATGCCGTTGGGGAACAGGGTTTGACCCCATAGGCGATATCTTTTCCCTCCAAGGTTGAGTCACAGAACATAACTGGAACAGAACAGTACATCCACACAGAGCAAACATGAGCTAAAATAAACTTCTACTTATGATTAGTCTTCCCGTTTTTATCATACAGTTAAACAGCGGTGCTGTAAATACCTAAAGAGTGACATATGCCAAGTAGGCATACGTGTAAATGGCTACATGTGGTGTGATTGAGCTTCAAGACCCTAGGCACAGTTGTCTATAAATGCAGCAATCATGAGAACAGCAAAATGAAAATACACAACAGCAACCCATCAAAGTCTAGAACTCTTGATTAGTTTGATTGCACGATGAATGAATTACAAACAGTGTGAATATGTATCATCTGGAAGGGAGGCAGACTACACAAATAAACAAGGTTTGCAAAGTGGCTCGCTGGGCCCTACCACCTTGGTGAGGACTTGCTGGGACCCCGGGGGTACATATGCCTCAAATGAGCTGCGCCTTTTCGCTTGTTAAGGCAGCGCCTATACTGAAAGTAGACCGATTGAGAGAAAAAATCTAAGAACAAATCGAATAAAGAATCTGTGAAGTCCTTCGCGCTTATTTTTTTTCAGACGTGTGTTCGAGGGCCTCTGCCTCAAGGTCTCCAGAAGATGAACTCCTCCTGCGTCGGATCGTGTCCAGTTACATTGAGTGCATGCAACCGTGGCACAGACAGCAAAGCACTTTCTGTTTTTCTGCCAAGTCGTTTTTTTCTCGAAAACTTGGAGGACACAGCCCATTCAGAGCTTGTATTTTGGTGCCAACGATAAGTCTGGCCACCCCATTCTTTTGAGTAGATGCTCTCATACATCATGGTGGAATTGGCCATATATGAACCCTAAAGTTCTAAGATACCCTACCCCTAAACTCATTGAGCTGTTGCATCAATCATCGTGTCCAGCAAGGTATGCAGTGGCGAGATGGCTCGCTGGGCCCTACCACCTTGGTGATAGCTCGCTGGAACCCGAGGTGTAAATATGCCTAGAGTGGCCCAGCAGGCTTGTGCTTGCTAAGGCAGCACATATACTAAAATTGGATCGATACAGAGAAGATTAGCATGGCCCCTGCGAAAGGATGACACGCAAATCCGTGAAGCGCTCCATATTTTTGCCGCTTTGATCAAGCCTGCTACACTGGACTTGATTCATCCCCTCCTGGCACTCTTTATTTTCATTCTTGTTCTCTTTTGTCAAGAACTGGTGCATCTCCAATGTCTATAAGGCACTCTCAGTTTTCATGCCAACTCTTTTTTTAATGCTTGTACTCTGGGGCCATCGACGAGTGTGTCCACCCTCTTTCTTCAGCAGATGCCGTTGGGGAACAGGGTTTGACCCCATAGGCGATATCTTTTCCCTCCAAGGTTGAGTCACAGAACATAACTGGAACAGAACAGTACATCCACACAGAGCAAACATGAGCTAAAATAAACTTCTACTTATGATTAGTCTTCCCGTTTTTATCCTACAGTTAAACAGCGGTGCTGTAAATACCTAAAGAGTGACATATGCCAAGTAGGCATACGTGTAAATGGCTACATGTGGTGTGATTGAGCTTCAAGACCCTAGGCACAGTTGTCTATAAATGCAGCAATCATGAGAATAGCAAAATGAAAATACACAACAGCAACCCATCAAAGTCTAGAACTCTTGATTAGTTTGATTGCACGATGAATGAATTACAAACAGTGTGAATATTTATCATCTGGAAGGGAGGCAGACTACACAAATAAACAAGGTTTGCAAAGTGGCTCGCTGGGCCCTACCACCTTGGTGAGGACTTGCTGGGACCCCGGGGGTACATATGCCTCAAATGAGCCGCGCCTTTTCGCTTGTTAAGGCAGCGCCTATACTGAAAGTAGACCGATTGAGAGAAAAAATCTAAGAACAAATCGAATAAAGAATCTGTGAAGTCCTTCGCGCTTATTTTTTTTCAGACGTGTGTTCGAGGGCCTCTGCCTCAAGGTCTCCAGAAGATGAACTCCTCCTGCGTCGGATCGTGTCCAGTTACATTGAGTGCATGCAACCGTGGCACAGACAGCAAAGCACTTTCCGTTTTTCTGCCAAGTCGTTTTTTTCTCGAAAACTTGGAGGACACAGCCCATTCAGAGCTTGTATTTTGGTGCCAACGATAAGTCTGGCCACCCCATTCTTTTGAGTAGATGCTCTCATACATCATGGTGGAATTGGCCATATATGAACCCTAAAGTTCTAAGATACCCTACCCCTAAACTCATTGAGCTGTTGCATCAATCATCGTGTCCAGCAAGGTATGCAGTGGCGAGATGGCTCGCTGGGCCCTACCACCTTGGTGATAGCTCGCTGGAACCCGAGGTGTAAATATGCCTAGAGTGGCCCAGCAGGCTTGTGCTTGCTAAGGCAGCACATATACTAAAATTGGATCGATACAGAGAAGATTAGCATGGCCCCTGCGAAAGGATGACACGCAAATCTGTGAAGCGCTCCATATTTTTGCCGCTTTGATCAAGCCTGCTACACTGGACTTGATTCATCCCCTCCTGGCACTCTTTATTTTCATTCTTGTTCTCTTTTGTCAAGAACTGGTGCATCTCCAATGTCTATAAGGCACTCTCAGTTTTCATGCCAACTCTTTTTTTAATGCTTGTACTCTGGGGCCATCGACGAGTGTGTCCACCCTCTTTCTTCAGCAGATGCCGTTGGGGAACAGGGTTTGACCCCATAGGCGATATCTTTTCCCTCCAAGGTTGAGTCACAGAACATAACTGGAACAGAACAGTACATCCACACAGAGCAAACATGAGCTAAAATAAACTTCTACTTATGATTAGTCTTCCCGTTTTTATCCTACAGTTAAACAGCGGTGCTGTAAATACCTAAAGAGTGACATATGCCAAGTAGGCATACGTGTAAATGGCTACATGTGGTGTGATTGAGCTTCAAGACCCTAGGCACAGTTGTCTATAAATGCAGCAATCATGAGAACAGCAAAATGAAAATACACAACAGCAACCCATCAAAGTCTAGAACTCTTGATTAGTTTGATTGCACGATGAATGAATTACAAACAGTGTGAATATGTATCATCTGGAAGGGAGGCAGACTACACAAATAAACAAGGTTTGCAAAGTGGCTCGCTGGGCCCTACCACCTTGGTGAGGACTTGCTGGGACCCCGGGGGTACATATGCCTCAAATGAGCCGCGCCTTTTCGCTTGTTAAGGCAGCGCCTATACTGAAAGTAGACCGATTGAGAGAAAAAATCTAAGAACAAATCGAATAAAGAATCTGTGAAGTCCTTCCCGCTTATTTTTTTTCAGACGTGTGTTCGAGGGCCTCTGCCTCAAGGTCTCCAGAAGATGAACTCCTCCTGCGTCGGATCGTGTCCAGTTACATTGAGTGCATGCAACCGTGGCACAGACAGCAAAGCACTTTCCGTTTTTCTGCCAAGTCGTTTTTTTCTCGAAAACTTGGAGGACACAGCCCATTCAGAGCTTGTATTTTGGTGCCAACGATAAGTCTGGCCACCCCATTCTTTTGAGTAGATGCTCTCATACATCATGGTGGAATTGGCCATATATGAACCCTAAAGTTCTAAGATACCCTACCCCTAAACTCATTGAGCTGTTGCATCAATCATCGTGTCCAGCAAGGTATGCAGTGGCGAGATGGCTCGCTGGGCCCTACCACCTTGGTGATAGCTCGCTGGAACCCGAGGTGTAAATATGCCTAGAGTGGCCCAGCAGGCTTGTGCTTGCTAAGGCAGCACATATACTAAAATTGGATCGATACAGAGAAGATTAGCATGGCCCCTGCGAAAGGATGACACGCAAATCCGTGAAGCGCTCCATATTTTTGCCGCTTTGATCAAGCCTGCTACACTGGACTTGATTCATTCCCTCCTGGCACTCTTTATTTTCATTCTTGTTCTCTTTTGTCAAGAACTGGTGCATCTCCAATGTCTATAAGGCACTCTCAGTTTTCATGCCAACTCTTTTTTTAATGCTTGTACTCTGGGGCCATCGACGAGTGTGTCCACCCTCTTTCTTCAGCAGATGCCGTTGGGGAACAGGGTTTGACCCCATAGGCGATATCTTTTCCCTCCAAGGTTGAGTCACAGAACATAACTGGAACAGAACAGTACATCCACACAGAGCAAACATGAGCTAAAATAAACTTCTACTTATGATTAGTCTTCCCGTTTTTATCCTACAGTTAAACAGCGGTGCTGTAAATACCTAAAGAGTGACATATGCCAAGTAGGCATACGTGTAAATGGCTACATGTGGTGTGATTGAGCTTCAAGACCCTAGGCACAGTTGTCTATAAATGCAGCAATCATGAGAATAGCAAAATGAAAATACACAACAGCAACCCATCAAAGTCTAGAACTCTTGATTAGTTTGATTGCACGATGAATGAATTACAAACAGTGTGAATATTTATCATCTGGAAGGGAGGCGGACTACACAAATAAACAAGGTTTGCAAAGTGGCTCGCTGGGCCCTACCACCTTGGTGAGGACTTGCTGGGACCCCGGGGGTATATATGCCTCAAATGAGCTGCGCCTTTTCGCTTGTTAAGGCAGCTCCTATACTGAAAGTAGACCGATTGAGAGAAAAAATCTAAGAACAAATCGAAATAAAGAATCTGTGAAGTCCTTCGCGCTTATTTTTTTTCAGACGTGTGTTCGAGGGCCTCTGCCTCAAGGTCTCCAGAAGATGAACTCCTCCTGCGTCGGATCGTGTCCAGTTACATTGAGTGCATGCAACCGTGGCACAGACAGCAAAGCACTTTCCGTTTTTCTGCCAAGTCATTTTTTTCTTGAAAACTTGGAGGACACAGCCCATTCAGAGCTTGTATTTTGGTGCCAACGATAAGTCTGGCCACCCCATTCTTTTGAGTAGATGCTCTCATACATCATGGTGGAATTGGCCATATATGAACCCTAAAGTTCTAAGATACCCTACCCCTAAACTCATTGAGCTGTTGCATCAATCATCGTGTCCAGCAAGGTATGCAGTGGCGAGATGGCTCGCTGGGCCCTACCACCTTGGTGATAGCTCGCTGGAACCCGAGGTGTAAATATGCCTAGAGTGGCCCAGCAGGCTTGTGCTTGCTAAGGCAGCACATATACTAAAATTGGATCGATACAGAGAAGATTAGCATGGCCCCTGCGAAAGGATGACACGCAAATCCGTGAAGCGCTCCATATTTTTGCCGCTTTGATCAAGCCTGCTACACTGGACTTGATTCATCCCCTCCTGGCACTCTTTATTTTCATTCTTGTTCTCTTTTGTCAAGAACTGGTGCATCTCCAATGTCTATAAGGCACTCTCAGTTTTCATGCCAACTCTTTTTTTAATGCTTGTACTCTGGGGCCATCGACGAGTGTGTCCACCCTCTTTCTTCAGCAGATGCCGTTGGGGAACAGGGTTTGACCCCATAGGCGATATCTTTTCCCTCCAAGGTTGAGTCACAGAACATAACTGGAACAGAACAGTACATCCACACAGAGCAAACATGAGCTAAAATAAACTTCTACTTATGATTAGTCTTCCCGTTTTTATCCTACAGTTAAACAGCGGTGCTGTAAATACCTAAAGAGTGACATATGCCAAGTAGGCATACGTGTAAATGGCTACATGTGGTGTGATTGAGCTTCAAGACCCTAGGCACAGTTGTCTATAAATGCAGCAATCATGAGAACAGCAAAATGAAAATACACAACAGCAACCCATCAAAGTCTAGAACTCTTGATTAGTTTGATTGCACGATGAATGAATTACAAACAGTGTGAATATGTATCATCTGGAAGGGAGGCAGACTACACAAATAAACAAGGTTTGCAAAGTGGCTCGCTGGGCCCTACCACCTTGGTGAGGACTTGCTGGGACCCCGGGGGTACATATGCCTCAAATGAGCTGCGCCTTTTCGCTTGTTAAGGCAGCGCCTATACTGAAAGTAGACCGATTGAGAGAAAAAATTTAAGAACAAATCGAATAAAGAATCTGTGAAGTCCTTCGCGCTTATTTTTTTTCAGACGTGTGTTCGAGGGCCTCTGCCTCAAGGTCTCCAGAAGATGAACTCCTCCTGCGTCGGATCGTGTCCAGTTACATTGAGTGCATGCAACCGTGGCACAGACAGCAAAGCACTTTCCGTTTTTCTGCCAAGTCGTTTTTTTCTCGAAAACTTGGAGGACACAGCCCATTCAGAGCTTGTATTTTGGTGCCAACGATAAGTCTGGCCACCCCATTCTTTTGAGTAGATGCTCTCATACATCATGGTGGAATTGGCCATATATGAACCCTAAAGTTCTAAGATACCCTACCCCTAAACTCATTGAGCTGTTGCATCAATCATCGTGTCCAGCAAGGTATGCAGTGGCGAGATGGCTCGCTGGGCCCTACCACCTTGGTGATAGCTCGCTGGAACCCGAGGTGTAAATATGCCTAGAGTGGCCCAGCAGGCTTGTGCTTGCTAAGGCAGCACATATACTAAAATTGGATCGATACAGAGAAGATTAGCATGGCCCCTGCGAAAGGATGACACGCAAATCCGTGAAGCGCTCCATATTTTTGCCGCTTTGATCAAGCTTCTACACTGGACTTGATTCATCCCCTCCTGGCACTCTTTATTTTCATTCTTGTTCTCTTTTGTCAAGAACTGGTGCATCTCCAATGTCTATAAGGCACTCTCAGTTTTCATGCCAACTCTTTTTTTAATGCTTGTACTCTGGGGCCATCGACGAGTGTGTCCACCCTCTTTCTTCAGCAGATGCCGTTGGGGAACAGGGTTTGACCCCATAGGCGATATCTTTTCCCTCCAAGGTTGAGTCACAGAACATAACTGGAACAGAACAGTACATCCACACAGAGCAAACATGAGCTAAAATAAACTTCTACTTATGATTAGTCTTCCCGTTTTTATCATACAGTTAAACAGCGGTGCTGTAAATACCTAAAGAGTGACATATGCCAAGTAGGCATACGTGTAAATGGCTACATGTGGTGTGATTGAGCTTCAAGACCCTAGGCACAGTTGTCTATAAATGCAGCAATCATGAGAACAGCAAAATGAAAATACACAACAGCAACCCATCAAAGTCTAGAACTCTTGATTAGTTTGATTGCACAATGAATGAATTACAAACAGTGTGAATATGTATCATCTGGAAGGGAGGCAGACTACACAAATAAACAAGGTTTGCAAAGTGGCTCGCTGGGCCCTACCACCTTGGTGAGGACTTGCTGGGACCCCGGGGGTACATATGCCTCAAATGAGCTGCGCCTTTTCGCTTGTTAAGGCAGCGCCTATACTGAAAGTAGACCGATTGAGAGAAAAAATTTAAGAACAAATCGAATAAAGAATCTGTGAAGTCCTTCGCGCTTATTTTTTTTCAGACGTGTGTTCGAGGGCCTCTGCCTCAAGGTCTCCAGAAGATGAACTCCTCCTGCGTCGGATCGTGTCCAGTTACATTGAGTGCATGCAACCGTGGCACAGACAGCAAAGCACTTTCCGTTTTTCTGCCAAGTCGTTTTTTTTCTCGAAAACTTGGAGGACACAGCCCATTCAGAGCTTGTATTTTGGTGCCAACGATAAGTCTGGCCACCCCATTCTTTTGAGTAGATGCTCTCATACATCATGGTGGAATTGGCCATATATGAACCCTAAAGTTCTAAGATACCCTACCCCTAAACTCATTGAGCTGTTGCATCAATCATCGTGTCCAGCAAGGTATGCAGTGGCGAGATGGCTCGCTGGGCCCTACCACCTTGGTGATAGCTCGCTGGAACCCGAGGTGTAAATATGCCTAGAGTGGCCCAGCAGGCTTGTGCTTGCTAAGGCAGCACACATACTAAAATTGGATCGATACAGAGAAGATTAGCATGGCCCCTGCGAAAGGATGACACGCAAATCCGTGAAGCGCTCCATATTTTTGCCGCTTTGATCAAGCCTACTACACTTTACTTGATTCATCCCCTCCTGGCACTCTTTATTTTCATTCTTGTTCTCTTTTGTCAAGAACTGGTGCATCTCCAATGTCTATAAGGCACTCTCAGTTTTCATGCCAACTCTTTTTTTAATGCTTGTACTCTGGGGCCATCGACGAGTGTGTCCACCCTCTTTCTTCAGCAGATGCCGTTGGGGAACAGGGTTTGACCCCATAGGCGATATCTTTTCCCTCCAAGGTTGAGTCACAGAACATAACTGGAACAGAACAGTACATCCACACAGAGCAAACATGAGCTAAAATAAACTTCTACTTATGATTAGTCTTCCCGTTTTTATCATACAGTTAAACAGCGGTGCTGTAAATACCTAAAGAGTGACATATGCCAAGTAGGCATACGTGTAAATGGCTACATGTGGTGTGATTGAGCTTCAAGACCCTAGGCACAGTTGTCTATAAATGCAGCAATCATGAGAACAGCAAAATGAAAATACACAACAGCAACCCATCAAAGTCTAGAACTCTTGATTAGTTTGATTGCACGATGAATGAATTACAAACAGTGTGAATATGTATCATCTGGAAGGGAGGCAGACTACACAAATAAACAAGGTTTGCAAAGTGGCTCGCTGGGCCCTACCACCTTGGTGAGGACTTGCTGGGACCCCGGGGGTACATATGCCTCAAATGAGCTGCGCCTTTTCGCTTGTTAAGGCAGCGCCTATACTGAAAGTAGACCGATTGAGAGAAAAAATTTAAGAACAAATCGAATAAAGAATCTGTGAAGTCCTTCGCGCTTATTTTTTTTCAGACGTGTGTTCGAGGGCCTCTGCCTCAAGGTCTCCAGAAGATGAACTCCTCCTGCGTCGGATCGTGTCCAGTTACATTGAGTGCATGCAACCGTGGCACAGACAGCAAAGCACTTTCCGTTTTTCTGCCAAGTCGTTTTTTTCTCGAAAACTTGGAGGACACAGCCCATTCAGAGCTTGTATTTTGGTGCCAACGATAAGTCTGGCCACCCCATTCTTTTGAGTAGATGCTCTCATACATCATGGTGGAATTGGCCATATATGAACCCTAAAGTTCTAAGATACCCTACCCCTAAACTCATTGAGCTGTTGCATCAATCATCGTGTCCAGCAAGGTATGCAGTGGCGAGATGGCTCGCTGGGCCCTACCACCTTGGTGATAGCTTGCTGGAACCCGAGGTGTAAATATGCCTAGAGTGGCCCAGCAGGCTTGTGCTTGCTAAGGCAGCACACATACTAAAATTGGATCGATACAGAGAAGATTAGCATGGCCCCTGCGAAAGGATGACACGCAAATCCGTGAAGCGCTCCATATTTTTGCCGCTTTGATCAAGCCTGCTACACTTTACTTGATTCATCCCCTCCTGGCACTCTTTATTTTCATTCTTGTTCTCTTTTGTCAAGAACTGGTGCATCTCCAATGTCTATAAGGCACTCTCAGTTTTCATGCCAACTCTTTTTTTAATGCTTGTACTCTGGGGCCATCGACGAGTGTGTCCACCCTCTTTCTTCAGCAGATGCCGTTGGGGAACAGGGTTTGACCCCATAGGCGATATCTTTTCCCTCCAAGGTTGAGTCACAGAACATAACTGGAACAGAACAGTACATCCACACAGAGCAAACATGAGCTAAAATAAACTTCTACTTATGATTAGTCTTCCCGTTTTTATCCTACAGTTAAACAGCGGTGCTGTAAATACCTAAAGAGTGACATATGCCAAGTAGGCATACGTGTAAATGGCTACATGTGGTGTGATTGAGCTTCAAGACCCTAGGCACAGTTGTCTATAAATGCAGCAATCATGAGAACAGCAAAATGAAAATACACAACAGCAACCCATCAAAGTCTAGAACTCTTGATTAGTTTGATTGCACGATGAATGAATTACAAACAGTGTGAATATGTATCATCTGGAAGGGAGGCAGACTACACAAATAAACAAGGTTTGCAAAGTGGCTCGCTGGGCCCTACCACCTTGGTGAGGACTTGCTGGGACCCCGGGGGTACATATGCCTCAAATGAGCCGCGCCTTTTCGCTTGTTAAGGCAGCGCCTATACTGAAAGTAGACCGATTGAGAGAAAAAATCTAAGAACAAATCGAATAAAGAATCTGTGAAGTCCTTCCCGCTTATTTTTTTTCAGACGTGTGTTCGAGGGCCTCTGCCTCAAGGTCTCCAGAAGATGAACTCCTCCTGCGTCGGATCGTGTCCAGTTACATTGAGTGCATGCAACCGTGGCACAGACAGCAAAGCACTTTCCGTTTTTCTGCCAAGTCGTTTTTTTCTCGAAAACTTGGAGGACACAGCCCATTCAGAGCTTGTATTTTGGTGCCAACGATAAGTCTGGCCACCCCATTCTTTTGAGTAGATGCTCTCATACATCATGGTGGAATTGGCCATATATGAACCCTAAAGTTCTAAGATACCCTACCCCTAAACTCATTGAGCTGTTGCATCAATCATCGTGTCCAGCAAGGTATGCAGTGGCGAGATGGCTCGCTGGGCCCTACCACCTTGGTGATAGCTCGCTGGAACCCGAGGTGTAAATATGCCTAGAGTGGCCCAGCAGGCTTGTGCTTGCTAAGGCAGCACATATACTAAAATTGGATCGATACAGAGAAGATTAGCATGGCCCCTGCGAAAGGATGACACGCAAATCCGTGAAGCGCTCCATATTTTTGCCGCTTTGATCAAGCCTGCTACACTGGACTTGATTCATTCCCTCCTGGCACTCTTTATTTTCATTCTTGTTCTCTTTTGTCAAGAACTGGTGCATCTCCAATGTCTATAAGGCACTCTCAGTTTTCATGCCAACTCTTTTTTTAATGCTTGTACTCTGGGGCCATCGACGAGTGTGTCCACCCTCTTTCTTCAGCAGATGCCGTTGGGGAACAGGGTTTGACCCCATAGGCGATATCTTTTCCCTCCAAGGTTGAGTCACAGAACATAACTGGAACAGAACAGTACATCCACACAGAGCAAACATGAGCTAAAATAAACTTCTACTTATGATTAGTCTTCCCGTTTTTATCCTACAGTTAAACAGCGGTGCTGTAAATACCTAAAGAGTGACATATGCCAAGTAGGCATACGTGTAAATGGCTACATGTGGTGTGATTGAGCTTCAAGACCCTAGGCACAGTTGTCTATAAATGCAGCAATCATGAGAATAGCAAAATGAAAATACACAACAGCAACCCATCAAAGTCTAGAACTCTTGATTAGTTTGATTGCACGATGAATGAATTACAAACAGTGTGAATATTTATCATCTGGAAGGGAGGCGGACTACACAAATAAACAAGGTTTGCAAAGTGGCTCGCTGGGCCCTACCACCTTGGTGAGGACTTGCTGGGACCCCGGGGGTACATATGCCTCAAATGAGCTGCGCCTTTTCGCTTGTTAAGGCAGCTCCTATACTGAAAGTAGACCGATTGAGAGAAAAAATCTAAGAACAAATCGAAAATAAAGAATCTGTGAAGTCCTTCGCGCTTATTTTTTTTCAGACGTGTGTTCGAGGGCCTCTGCCTCAAGGTCTCCAGAAGATGAACTCCTCCTGCGTCGGATCGTGTCCAGTTACATTGAGTGCATGCAACCGTGGCACAGACAGCAAAGCACTTTCCGTTTTTCTGCCAAGTCATTTTTTTCTTGAAAACTTGGAGGACACAGCCCATTCAGAGCTTGTATTTTGGTGCCAACGATAAGTCTGGCCACCCCATTCTTTTGAGTAGATGCTCTCATACATCATGGTGGAATTGGCCATATATGAACCCTAAAGTTCTAAGATACCCTACCCCTAAACTCATTGAGCTGTTGCATCAATCATCGTGTCCAGCAAGGTATGCAGTGGCGAGATGGCTCGCTGGGCCCTACCACCTTGGTGATAGCTCGCTGGAACCCGAGGTGTAAATATGCCTAGAGTGGCCCAGCAGGCTTGTGCTTGCTAAGGCAGCACATATACTAAAATTGGATCGATACAGAGAAGATTAGCATGGCCCCTGCGAAAGGATGACACGCAAATCCGTGAAGCGCTCCATATTTTTGCCGCTTTGATCAAGCCTGCTACACTGGACTTGATTCATCCCCTCCTGGCACTCTTTATTTTCATTCTTGTTCTCTTTTGTCAAGAACTGGTGCATCTCCAATGTCTATAAGGCACTCTCAGTTTTCATGCCAACTCTTTTTTTAATGCTTGTACTCTGGGGCCATCGACGAGTGTGTCCACCCTCTTTCTTCAGCAGATGCCGTTGGGGAACAGGGTTTGACCCCATAGGCGATATCTTTTCCCTCCAAGGTTGAGTCACAGAACATAACTGGAACAGAACAGTACATCCACACAGAGCAAACATGAGCTAAAATAAACTTCTACTTATGATTAGTCTTCCCGTTTTTATCCTACAGTTAAACAGCGGTGCTGTAAATACCTAAAGAGTGACATATGCCAAGTAGGCATACGTGTAAATGGCTACATGTGGTGTGATTGAGCTTCAAGACCCTAGGCACAGTTGTCTATAAATGCAGCAATCATGAGAACAGCAAAATGAAAATACACAACAGCAACCCATCAAAGTCTAGAACTCTTGATTAGTTTGATTGCACGATGAATGAATTACAAACAGTGTGAATATGTATCATCTGGAAGGGAGGCAGACTACACAAATAAACAAGGTTTGCAAAGTGGCTCGCTGGGCCCTACCACCTTGGTGAGGACTTGCTGGGACCCCGGGGGTACATATGCCTCAAATGAGCTGCGCCTTTTCGCTTGTTAAGGCAGCGCCTATACTGAAAGTAGACCGATTGAGAGAAAAAATTTAAGAACAAATCGAATAAAGAATCTGTGAAGTCCTTCGCGCTTATTTTTTTTCAGACGTGTGTTCGAGGGCCTCTGCCTCAAGGTCTCCAGAAGATGAACTCCTCCTGCGTCGGATCGTGTCCAGTTACATTGAGTGCATGCAACCGTGGCACAGACAGCAAAGCACTTTCCGTTTTTCTGCCAAGTCGTTTTTTTCTCGAAAACTTGGAGGACACAGCCCATTCAGAGCTTGTATTTTGGTGCCAACGATAAGTCTGGCCACCCCATTCTTTTGAGTAGATGCTCTCATACATCATGGTGGAATTGGCCATATATGAACCCTAAAGTTCTAAGATACCCTACCCCTAAACTCATTGAGCTGTTGCATCAATCATCGTGTCCAGCAAGGTATGCAGTGGCGAGATGGCTCGCTGGGCCCTACCACCTTGGTGATAGCTCGCTGGAACCCGAGGTGTAAATATGCCTAGAGTGGCCCAGCAGGCTTGTGCTTGCTAAGGCAGCACATATACTAAAATTGGATCGATACAGAGAAGATTAGCATGGCCCCTGCGAAAGGATGACACGCAAATCCGTGAAGCGCTCCATATTTTTGCCGCTTTGATCAAGCTTCTACACTGGACTTGATTCATCCCCTCCTGGCACTCTTTATTTTCATTCTTGTTCTCTTTTGTCAAGAACTGGTGCATCTCCAATGTCTATAAGGCACTCTCAGTTTTCATGCCAACTCTTTTTTTAATGCTTGTACTCTGGGGCCATCGACGAGTGTGTCCACCCTCTTTCTTCAGCAGATGCCGTTGGGGAACAGGGTTTGACCCCATAGGCGATATCTTTTCCCTCCAAGGTTGAGTCACAGAACATAACTGGAACAGAACAGTACATCCACACAGAGCAAACATGAGCTAAAATAAACTTCTACTTATGATTAGTCTTCCCGTTTTTATCATACAGTTAAACAGCGGTGCTGTAAATACCTAAAGAGTGACATATGCCAAGTAGGCATACGTGTAAATGGCTACATGTGGTGTGATTGAGCTTCAAGACCCTAGGCACAGTTGTCTATAAATGCAGCAATCATGATAACAGCAAAATGAAAATACACAACAGCAACCCATCAAAGTCTAGAACTCTTGATTAGTTTGATTGCACAATGAATGAATTACAAACAGTGTGAATATGTATCATCTGGAAGGGAGGCAGACTACACAAATAAACAAGGTTTGCAAAGTGGCTCGCTGGGCCCTACCACCTTGGTGAGGACTTGCTGGGACCCCGGGGGTACATATGCCTCAAATGAGCTGCGCCTTTTCGCTTGTTAAGGCAGCGCCTATACTGAAAGTAGACCGATTGAGAGAAAAAATTTAAGAACAAATCGAATAAAGAATCTGTGAAGTCCTTCGCGCTTATTTTTTTTCAGACGTGTGTTCGAGGGCCTCTGCCTCAAGGTCTCCAGAAGATGAACTCCTCCTGCGTCGGATCGTGTCCAGTTACATTGAGTGCATGCAACCGTGGCACAGACAGCAAAGCACTTTCCGTTTTTCTGCCAAGTCGTTTTTTTCTCGAAAACTTGGAGGACACAGCCCATTCAGAGCTTGTATTTTGGTGCCAACGATAAGTCTGGCCACCCCATTCTTTTGAGTAGATGCTCTCATACATCATGGTGGAATTGGCCATATATGAACCCTAAAGTTCTAAGATACCCTACCCCTAAACTCATTGAGCTGTTGCATCAATCATCGTGTCCAGCAAGGTATGCAGTGGCGAGATGGCTCGCTGGGCCCTACCACCTTGGTGATAGCTCGCTGGAACCCGAGGTGTAAATATGCCTAGAGTGGCCCAGCAGGCTTGTGCTTGCTAAGGCAGCACACATACTAAAATTGGATCGATACAGAGAAGATTAGCATGGCCCCTGCGAAAGGATGACACGCAAATCCGTGAAGCGCTCCATATTTTTGCCGCTTTGATCAAGCCTACTACACTTTACTTGATTCATCCCCTCCTGGCACTCTTTATTTTCATTCTTGTTCTCTTTTGTCAAGAACTGGTGCATCTCCAATGTCTATAAGGCACTCTCAGTTTTCATGCCAACTCTTTTTTTAATGCTTGTACTCTGGGGCCATCGACGAGTGTGTCCACCCTCTTTCTTCAGCAGATGCCGTTGGGGAACAGGGTTTGACCCCATAGGCGATATCTTTTCCCTCCAAGGTTGAGTCACAGAACATAACTGGAACAGAACAGTACATCCACACAGAGCAAACATGAGCTAAAATAAACTTCTACTTATGATTAGTCTTCCCGTTTTTATCATACAGTTAAACAGCGGTGCTGTAAATACCTAAAGAGTGACATATGCCAAGTAGGCATACGTGTAAATGGCTACATGTGGTGTGATTGAGCTTCAAGACCCTAGGCACAGTTGTCTATAAATGCAGCAATCATGAGAACAGCAAAATGAAAATACACAACAGCAACCCATCAAAGTCTAGAACTCTTGATTAGTTTGATTGCACGATGAATGAATTACAAACAGTGTGAATATGTATCATCTGGAAGGGAGGCAGACTACACAAATAAACAAGGTTTGCAAAGTGGCTCGCTGGGCCCTACCACCTTGGTGAGGACTTGCTGGGACCCCGGGGGTACATATGCCTCAAATGAGCTGCGCCTTTTCGCTTGTTAAGGCAGCGCCTATACTGAAAGTAGACCGATTGAGAGAAAAAATTTAAGAACAAATCGAATAAAGAATCTGTGAAGTCCTTCGCGCTTATTTTTTTTCAGACGTGTGTTCGAGGGCCTCTGCCTCAAGGTCTCCAGAAGATGAACTCCTCCTGCGTCGGATCGTGTCCAGTTACATTGAGTGCATGCAACCGTGGCACAGACAGCAAAGCACTTTCCGTTTTTCTGCCAAGTCGTTTTTTTCTCGAAAACTTGGAGGACACAGCCCATTCAGAGCTTGTATTTTGGTGCCAACGATAAGTCTGGCCACCCCATTCTTTTGAGTAGATGCTCTCATACATCATGGTGGAATTGGCCATATATGAACCCTAAAGTTCTAAGATACCCTACCCCTAAACTCATTGAGCTGTTGCATCAATCATCGTGTCCAGCAAGGTATGCAGTGGCGAGATGGCTCGCTGGGCCCTACCACCTTGGTGATAGCTTGCTGGAACCCGAGGTGTAAATATGCCTAGAGTGGCCCAGCAGGCTTGTGCTTGCTAAGGCAGCACACATACTAAAATTGGATCGATACAGAGAAGATTAGCATGGCCCCTGCGAAAGGATGACACGCAAATCCGTGAAGCGCTCCATATTTTTGCCGCTTTGATCAAGCCTGCTACACTTTACTTGATTCATCCCCTCCTGGCACTCTTTATTTTCATTCTTGTTCTCTTTTGTCAAGAACTGGTGCATCTCCAATGTCTATAAGGCACTCTCAGTTTTCATGCCAACTCTTTTTTAATGCTTGTACTCTGGGGCCATCGACGAGTGTGTCCACCCTCTTTCTTCAGCAGATGCCGTTGGGGAACAGGGTTTGACCCCATAGGCGATATCTTTTCCCTCCAAGGTTGAGTCACAGAACATAACTGGAACAGAACAGTACATCCACACAGAGCAAACATGAGCTAAAATAAACTTCTACTTATGATTAGTCTTCCCGTTTTTATCCTACAGTTAAACAGCGGTGCTGTAAATACCTAAAGAGTGACATATGCCAAGTAGGCATACGTGTAAATGGCTACATGTGGTGTGATTGAGCTTCAAGACCCTAGGCACAGTTGTCTATAAATGCAGCAATCATGAGAACAGCAAAATGAAAATACACAACAGCAACCCATCAAAGTCTAGAACTCTTGATTAGTTTGATTGCACGATGAATGAATTACAAACAGTGTGAATATTTATCATCTGGAAGGGAGGCAGACTACACAAATAAACAAGGTTTGCAAAGTGGCTCGCTGGGCCCTACCACCTTGGTGAGGACTTGCTGGGACCCCGGGGGTAAATATGCCTCAAATGAGCTGCGCCTTTTCGCTTGTTAAGGCAGCGCCTATACTGAAAGTAGACCGATTGAGAGAAAAAATTTAAGAACAAATCGAATAAAGAATCTGTGAAGTCCTTCGCGCTTATTTTTTTTCAGACGTGTGTTCGAGGGCCTCTGCCTCAAGGTCTCCAGAAGATGAACTCCTCCTGCGTCGGATCGTGTCCAGTTACATTGAGTGCATGCAACCGTGGCACAGACAGCAAAGCACTTTCCGTTTTTCTACCAAGTCGTTTTTTTCTCGAAAACTTGGAGGACACAGCCCATTCAGAGCTTGTATTTTGGTGCCAACGATAAGTCTGGCCACCCCATTCTTTTGAGTAGATGCTCTCATACATCATGGTGGAATTGGCCATATATGAACCCTAAAGTTCTAAGATACCCTACCCCTAAACTCATTGAGCTGTTGCATCAATCATCGTGTCCAGCAAGGTATGCAGTGGCGAGATGGCTCGCTGGGCCCTACCACCTTGGTGATAGCTTGCTGGAACCCGAGGTGTAAATATGCCTAGAGTGGCCCAGCAGGCTTGTGCTTGCTAAGGCAGCACACATACTAAAATTGGATCGATACAGAGAAGATTAGCATGGCCCCTGCGAAAAGCTTACCCATCGTTCTTCTCTGTTTTCGCGCACGCGCAGTAGCGCCTTCGCGCATGCCCAGTCGCAGAAACGCGGTGCAAACTGGCCACCCTCAAAACGCAGGATCGAATCCCGACCGAAGCACAAACATTAAACATTGTGTTGTACGCTATTATATTCATATTATGCCTATTTCTCGCGTATACTTATTTGCATCACGCTAAATAATATCTTGTATTTATATTGTTTCACCTTTTTTTCTGCATAGATGTTAAAATTTGTCACGTTAAATAATATCTTGTATTTATATCGTTTCTGCATAGATATTAAAATTTGTTATTAAACATTATATTACATTTATATTATGTCAATAATTTTGTCAATGTATAAATAAGTTAATGCCGTGTATTATTAGTTTCAATTAAATATCAGTTGTTGATGATGATGATGATGATGATGATCATGATGATGTATAGATGCAGAAAACACCAAACACAGCAGCAGTAGACTACAGTTTGAAATAGATTTATTTCAAAGTACAATTCAATAAAACATGATGATGATGATGATGATTTTGATGATGATGATGATAGTAATAATGATAAAAATAGACCATCAGAGCAGACACATGGCATAAATGTTCTGGGGCGAGATGCAGAACAGTGGCACAAGGCTTCATTCCTCTTATTTTAAACCACATCAATCACAGCAGACAGACGCATAGTATAAGGGCTCATTACAGACATGCATGGATACATAACGCAGCAGCAAACAGTGTGAAGTACCAACGCGGCGGCAACAGAGCCAGTGGCAACTGGACGTAACTCCAAAGACAGTGACCACATTACTGAACATACCCACATGTCCAAAAGGCCTATATAACTTGTCAGTGCATAAAATCAGAACAGCACAAATGCATGACAATGTGTTATACAGGTGTGAATGTGTTATACAGGTGTGATTGGGACAGACAATGTTTTCTTTTCTTTTTCTCAAGCCATATGATAGGCAGCAGACACACAGTATAGGCCTGCATAACTTGTCAGTGCAAAGAATCAGAATAGTACAAAGGCATGGCAATGTTATACAGGTGTGAATGGGATACACAATGTTTGTTTTTTTTTTTCTGTAGAAAAGTTGTTGCAGGTGTGGACCGGTGTTTGTAGGAAGCCTCCACACCACGGCAAGGTCCCGGTCCTTGTGGAGGGTAAAGTCAATATCTTTAAAAAACAAACAAACACTGAAACAACTATATACACCTGCCCCAGCGAGAATGCAAAATCAGTCCGGGGCTCGACCCTGGTCCTTCATCTCCCTCAGCCAGTCCTCCACACTCTTACCCCGCCGCGGCGGCAGAGCAAAAATGTACATTGCCATAGCGGGTGTGTCCGGTCTCCCTCCGCTTTGGCTGGCCGCACCTCCTGCACTTTTGTTCTTGTGGCACGCCGGCCCGGGCAGAGACGACTGCTCCTGCCGCTGCCCTCTGCTCAGCCCTCTTCCTCCTCAGCCATTCAGTTTTGTACGCAGAGCGAGGCTGAGGAGGGGGAGCAGGAGGTGCTGCCTGCACTGCTTGTTGTCCTTGCTGTCCTGGCACCAGCTGCAGTGCAGGCAGCCGAGGGCCGGCGTGATGTGCGGCAGCCAGCGGCAGAGGGAGGACGTGTGGGGCTGGCGTTGTCCGAGGGAGCGTCGGTATGGGGAGCACCCTCACACTCTGCTGGGGCAGTGAGAGGTCCAGAAAGAGAGGCTGTGTTGCCAGAAAAGGTCCTGTTGCAGCTGCAGCAGCCGGTGGTATAGCCAGGACAACAGCTGAGGGGGCAGGCGGTAAAGGCGTCAGTGGGCGCACTGGCGCTGGCAGAACAGGCACCGGTGCTGCCACAGCCGGCGCTGCTGCCAGAGGTCCCGCCGCCCTTGGCGCTGCTGTCCTCGCCTGGCCTGTTGCTGCTGCCGGAGAACGACCCGCCGCCGCTGCTGGGCCCGGCACCGTCGCTGATGCCGTCGCCGAACCCGCTGCCGCTGGTGGTCGTCCCTCTGCTGCAACGCCTGAAGCCAGCACAGTCCTCTCCTTCTCCCGCTGCGTCCTGGTGAACCTGAGAACGGATTCCAACGTAATGTTTTAGTTAAATGTGCAATTTTGATACATTCAAGCATGTCATTAGCATAACATCGAAAGCATCAAACATACCACAGCGAGAGGGTCCTGGCGTTCAGCTCAAAGAGCTGTATGGGCGCCCGAGCCATCAGCCTCTGGTGGCCCAGCACAAGGTCCCGGATGTGCTGGTACCGAAGCAGTATGCTGTCCCACCGCGACCTCCGGGCACCGCGTGCACGGCTGCCCGAGGGGATCAAGCGGCAGAGCTGGGTGCATACCGCCTCTACCAGCCGGCTTGCGCTGGGACTGCTGGCAGGTCCAGAGGTCTGTCCGACAAGGCAGCTGCGGGCAATGGACAAAAACAATGACAGATATGAGCATGATAATGGGCGACGTTACATAAAGCAGCTTGTGTGTACATCTGGGAAAAGCATGATGGAAGTGTAGCCTTACCGTCTTAAGCTTTCCACACCAGGTATACTGGTGTGGCTTGGCTTCGCTGCCATGAAGCGCCCCTGAGCTGGCCTGTCCCTGTAGCGGGGAGGGTAAACTACTCGGGCCCTGTCGTACGGTGACAGGGCCTCGTAGAGCCTGATAAGCTCATCTACCCTCCCCTCGGACAAGGCCGGGTCGTGACGCAACCCCACCAAGGCCGTGGCCAACTGGACCACGGCCAGGTACCCCCGGCTGGTCATCCGGTCCTCTGTAGTCCTGCAGACACACAAGCAGAGATGGAAAACAATAAGTCAGTTGGATGGAACAGAGCAAGCGCAGTTTTTGGTGATGCGAGATGCACTGCAGTCGTGCTTACCTCAGCAGCCTGCTGAGGCTCTGGTGAGGACCGGCCGGGGGAGTGGGGTGCGGGCTCGGGGGCACCGGTCGGACTGGATGGCTCGGGCGCGGGTGCGTCAGCCGGTCGCCCTGACCGCGGGTCCGTCAGAGGAGCTGGGAACTCGCCAGGCACGTGGAGGGTGAGGTCCTCCACCTCCTGCTGGCCGTCGGCGAGCTCGTCGTCATCCTCAACGAGTTGGGGGACATCCCCCCCCGCGTCCGGAATGTCAGGGTCCAAGCTGACGTCCTGCAGCACTCTGCCCGTCTGGGAGTACAGGTACTCGATGCCGATGAGTTCCCCTGAAGCACAAACAACAGTCAGTCAGGTACAAGTATCATTCAGTGTGGACACGTGTAAGCGCGGTGGCTTGAGTGTTCTCACCAGTGTACTCCCTGGGCTTGGTGTAATCCTTGACCACACTCATGCCAAGCACCCTTTGGCTGAGCTGGTCAAGGGAGTGCTGCAGGGGGCCATTGTAGGAGCGGAGCAGCGGCCGTCCCTCCTGTGCCACGGACGCCGCCCCTGTCCGCGTTCCACCGCGTCAACCCCTCCAGGAGAAATGCCTGGAAGTGCCAGGGATTGGCACTTTCTCCTGAGGAGGAACACAGATCTGTTTAGCAGTTTATTCAGTGCGCACAATGTGAATGACAGCGAGTCGATGACAGTGAAAGATTGACACGACAGTGAAACATGTGGTCTACCTGGAATGAAGCGGTTGAGATGCAGGTGGAACGACTCCAGGGACGTGGAGCCTCGTGCACAACGGTACACCGGCAGGCTGATCCCCCCCATGGTCACCCTGCCGGTCTCAGTGTACAGCTCCACGCCCGGCGGGTCCTGGATGCACTGGAGGTGGCGCCGCTGCTCCTTCCAGATCTTCTGGATGCGGTCTTGGTCCAGCAGGGAAATCCCCATGGTATCTCGTCCGCTGGCACCGCCGAAGGTTTCCAGGAGGTCACCGATCAGCCGCTCCGTCTCCGCCGCTCCACGCGTGCGGCGACGGCAATGGAGAGCCATATTCTTGCGGCTGACGTGCCTCCACACTCCGGCGTCGGACGAGAAGGTCATCCCCTGCGCCTCAAGCATCCTCTTCTTCGCCTTGAGCAACCGGGCTGCGTCCTCTGGGTCCCACAGGAAGATGCACGAAGACAACTGCTGCAGGAAGGGCTTATACAGCTGGTGGCTCTCAGTGGTGACACCTGTTATGGAAAAAAAATGTATGTTATATCAAGTTATGGAACCATGATGTCTCTTTGATGATGTTTGTTTAATTATTGTTTTTGCCACAACACACCTGACGCGAACCGCCGCATCAGGTGCCAGATGTCCAGCCGGACCACCAGCTTGTCCCACTTCCCGAACATATCAGCTGTCTTGGATCCCCCGTGGGACGAACAACAGTCCCGGTCGACGTAGAGGAGCTGAGGCGGCTCCACCCCAGCGTCCCGATACCGCCGCATTATCCCCGCAGCCATGGACACGTGTACACCTGTACACACGTGTACATGGACACCTGTCCGTGCTCGTTGCCGACGTTCGTTGCCCACGCTGCGGTCTGGGCGGCAGCACCGGAGAGCTTCCGGGTCACCTGTTTGAAAGAATAAAGCATCTCAGTAAGGCTGCACGCACATGGCCAGAGTATGATACTCCGCACCACATCTATACACATGTATATTTATACATACATAGCACCACATTTACCTTCTTGGTCGAATCCATCTTCAGGACCGTTCCGAAGACGGAGGTGACCCGGGCCTTCACGTCCTCCAGGCGGGAGAGGATGTCGTGGCAGTACACCAGTAACAGCCACGCGTACTGGGGCACGGGTGGCGGTTTTGGTGGTGGGGTGCACATGCGCACGACACCCCGCGACGTGAAGGGCTCCATGACGCTGAGGTAGTGTATGGACCGCCGCATCCAGGCCTCTGTGTGTGCCTCACAGAGTTTTTTGTACAGCTGCGTGGCGCTGTTCCCCCGAGTACGCTCACGCAGCTGGATGATTACCCGCCGGTCGCAGGCAAGCCTACAGAGAGGAGCACATCATGTGTTACAGAAGAGCCACACACAGATACACTGTGACAGTTTTCAGACAGCTACTCACTTGTAGGTGAGGATTGCCGGAAAGAGGGCGCGATGCCCCTCTCCCAGCTGACTCACGACCTCCTGCGACCAGGCAGCTACCTTCCTCTTACACCGACGGCACTCCAGGTACTCGGTGGCCATCAAGTACCAGCCGTCGATGTCCAGGACCCTCCGGATGGTCCTGTAGAGCCCACACTTGGTGAGGGCCCTATTACAGCATGTCGGCCGGACGCCCCACAGACGCAGGGGCGCCCAGAGGAACAGCCGACACGCGAAGAAGGCAGCTGGTGAGGCGGGTGGCTGAGCGTAACTCGGCCGGGGCTGAGGGGGGTCCCACCACAGCTTGAGGTCTGTGGTGAGTTTGCTCCTCCCCTCGCTGTCTGTCCTAAACAGCTCCCGGCCGATCCACTCCTGCTCTTCCACGGTGAGAGCTGTCCGCCAGCTCTCAGGCAACCGGGACTGTGAGGGGAAAAAAAACAACAGAAACAAACACACTGTAAGGAGGCTGAGAGGAGGTGCTACATGCAATTTGACAGTCAGCTTCACTGAGTTGTGCCGTCCATGAGTACGGGCACGGTGGTTGTGTGTGTGTGTGTGTGTGTGTGTGTGTGTGTGTGTGTGTGTTTGTACCTCAGCCGAAGCAGGAGTGGTCGTTGCGGGCTGCTCCACTTTCCTCTCCTTCCTCTTCCTCTTCGCCGGCGCTGGTGCCAGGGTGGCCTCTCCAGATGGCGTCTCCTCCACGGAGACGCGACGGGGCTCCTCCCTGGTCAACGCCGGAGCCCGAGCCGGAACCCGCGATCGTAGGTGGAGCAGCCGCAACTCGAGGTGGTGGCGGTGGGGGAGGGATGGAGGACAATGCCGGAGGAGGTGGAGATGGAGGCCTCACCACCACGGGAGAGTCTGAAGGACCTGTACGTGAGCTTCAGACACATTCACACACATCAAAATGGCATCAGCACAATGATAGTCATGGGGCAACACACAGGCAGGCAAGGACTAAGTGAGTCTGAGTGTTGACGTGCAGAATGCCAGTGATTAGATGACGTGCAGAATGCCAGTGATTAGATGACGTGCAGAATGCCAGTGATTAGATGACGTGCAGAATGCCAGTGATTAGATGACGTGCAGAATGCCAGTGATTAGATGACGTGCAGAATGCCAGTGATTAGATGACGTGCAGAATGCCAGTGATTAGATGACGTGCAGAATGCCAGTGATTAGATGACGTGCAGAATGCCAGTGATTAGATGACGTGCAGAATGCCAGTGATAGGGCAGATGGTTTAGTGCTACAAGGTGAATGTCAAGAGATGGAGCAGGCTAAGGGAAGTAGACAGTTGAAGGTGGTTAAGCAAATCTACATTGCCACTACGTTCTACACATCTACCCACCGACAAAGACGGCTACGTTACCTGCCAAACCTACCTTTGGTCTTCAAGCATTAGCTGTAGAGACCAGTAAATGAAACCATAACAGTTAATACAAAATATACCGCCAGAAGAATATCTATATTGAGGGCAAATGTTACAGTGTGACACATCCAGTGTGGTGCCAGTTACCCCGGTTTCTAAGTCAGTGGCCATCTGGGACCAGTTCCTTGTCCGTCACCTCTGTGGGGGGGGGGCGGCGGCGCGAACCGAGGGGCGCTGGTCTCTGGCGGATGAAGACACCGCTGTGGGGTGGGTGGCAATGGTTAGTTAATTCCTGTACACCGAACCACTGTTGTGTTTAAAGAGAAAGAAAGAGATCTACCTGGAACTGCAGGCCGTGCTGGTGTGGTCATCAGCTTCCTGACCTTGGCCTGCAGCTCACCTGGGGCCATTGGACGCCTTCCCAGTAGGGCCGAGAACATGGGAGCGGTCGGCTTGCGTGGCAGCAGCCCGGTGGAAGCAGCGGCCTTGCTGGGCCACTGCTGGTGGTGGTGCTGCTGCTGCTGCTTGGGGGTGGGGGGGTAGCAGCCGCCTCTGCCGACCGCTCCTTGTCTCGGCCCAGGATGTACTTCCTGGCGGCGTCCATCGAAGTCCCAGGCTGCGGTATCTTCCGCCGTAGCCACTTGACAAAGCTGCAAGTCAGTGATCAAAGATTAACACGCATATCAACAAGTCACCGCACCCTGTCGACAGTACACTGCCCTTCACCACAACAAGACTTACGTCTGGTGCTTTTTTCCGTGGACTCGTACAGGTCCTTCAGGGTGGCCTCCTTGTAGTCCCCAAAGCCAACAAGCGCCTCGCCCTCACACCCGGGCTGAGTGGCGCGAGCCCGGGCCTCCTCGTGCACCCGGTGGTACCGCAGCTGCTCCACAAAAGCAGGGTGGGCGCACGAGTACCGGGCGAGTGCGTCCTTGTTGGCCATAAGGGGGCTGTCGGAGGCACTTTTCTCCCGCTCCCGCTGGTGGCTGGCAACCAACTGCGTGGTGTAGCCCGCGTCGTTCTCCAGGAGCCAACGGAAAGTTTGACCCTGGTACTTGCCAAACTGGATGCTGTGGCAGCCCAGCACCAGCATGGGGTCACCAGGGTCACCGCCCTTGGAGACGACGTGGGCTTGGGCCTCCTTCTCTACCTCCTCCGGCTTCTTGGCCCTCGCAGCAGCGGCGGTCCCGCGTGGCCCCTTAGCGGCGATGAAGGCCACCGCCTCATCAGAGGCCCGCAGGATAAGCTGCTGCGAGGGCGTGAATTTAATTTGGCTAAAGACATATCTTCAACGACAAATGGCACAGCACAGCATTAAATGAGCATTACAGGTTAAACAGTATGTTAATTGGCATATTAACATGACTATCGCACATAAGATTAATGATATACAAGTACGACACATTCGCTATTGAAATATTAACGTTAAGAAATTAACATAATGTGACACAACAGGTAAATAATGACCCCAGGGTTAGCCCCCTGTGCATTGGCAGCCATTAAACAAACAGGCTTATTGTTAGTGCATAAAACATACACTTAAACTTTATATTTTGATTTCACGTGGTGATATTATAATCTTAAGGCTCTAAAGATACTAACTGTATGGTCTTTTCATAATTTAATTTTGTTTTCAGAGATCGCCACATGTTGTCCAATTAATTTCCAATGCATTGCATTACATTACATGTTAGCGATCTCTCAAAATGTATTTAATCTCTGATCAGACTACCTGGTTATCTTCATTAGACCATTTAGATGTAGTTACTACAGTTTGGAGTCGAAATTCAAAGTGTAAATATGGTTTAAATGTGTAAACGGGACGCCTGACGTACGTTAACGTATCTTTGAATATCAAAACCAGCGATCGACGGCAAGACGTAACAATACATAGACAAATTCCATGTCAGTATATTGTTAAAGTACTCTGGGAAGACAATGTTATGTCAGTACATTCGTAATATTCTATTTATTTTTGTTTTACTCACTCGCTCGCTCGCGCTCTCTCTCGGTGTCAGTTTGTTAGTGGTTGCTATGACAAACGCTTGAGTATACTAACCGTTGATTGGCCCAAAACGCTCGACAAACGACTGAGTATACTAACCGTTGATTGGCCCAAAACGCTCGACAAACGCTCGACAATCCGAGCTGCTGATTGGCCCAAAACCGACAACGCTCGACAAACGCTCGACAGTACAAGCTGCTGATTGGCCCAAAACTGACAACGCTCGACAAACGCTCGACAATACGAGCTAATGATTGGCCGGCATCCAGAGAACATTGCTGGGCAAAGAGCGCAAGGATGACACGCAAATCCGTGAAGCGCTCCATATTTTTGCCGCTTTGATCAAGCTTCTACACTGGACTTGATTCATCCCCTCCTGGCACTCTTTATTTTCATTCTTGTTCTCTTTTGTCAAGAACTGGTGCATCTCCAATGTCTATAAGGCACTCTCAGTTTTCATGCCAACTCTTTTTTTAATGCTTGTACTCTGGGGCCATCGACGAGTGTGTCCCTCTTTCTTCAGCAGATGCCGTTGGGGAACAGGGTTTGACCCCATAGGCGATATCTTTTCCCTCCAAGGTTGAGTCACAGAACATAACTGGAACAGAACAGTACATCCACACAGAGCAAACATGAGCTAAAATAAACTTCTACTTATGATTAGTCTTCCCGTTTTTATCTACAGTTAAACAGCGGTGCTGTAAATACCTAAAGAGTGACATATGCCAAGTAGGCATACGTGTAAATGGCTACATGTGGTGTGATTGAGCTTCAAGACCCTAGGCACAGTTGTCTATAAATGCAGCAATCATGAGAACAGCAAAATGAAAATACACAACAGCAACCCATCAAAGTCTAGAACTCTTGATTAGTTTGATTGCACGATGAATGAATTACAAACAGTGTGAATATGTATCATCTGGAAGGGAGGCAGACTACACAAATAAACAAGGTTTGCAAAGTGGCTCGCTGGGCCCTACCACCTTGGTGAGGACTTGCTGGGACCCCGGGGGTACATATGCCTCAAATGAGCTGCGCCTTTTCGCTTGTTAAGGCAGCGCCTATACTGAAAGTAGACCGATTGAGAGAAAAAATCTAAGAACAAATCGAATAAAGAATCTGTGAAGTCCTTCGCGCTTATTTTTTTTCAGACGTGTGTTCGAGGGCCTCTGCCTCAAGGTCTCCAGAAGATGAACTCCTCCTGCGTCGGATCGTGTCCAGTTACATTGAGTGCATGCAACCGTGGCACAGACAGCAAAGCACTTTCCGTTTTTCTGCCAAGTCGTTTTTTTCTCGAAAACTTGGAGGACACAGCCCATTCAGAGCTTGTATTTTGGTGCCAACGATAAGTCTGGCCACCCCATTCTTTTGAGTAGATGCTCTCATACATCATGGTGGAATTGGCCATATATGAACCCTAAAGTTCTAAGATACCCTACCCCTAAACTCATTGAGCTGTTGCATCAATCATCGTGTCCAGCAAGGTATGCAGTGGCGAGATGGCTCGCTGGGCCCTACCACCTTGGTGATAGCTCGCTGGAACCCGAGGTGTAAATATGCCTAGAGTGGCCCAGCAGGCTTGTGCTTGCCAAGGCAGCACATATACTAAAATTGGATCGATACAGAGAAGATTAGCATGGCCCCTGCGAAAGGATGACACGCAAATCCGTGAAGCGCTCCATATTTTTGCCGCTTTGATCAAGCCTGCTACACTGGACTTGATTCATCCCCTCCTGGCACTCTTTATTTATAAGCGTAAGTCTTGGTTCTTCTCTTTTACAGATATCATCTGCTGACGTGAGCTGGGATGAACACAAAAGCGCGCTGTCTGCTTATTTGAATCCTAATATTGGATGACGTGCATATCGGTCTCATTTCACTGATGGGTTCGATATTACCCAACAGTCTCTGAGGAAGGTAAATATTATAGCTTGTGGAATTTTGAACTGGAATTTTCACCGTCTTCGTGGCACCAGGAGGTACATTTACAATAGCCGGTAATATCTCCAAACGTTCTGGGATTAAGTCAAGTCAAGTGTATTTATATAGCACTTTTCACAATATAAATGGCCTCAAAGCAGCTTCACAGTATCAATCAAATAACATAACAATGTTTGTTTCTTAGTGGAAAAATCATCCACGTTTGGTAGGGCTGATCAATGGTATTAATGCTTGGTTAATTAATTTGAATATCTCCAACTGAGCAAGCCAAAGGCAACAGTGGCAAGGAACCGAAAAACTCCATCAAGTGACCTACTGGTGTCCTAAAACTCTATGAGGTGACCTACTGGTGTCCTAAAACTCCATCAAGTGACCTACTGGTGTCCTAAAACTTCATCAGGTGACTTAATGGAGAGAAAAAAAACCTTGGGAGAACCCAGGCTCAGTCAGGGGCCAGTTCTCCTCTGGCATTTATGAACTAGAGGCCGGATTTACAGTAACTGTAATTTGATACAGAATTTTGTTTTATTTTATCACTTCGGGGTGGGTACGCGAACCGGAATCACAAAGTTTTATCTGTAGAGTGGGAAAGGGATCATCCATAGGGAGAGGCTAGTTGGCACTTCGGGTCCAGACAAAGCTCCTAGTCAGATCTGGATACGGCCTGGATCCGGCAGGCTGCGGGAAAACCTTGGGATAAACAAAGACACTAAAATTAGCGTAGATGCCATTCTTCTTATGATGTAACGAGCACATCAGGATTTAAGGGAAGTGTTTCCAGTTCCGGCTGACCTAATCTATGCAGCCTAACATTGAATTATAGAAGTCTATAATGTATTATGTGTATGCTAGGTCAAAGAGATGTGTCTTTAATCTAGCTTTAAACTGACAGAGTGTGTCTGCTTCTCGGACAATGGTAGGAAGACTGTTCTAAAGTTTTGGGGCTAAATAGGCAAAGGATCTAACACCAGCAGTCGATTTTGATATTCTAGGTATTATCAACTGGCCCGAATTTTGAGATCGCAATAGATGTGAAGGACTATAATGCATTAAGAGCTCGCTCAAGTACTGCGGAGCTAAACCATTTAGTGCTTTGTAAGTAATCAACAATATTTTAAAACTTATACGATGTTTAATAGGCAGCCAATGTAGTGTTGACAGAACGTCTCGGTTACGTATGTAACCCTCGTTCCCTGAGTAGGGAACGGAGACGTTACGTCGGATGACGACGAATGGGGTTTCGCTTAGAAAGCCTATCAGCTTCGAGTATTAAAAAACGAGCCAATGGCAAAGAAATGCCATGGGTTTGCGGAATTTGTATGACGTAACTCCGCCCCACCTCGTGGGTATAAAAGGAGGACGCTAGCAACATGCAGTTATGTTTTCTCGCTGAGGAGCCAAGACTGAACTCAGGCGATCCCGCGAAACAGCGGAAGTGGCAGGAAGACGTAACGTCTCCGTTTCCTACTCAGGGAACGAGGGTTACATACGTAACCGAGACGTTCCCTTTCGTTGTCACTCCGAGTTACGTCGGATGACGACGAATGGGGTTACCAGTCCAATCACGCCAGCTTCACAGCTGTCTTCCAGCTGTGCGCCAGTGCATCCGTGCCGAGCGTGCCCTTGGTCAGAGAATAAAACTGGGCGCAATGGGATGAGTCGCGGGAGGCAAACAGATCTATCTGTGCGTCGCCAAACTGGTCCCAAATCAGCTGGACCGACTGGGGATGGAGTCGCCATTCTCCAGGGAGGGGCTGAAGCCGTGACAGCTCGTCGGCAGCACAGTTCAGGGCTCCGGGAATGTGAATAGCACGAAGGGACCTCAGGTGCTTCTGACTCCATAGGAGGAGGTGGCGGGCGAGTTGCGACATACGGCGGGAGCGTAGACCACCTTGATGGTTGATGTACGCTACTGTGGCGGTATTGTCTGATTGGACTAGTACGTGTTGACCCATGAGCAGCGCTCGGAAGCGGTGCAGAGCAAGGCGTACTGCCAGCAACTCGAGGCAATTGACATGCCATAGGCGCTGGGGTCCTGTCCAGGAGCCCGCGGCAGCATGACCATTGCACATGGCGCCCCAGCCCGTGGTGGAGGCATCTGTTGAGACAACAACATGCCTCGACACTCGTCTCAGGGGGACACCAGCCCTGAGAAAACTGAGGTTCAACCACGGGGTGAAGGTCTGACGGCAGCTCGAAGTCACTGGAACTCGGAGCTTGCCTTGTTGCCATAACCACCAAGCCAAAGCTGAAGCGGTCTCATATGAAGCAATCCGAGCGGCGTGACCGCGGCTGCAGATGCCATATGCCCCAGGAGCCTCTGAAAACGTTTCAGTGGAACCGCTTTCTTGCCCTGTATTTGTCTCAGACAAGTCAGCAGTGACTGCGCGCGCTCGCTCGTAAGCTGCGCGGACATGGCGACCGAGTCGATGTCCATACCGAGAAAAGAGATCCTCTGCACGGGGCAAAGTTTGCTCTTCTCCCAGTTGACCCGAAGGCCCAGACGGGCTAGGTGCCGGAGCACAAGGTCCCTGTGTTCGCAAACCTGGTCTCGAGAGTGAGCTATAATCAGCCAGTCGTCGAGATAGTTCAGGATGCGAACCCCGTGAACCCGAAGGGGAACAAGGGCTGCCTCGACGACCTTCGTGAAGACGCGAGGAGACAGGGCTAGCCCGAACGGGAGAACCGCGTACTGATATGCCTGTCCCTCGAAAGCAAACCGGAGGAACGGTCTGTGACGAGGGAGAATGGAGACATGAAAGTAGGCGTCCTTCAGGTCGATCGCTGCAAACCAATCCTGGGGCCGCACACACTCGAAAATGTGTTTGGCGGTGAGCATCTTGAACGGCATCCTGTAAAGGGAGCGATTCAATACTCGCAGGTCCAGGATTGGTCGTAACCCACCGGTTTTCTTGGGGACAATGAAGTAAGGGCTGTAGAAGCCGGACCACATCTCGGCTGGAGGGACAGTCTCGATTGCACCCTTCGCCAGCAGAGTGGCAATCTCTGCTCGCATGACCGGGGCGTTGCCACCGACCAAAGTGGAGCGGACTCCCCTGTATCGGGGAGGAGACCGTGCGAACTGAATCGCATAGCCGAACCGGATGGTGCGGGCGACCCAGCGGGACAGTTGGGGAAGCTCTAGCCAGGCTTCTAGGAACTGCACCAGCGGGGTCATGCGGACCACCGGCGTCCCCCCGGAGGGGCAGCGAAGCGGAGTAACTGGCCCGGACGTGGACGGCATAGCGATCCGGTGTGGGGGCGCAGTTAAGCTCCGCGCCCTGACAGAGGAGGCCAGGGAAGGACCAGCGTTCCACGGGGGCCTGCTCTGCCAGGGGTCTGGCGACAGAGTGGGACAGGGACGAAACGGCCCGTGGGCGGCACGCCGTGTCAACCGACTCTGGGACAGAGGGGGACGAGGAGAGCACGGCTGGTGGGCGGCGCTCTGTGTCGTCCGAGAACTCTGTGTGCTCAGGGGTGAGAGGTTTGTTTCTGTCTTTAACCACATTAGGGTGCTGCCCACCCGTGGGTGAGCAGCGGGTGTGGAGAACAAAAGATTCTGCCCCGGCCCTCCACCGGGGGAAGGAGTGGCCCTGCTACCATCTCCTGAGAAACAAACGTCATCCCTGAGCAGCCCGTCTCAGGAGCGCCGCTTGGCCCGGCGCTTGGCGGGGGGCGGGGCTGGAGAGGGCTGTGGCGCCTTCCTGCGGCTTCCTCCTCGCGTCGGCCTGGGTGAAGGCTGCTGCTTTGGCCTAGCGGGAGGGGCGGGAGCTTTAGGAGGGCGCCCTCTGCGGGAAACAGGCTGAGGCGTCTGCCCGACCGACGACGAGGCAGCAGCGGGTCGGCGGGGCAGTGTGTTTGATAGCCTCAGTCTGTTTCTGTGCAGTTGAGAACTGTTGGGCAAAATCCTCAACTGCGCCGCCGAAGAGGCCGGCCTGGGACAGGGGCGCATCGAGCAGACGAGTCCGCTCGGAATCCCGCATGTCAGCCAGGTTCAGCCACAGGTGTCTCTCCTGGACCACCGCAGTGGACATCACCAAACCCAGGGAGCGCGCGGCTACCTTCGTCGCCCGGAGAGCGAGGTCGGTTGCGGCACGCAGCTCATTGAAGAGCCCTGGGTCTGTCCTGCCTCGTGCATGTTTCTGAGCATCTGGGCCTGGTAGACCTGCAGAGTGGCCATAGCATGCAGAGAGGTAGCCGCCTGTCCCGCCGCTCTGTAAGACTTCGCCGCCATAGACGACGAAATCTACAGGCCTTGGATGGATGCTTAGGCTCGCCCCGAGAAGAAGCACTCTGAGGACACAGTTGCATCGCAACAGAGCGTTCAACCGGGGGAAGCCCAGTGTACCCACGGGCGGCCGCCTCATCGAGGGGAGGAAAGGCGGATGGGATCAGCGAGCGGTCCCGGGAAGACAGGGGGGTCTTCCAGGACTTCGAGATCTCATCATGCACATCCGGGAAGAAAGGTATTGGGGTTTGCCGTGGACCACGGGGGTCGGCAGCCTTACCCAAAAACCAATCGTCCAGCCGCGAGCGCTTGGGACAGGGTGGAGGCCTCCACTCTAAACCAATGCTCGCGGCTGCCCGGGAAAGCATGGCCGTCATTTCCGGATCCGATTCAGGCACAGCCGTATGCACACCGGAAGGTGGCAGCTGCGCTGAATCTTCACTTCCGGAAGAATCAAGCCCACCTTGTGATGCTGCTACAGACATGGCATCTTCCTCTGTAGCTTCAACCGAAACCCGCGGGGCACCCGAAGGTAGACCCGCGGGAATCGGAGGCTCACTAGCGGGCACCGTCACTGAAGAGGGGGGCTGGGGTCGCGGACACATAGTCGGCGCCTGGTTCCAGACTGTTACCCTCAGGTCACCCTGGCCACCAGCCGAAGTAGCACTCCTCGGGGGAGCGTTAGATCGGGGTGTGGATGAGGGGACTCTCACTCTTGCGAGTTCATTGAGTCTCGACCTTAGTGACGCGATGGTCATGTTCCCGCAGAGAGAACATGACTCATCCACGAGCACTGCTCTAGTGTGATCCATGCCCAAACACACTAGGCAGCGCTCGTGCCCATCAGAGTCAGACACATATCTACCGCAACCAGAAGTGCACGGGCGAGGCATCTTTAAAAAGACGTGCCGCGTGCAAGCTCTTTTGTGAGAGAGAGAAACACTCTGATGTCGAGGCGCCCGGGGAGACACGCACTCTCTGGCAAAACCACTGCACAGATCTGCAGGAAGCGCGCGCTCGCTGGATATCGCCCACAAACACCAACACCAGAGGAACTCGTTTGTGAAAAGCTGACAATTTCAGAGATGGCTTTGTGGAGTGAAGAGATGCTCTTGGCTCCGAAGCGAAAACATAACTGCATGTTGCTAGCGTCCTCCTTTTATACCCACGAGGTGGGGCGGAGTTACGTCATGCAAATTCCGCAGACCCATGGCATTTCTTTGCCATTGGCTCATTTTTTAATACTCGAAGCTGATAGGCTTTCTAAGCGAAACCCCATTCGTCGTCATCCGACGTAACTCGGAGTGACAACGAAAGGGAACCGGGCTAATATGGTCATATATCCTGGTTCTAGTAAGAACTCCAGCTGCTGCTTTTTGGACCAGCTGTAGTTTATTTATTAAGCGTGCAGGGCAAACACCAGTAGAGCATTACAATAATCTAGTCTTGATGTCATGAAAGCATTAACTAATTGTTCCACATTTGTTAATGAGAGCATATGTCGTAATTTATTATATTTTTAAGATGGAATAATGCGGTTTTACAGATACTACACGTGACTTTCAAATTAAAGATTGCTATCAAAGAGCACACCAGGTTCCTAACCAAAGACGAAGACTTAACAGAGCAGCTATCAAGTGTTAGACAATATTCTAGGTTATTACGTGTGGAAGTGTTTTGTCCAATAATTAGAATCTCTGTTTTTTCAGAGTTTAGTAGTAGGAATTAATAGTCATCCAATTTTTTTATATCAGCTATGCATTCCGTTAATTTTGAGAATTGGTAAGTTTCATTGCGGAGTATCATCGGCATAACAGTGAAAGCTAATTCCATGTTTCCTAATATCTCCTAATGGTAGCATGTACAGAGTGAACAACAGCGGTCCTAGTACTGAGCCTTGTGGTACGCCATACTGAACTTGTGATCGATAAGACATCTCTTCATTTACTGCTACAAACTGATAACGGTCAGATAAGTATGATTTAAACCATGCTAGTGCAATTCCACTAATGCCAACATAGTTTTCTAGTCTATTTAAAAGAATGTTGTGGTCAATTATGTCAATTGCAGCACTAAGATCAAGTAACACTAATAGAGAGATACAACCACGATCGGATGATAAAAGTAAATCATTTGTAACTCTAATGAGAGCTGTCTCAGTACTATGGTGCGGTCTAAATCCTGACTGAAAATCCTCGCAGATATCATTTCTTTCAAGAAAGGAACACAGTTGTGATGATACTGCTTTTTCTAATATCTTTGACAGAAAAGGCAAATTTGAGATCGGCCTAACTAATTCAGAAGGATCAAGTTGCATTTTTTTTAACAAGCGGTTTTATCATAGCCAGCTTAAAGGTTTTTGGTACGTATCCTAGAGACAAAGATGAATTAATGATATTAAGAAGAGGATCTGTGATCTCTGGAAGCATCTTTTTCAGTAGCTTAGTCGGTATAGGGTCTAACATACAAGTTGTCGATTTAGATGAATTAACGAGTTTGCAGAATTCTTCCTCTCCTATAGGAATAAATGAATACAATTTTTCCTCAGGGAGACTACAATGCACTCCCTGATGCAATACTGTAGTAGACGGTTGCATAGTTATAATTTTGTCCCTGATATTATCAATCTTATAAGTGAAGAAGTTCATAAAGTCATTACTGTGTTGCCCGGAAACTTCTGTGCTTGAAGCTTTCTTTTTCGTTAGTTTAGCCACTGTTTCAAATGAGTATCTAGGATTATGTTTATTTTCTTCTAATAGGGTTGAAAAATAAGCAGATCTAGCAGCTTTTAAAGCCTCTCTGTAAGCAATCAAGCTCTCTTTCCATGAAATCCGAAATACCTCTAGTTTTGTTTTCTTCCAGTTGCGCTGCATTTTTCTGGCTGCTCTCTTAAGGGCCTGAGTGTGCTCGTTGTACCACGGCGTTGGACTATTCTCTTTAATCTTCTTTAAGCGCAACGGAGCAACTGCATCTAGAGTGCTGGAAAAGAGAGAGTTAAAAGTTTCTGTTGCAATATCAAGTTCTTCTAAGCTATCATGGATGCTGAGATGATGAAACTGGTTAGGAAGATTATTGATAAAGCAATCTTTAGTGGCAGAAGTTATAGGTTTAACATATTTATAACACGGAGTCGGCTTTGCAGCCTTGGCTAAATGTAATTTACATGAGACTAGATAATGGTCTGAGATGACATCGCTCTGCTGCAGAATTTCAACGGCATCAACATCTATTCCATGTGATAATATTAGATCTAGAGTATGATTACGACAATGAGTGGGTCCTGACACGTTTTGTCTAACTCCAATTGAGTTTACATTGTCTTTAAGTGCCAATCCCAATGCATCTTTTTCATTATCTACATGTATATTAAAATCACCAACAATTAATACTTTATCGGCAGCCAATACTAATTCTGATAGAAAGTCCGCAAATTCTTTGATAAAATCTTTATGGTGCCCTGGTGGCCTGTATACAATAGCCAGCAGAATTCTCAAACGTGATTTATCATTTACACTATATATGTTTACATTAAGCAGCAACACTTCAAAAGAAGTATATTTAAAACTAGATTTCTTAGTGGTTTTGAAAATATTACTATAAATTACAGCAACTCTTCCCCCTTTGTGTTTTGGACGAGGTTCATGTTGTAAAGGGGTATACAGTCAAAGACCCAGAACCAGATATGAAGAATGAAGACCCAGAGTCAGATATTATAATAAATTAAAGAGAAGTTTTACTGAAGATAGTTTGCAGTTTCATCAGCAGAAGTCAGCTTCAAGACTCTCAGAGGAGTTCGTAGGCCGCCCCGCTTACAGTTACAAAGCTACAAAGCTCTAAGCTACATCATTGTTTACAGGTTAAATGATTCTCATTGGCTAAGAAATAGGTAAACACAGTAATTTTCCACACATATACAGATAGACGGAAGCATATCTCCATCGATTATGTAGCTGACACATTCGGACCCTGAAGTTAGGCACGTCATGACCTTCCAGGTCGCAGATTTCGGTTGCGGGGCGGCAGCATGTCTCGAACAACAATTCGCTCTATCTCCAATAATGCCAGAGGTTCCTTAACCTGCAACCAAAAAGACTAACACACACACCAACACACAGCTACTCCAAGGTTGGATTTGGCCAGTCCTTCAAAACATCAAGATAATGCGTTCTTTCTCTCAACTTTAGTCGAACTGGAAAGTAAGGCTTTAACAAAGAAATGACCCCTTAAACTATTGGCTTCAATGACCCCTATATCTTTTAACACATTGAAGACCTTTCTCAAATACAAAACAAGTCCCTATTTCATTTCTGGAAGCCGAGCTAAATAAACAAGCACTGTTACTGCATTCAGATATCAAATACAGACATTAAAGAATACATGAAAAGAACATTTCAGTAATCACACTGGTAACTTATAAAAAAGTAAAATCTCACAATCGTAGAGAAGTCATTCAACTCATTTAATATTTAGAATGAAAAATATTGATTAATACCTTGATTATAATTACTCATCATTACATATGCACTGAATCAGCGGTGGATTCCAATCCACCCCCTTCAATGTTATAACAGTAATCTTGCGGGCCGGACTCATTTAAAGTAATGTAATCGTTTGGTTTTAGCCAGGTTTCTGTCAAACAGCACATCTAGGTTAAAATCTGAAATCATATCATTAACTATGAGGGATTTTGAAGTAAGGGATCGAATATTCAGCAACCCAAGCTTTATCATTTGCTCATCTGTATTATATCTGTTTTTTATTTGTTGAACATCAATTACATTTTTAACCTTAGATGGGGTTGTACGTTGTTTTGGATTTCCAAATTCGGGGAACAGACACAGTCTCTATATGATGATATCTAGGTGAAAGAGGCTCTATGTGATGGGATTCATCTGACCTTGGTGACGCGAGGCCGCTAGCAGACGGTCGGTTTAGCCAGTCTGTCTGCTTCCTGATCTGGGCCCCAGATTGTCATGTTTTAGCTCTTAGACTATGAGCCAAATTACATCGTAGGAGGGATGAATACCATCTCTTTTCAACAGGTCAGGCTTGCCCCAAAAACTTTTCCAATTGTCTATGAATTCTACATTATTATGTGGACACCCCTCAGACAACCAGCGATTGAGTGAACATAATCTGCTAACTATCTCATCACTCCTGCAAACAGGAATGGGGGTCAGAGCAAATTACAGTGCCTGACATCGTACTTGCGAGTTTACACACCTCTTTAATATTAATTTTGGTGATCTCCGACTGGCGGAGTCGAACATCATTAGTGCCGACATGAATAATGATCTTAGAGAATTTACGATTAGCATTAGCCAGCACTTTTAAATTTGCTTTGATGTCAGGCGCTCTGGCTCCCGGCAAACATGTGACTATGGTGGCTTGTGTCTCTATTTTCAAATCCATGTGATCGATTCACCAATTACCAGGGCACAATCAACAGAATTCTCAGTGGGTGTTTCACTGAGTGGGGCAAAATGATTTGTTATGGTAATCGGAACGGAAGAGTGGTTTTTTGATCCGCGACTAGAGCGATCCGTCAATGTTACCAATTGCAGAATCATGTAAAGAGTTTACTATGCTAGGCGCATCCAAAATAGTATCTAAAGCTCTAGAACTCTTTCTATCCTCACTTAGAGTTTGGATGCGTGTCTCTAGTTCTGAAATCTTCTCCGTCAGCCTGACTGTCTCCTTGTATTTATCACATATAAATCCTATATTGCCACCGGAGAAGGCTATGCTAAACATGTGACATGAAGTGCAGGTGACAATAACAGGACAAGACATTACTCACCGTGTTTGTTGACTGATTCTCACTCACCTGGGCTTTTATGAACTCAAAGGCACGGGCACGCAAGAGAAAAATAAATAAATAACAGCGCGCCAGGTCGCGCGTTAACAGGCTATCGAGTTATTAGCGTGTTGTACTAACAATAACGGAAGCTAGCGATGTAAGGTTAATATAAGATGTTGGTAAGGTGTTGTAAAAACAATTAGAAATGATAGTAAATTATGGTTCAAAACAGAAAGAAATACGAAGCTAATACGAGGCTTAGACGGAGCTTACAGCCTCAAAGCAAACAAATTCACAGCAGGCAGCGAGGCAGACAGGAGCAATTGATCGTCAATCTCTCAATGTCACTGACGAGAGCCCACAATGAATATTATATTTGTGGCGAGCAGGACGAGGCTGTGAGAGAAACATACAAATGTAGCCTCAGCCACGCAAAACCCCCTGATGATTTATGTAGTGCGGACAAGCACATGATAGCCCTGAGGTCTGTGAGGAAATTCTTCAGAGCAAGAAATAGTCAACATCTCCAGGCGGTTGATGTGCCATGAGAGATAATGGTTCCTCCACAGACCCTGAGTCGAGCTTCCTTCCAGGATCGCTCCCCAGCCCGTGAAGGAGGCATCTGTTATTAGCATCTTGCGACGACAAGAAACTCCTAACACGGGGCCCTGGGACAGGAACCAAGATATCCTCCACATAACCCGGGCACGTAAGCATTGCCGTGTGACCCTGATCATGCGAAAACACGATTGCTGAAGAGGCCAGAAGGTGACAGGTGCATCCATAAGGAAGTTCTTATCTTTCTCCTTTATATTGCTCAGGTTGAGCCATAGATGCCTCTCAGTGGCCACTAAGGCTGCATAGAGCGGCCGATGGATTTAGCCATTTCCTTGGTGGCCCTGAGAGATAGATCTACGGCCCGAGGCAGTATGCTGCAGCCTGACCAGCGGCTGAGTAAGCCTTACCCACTAAGGATGAAGTTGTTCTAACTGGCTTAGTCAAGTTAAGTCACCTTTATTTATGTAGTGCTTTTGACAATACAGATTGTTCCAAAGCATCTTTACAGAGATAACCGGAAAATAATGTTGTAATAATATTGTTAAATTAAAATTAAATGTCCCCAACTAAGCAAGCAAAAAGCCAATGGCGACAAAGGCGAAAAAGGTGACAGTGGCAAGGAACCAAAACTCCACCACCGACGTCAGATTGCTGATGGCAGCCTCAACCGGGGTGGAGCAGTGTACACCTCAGCATACGGTGCCCGTTCCATCTCGGTGCCCTCAGGGGGCCGTTCTGCCAACCCCACCACCCTTGGTTCCCCCCGGGCGCAACGGTCTCCAGCAAGCACATAGCTCAGTGTCAACTCAATGGTGCGTCAAACTCGCACCCTCTGAAAGGGGTTCAAAAACAGTTCCAGTTATAGCAGAGACCAGTCTCGAGAGGCTGGTATCCTTAATAGATTATCTGACAAAATGGAAGAATCTACCGAACATATCTCAATGGGTCCTGCAGATAGTAGAAAGAAGATACAGAATTCAGTTTGGTTCTCATCCACCACGCTACAACAGGGTGTTGCTCATGCTAGTGCATCCCGAGCAGGCTCTGGTAATGGAGCAAGAGGTGAAAGCTCTGTTAGCGAAGGAGGCTATAGAGCAGGTGTACTCACTCGACAGAGAATCTGTTTTTTACAGCCGCTACTTCGTTGTTCCAAAAAAGTATAGGGGGTTGCGTCCTATAATAGATCTTCATCTGTTGAATCGTACAGTCAAAAAACTAAAGTTCAAGATGCTGACACTCTAACAGATTGTGACTCAAATCAGATCCAAGGACTGGTTTGTCACGATAGATATAAAAGACGCATACTTCCATGTCTCCATCCTCCCTCAGCACAGGAAGTTCCTGAGGTTTTCTTTCGAGGGCAAAGAATACCAATATCGGGTGATTCCATTCGGTCTAGCTCTATCACCCCACATGTTCACGAAGTATGTAGATGCAGCTCTGGCCCCGCTCAGGCTGCAGGGCATACGCATTCTGAATTACATCCACTATGCAAACTGGCGCACCAGATCCTCCTGTGGTCCCTAGTGAAGATACTTTCCCTGAGGGCTGTGTATATCCCAGGGTGCCAGAATATAGGAGCAGATATCCTTTTGAGGCAGGGGCTGAGGCCAGGGGATTGGAGACTCCAGCCTGAGGTGGTGGAGTAGATATGGGATGTCTATGGCCGAGCAGAAGTGGATCTGTTTGCGTCTCAGAACACGACACACTGTCCACTCTGGTTTTCCCTCACTCCTCCAACCCCTCTGGGCATCCTTGTGAAAAGAAAGCCAGGCAGGATTGGAGTGTCCGCATGGGAAGCACATCACAGTACTCATAGCCAGCACCCTCGAGCGCCTCCTCACCCAAACAAGCAACACAAAGGATGTGTGTGTGTCCACCTGTTAAATAACAGTGGAGGTGGTGATGGCGCAGTGGATAAGACACATGCCTTTGGTGTGAGAGACCGGGGTTTGAATCCACTGACACCAATGTGTCCCTGAGCAAGACACTTAACCCCTAGTTGCTCCAGCGGCGTGTGACCTCTGACATGTGTAGCAATTGTAAGTCGCTTTGGATAAAAGTGTCAGCTAAATGTAAATGTAAAAGTAAATAATGTGAGCAGGGGTGCACACACAGTCTAAATTGCTGCTTGCTTGCCATAGTCTTTGATATAGCTGATATGTATACACCAAATAGACGGAGACACTTTCACACTGAGTGCTTACTGAAGACACAGATGCTAGCGCTGCTTTGTTTTGGGCAGGCTTTATAGTTTCCTGGTTCATGACGTCACCCGCCTCTGGCGTTCTGCCACACTATTGGACTGATTTCCCATGTGCTTCAAGACATCATCACGCAAAGCGTTCCCTCAGCATCAATCGGCGCAGAGCAAGTTCCCTTGAAAGGGAACTGTCCCTATCATTACAATATAATCCTTACAATAAAAATAAAAATCTTCAAAAATAAATACATTTATTTTAAATGTATTAATTGAACACACTTGTATTACTTGTATTACCATATTATGTAATAAATAGTAGAGCTGTTTTACAGCAGAATTTTAATTTGTCTTATATTTGCTCAAGTTAGCATCATTGATCATTATTTTCCTGTTTTTTAGGCTTTGAAGCTGATTTGAAACAGTCTGTATTGTATATAGCGCAATAGAAATAAAGGTGACTGGACTTAACTCTTGACTTGACTAAATAACAAATAACCCCACTACCTACACATGTTTGTTTTTTTTAGATGAGTTTTTTTTAGCCATTAAGGCACAATTTTCTGTGAAGCTGCTTTAAAACAACATCAATTGTGCTATTAAAATAAAAATGACTTAAACAGCTTTCAGCCAGTATGCGGTTTCTGGGGTGGTATTGGGTGGTTACTAGGACATTGCTGGTCAAATGACCACCTTTTATTGAGGGTTTTTACAAAATACCTAGCCCCAATGATGATCAGTAGTAATAATTATCTTGACTTATTAAACACCACAAATTAATTTCTTTCTAGTTATAATACATGTAATTAACTTCCAGCCTTGTTTTAAAAGGGTTACCTCTTTCTTGACTTTTACTTATTTATTTTCTGGACATTATAATGTTACTAATGGATTTATTAACTGGATTGGTGACAAAAAAAACAACTAAAGGTTTCAGTGATGGTGCTAATTCAGATCAGTAATGTCCTTTTTCATATTAAACTAAGTCATTTGCCCTTATAGCCATTAGATGGCAGCATACACCTGGCAAGTGCACTAGTTAGAAGACTGCTGGCACACTCACCAAAGATGATGCTAGATGAAGATGAAGGAGAGAGAGAGATTGCACACGTTTATTTGGTTAATATACAGAATTAGACATCAGCGCAGACACATACATTCTTGAGAAATGCAGTTTTATAACAGTTTGGGGAATTTATAATTCAATAATTTGTAAAATATAATTTCATAACAGACATAGGCCTATATGGACCCTATGGCCTCTTTATGAAAAAGAGATCCTGACCCTGACAAATTTTCTCATTAATCACTATCAATAGTTCATATTAACAAACATCCATTCTCACAGATACACACAATGATCAAAACATTTAAACACACCTCTCTTTTCAGTCACTGTCACCCACATTAAACCAAACTCAGACACATACAATCCCGGTTTCACAGACAAGGCTTAATCCTAGTCCCAGACTAAAATGCATGTTTGCTGAAAGCAACTTGATCTTAAAATATGTCAGTGAAATTGTTTTGTCTCAAGATGCACATCAGTAATGTTTTTTTTTTCTAAGGCACGTTTTTAAAAGCTACTTAGATGTTCTAATTAAACCAAGGCCTAATCCTGGCTTAATCTAAGTCCTGTCTGTGAAACCAGGCCACAAAGTTTTGCTCTTTGTTTGCTGCAGCATTGGAATTTGGCAAAGTTATATCTGCTATTTGATTTTATTGTTTTCGCAAAACAGTCACAGACAAAAGACCTCATGATGAAGGAATGTAGAAAATAAAAAATAAAAAACAACACGCCACAATAATACCTTTTACTCCATCTGCACCCTCCGACGCTCAAAGTTCCCGCCTTAGGTAACATCTGCTTGATGAGCATATATACCTAACAACAAAGCTGCACAAACAACAGGACTCCTGTGTTAATACTCATCAAGGCTCTTGGGTAGATGCCGAGAACGCCTCGCCTCCATAATCAGGACCCCCACATGAAGAGCAGCACACCTCTGGTTTCAGCATAATTACAGACAGGCGATAATCAGGTCACCCCAGCGGGGCCAAGTGAGCCGGCGGAGGTGTTAATAAACATTCCTCCCCACTTTTTTTTTTTTTGTTCTTTTTCCTGAGGTAAAAAAGAGATACGAATAGAGAGAAGCCTGCCAGCCTGGGCACAGTGGTATTGAATAGATACCCTGGGGCATGACACCCCCTGAAAGGTTACTCTCTATCTAACACAACAGAGAAAAAAGAGAACGAGGGAGATATAAGGAGAAAGGGGTGAACTCAGACCCATTTTCCCTTGGAGTTTAAGGGGGGGGGGGGGGGGGAGATCTTAACATTTTAAAATAATTCAAATGTTAACATTTCACACATTAGCATAAGGATTGCTTGCAGTCACAGGGCTGTGAAATAAAATTTCTACCAGCATAATATTCTTTTTTGGGAAAGAAAAAAAACCTCAAAGATAGACATAACCCAAGGTGCAGAGTATGATTGAAGTGTAGCCTTACCGTGCTCAAGCTTTCCACACCAGGTATACTGGTGTGGTCTTGCTTTTCGCTGCATGAAGCCCCCAGAGCTGGCCCTGTCCCGTGCGGGGAGGTGTAAAGCTACTCGTGCCCTGTCCCGTAAACGGTGACAGGGCCGTCGTAGAGCCAGATAAGCTCATCTACCCCCCTCGGACAAGGCCGGGTCCGTGACGCAACCGCCACCAAGGCCGTGGGGCGCAACGGGACCACGGCCAGTACCGCCGGCTGGTCATACCGGTCCCTCTGTAGTCCTGCAGACACACAAGCTAGAGATGGAAAACAATAGTCAGTTGGATGGAACAGAGCAAGCGCAGTTATTGGTGATGCGAGATGCACTGCAGTCGTGCTTCCCTCAGCCAGCCTCTGAGGCTCTGGCGAGGACCGCCGGGGAGTGGGTGCGGGCTCGGGGGCAACAGGTCGGACTGGAATGGCTCGGGCGCGGGTATGCGTCCACCGTCGCGCCTGACGCGCGGGTACCGTCAGAGGAGCTGGGAAAACTCGCCAGGCAACGTGGAGGGTGAGGTCCCTCCACCTCCTGCTGGCCGTCGCGGCTTCCCGTATCCTCAACGAGTTGGGGGACAATCCCCCCCCGCGCCGGAATGTCAGGGTCCAATAATAAAACTGACGTCCTGCAGCACTCATGCCCGTCTGGGAGTAGGTACTCGATGCCGATGAGTTCCCCTGAAGCACAATCAACAGTCAGTCAGGTTACAAGTATCTTTCAGTGTGGACCGTGTAAGCGCGTGGCTTGAGTGTTCTCACCAGTGTACTTCCCTGAGGGCTTGGTGTAATCCTAGCACTCCCACACTCATGCCAAGCACCCCTTTGCTGAGCTGGTCAAGGGAGAGCTGCAGGGGGCTCCATTGTAGGAGCGAGCAGCGGACCGTCCCCACCTGTGCCACGGACGCCGCCCTGTCCGCGTTCCACCGCGTCAACCCCTCCGGAGAAATGCCTGGAATGGCCAGGGGATTGGCACTTTCACCTGAGGAAAGGAACACAGATCTGTTAGCAGTTTATCCAGTGCGCACAATGTTGAATGACAGCGAGTCGATGACAGTGAAAGATTGACACGAACAGTGAAACATGTGGTCTACCTGAATGAAGCGTTATTTTTGAGATGCAGGTGGAACGACTCAGGACGTGAAAGCCTCGTGCACAACGGTACACCGGCAGGGCTGATCCCCCCCATGGTCACTCACCCTGCCGGTCCTCCAGTGTACAGCTCCACGCCCGGCGGGTCCTCTGGATGCACTGGAGGTGGCGGCCGCTGCTCCTTTCCAGATCTTCTGGTATGCGGTCTTGGTCCAGCAGGGAAATCCCCATGGTAATGTCTCGTCCGCTGGCACCGGCCGAAGGTTTCCAGGAGGACACCGATCACCGACTCCCGTCTCCGCCGCTCCACGCTGCTGCGACGGCAATGGAGAGCCATATTCTTGGCGGCAGACGTGCCTCCACCACTCCCGCGTCGGACGAGAAGGGTCATCCCCTGCGCCTCAAGCATCCTCTTCTTCGCCTTGAGCACCGGCTAGCGTTCCTCGTGGGGTCCCACCGTGAAGAATGCACGAAGACAACGGCTGCAGGAAGGGCTTATACACTGGTGCTCGTCAGTGGTGACACCTGGTATAGGAAAACAATGTATGTTATATCAAGTTCTGAACCATGATGTCCTCATTGATGATGTTGGTTTTGTATTGTTTTTGCCCCAACACCTGACCTGACCGCGAACCGCCGCATTCAGTGCCAGATGTCCAGCCGGACCACCAGCTTGTCCCACTTCCCGAACATATCAGCTGTCTAGGATCCCACGTGGGACGAACAACAGTCTCGTGTCGACGTAGAGACTGAGGCCGGCTCCACCCCAACCACGTCCCGATAGCCGCCGCATTACCCCGCAGCCATGGACAACAGGCCGGCAACCCTCGGCGTCCCCGTGAGCAACGGACATGAAGCACCTGTCCTGGCTCGTTGCCGACGTTCGATGCCCACGCTGGGCGGTACCTGGGCGCAGCACCGGAGAGCTTCCGGGTCACCTGTGTTGAGAAAGAATTAAAGCATCTCAGTAAGGCTGCACGCACATGGCCCTAGTAAAGATTACTCCGCCGCACCACATCTATACTCAAGGTATATTTATACATACATAGCACCACATTTACCTTCCTTGGTCGAATCCATCTCAGGACCGATTCCGAAGACGAGGTGACCCCGGGCCTTCACTCCTCCAGGCGGAGAGGATGTCGTGGCAGTACACACATTAACAGCCGCCACGCGTACTGGGCACGGGTTGCGGTTTTGGTGGTGGGGTGCACATCCGCACGCCACCCCGCGACGTGAAGGCTCCATGACCCTGAGGTATGTAATGACCGCCGCATCCAGGCCTCTGTTGTAGTGCCTCACAGAGTTTTTTTGTACAGCTGCGTGGCGCTGTTCCCCCAGTACTCTCACGCAGCTGGGATGATTACCCGCCGTGCGCGAGGCAAGCCCACAGAGCGAGCACTAATCATGTTTACAGAAGAGCCCCACACAGATACACTGTGACAGTTTTCAGACAGCTACTCACTTGTAGGAGGATATGGCCGAAAGAGGGCGCGATGCCCCTCTCCCCAGCTGACCTCACTACCTCTCTGCGACCAGCAGCTACCTTCCTCTTTACACCGAACGGCACTCCAGGTACTCGGGTGGCCAACAAGTACCAGCCGCGATGTCCAGGACCCTCCGATGGTCCTGTAGAGTCCTCCCACACATTTTGAGGGCCCTATTACAGCATGTCGGCCGGGACGCCCCACAACCAGGGGCGCCCAGAGGAACAGCCGACACGCCGAAGCAGGCAGCTGGTGATGCGGTGTGGCATGCAGCGTAGACTCTGGCCGGGCTGAGGGGGGTCCCACCACAGCTTGAGGCTGGGTGAGATTTGTTGCCTCCCTCCCCTCGCTGCTGTCCTAAAGTAAACACTCCCGCGCGGATCACTCCAGCACTTCCACACGGTGAGAGCTGTCCGGCCAGCTCTCACAACCGGGACGTGAGGGGAAAAAAAACAACACAACAAACACAACTGTAAGGAGGCTGAGAGGAAGGTGCTACATGCCTATCTTACAGTCCAAGCTTCACTGATTGTGCCCGTCCATGAATACTGGCCGTGGGTGTGTGTGTGTGTGTGAGTGTGTGTGTGTGTGTGTTTGTTACCTCAGCCGAAGCAGGAGGGGTCCGTTGCGGCTGCTCCACTTTTCCTCTCTTCCTCTTCCTCTTCGCCGGCGCTGGTGCCAGGGTGCCTCGTCCCGATGGCCGTGCTCCTCCACGGAGGACGCGACGGCTCCTCCGCTCCTGGTCAACGCCGGAGCCCGCGCCGGAACCGCGATCGTAGGGAGCATCCGCAACCTCGAGGTGGTGCGGTGGGGGGAGGAGATGGAGGACAATGCCGGAGGAAGTGGGGGGGAAGAGGAGGCCTCACCACACGGGAGAGTCTGAGGACCTGTACAGTGAGCTTCAGACACATTCAGCACACATCAAGAATGGCCTCAGCACAATGAAGTCATGGGCAACACACAGGCAGGCAAAGACTAAGTGAGTCTGAGTGTTGACGTGCAGAATGCCAGTTGATTAGCATACGTGCAGAATGCCCAGTGAATAGATGACGTGCATAATGCCAGTGAATAGATGACGTGCAGAATGCCAGTGATAGGGCAGATGGTTTAGGCTACAAGTTGAATGTCAAGAAGACGAGCAAGGGCAAAGGATAGACATTAAGGTCGGTTAAGCAAATCCACATTGCCACTACGTTCTACACATCTACCACCGGACAAAGACGGCTACGTTACCTGCCAAACCTACCTTGGTCTTCAAGCATTAGCTGTAGAACCAGTAAATGAAACCCTTACAGTTAATTACAAAAATAACCGCCTGAAGAATATACTATAATGGAGGGCAAATGTTACAGTGTGACACATCCAGTGTGGTGCCAGTTTTACCCGTTTTTTCTAAGTCAGTGGCCAGCTGGACCATTCTTGCCCGTCACCTCTGTGGGGGGGGCCGGGCGGCGGGCGAACCGAGGGCGCTGGACTCTGGCGGATGAAACACCGCTGTGGGTGGGTGGGCAATGTTAGTTAATCCAGTACAACCGAACCACAGTTGTGTTAAAGAGAAAGAAAGAGATCTACCTGAACTTCAGGCCGTGCTGGTGGGTCACAGCTTCCTGACCTTGGCCTGCAGCTCACCTGGGGCCATTGGACGCCTTCCCATAGGGGCCGAGAACATGGGAGCGGTCGGGCTTGCGTGGCAGCAGCCTCGGTGGAAACAGCGGCCTTGCTGGGCCCACTTGCTGGTGGTGTTGCTGCTGCTGGTGATTGGGGGTGGGGGGTAGTAGCCGCCTCTGCCGACCGCGTCCTTTCACGGCTCAGGATGTACTTCCTGGCGGTCGTCAAATATCGAAGTCCCAGGCTGCGGTAATCTTTCCGCCGTACGCGGCAAAGAGCGAAAAGCTTACCCATCGTTCTTCTCTGTTTTCGCGCACGCGCAGTAGCGCCTTCGCGCATGCCCAGTCGCAGAAACGCGGTGCAAACTGGCCACCCTCAAAACGCAGGATCGAATCCCGACCGAAGCACAAACATTAAACATTGTGTTGTACGCTATTATATTCATATTATGCCTATTTCTCGCGTATACTTATTTGCATCACGCTAAATAATATCTTGTATTTATATTGTTTCACCTTTTTTTCTGCATAGATGTTAAAATTTGTCACGTTAAATAATATCTTGTATTTATATCGTTTCTGCATAGATATTAAAATTTGTTATTAAACATTATATTACATTTATATTGTGTCAATAATTTTGTCAATGTATAAATAAGTTAATGCCGTGTATTATTAGTTTCAATTAAATATCAGTTGTTGATGATGATGATGATGATGATGATCATGATGATGTATAGATGCAGAAAACACCAAACACAGCAGCAGTAGACTACAGTTTGAAATAGATTTATTTCAAAGTACAATTCAATAAAACATGATGATGATGATGATGATTTTGATGATGATGATGATAGTAATAATGATAAAAATAGACCATCAGAGCAGACACATGGCATAAATGTTCTGGGGCGAGATGCAGAACAGTGGCACAAGGCTTCATTCCTCTTATTTTAAACCACATCAATCACAGCAGACAGACGCATAGTATAAGGGCTCATTACAGACATGCATGGATACATAACGCAGCAGCAAACAGTGTGAAGTACCAACGCGGCGGCAACAGAGCCAGTGGCAACTGGACGTAACTCCAAAGACAGTGACCACATTACTGAACATACCCACATGTCCAAAAGGCCTATATAACTTGTCAGTGCATAAAATCAGAACAGCACAAATGCATGACAATGTGTTATACAGGTGTGAATGTGTTATACAGGTGTGATTGGGACAGACAATGTTTTCTTTTCTTTTTCTCAAGCCATATGATAGGCAGCAGACACACAGTATAGGCCTGCATAACTTGTCAGTGCAAAGAATCAGAACAGTACAAAGGCATGGCAATGTTATACAGGTGTGAATGGGATACACAATGTTTGTTTGTTTTTTTCTGTAGAAAAGTTGTTGCAGGTGTGGACCGGTGTTTGTAGGAAGCCTCCACACCACGGCAAGGTCCCGGTCCTTGTGGAGGGTAAAGTCAATATCTTTAAAAAACAAACAAACACTGAAACAACTATATACACCTGCCCCAGCGAGAATGCAAAATCAGTCCGGGGCTCGACCCTGGTCGTTCATCTCCCTCAGCCAGTCCTCCACACTCTTACCCGCCGCGGCGGCAGAGCAAAAATGTACATTGCCATAGCGGGTGTGTCCGGTCTCCCTCCGCTTTGGCTGGCCGCACCTCCTGCACTTTTGTTCTTGTGGCACGCCGGCCCGGGCAGAGACGACTGCTCCTGCCGCTGCCCTCTGCTCAGCCCTCTTCCTCCTCAGCCATTCAGTTTTGTACGCAGAGCGAGGCTGAGGAGGGGGAGCAGGAGGTGCTGCCTGCACTGCTTGTTGTCCTTGCTGTCCTGGCACCAGCTGCAGTGCAGGCAGCCGAGGGCCGGCGTGATGTGCGGCAGCCAGCGGCAGAGGGAGGACGTGTTGGGCTGGCGTTGTCCGAGGGAGCGTCGGTATGGGGAGCACCCTCACACTCTGCTGGGGCAGTGAGAGGTCCAGAAAGAGAGGCTGTGTTGCCAGAAAAGGTCCTGTTGCAGCTGCAGCAGCCGGTGGTATAGCCAGGACAACAGCTGAGGGGGCAGGCGGTAAAGGCGTCAGTGGGCGCACTGGCGCTGGCAGAACAGGCACCGGTGCTGCCACAGCCGGCGCTGCTGCCAGAGGTCCCGCCGCCCTTGGCGCTGCTGTCCTCGCCTGGCCTGTTGCTGCTGCCGGAGAACGACCCGCCGCCGCTGCTGGGCCCGGCACCGTCGCTGATGCCGTCGCCGAACCCGCTGCCGCTGGTGGTCGTCCCTCTGCTGCAACGCCTGAAGCCAGCACAGTCCTCTCCTTCTCCCGCTGCGTCCTGGTGAACCTGAGAACGGATTCCAACGTAATGTTTTAGTTAAATGTGCAATTTTGATACATTCAAGCACGTCATTAGCATAACATCGAAAGCATCAAACATACCACAGCGAGAGGGTCCTGGCGTTCAGCTCAAAGAGCTGTATGGGCGCCCGAGCCATCAGCCTCTGGTGGCCCAGCACAAGGTCCCGGATGTGCTGGTACCGAAGCAGTATGCTGTCCCACCGCGACCTCCTGGCACCGCGTGCACGGCTGCCCGAGGGGATCAAGCGGCAGAGCTGGGTGCATACCGCCTCTACCAGCCGGCTTGCGCTGGGACTGCTGGCAGGTCCAGAGGTCTGTCCGACAAGGCAGCTGCGGGCAATGGACAAAAACAATGACAGATATGAGCATGATAATGGGCGACGTTACATAAAGCAGCTTGTGTGTACATCTGGGAAAAGCATGATGGAAGTGTAGCCTTACCGTCTCAAGCTTTCCACACCAGGTATACTGGTGTGGCTTGGCTTCGCTGCCATGAAGCGCCCCTGAGCTGGCCTGTCCCTGTAGCGGGGAGGGTAAACTACTCGGGCCCTGTCGTACGGTGACAGGGCCTCGTAGAGCCTGATAAGCTCATCTACCCTCCCCTCGGACAAGGCCGGGTCGTGACGCAACCCCACCAAGGCCGTGGCCAACTGGACCACGGCCAGGTACCCCGGCTGGTCATCCGGTCCTCTGTAGTCCTGCAGACACACAAGCAGAGATGGAAAACAATAAGTCAGTTGGATGGAACAGAGCAAGCGCAGTTTTTGGTGATGCGAGATGCACTGCAGTCGTGCTTACCTCAGCAGCCTGCTGAGGCTCTGGCGAGGACCGGCCGGGGGAGTGGGGTGCGGGCTCGCGGGCACCGGTCGGACTGGATGGCTCGGGCGCGGGTGCGTCAGCCGGTCGCCCTGACCGCGGGTCCGTCAGAGGAGCTGGGAACTCGCCAGGCACGTGGAGGGTGAGGTCCTCCACCTCCTGCTGGCCGTCGGCGAGCTCGTCGTCATCCTCAACGAGTTGGGGGACATCCCCCCCCGCGTCCGGAATGTCAGGGTCCAAGCTGACGTCCTGCAGCACTCTGCCCGTCTGGGAGTACAGGTACTCGATGCCGATGAGTTCCCCTGAAGCACAAACAACAGTCAGTCAGGTACAAGTATCATTCAGTGTGGACACGTGTAAGCGCGGTGGCTTGAGTGTTCTCACCAGTGTACTCCCTGGGCTTGGTGTAATCCTTGACCACACTCATGCCAAGCACCCTTTGGCTGAGCTGGTCAAGGGAGTGCTGCAGGGGGCCATTGTAGGAGCGGAGCAGCGGCCGTCCCTCCTGTGCCACGGACGCCGCCCTGTCCGCGTTCCACCGCGTCAACCCCTCCAGGAGAAATGCCTGGAAGTGCCAGGGATTGGCACTTTCTCCTGAGGAGGAACACAGATCTGTTTAGCAGTTTATTCAGTGCGCACAATGTGAATGACAGCGAGTCGATGACAGTGAAAGATTGACACGACAGTGAAACATGTGGTCTACCTGGAATGAAGCGGTTGAGATGCAGGTGGAACGACTCCAGGGACGTGGAGCCTCGTGCACAACGGTACACCGGCAGGCTGATCCCCCCCATGGTCACCCTGCCGGTCTCAGTGTACAGCTCCACGCCCGGCGGGTCCTGGATGCACTGGAGGTGGCGCCGCTGCTCCTTCCAGATCTTCTGGATGCGGTCTTGGTCCAGCAGGGAAATCCCCATGGTATCTCGTCCGCTGGCACCGCCGAAGGTTTCCAGGAGGTCACCGATCAGCCGCTCCGTCTCCGCCGCTCCACGCGTGCGGCGACGGCAATGGAGAGCCATATTCTTGCGGCTGACGTGCCTCCACACTCCGGCGTCGGACGAGAAGGTCATCCCCTGCGCCTCAAGCATCCTCTTCTTCGCCTTGAGCAACCGGGCTGCGTCCTCTGGGTCCCACAGGAAGATGCACGAAGACAACTGCTGCAGGAAGGGCTTATACAGCTGGTGGCTCTCAGTGGTGACACCTGTTATGGGAAAAAATGTATGTTATATCAAGTTATGGAACCATGATGTCTCTTTGATGATGTTTGTTTAATTATTGTTTTTGCCACAACACACCTGACGCGAACCGCCGCATCAGGTGCCAGATGTCCAGCCGGACCACCAGCTTGTCCCACTTCCCGAACATATCAGCTGTCTTGGATCCCCCGTGGGACGAACAACAGTCCCGGTCGACGTAGAGGAGCTGAGGCGGCTCCACCCCAGCGTCCCGATACCGCCGCATTATCCCCGCAGCCATGGACAACAGGCCGGCACCCTCGGCGTCCGTGAGCACGGACATGAGCACCTGTCCGTGCTCGTTGCCGACGTTCGTTGCCCACGCTGCGGTCTGGGCGGCAGCACCGGAGAGCTTCCGGGTCACCTGTTTGAAAGAATAAAGCATCTCAGTAAGGCTGCACGCACATGGCCAGAGTATGATACTCCGCACCACATCTATACACATGTATATTTATACATACATAGCACCACATTTACCTTCTTGGTCGAATCCATCTTCAGGACCGTTCCGAAGACGGAGGTGACCCGGGCCTTCACGTCCTCCAGGCGGGAGAGGATGTCGTGGCAGTACACCAGTAACAGCCACGCGTACTGGGGCACGGGTGGCGGTTTTGGTGGTGGGGTGCACATGCGCACGACACCCCGCGACGTGAAGGGCTCCATGACGCTGAGGTAGTGTATGGACCGCCGCATCCAGGCCTCTGTGTGTGCCTCACAGAGTTTTTTGTACAGCTGCGTGGCGCTGTTCCCCCGAGTACGCTCACGCAGCTGGATGATTACCCGCCGGTCGCAGGCAAGCCTACAGAGAGGAGCACATCATGTGTTACAGAAGAGCCACACACAGATACACTGTGACAGTTTTCAGACAGCTACTCACTTGTAGGTGAGGATTGCCGGAAAGAGGGCGCGATGCCCCTCTCCCAGCTGACTCACGACCTCCTGCGACCAGGCAGCTACCTTCCTCTTACACCGACGGCACTCCAGGTACTCGGTGGCCATCAAGTACCAGCCGTCGATGTCCAGGACCCTCCGGATGGTCCTGTAGAGCCCACACTTGGTGAGGGCCCTATTACAGCATGTCGGCCGGACGCCCCACAGACGCAGGGGCGCCCAGAGGAACAGCCGACACGCGAAGAAGGCAGCTGGTGAGGCGGGTGGCTGAGCGTAACTCGGCCGGGGCTGAGGGGGGTCCCACCACAGCTTGAGGTCTGTGGTGAGTTTGCTCCTCCCCTCGCTGTCTGTCCTAAACAGCTCCCGGCCGATCCACTCCTGCTCTTCCACGGTGAGAGCTGTCCGCCAGCTCTCAGGCAACCGGGACTGTGAGGGGAAAAAAAACAACACAAACAAACACACTGTAAGGAGGCTGAGAGGAGGTGCTACATGCAATTTGACAGTCAGCTTCACTGAGTTGTGCCGTCCATGAGTACGGGCACGGTGGGTGTGTGTGTGTGTGTGTGTGTGTGTGTGTGTGTGTGTGTGTGTGTGTGTGTGTGTGTGTGTGTTTGTACCTCAGCCGAAGCAGGAGTGGTCGTTGCGGGCTGCTCCACTTTCCTCTCCTTCCTCTTCCTCTTCGCCGGCGCTGGTGCCAGGGTGGCCTCTCCAGATGGCGTCTCCTCCACGGAGACGCGACGGGGCTCCTCCCTGGTCAACGCCGGAGCCCGAGCCGGAACCGCGATCGTAGGTGGAGCAGCCGCAACTCGAGGTGGTGGCGGTGGGGGAGGGATGGAGGACAATGCCGGAGGAGGTGGAGATGGAGGCCTCACCACCAGCGGGAGAGTCTGAAGGACCTGTACGTGAGCTTCAGACACATTCACACACATCAAAATGGCATCAGCACAATGATAGTCATGGGGCAACACACAGGCAGGCAAGACTAAGTGAGTCTGAGTGTTGACGTGCAGAATGCCAGTGATTAGATGACGTGCAGAATGCCAGTGATTAGATGACGTGCAGAATGCCAGTGATTAGATGACGTGCAGAATGCCAGTGATAGGGCAGATGGTTTAGTGCTACAAGGTAAATGTCAAGAGATGGAGCAGGGCTAAGGGAAGTAGACATGTGAAGGTGGTTAAGCAAATCTACATTGCCACTACGTTCTACACATCTACCACCGACAAAGACGGCTACGTTACCTGCCAAACCTACCTTTGGTCTTCAAGCATTAGCTGTAGAGACCAGTAAATGAAACCATTACAGTTAATACAAAAATACCGCCAGAAGAATATCTATATTGAGGGCAAATGTTACAGTGTGACACATCCAGTGTGGTGCCAGTTACCCGTTTCTAAGTCAGTGGCCATCTGGACCAGTTCCTTGTCCGTCACCTCTGTGGGGGGGGGCGGCGGCGGAACCGAGGGGCGCTGGTCTCTGGCGGATGAAGACACCGCTGTGGGGTGGGTGGGCAATGGTTAGTTAATCCTGTACACCGAACCACTGTTGTGTTAAAGAGAAAGAAAGAGATCTACCTGGAACTACAGGCAGTGCTGGTGTGGTCATCAGCTTCCTGACCTTGGCCTGCAGCTCACCTGGGGCCATTGGACGCCTTCCCAGTAGGGCCGAGAACATGGGAGCGGTCGGCTTGCGTGGCAGCAGCCCGGTGGAAGCAGCGGCCTTGCTGGGGCCACTGCTGGTGGTGGTGCTGCTGCTGCTGCTTGGGGGTGGGGGGGGTAGCAGCCGCCTCTGCCGACCGCTCCTTGTCTCGGCCCAGGATGTACTTCCTGGCGGCGTCCATCGAAGTCCCAGGCTGCGGTATCTTCCTCCGTAGCCACTTGACAAAGCTGCAAGTCAGTGATCAAAGATTAACACGCATATCAACAAGTCACAGCACCCTGTCGACAGTACACTGCCCTTCACCACAACAAGACTTACGTCTGGTGCTTTTTTTCCGTGGACTCGTACAGGTCCTTCAGGGTGGCCTCCTTGTAGTCCCCAAAGCCAACAAGCGCCTCGCCCTCACACCCGGGCTGAGTGGCGCGAGCCCGGGCCTCCTCGTGCACTGGTGGTACCGCAGCTGCTCCACAAAAGCAGGGTGGGCGCACGAGTACCGGGCGAGTGCGTCCTTGTTGGCCATAAGGGGGCTGTCGGAGGCACTTTTCTCCCGCTCCCGCTGGTGGCTGGCAACCAACTGCGTGGTGTAGCCCGCGTCGTTCTCCAGGAGCCAACGGAAAGTTTGACCCTGGTACTTGCCAAACTGGATGCTGTGGCAGCCCAGCACCAGCATGGGGTCACCAGGGTCACCGCCCTTGGAGACGACGTGGGCTTGGGCCTCCTTCTCTACCTCCTCCGGCTTCTTGGCCCTCGCAGCAGCGGCGGTCCCGCGTGGCCCCTTAGCGGCGATGAAGGCCACCGCCTCATCAGAGGCCCGCAGGATAAGCTGCTGCGAGGGCGTGAATTTTAATTTGGCTAAAGACATATCTTCAACGACAAATGGCACAGCACAGCATTAAATGAGCATTACAGGTTAAACAGTATGTTAATTGGCATATTAACATGACTATCGCACATAAGATTAATGATATACAAGTACGACACATTCGCTATTGAAATATTAACGTTAAGAAATTAACATAATGTGACACAACAGGTAAATAATGACCCCAGGGTTAGCCCCCTGTGCATTGGCAGCCATTAAACAAACAGGCTTATTGTTAGTGCATAAAACATACACTTAAACTTTATATTTTGATTTCACGTGGTGATATTATAATCTTAAGGCTCTAAAGATACTAACTGTATGGTCTTTTCATAATTTAATTTTGTTTTCAGAGATCGCCACATGTTGTCCAATTAATTTCCAATGCATTGCATTACATTACATGTTAGCGATCTCTCAAAATGTATTTAATCTCTGATCAGACTACCTGGTTATCTTCATTAGACCATTTAGATGTAGTTACTACAGTTTGGAGTCGAAATTCAAAGTGTAAATATGGTTTAAATGTGTAAACGGGACGCCTGACGTACGTTAACGTATCTTTGAATATCAAAACCAGCGATCGACGGCAAGACGTAACAATACATAGACAAATTCCATGTCAGTATATTGTTAAAGTACTCTGGGAAGACAATGTTATGTCAGTACATTCGTAATATTCTATTTATTTTTGTTTTACTCACTCGCTCGCTCGCGCTCTCTCTCGGTGTCAGTTTGTTAGTGGTTGCTATGACAAACGCTTGAGTATACTAACCGTTGATTGGCCCAAAACGCTCGACAAACGACTGAGTATACTAACCGTTGATTGGCCCAAAACGCTCGACAAACGCTCGACAATCCGAGCTGCTGATTGGCCCAAAACCGACAACGCTCGACAAACGCTCGACAGTACAAGCTGCTGATTGGCCCAAAACTGACAACGCTCGACAAACGCTCGACAATACGAGCTAATGATTGGCCGGCATCCAGAGAACATTGCTGGGCAAAGAGCGCAAGGATGACACGCAAATCCGTGAAGCGCTCCATATTTTTGCCGCTTTGATCAAGCTTCTACACTGGACTTGATTCATCCCCTCCTGGCACTCTTAATTTTCATTCTTGTTCTCTTTTGTCAAGAACTGGTGCATCTCCAATGTCTATAAGGCACTCTCAGTTTTCATGCCAACTCTTTTTTTAATGCTTGTACTCTGGGGCCATCGACGAGTGTGTCCTCCCTCTTTCTTCAGCAGATGCCGTTGGGGAACAGGGTTTGACCCCATAGGCGATATCTTTTCCCTCCAAGGTTGAGTCACAGAACATAACTGGAACAGAACAGTACATCCACACAGAGCAAACATGAGCTAAAATAAACTTCTACTTATGATTAGTCTTCCCGTTTTTATCATACAGTTAAACAGCGGTGCTGTAAATACCTAAAGAGTGACATATGCCAAGTAGGCATACGTGTAAATGGCTACATGTGGTGTGATTGAGCTTCAAGACCCTAGGCACAGTTGTCTATAAATGCAGCAATCATGAGAACAGCAAAATGAAAATACACAACAGCAACCCATCAAAGTCTAGAACTCTTGATTAGTTTGATTGCACGATGAATGAATTACAAACAGTGTGAATATGTATCATCTGGAAGGGAGGCAGACTACACAAATAAACAAGGTTTGCAAAGTGGCTCGCTGGGCCCTACCACCTTGGTGAGGACTTGCTGGGACCCCGGGGGTACATATGCCTCAAATGAGCTGCGCCTTTTCGCTTGTTAAGGCAGCGCCTATACTGAAAGTAGACCGATTGAGAGAAAAAATCTAAGAACAAATCGAATAAAGAATCTGTGAAGTCCTTCGCGCTTATTTTTTTTCAGACGTGTGTTCGAGGGCCTCTGCCTCAAGGTCTCCAGAAGATGAACTCCTCCTGCGTCGGATCGTGTCCAGTTACATTGAGTGCATGCAACCGTGGCACAGACAGCAAAGCACTTTCCGTTTTTCTGCCAAGTCGTTTTTTTCTCGAAAACTTGGAGGACACAGCCCATTCAGAGCTTGTATTTTGGTGCCAACGATAAGTCTGGCCACCCCATTCTTTTGAGTAGATGCTCTCATACATCATGGTGGAATTGGCCATATATGAACCCTAAAGTTCTAAGATACCCTACCCCTAAACTCATTGAGCTGTTGCATCAATCATCGTGTCCAGCAAGGTATGCAGTGGCGAGATGGCTCGCTGGGCCCTACCACCTTGGTGATAGCTCGCTGGAACCCGAGGTGTAAATATGCCTAGAGTGGCCCAGAAGGCTTGTGCTTGCCAAGGCAGCACATATACTAAAATTGGATCGATACAGAGAAGATTAGCATGGCCCCTGCGAAAGGATGACACGCAAATCCGTGAAGCGCTCCATATTTTTGCCGCTTTGATCAAGCCTGCTACACTGGACTTGATTCATCCCCTCCTGGCACTCTTTATTTATAAGCGTAAGTCTTGGTTCTTCTCTTTTACAGATATCATCTGCTGACGTGAGCTGGGATGAACACAAAAGCGCGCTGTCTGCTTATTTGAATCCTAATATTGGATGACGTGCATATCGGTCTCATTTCACTGATGGGTTCGATATTACCCAACAGTCTCTGAGGAAGGTAAATATTATAGCTTGTGGAATTTTGAACTGGAATTTTCACCGTCTTCGTGGCACCAGGAGGTACATTTACAATAGCCGGTAATATCTCCAAACGTTCTGGGATTAAGTCAAGTCAAGTGTATTTATATAGCACTTTTCACAATATAAATGGCCTCAAAGCAGCTTCACAGTATCAATCAAATAACATAACAATGTTTGTTTCTTAGTGGAAAAATCATCCACGTTTGGTAGGGCTGATCAATGGTATTAATGCTTGGTTAATTAATTTGAATATCTCCAACTGAGCAAGCCAAAGGCAACAGTGGCAAGGAACCGAAAAACTCCATCAAGTGACCTACTGGTGTCCTAAAACTCTATGAGGTGACCTACTGGTGTCCTAAAACTCCATCAAGTGACCTACTGGTGTCCTAAAACTTCATCAGGTGACTTAATGGAGAGAAAAAAACCTTGGGAGAACCCAGGCTCAGTCAGGGGCCAGTTCTCCTCTGGCATTTATGAACTAGAGGCCGGATTTACAGTAACTGTAATTTGATACAGAATTTTGTTTTATTTTATCACTTCGGGGTGGGTACGCGAACCGGAATCACAAAGTTTTATCTGTAGAGTGGGAAAGGGATCATCCATAGGGAGAGGCTAGTTGGCACTTCGGGTCCAGACAAAGCTCCTAGTCAGATCTGGATACGGCCTGGATCCGGCAGGCTGCGGGAAAACCTTGGGATAAACAAAGACACTAAAATTAGCGTAGATGCCATTCTTCTTATGATGTAACGAGCACATCAGGATTTAAGGGAAGTGTTTCCAGTTCCGGCTGACCTAATCTATGCAGCCTAACATTGAATTATAGAAGTCTATAATGTATTATGTGTATGCTAGGTCAAAGAGATGTGTCTTTAATCTAGCTTTAAACTGACAGAGTGTGTCTGCTTCTCGGACAATGGTAGGAAGACTGTTCTAAAGTTTTGGGGCTAAATAGGCAAAGGATCTAACACCAGCAGTCGATTTTGATATTCTAGGTATTATCAACTGGCCCGAATTTTGAGATCGCAATAGATGTGAAGGACTATAATGCATTAAGAGCTCGCTCAAGTACTGCGGAGCTAAACCATTTAGTGCTTTGTAAGTAATCAACAATATTTTAAAACTTATACGATGTTTAATAGGCAGCCAATGTAGTGTTGACAGAACGTCTCGGTTACGTATGTAACCCTCGTTCCCTGAGTAGGGAACGGAGACGTTACGTCGGATGACGACGAATGGGGTTTCGCTTAGAAAGCCTATCAGCTTCGAGTATTAAAAAACGAGCCAATGGCAAAGAAATGCCATGGGTTTGCGGAATTTGTATGACGTAACTCCGCCCCACCTCGTGGGTATAAAAGGAGGACGCTAGCAACATGCAGTTATGTTTTCTCGCTGAGGAGCCAAGACTGAACTCAGGCGATCCCCGCGAAACAGCGGAAGTGGCAGGAAGACGTAACGTCTCCGTTTCCTACTCAGGGAACGAGGGTTACATACGTAACCGAGACGTTCCCTTTCGTTGTCACTCCGAGTTACGTCGGATGACGACGAATGGGGTTACCAGTCCAATCACGCCAGCTTCACAGCTGTCTTCCAGCTGTGCGCCAGTGCATCCGTGCCGAGCGTGCCCTTGGTCAGAGAATAAAACTGGGCGCAATGGGATGAGTCGCGGGAGGCAAACAGATCTATCTGTGCGTCGCCAAACTGGTCCCAAATCAGCTGGACCGACTGGGGATGGAGTCGCCATTCTCCAGGGAGGGGCTGAAGCCGTGACAGCTCGTCGGCAGCACAGTTCAGGGCTCCGGGAATGTGAATAGCACGAAGGGACCTCAGGTGCTTCTGACTCCATAGGAGGAGGTGGCGGGCGAGTTGCGACATACGGCGGGAGCGTAGACCACCTTGATGGTTGATGTACGCTACTGTGGCGGTATTGTCTGATTGGACTAGTACGTGTTGACCCATGAGCAGCGCTCGGAAGCGGTGCAGAGCAAGGCGTACTGCCAGCAACTCGAGGCAATTGACATGCCATAGGCGCTGGGGTCCTGTCCAGGAGCCCGCGGCAGCATGACCATTGCACATGGCGCCCCAGCCCGTGGTGGAGGCATCTGTTGAGACAACAACATGCCTCGACACTCGTCTCAGGGGGACACCAGCCCTGAGAAAACTGAGGTTCAACCACGGGGTGAAGGTCTGACGGCAGCTCGAAGTCACTGGAACTCGGAGCTTGCCTTGTTGCCATAACCACCAAGCCAAAGCTGAAGCGGTCTCATATGAAGCAATCCGAGCGGCGTGACCGCGGCTGCAGATGCCATATGCCCCAGGAGCCTCTGAAAACGTTTCAGTGGAACCGCTTTCTTGCCCTGTATTTGTCTCAGACAAGTCAGCAGTGACTGCGCGCGCTCGCTCGTAAGCTGCGCGGACATGGCGACCGAGTCGATGTCCATACCGAGAAAAGAGATCCTCTGCACGGGGCAAAGTTTGCTCTTCTCCCAGTTGACCCGAAGGCCCAGACGGGCTAGGTGCCGGAGCACAAGGTCCCTGTGTTCGCAAACCTGGTCTCGAGAGTGAGCTATAATCAGCCAGTCGTCGAGATAGTTCAGGATGCGAACCCCGTGAACCCGAAGGGGAACAAGGGCTGCCTCGACGACCTTCGTGAAGACGCGAGGAGACAGGGCTAGCCCGAACGGGAGAACCGCGTACTGATATGCCTGTCCCTCGAAAGCAAACCGGAGGAACGGTCTGTGACGAGGGAGAATGGAGACATGAAAGTAGGCGTCCTTCAGGTCGATCGCTGCAAACCAATCCTGGGGCCGCACACACTCGAAAATGTGTTTGGCGGTGAGCATCTTGAACGGCATCCTGTAAAGGGAGCGATTCAATACTCGCAGGTCCAGGATTGGTCGTAACCCACCGGTTTTCTTGGGGACAATGAAGTAAGGGCTGTAGAAGCCGGACCACATCTCGGCTGGAGGGACAGTCTCGATTGCACCCTTCGCCAGCAGAGTGGCAATCTCTGCTCGCATGACCGGGGCGTTGCCACCGACCAAAGTGGAGCGGACTCCCCTGTATCGGGGAGGAGACCGTGCGAACTGAATCGCATAGCCGAACCGGATGGTGCGGGCGACCCAGCGGGACAGTTGGGGAAGCTCTAGCCAGGCTTCTAGGAACTGCACCAGCGGGGTCATGCGGACCACCGGCGTCCCCCCGGAGGGGCAGCGAAGCGGAGTAACTGGCCCGGACGTGGACGGCATAGCGATCCGGTGTGGGGGCGCAGTTAAGCTCCGCGCCCTGACAGAGGAGGCCAGGGAAGGACCAGCGTTCCACGGGGGCCTGCTCTGCCAGGGGTCTGGCGACAGAGTGGGACAGGGACGAAACGGCCCGTGGGCGGCACGCCGTGTCAACCGACTCTGGGACAGAGGGGGACGAGGAGAGCACGGCTGGTGGGCGGCGCTCTGTGTCGTCCGAGAACTCTGTGTGCTCAGGGGTGAGAGGTTTGTTTCTGTCTTTAACCACATTAGGGTGCTGCCCACCCGTGGGTGAGCAGCGGGTGTGGAGAACAAAAGATTCTGCCCCGGCCCTCCACCGGGGGAAGGAGTGGCCCTGCTACCATCTCCTGAGAAACAAACGTCATCCCTGAGCAGCCCGTCTCAGGAGCGCCGCTTGGCCCGGCGCTTGGCGGGGGGCGGGGCTGGAGAGGGCTGTGGCGCCTTCCTGCGGCTTCCTCCTCGCGTCGGCCTGGGTGAAGGCTGCTGCTTTGGCCTAGCGGGAGGGGCGGGAGCTTTAGGAGGGCGCCCTCTGCGGGAAACAGGCTGAGGCGTCTGCCCGACCGACGACGAGGCAGCAGCGGGTCGGCGGGGCAGAATGTGTTTGATAGCCTCAGTCTGTTTCTGTGCAGTTGAGAACTGTTGGGCAAAATCCTCAACTGCGCCGCCGAAGAGGCCGGCCTGGGACAGGGGCGCATCGAGCAGACGAGTCCGCTCGGAATCCCGCATGTCAGCCAGGTTCAGCCACAGGTGTCTCTCCTGGACCACCGCAGTGGACATCACCAAACCCAGGGAGCGCGCGGCTACCTTCGTCGCCCGGAGAGCGAGGTCGGTTGCGGCACGCAGCTCATTGAAGAGCCCTGGGTCTGTCCTGCCATCGTGCATGTTTCTGAGCATCTGGGCCTGGTAGACCTGCAGAGTGGCCATAGCATGCAGAGAGGTAGCCGCCTGTCCCGCCGCTCTGTAAGACTTCGCCGCCATAGACGACGAAAATCTACAGGCCTTGGATGGATGCTTAGGCTCGCCCCGAGAAGAAGCACTCTGAGGACACAGTTGCATCGCAACAGAGCGTTCAACCGGGGGAAGCCCAGTGTACCCACGGGCGGCCGCCTCATCGAGGGGAGGAAAGGCGGATGGGATCAGCGAGCGGTCCCGGGAAGACAGGGGGGTCTTCCAGGACTTCGAGATCTCATCATGCACATCCGGGAAGAAAGGTATTGGGGTTTGCCGTGGACCACGGGGGTCGGCAGCCTTACCCAAAAACCAATCGTCCAGCCGCGAGCGCTTGGGACAGGGTGGAGGCCTCCACTCTAAACCAATGCTCGCGGCTGCCCGGGAAAGCATGGCCGTCATTTCCGGATCCGATTCAGGCACAGCCGTATGCACACCGGAAGGTGGCAGCTGCGCTGAATCTTCACTTCCGGAAGAATCAAGCCCACCTTGTGATGCTGCTACAGACATGGCATCTTCCTCTGTAGCTTCAACCGAAACCCGCGGGGCACCCGAAGGTAGACCCGCGGGAATCGGAGGCTCACTAGCGGGCACCGTCACTGAAGAGGGGGGCTGGGGTCGCGGACACATAGTCGGCGCCTGGTTCCAGACTGTTACCCTCAGGTCACCCTGGCCACCAGCCGAAGTAGCACTCCTCGGGGGAGCGTTAGATCGGGGTGTGGATGAGGGGACTCTCACTCTTGCGAGTTCATTGAGTCTCGACCTTAGTGACGCGATGGTCATGTTCCCGCAGAGAGAACATGACTCATCCACGAGCACTGCTCTAGCGTGATCCATGCCCAAACACACTAGGCAGCGCTCGTGCCCATCAGAGTCAGACACATATCTACCGCAACCAGAAGTGCACGGGCGAGGCATCTTTAAAAAGACGTGCCGCGTGCAAGCTCTTTTGTGAGAGAGAGAAACACTCTGATGTCGAGGCGCCCGGGGAGACACGCACTCTCTGGCAAAACCACTGCACAGATCTGCAGGAAGCGCGCGCTCGCTGGATATCGCCCACAAACACCAACACCAGAGGAACTCGTTTGTGAAAAGCTGACAATTTCAGAGATGGCTTTGTGGAGTGAAGAGATGCTCTTGGCTCCGAAGCGAAAACATAACTGCATGTTGCTAGCGTCCTCCTTTTATACCCACGAGGTGGGGCGGAGTTACGTCATGCAAATTCCGCAGACCCATGGCATTTCTTTGCCATTGGCTCATTTTTTAATACTCGAAGCTGATAGGCTTTCTAAGCGAAACCCCATTCGTCGTCATCCGACGTAACTCGGAGTGACAACGAAAGGGAACCGGGCTAATATGGTCATATATCCTGGTTCTAGTAAGAACTCCAGCTGCTGCTTTTTGGACCAGCTGTAGTTTATTTATTAAGCGTGCAGGGCAAACACCAGTAGAGCATTACAATAATCTAGTCTTGATGTCATGAAAGCATTAACTAATTGTTCCACATTTGTTAATGAGAGCATATGTCGTAATTTATATATATTTTTAAGATGGAATAATGCGGTTTTACAGATACTACACGTGACTTTCAAATTAAAGATTGCTATCAAAGAGCACACCCAGGTTCCTAACCAAAGACGAAGACTTAACAGAGCAGCTATCAAGTGTTAGACAATATTCTAGGTTATTACGTGTGGAAGTGTTTTGTCCAATAATTAGAATCTCTGTTTTTTCAGAGTTTAGTAGTAGGAAATTAATAGTCATCCAATTTTTTTATATCAGCTATGCATTCCGTTAATTTTGAGAATTGGTAAGTTTCATTGCGGAGTATCATCGGCATAACAGTGAAAGCTAATTCCATGTTTCCTAATATCTCCTAATGGTAGCATGTACAGAGTGAACAACAGCGGTCCTAGTACTGAGCCTTGTGGTACGCCATACTGAACTTGTGATCGATAAGACATCTCTTCATTTACTGCTACAAACTGATAACGGTCAGATAAGTATGATTTAAACCATGCTAGTGCAATTCCACTAATGCCAACATAGTTTTCTAGTCTATTTAAAAGAATGTTGTGGTCAATTATGTCAATTGCAGCACTAAGATCAAGTAACACTAATAGAGAGATACAACCACGATCGGATGATAAAAGTAAATCATTTGTAACTCTAATGAGAGCTGTCTCAGTACTATGGTGCGGTCTAAATCCTGACTGAAAATCCTCGCAGATATCATTTCTTTCAAGAAAGGAACACAGTTGTGATGATACTGCTTTTTCTAATATCTTTGACAGAAAAGGCAAATTTGAGATCGGCCTAACTAATTCAGAAGGATCAAGTTGCATTTTTTTTAACAAGCGGTTTTATCATAGCCAGCTTAAAGGTTTTTGGTACGTATCCTAGAGACAAAGATGAATTAATGATATTAAGAAGAGGATCTGTGATCTCTGGAAGCATCTTTTTCAGTAGCTTAGTCGGTATAGGGTCTAACATACAAGTTGTCGATTTAGATGAATTAACGAGTTTGCAGAATTCTTCCTCTCCTATAGGAATAAATGAATACAATTTTTCCTCAGGGAGACTACAATGCACTCCCTGATGCAATACTGTAGTAGACGGTTGCATAGTTATAATTTTGTCCCTGATATTATCAATCTTATAAGTGAAGAAGTTCATAAAGTCATTACTGTGTTGCCCGGAAACTTCTGTGCTTGAAGCTTTCTTTTTCGTTAGTTTAGCCACTGTTTCAAATGAGTATCTAGGATTATGTTTATTTTCTTCTAATAGGGTTGAAAAATAAGCAGATCTAGCAGCTTTTAAAGCCTCTCTGTAAGCAATCAAGCTCTCTTTCCATGAAATCCGAAATACCTCTAGTTTTGTTTTCTTCCAGTTGCGCTGCATTTTTCTGGCTGCTCTCTTAAGGGCCTGAGTGTGCTCGTTGTACCACGGCGTTGGACTATTCTCTTTAATCTTCTTTAAGCGCAACGGAGCAACTGCATCTAGAGTGCTGGAAAAGAGAGAGTTAAAAGTTTCTGTTGCAATATCAAGTTCTTCTAAGCTATCATGGATGCTGAGATGATGAAACTGGTTAGGAAGATTATTGATAAAGCAATCTTTAGTGGCAGAAGTTATAGGTTTAACATATTTATAACACGGAGTCGGCTTTGCAGCCTTGGCTAAATGTAATTTACATGAGACTAGATAATGGTCTGAGATGACATCGCTCTGCTGCAGAATTTCAACGGCATCAACATCTATTCCATGTGATAATATTAGATCTAGAGTATGATTACGACAATGAGTGGGTCCTGACACGTTTTGTCTAACTCCAATTGAGTTTACATTGTCTTTAAGTGCCAATCCCAATGCATCTTTTTCATTATCTACATGTATATTAAAATCACCAACAATTAATACTTTATCGGCAGCCAATACTAATTCTGATAGAAAGTCCGCAAATTCTTTGATAAAATCTTTATGGTGCCCTGGTGGCCTGTATACAATAGCCAGCAGAATTCTCAAACGTGATTTATCATTTACACTATATATGTTTACATTAAGCAGCAACACTTCAAAAGAAGTATATTTAAAACTAGATTTCTTAGTGGTTTTGAAAATATTACTATAAATTACAGCAACTCTTCCCCCTTTGTGTTTTGGACGAGGTTCATGTTGTAAAGGGGTATACAGTCAAAGACCCAGAACCAGATATGAAGAATGAAGACCCAGAGTCAGATATTATAATAAATTAAAGAGAAGTTTTACTGAAGATAGTTTGCAGTTTCATCAGCAGAAGTCAGCTTCAAGACTCTCAGAGGAGTTCGTAGGCCGCCCCGCTTACAGTTACAAAGCTACAAAGCTCTAAGCTACATCATTGTTTACAGGTTAAATGATTCTCATTGGCTAAGAAATAGGTAAACACAGTAATTTTCCACACATATACAGATAGACGGAAGCATATCTCCATCGATTATGTAGCTGACACATTCGGACCCTGAAGTTAGGCACGTCATGACCTTCCAGGTCGCAGATTTCGGTTGCGGGGCGGCAGCATGTCTCGAACAACAATTCGCTCTATCTCCAATAATGCCAGAGGTTCCTTAACCTGCAACCAAAAAGACTAACACACACACCAACACACAGCTACTCCAAGGTTGGATTTGGCCAGTCCTCTCAAAACATCAAGATAATGCGTTCTTTCTCTCAACTTTAGTCGAACTGGAAAGTAAGGCTTTAACAAAGAAATGACCCCTTAAACTATTGGCTTCAATGACCCCTATATCTTTTAACACATTGAAGACCTTTCTCAAATACAAAACAAGTCCCTATTTCATTTCTGGAAGCCGAGCTAAATAAACAAGCACTGTTACTGCATTCAGATATCAAATACAGACATTAAAGAATACATGAAAAGAACATTTCAGTAATCACACTGGTAACTTATAAAAAAGTAAAATCTCACAATCGTAGAGAAGTCATTCAACTCATTTAATATTTAGAATGAAAAATATTGATTAATACCTTGATTATAATTACTCATCATTACATATGCACTGAATCAGCGGTGGATTCCAATCCACCCCCTTCAATGTTATAACAGTAATCTTGCGGGCCGGACTCATTTAAAGTAATGTAATCGTTTGGTTTTAGCCAGGTTTCTGTCAAACAGCACATCTAGGTTAAAATCTGAAATCATATCATTAACTATGAGGGATTTTGAAGTAAGGGATCGAATATTCAGCAACCCAAGCTTTATCATTTGCTCATCTGTATTATATCTGTTTTTTATTTGTTGAACATCAATTACATTTTTAACCTTAGATGGGGTTGTACGTTGTTTTGGATTTCCAAATTCGGGGAACAGACACAGTCTCTATATGATGATATCTAGGTGAAAGAGGCTCTATGTGATGGGATTCATCTGACCTTGGTGACGCGAGGCCGCTAGCAGACGGTCGGTTTAGCCAGTCTGTCTGCTTCCTGATCTGGGCCCCAGATTGTCATGTTTTAGCTCTTAGACTATGAGCCAAATTACATCGTAGGAGGGATGAATACCATCTCTTTTCAACAGGTCAGGCTTGCCCCAAAAACTTTTCCAATTGTCTATGAATTCTACATTATTATGTGGACACCCCTCAGACAACCAGCGATTGAGTGAACATAATCTGCTAACTATCTCATCACTCCTGCAAACAGGAATGGGGGTCAGAGCAAATTACAGTGCCTGACATCGTACTTGCGAGTTTACACACCTCTTTAATATTAATTTTGGTGATCTCCGACTGGCGGAGTCGAACATCATTAGTGCCGACATGAATAATGATCTTAGAGAATTTACGATTAGCATTAGCCAGCACTTTTAAATTTGCTTTGATGTCAGGCGCTCTGGCTCCCGGCAAACATGTGACTATGGTGGCTTGTGTCTCTATTTTCAAATCCATGTGATCGATTCACCAATTACCAGGGCACAATCAACAGAATTCTCAGTGGGTGTTTCACTGAGTGGGGCAAAATGATTTGTTATGGTAATCGGAACGGAAGAGTGGTTTTTTGATCCGCGACTAGAGCGATCCGTCAATGTTACCCAATTGCAGAATCATGTAAAGAGTTTACTATGCTAGGCGCATCCAAAATAGTATCTAAAGCTCTAGAACTCTTTCTATCCTCACTTAGAGTTTGGATGCGTGTCTCTAGTTCTGAAATCTTCTCCGTCAGCCTGACTGTCTCCTTGTATTTATCACATATAAATCCTATATTGCCACCGGAGAAGGCTATGCTAAACATGTGACATGAAGTGCAGGTGACAATAACAGGACAAGACATTACTCACCGTGTTTGTTGACTGATTCTCACTCACCTGGGCTTTTATGAACTCAAAGGCACGGGCACGCAAGAGAAAAATAAATAAATAACAGCGCGCCAGGTCGCGCGTTAACAGGCTATCGAGTTATTAGCGTGTTGTACTAACAATAACGGAAGCTAGCGATGTAAGGTTAATATAAGATGTTGGTAAGGTGTTGTAAAAACAATTAGAAATGATAGTAAATTATGGTTCAAAACAGAAAGAAATACGAAGCTAATACGAGGCTTAGACGGAGCTTACAGCCTCAAAGCAAACAAATTCACAGCAGGCAGCGAGGCAGACAGGAGCAATTGATCGTCAATCTCTCAATGTCACTGACGAGAGCCCACAATGAATATTATATTTGTGGCGAGCAGGACGAGGCTGTGAGAGAAACATACAAATGTAGCCTCAGCCACGCAAAACCCCCTGATGATTTATGTAGTGCGGACAAGCACATGATAGCCCCTGAGGTCTGTGAGGAAATTCTTCAGAGCAAGAAATAGTCAACATCTCCAGGCGGTTGATGTGCCATGAGAGATAATGGTTCCTCCACAGACCCTGAGTCGAGCTTCCTTCCAGGATCGCTCCCCAGCCCGTGAAGGAGGCATCTGTTATTAGCATCTTGCGACGACAAGAAACTCCTAACACGGGGCCCTGGGACAGGAACCAAGATATCCTCCACATAACCCGGGCACGTAAGCATTGCCGTGTGACCCTGATCATGCGAAAACACGATTGCTGAAGAGGCCAGAAGGTGACAGGTGCATCCATAAGGAAGTTCTTATCTTTCTCCTTTATATTGCTCAGGTTGAGCCATAGATGCCTCTCAGTGGCCACTAAGGCTGCCATAGAGCGGCCGATGGATTTAGCCATTTCCTTGGTGGCCCTGAGAGATAGATCTACGGCCCGAGGCAGTATGCTGCAGCCTGACCAGCGGCTGAGTAAGCCTTACCCACTAAGGATGAAGTTGTTCTAACTGGCTTAGTCAAGTTAAGTCACCTTTATTTATGTAGTGCTTTTGACAATACAGATTGTTCCAAAGCATCTTTACAGAGATAACCGGAAAATAATGTTGTAATAATATTGTTAAATTAAAATTAAATGTCCCCAACTAAGCAAGCAAAAAGCCAATGGCGACAAAGGCGAAAAAGGTGACAGTGGCAAGGAACCAAAACTCCACCACCGACGTCAGATTGCTGATGGCAGCCTCAACCGGGGTGGAGCAGTGTACACCTCAGCATACGGTGCCCGTTCCATCTCGGTGCCCTCAGGGGGCCGTTCTGCCAACCCCACCACCCTTGGTTCCCCCCGGGCGCAACGGTCTCCAGCAAGCACATAGCTCAGTGTCAACTCAATGGTGCGTCAAACTCGCACCCTCTGAAAGGGGTTCAAAAACAGTTCCAGTTATAGCAGAGACCAGTCTCGAGAGGCTGGTATCCTTAATAGATTATCTGACAAAATGGAAGAATCTACCGAACATATCTCAATGGGTCCTGCAGATAGTAGAAAGAAGATACAGAATTCAGTTTGGTTCTCATCCACCACGCTACAACAGGGTGTTGCTCATGCTAGTGCATCCCGAGCAGGCTCTGGTAATGGAGCAAGAGGTGAAAGCTCTGTTAGCGAAGGAGGCTATAGAGCAGGTGTACTCACTCGACAGAGAATCTGTTTTTTACAGCCGCTACTTCGTTGTTCCAAAAAAGTATAGGGGGTTGCGTCCTATAATAGATCTTCATCTGTTGAATCGTACAGTCAAAAAACTAAAGTTCAAGATGCTGACACTCTAACAGATTGTGACTCAAATCAGATCCAAGGACTGGTTTGTCACGATAGATATAAAAGACGCATACTTCCATGTCTCCATCCTCCCTCAGCACAGGAAGTTCCTGAGGTTTTCTTTCGAGGGCAAAGAATACCAATATCGGGTGATTCCATTCGGTCTAGCTCTATCACCCCACATGTTCACGAAGTATGTAGATGCAGCTCTGGCCCCGCTCAGGCTGCAGGGCATACGCATTCTGAATTACATCCACTATGCAAACTGGCGCACCAGATCCTCCTGTGGTCCCTAGTGAAGATACTTTCCCTGAGGGCTGTGTATATCCCAGGGTGCCAGAATATAGGAGCAGATATCCTTTTGAGGCAGGGGCTGAGGCCAGGGGATTGGAGACTCCAGCCTGAGGTGGTGGAGTAGATATGGGATGTCTATGGCCGAGCAGAAGTGGATCTGTTTGCGTCTCAGAACACGACACACTGTCCACTCTGGTTTTCCCTCACTCCTCCAACCCCTCTGGGCATCCTTGTGAAAAGAAAGCCAGGCAGGATTGGAGTGTCCGCATGGGAAGCACATCACAGTACTCATAGCCAGCACCCTCGAGCGCCTCCTCACCCAAACAAGCAACACAAAGGATGTGTGTGTGTCCACCTGTTAAATAACAGTGGAGGTGGTGATGGCGCAGTGGATAAGACACATGCCTTTGGTGTGAGAGACCGGGGTTTGAATCCACTGACACCAATGTGTCCCTGAGCAAGACACTTAACCCCTAGTTGCTCCAGCGGCGTGTGACCTCTGACATGTGTAGCAATTGTAAGTCGCTTTGGATAAAAGTGTCAGCTAAATGTAAATGTAAAAGTAAATAATGTGAGCAGGGGTGCACACACAGTCTAAATTGCTGCTTGCTTGCCATAGTCTTTGATATAGCTGATATGTATACACCAAATAGACGGAGACACTTTCACACTGAGTGCTTACTGAAGACACAGATGCTAGCGCTGCTTTGTTTTGGGCAGGCTTTATAGTTTCCTGGTTCATGACGTCACCCGCCTCTGGCGTTCTGCCACACTATTGGACTGATTTCCCATGTGCTTCAAGACATCATCACGCAAAGCGTTCCCTCAGCATCAATCGGCGCAGAGCAAGTTCCCTTGAAAGGGAACTGTCCCTATCATTACAATATAATCCTTACAATAAAAATAAAAATCTTCAAAAATAAATACATTTATTTTTAAATGTATTAATTGAACACACTTGTATTACTTGTATTACCATATTATGTAATAAATAGTAGAGCTGTTTTACAGCAGAATTTTAATTTGTCTTATATTTGCTCAAGTTAGCATCATTGATCATTATTTTCCTGTTTTTTAGGCTTTGAAGCTGATTTGAAACAGTCTGTATTGTATATAGCGCAATAGAAATAAAGGTGACTGGACTTAACTCTTGACTTGACTAAATAACAAATAACCCCACTACCTAGACATGTTTGTTTTTTTTAGATGAGTTTTTTTTAGCCATTAAGGCACAATTTTCTGTGAAGCTGCTTTAAAACAACATCAATTGTGCTATTAAAATAAAAATGACTTAAACAGCTTTCAGCCAGTATGCGGTTTCTGGGGTGGTATTGGGTGGTTACTAGGACATTGCTGGTCAAATGACCACCTTTTATTGAGGGTTTTTACAAAATACCTAGCCCCAATGATGATCAGTAGTAATAATTATCTTGACTTATTAAACACCACAAATTAATTTCTTTCTAGTTATAATACATGTAATTAACTTCCAGCCTTGTTTTAAAAGGGTTACCTCTTTCTTGACTTTTACTTATTTATTTTCTGGACATTATAATGTTACTAATGGATTTATTAACTGGATTGGTGACAAAAAAAACAACTAAAGGTTTCAGTGATGGTGCTAATTCAGATCAGTAATGTCCTTTTTCATATTAAACTAAGTCATTTGCCCTTATAGCCATTAGATGGCAGCATACACCTGGCAAGTGCACTAGTTAGAAGACTGCTGGCACACTCACCAAAGGATGATGCTAGATGAAGATGAAGAGAGAGAGAGAGATTGCACACGTTTATTTGGTTAATATACAGAATTAGACATCAGCGCAGACACATACATTCTTGAGAAATGCAGTTTTATAACAGTTTGGGGAATTTATAATTCAATAATTTGTAAAATATAATTTCATAACAGACATAGGCCTATATGGACCCTATGGCCTCTTTATGAAAAAGAGATCCTGACCCTGACAAATTTTCTCATTAATCACTATCAATAGTTCATATTAACAAACATCCATTCTCACAGATACACACAATGATCAAAACATTTAAACACACCTCTCTTTTCAGTCACTGTCACCCACATTAAACCAAACTCAGACACATACAATCCCGGTTTCACAGACAAGGCTTAATCCTAGTCCCAGACTAAAATGCATGTTTGCTGAAAGCAACTTGCATTTAAGCAACTTGATCTTAAAATATGTCAGTGAAATTGTTTTGTCTCAAGATGCACATCAGTAATGTTTTTTTTTTCTAAGGCACGTTTTTAAAAGCTACTTAGATGTTCTAATTAAACCAAGGCCTAATCCTGGCTTAATCTAAGTCCTGTCTGTGAAACCAGGCCACAAAGTTTTGCTCTTTGTTTGCTGCAGCATTGGAATTTGGCAAAGTTATATCTGCTATTTGATTTTATTGTTTTCGCAAAACAGTCACAGACAAAAGACCTCATGATGAAGGAATGTACAAAATAAAAAAATAAAAAACAACACGCCACAATAATACCTTTTACTCCATCTGCACCCTCCGACGCTCAAAGTTCCCGCCTTAGGTAACATCTGCTTGATGAGCATATATACCTAACAACAAAGCTGCACAAACAACAGGACTCCTGTGTTAATACTCATCAAGGCTCTTGGGTAGATGCCGAGAACGCCTCGCCTCCATAATCAGGACCCCCACATGAAGAGCAGCACACCTCTGGTTTCAGCATAATTACAGACAGGCGATAATCAGGTCACCCCAGCGGGGCCAAGTGAGCCGGCGGAGGTGTTAATAAACATTCCTCCCCACTTTTTTTTTTTTTGTTCTTTTTCCTGAGGTAAAAAAGAGATACGAATAGAGAGAAGCCTGCCAGCCTGGGCACAGTGGTATTGAATAGATACCCTGGGGCATGACACCCCCTGAAAGGTTACTCTCTATCTAACACAACAGAGAAAAAAGAGAACGAGGGAGATATAAGGAGAAAGGGGTGAACTCAGACCCATTTTCCCTTGGAGTTTAAGGGGGGGGGGGGGGGGGGGGAGATCTTAACATTTTAAAATAATTCAAATGTTAACATTTCACACATTAGCATAAGGATTGCTTGCAGTCACAGGGCTGTGAAATAAAATTTCTACCAGCATAATATTCTTTTTTGGGAAAGAAAAAAACCCTCAAAGATAGACATAACCCAAGGTGCAGAGTCTGATTCTCAGAAAGCAGACCTGTAAAGAAAGGAATTATATAAGAACTTGTAATAAAAGGATTCAAATTAGTAGCATTTTTTTTATTGGTTGCTACTTTTCAAAGATGTTGAAAGTTACACTGCACACTGTTGGTAATTCATTAAGCCATGCAAATGTTGGCAAAGTCTGAAATATAGCATTCAGGTAAAAATCAAAGTGGAATGACTCACATATGTACGTGAAAAAACTTTTTTTTTTTTAATTTAAACAAAACTTTGCAAGAAAGAGCACAAGAAAGTGCTTTAGTGGAGTCCCAGATATCTTGCTTGATATTTTTGTTGTTGTAATAATTCACAGCTTCCAGACTCTGTAATATTTATAAATAGTATGCGTTTAACATTTTTACTTATTTTCATTTATTAGAGAAAAAAAAATAGATTGCCCTGGCATTACATGATGATAGTGAAGCTTACTCAGTGTTCAGAAAATGATTGTTTGACAGAACGTTCAAATAATTTCATCTGTATTATAAGAATAAAGATAAAAATCATTTTAATTTACGACTGTTTATATACTCAATTTTTATTCTCTCTGGTTTCCTTTGTGTTTATAATGTTTATACTCTACCATACAAGTATTTTTATAGGCAATGTTAAGTAATAACCCAAAAATTAGTGCATTATTATCGTTTATGTAAAGCATCAACACCAATGCTTCAAGGCAAGGCCTGTTCTAGACATTAAGCGGCCTTAGCAGTGCTGTCTCAAGCAGAGTAGAAAGTTTCTTCCTATGGCCTCCACATTAGGCCTCGTTCACACAGCCTGCGACCTTGTCTCTGTGTGCTGCCATTCCTAAAATAGTTGGGTTGCTAGTAGGGATTCCAACTGCTGGTTGCCTAGTAACATTTATGAATGAAATTAGTGGCCGTCATACCATGTCGGTGACATTTAATTTTTTTTTTTGCCTTGCTAAACATAAATATTTAGGAAAATATTGTATTTAAATGGAATAAATCTATAAAATGTATAATATCAAAGGTGCACAAAATGGCCTGTCCTGATCTTGCAAAGATGTTGATCCAGGAACATGTTGCACTTGGGGAAATTAGGTTCTGTGCACAAAATGTGCTGTTTGTCATTAGCTGTGTTTCCACTATCGGGCCAAAAGCGAGCAGGCTAGTACATGCCATGGCCAGTTGTGTTTCCACTGTCACTTCTGGAGCTTGATCGGGGCTTATCGCATCATGTTATTATATCAGGCTACCAGGTAACTTCAACATTTAAGACATTTTAAACAATTTTCAGCTCAAAACTTGTATTTACACTGTATAAGGCAGACATACAAATTTATGTCATGAAACTCTAGATGGCACAGGCTAATAGGTCCTTAACTCAAGCTAGCAATAATATCATTCTCTATAGGGCACAGCTGATTGGTTCCGTCTGTATCAATAGCCAATAAGCTCGCTGCTCATCCTTCAAATACTTAGTCAGCATTTGCCTTAGCAGTGCAGTGCACTTTCAAAAATCCTCTGAAATTCAACATCTAAGATAAGTGAACGGTCTTTCTTATGCCATGTCATTATGCGTTTGCGTGGTCTGCTTTTACCAATTCCTTATGAAGTAACCATATACAAGGTGTAATCGTGTCATGTTAACAGTCCTGTTATAATGCTTAACATGCATTTAAACGCAATACTGCACTTATGCAGCAGCAACAAGCAGACAATATATTTACGGTGAGGATATAGAGACAAAGCATGGCTGGCATATTAACTCTTTAAAGTGAAATAGGCTTTCACATATCAAAGGGACCTACTGAAGCATGTAAAACAAATTCAGATCGCAATGTTAGCTAATATTATCAACAAGACCAGTCCTGCTGGAATCCTGAATTATTTTTGATTGCTACCGAGTTTACATTAACCCCTTTTGTTTCAATCAGACTGAATTCATTGCGACTGATGAATCTGAAAGCTTAACAAGTGATTGGGTTGATGTGCGCGTTTATATGTCTTAAGATTTTAGATTTTTTGACATGTGCACACTATAATGTGAGCATGCATGAATGTACAGTTTTACGCTGTTTGCGCATAATAACCTTTCTCCTACGTTCTTTATTTGTTTTAAACAGCAAACTTAATATTGATCCATTTCTGGTCATAATTTGGAGACAATGAGCATATGAACCATTTATACAGCTTAAATTTATCACGCAGTAAAAATGCCCAAAACCAGTCGTCTGTGGATGATAATCCGAGACAGGGACTATTGGGACATTGCTCTGCTCAACATCAAAGAAGCTGAGAGAAAGAAGAAGAAAGAAGAAGAAAGAAGAGAGAAAGACGGGACACTCACTTATGACACTTTATTCAACAGGAAGAACAGCTCATTTCGCATATCATATGTCATTACGCTATTTCAATGTCATTGCACATGCGCATTCCTTTCAGTTTCGGTTTTCAATCCGATCAAGTGTTTATATGTTCTCTCGATTGTATTAGAAAAGGAATAAACCACCCCTTTCAATCGGATCGAGCTCAATGGGATTGATTAAGGTGTTTACATGAAGGCTTTTCAGTCCGATTGAGCCGTCAATCCGATTACTAACTGATTATTTGGTTGCATGTAAATATAGCCATTGTTCCGTGAGTCGCTCCTGAAATTGCTATGGTTGACACTAGCTACGTTTACATGGACACCTTTTGGTTCAGTCGGAATGAAATCAATCCAATTGATGAATGCGAACTCAGTGTTTACGTGAACGATAAATAAAGTAATCGGGTTGATGTGCGCGTTTATGTCACAAACTTCAAAACGGAATTTATCTTTTTGACATGCGCACACTGCACGAATAGGCCTATACTGCCGCTGTTCGTGCATAACTATTCTCCTCTATTGGTTCTCGTTTTAAACAGCAGACTTAATATTTATCCATCTCTGGGCATGATGTGGAGACGATGAGCATGAACCGCTTTGCTGTGCTGCTTATATTTATCACGCTGTAAAACCCTGTGTGTGCATGAGAGTCTGAAACCAGCTCTGGTGGGACGTTGTCCTGCTGCACTACTGCAGAATTTTAGAAAAACGGGACACTCATTTAGATGACACTTTATTCTACAGGAAGAACAGCTCGTTCCATGCGTCATACGTCATTACGCTATTTCAACGTCATTGCACATGCGCAGTCCTTTTAGTTTCGGTTTTCAATCCGATCAAGTGTTTACATGTTCTCTTGATCGGATTACAAAAGGAATAAACCCCTTTCAATCCGATCGAAATTCCAATCTGATAGAGCTCAATCGGATCGATTAAGTTGTTTACATGAAGGTTTTTTAGTCCGATTGAGCCGTCAATCCGATTATAAGGGTCCATGTAAATGCAGCTAGTGATAACTGTAACAATGGACAGGACAAAACATTTTTAAAAATAGACCTGTGCATTAAGTGCTGTAGTGTAATTGCAGACTAATAGACCTGCAGCAACATAGACGAGAATACGATTGTATTGTCCTTTTTAAACCAAAGTTTAAAAATAGGTAATAATGAGATTTTTTTTAAAAATCGAATCTAAAAAATGTTTGAAAGTATTTAATGCATTACTTTTTAGTTAGTTATTATCATTTGACGTTATAGCTATTTTATAATAAATCCAAAAGAAAAATGTGAAAAGAACTACATTAGAAAGTGATCATGGCAAATAAGCTAATGAATGACCTCATTTTCACTTTCATTTTCAAACTGTTTTCCACCAGGGGACAGAAATCATCAGCTAAGCTAAAGCACGGCAGATATCTCCATAAATGAAATTGAAATGAAAATCTCCTTTATACTGAATTTACTCAATAACTATAGAGGTCCAAATAAATAAATGATCACTTGGAATTCGATATGGGGCTGATTTATTATTTATAGTTTTTTTCCCTTATAAATATGTTTACAACATTCTATAGGCCTGCATGTATGCTTGGGCTGTTAAAAAAAATAATACAAACAAATTTTAAATATGAATATATGGTTTCACTTTATTTGGATGGTCCCTTTAACACATTCTGTTGACTATAAGTAACGTTGTATTTAGATTATTTCGTAAAGCCTAGTTTGCCCACTTTAGTCATCTACCTCAAATGACTGCTCTGTTGCAAAGCTACTGGCGTCACTCAAGTCACTCTCCATCTTTGCGAGTCTGACAGTTGTCAATCAATCCGTCACTGAGGGTCTCAGGTGCACGCCCCCTTGCTCATCCCCATGTCTCCGCTGGGCTCTGCCCATTTTCCAGCATTTTTCAAATATTGCCAGTGGGTGGAGTTAGGCTCTGACCAGGTGTTGAGTTACACTTTAAGGTACAAGTATTGGTTAAATGTCAAAATAACATCTTGGCTACTGTCGTAACGTCTCGGTTACGTATGTAACCCTCGTTCCCTGAGTAGGGAACGGAGACGTTACGTCGGATGACGACGAATGGGGTTTCGCTTAGAAAGCCTATCAGCTTCGAGTATTACAAAACGAGCCAATGGCAAAGAAATGCCATGGGTCTGCGGAATTTGGATAACGTAACTCCGCCCCACCTCGTGGGTATAAAAGGAGGACGCTGGCAACATGCAGTTATGTTTTATCGCTGAGGAGCCAAGACTGAACTCGGGCGATCCCCGCGAACAGCGGAAGTGGCAGGAAGACGTAACGTCTCCGTTCCCTACTCAGGGAACGAGGGTTACATACGTAACCGAGACGTTCCCTTTCGTTGTCACTCCGAGTTACGTCGGATGACGACGAATGGGGTTACCAGTCAAATCACGCCACCTTCACAGCTGTCTTCCAGCGCCCTGCGAAAAATCTGAGCCCTCGAGATCTTAGGACGAAGGACTCCTATTTAACACAGGAATACCAAGGTACACTGGGAAGCATATCCCAAGCTTTAAGGGGAAATATGCAATTATCACCAACCCAGTGGGGGGGGGGCATTTGAAAATACACATATGACCTGATAGTAACATATGGAGAAACTCTGAGGTGTCCAGCCGCAGGTGGAATATTTCAACCTCAGGGGTGGCAAGGTGGCTTGCCGAGGGAAAGACACATGCTCAAAGAGGCTTACAGTGGAAATACACGTGTGGGGGTAGCTCATGGGAGGGACCATGCACACGGAGGCACCTAGCCGACGCCCAGGCAATAGACACTGGCGCTAGCATCAGGGGTGCTGGAGGAACTCAGGGCTTTCGGAGAAGCTCACCTGAGCAGAATATCGCACGTATCCAGTCCGCGGAGTGGAATGGCGAGCAAGCGAAGACACCTGAGCGGGTCCGGAACTAGCTGTTTGAAGCGAGAACACGAGAGGACACTGGCTCCACTCGGAGATTATAGAATCTGGCGAATGTGTTAGGTGTCGCCCAGCCTGCAGCTCTGCAGATGTCTGCCAGCGAGGCGCCATGCGCCAGCGCCCAGGAGGATGCCACACTCCGGGTGGAGTGGGCGGTCACACCAAGGGGCACGGTCGGCCTTGCTGCTGGTAAGCCAAAGCAACGGTGTCCACAATCCAGTGAGACAACCTCTGCTTTGAGAGAGCCTTTCCCTTCAGCTTCCCACCATAACAGACAAAGAGCTGGTCTGAGGTCCTGAAACACTGCGTCCTGTCTACATAAGCGCGGAGAGCGCGTACTGGACAGAGCAGTGCCAAGGCTGGGTCTGCCTCTTCCGAGGGCAGCGCTTGCAGGTTCACCACCTGGTCCCGGAAGGGAGTGGTAGGAACCTTGGGCACATATCCAGGCCGGGGTCTCAGGATCACGTGAGAACCGGCCGGCCCGAACTCTAGGCACGCTTCGTCAACGGAGAATGCGTGCAGGTCCCCGACCCTCTCGAGAGAGGCCAATGCAATCAGGAGCGCTGTCTTCATTGACAGGAACTTAAGCTCCACTGATTGCAAAGGCTCAAAGGGAGCACTCCGCAGGGCACTTAAAACCACTGAGAGGTCCCAAGAGGGAACGAGAGGAGAGCGAGGAGGATTCAGTCTCCTCGCCCCCCTCAGGAACCTGACGATCAGGTCGTGCTTCCCTATGGACTTACCTTCCACTAAGTCGTGGTGAGCGGCAATAGCGGCAACATAAACTTTGAGGGTGGAGGGAGACAGCCTTCGCTCCAACCCATCTTGAAGGAAGGAAAGCACGAAACTGATCGAACAACTCCGGGGGTCTTCTCGGCGAGAAGAACACCAATTGATGAATAGGTTCCACTTCAACGCGTAGGCATGTCTCGTGGACGACGCTCTAGCGGAAGTGATGGTAGCCACCACCGCAGGTGGTAGGGTACTCAAACCCGTCTCGTCCCGTCGAGGAGCCACACGTGGAGGTTCCAAAGATCGGGACGAGGGTGCCATAGAGTGCCCCGTCCCTGAGAAAGGAGGTCCTTCCTCAGAGGAATTGGCCAAGGAGGGGCAATCGCGAGGAGCACTAGTTCGGAGAACCAAGTCCGGGTGGGCCAGTACGGCGCAACCAGAAGGACTTGTTCCTCGTCCTCCCTGACCTTGCGCAGGAGCTGCGCAAGAAGGCTCACTGGGGGAAACGCATACTTGCGGCCCCGCGGCCAGCTGTGCGCCAGTGCATCCGTGCCGAGCGTGCCCTCGGTCAGAGAATAAAACTGGGCGCAATGGGATGAGTCGCGGGAGGCAAACAGATCTATCTGTGCGTCGCCAAACTGGTCCCAAATCAGCTGGACCGACTGGGGATGGAGTCGCCATTCTCCAGGGAGGGGCTGAAGCCGTGACAGCTCGTCGGCAGCACGGTTCAGGGCTCCGGGAATGTAAATAGCACGAAGGGACCTCAGATGCTTCTGACTCCATAGGAGGAGGTGGCGAGCGAGTTGCGACATACGGCGGGAGCGTAGACCACCTTGATGGTTGATGTACGCTACTGTGGCGGTATTGTCTGATCGGACTAGTACGTGTTGACCCATGAGCAGCGCTCGGAAGCGGTGCAGAGCAAGGCGTACTGCCAGCAACTCGAGGCAATTCACATGCCATAGGCGCTGGGGTACTGTCCAGGAGCCCGCGGCAGCATGACCATTGCACATGGCGCCCCAGCCCGTGGTGGAGGCATCTGTTGAGACAACAACATGCCTCGACGCTCGTTCCAGGGGGACACCAGCCCTGAGAAAACTGAGGTTCAACCACGGGGTGAAGGTCTGACGGCAGCTCGAAGTCACTGGAACTCGGAGCTTGCCTTGTTGCCATGCCCACCTCGGGACTCGGTCGCGAAGCCAAAGCTGAAGCAGTCTCATATGAAGCAATCCGAGCGGCGTGACCGCGGCTGCAGATGCCATATGCCCCAGGAGCCTCTGAAAATGTTTCAGTGGAACCGCTTTCTTGCCCTGTATTTGTCTCAGACAAGTCAGCAGTGACTGCGCGCGCTCGCTCGTAAGCTGCGCGGACATGGCGACCGAGTCGATGTCCATACCGAGAAAAGAGATCCTCTGCACGGGGCAAAGTTTGCTCTTCTCCCAGTTGACCCGAAGGCCCAGACGGGCTAAGTGCCGGAGAACAAGGTCCCTGTGTTCGCAAACCTGGTCTCGAGAGTGAGCTATAATCAGCCAGTCGTCGAGATAGTTCAGGATGCGAACCCCGTGAACCCGAAGGGGAACAAGGGCTGCCTCGACGACCTTCGTGAAGACGCGAGGGGACAGGGCCAGCCCGAACGGGAGAACCGCGTACTGATATGCCTGTCCCTCGAAAGCAAACCGGAGGAACGGTCTGTGACGAGGGAGAATGGAGACATGAAAGTAGGCGTCCTTCAGGTCGATCGCTGCAAACCAATCCTGGGGCCGCACACACTCGAAAATGCGTTTGCCGGTGAGCATTTTGAACGGCATCCTGTAAAGGGAGCGATTCAATACTCGCAGGTCCAGGATCGGTCGTAACCCACCGGTTTTCTTGGGGACAATGAAGTAAGGGCTGTAGAAGCCGGACCTCATCTCGGCTGGAGGGACAGTCTCGATTGCACCCTTCGCCAGCAGAGTGGCAATCTCTGCTCGCATGATCGGGGCGTTGCCACCGACCAAAGTGGAGCGGACTCCCCTGTATCGGGGAGGAGACCGTGCGAACTGAATCGCATAGCCGAACCGGACGGTGCGGGCGACCCAGCGGGACAGTTGGGGAAGCTCTAGCCAGGCTTCTAGGAACTGTACCAGCGGGGTCATGCGGACCACCGGCGTCCCCCCGGAGGGGCAGCGAAGCGGAGTAACTGGCCCGGACGTGGACGGCATAGCGATCCGGTGTGGGGGCGCAGTTAAGCTCCGCGCCCTGACAGAGGAGGCCAGGGAAGGACCAGCGTTCCACGGGGGCCTGCTCTGCCAGGGGTCTGGCGACAGAGTGGGACAGGGACGAAACGGCCCGTGGGCGGCACGCCGTGTCAACCGACTCTGGGACAGAGGGGGACGAGGAGAGCACGGCTGGTGGGCGGCGCTCTGGGTCGTCCGAGAACTCTGTGTGCTCAGGGGTGAGAGGTTTGTTTCTGTCTTTAACCACATTAGGGTGCTGCCCACCCGTGGGTGAGCAGCGGGGAGTGGAGAACAAAGGATTCCCCCCCGGCCCTCCACCGGGGGAAGGAGTGGCCCTGCTACCATCTCCTGTGAAACAAACATCATCCCTAAGCAGCCCGTCTCAGGAGCGCCGCTTGGCCCGGCGCTTGGCGGGGGGCGGGGCTGGAGAGGGCTGGGGCGCCTTCCTGCGGCTTCCTCCTCGCGTCGGCCTGGGTGGAGGCTGCTGCTTGGGCCTAGCGGGAGGGGCGGGAGCTTTAGGAGGGCGCCCTCGGCGGGAAGCAGGCTGAGGCGTCTGCCCGACCGACGACGAGGCAGCAGCGGGTCGGCGGGGCAGAATGTGTTTGATGGCCTCAGTCTGCTTCTGTGCAGTTGAAAACTGTTGGGCAAAGTCCTCAACTGCGCCGCCGAAGAGGCCGGCCTGGGACAGGGGCGCATCGAGCAGACGAGTCCGCTCGGAATCCCGCATGTCAGCCAGGTTCAGCCACAGGTGTCTCTCCTGGACCACCGCGGTGGACATCACCAAACCCAGGGAGCGTGCGGCTACCTTCGTTGCCCGGAGAGCGAGATCAGTTGCGGCACGCAGCTCATTGAAGAGCCCTGGGTCTGTCCTGCCCTCGTGCATGCTTCTGAGCATCTGGGCCTGGTAGACCTGCAGAGTGGCCATAGCATGCAGAGAGGTAGCCGCCTGTCCCGCCGCTCTGTAAGACTTCGCCACCATAGATGACGAAAATCTACAGGCCTTGGATGGGTGCTTAGGCTCGCCCCGAGAAGAAGCACTCTGAGGACACAGTTGCATCGCAACAGAGCGTTCAACCGAGGGAAGCCCAGTGTACCCACGGGCGGCCGCCTCATCGAGGGGAGGAAAGGCGGATGGGATCAGCGAGCGGTCCCGGGAAGACAGGGGGGTCTTCCAGGACTTCGAGATCTCATCATGCACGTCCGGGAAGAATGGTATTGGGGTTTGCCGTGGACCACGGGGGTCGGCAGCCTTACCCAAAAACCAATCGTCCAGCCGCGAGCGCTCGGGACAGGGTGGAGGCCTCCACTCTAAACCAATGCTCGCGGCTGCCCGGGAAAGCATGGCCGTCATTTCCGGATCCGACTCAGGCACAGCCGTATGCACACCGGAAGGTGGCAGCTGCGCTGAATCTTCACTTCCGGAAGAATCAAGCCCACCTTGTGATGGTTTCGTCATCCGACGTAACTCGGAGTGACAACGAAAGGGAACCCTTGTTACCTGATGGAGGGAACGGAGACGTTGTGTTGAAATACAGACACTAGTGCTTGCCTCTGAGAGCCCCAAACACCTCTGACATATTCAGAAAAGGCCAATGGAATTGCCATGTGGAATTTGCATGCCAGGCCACACCCCTGAACACACAGATAAATAAAGTGAGCTGGCTTCACACACACTTCAAGTTTGTCCTAGTGATGGGAAGTCCGGTTCTTTTCCACAAACCAGTTCTTTCGAATCGTGCATTTCAATGAACCGGTTCAAAAAAACGGTTCACAAGTTATTTTACATCCTCGCTTAATGATGTCAATTTTATCACCTTGGGCGGATAAAAATACATTCAAATAGAGTAATTTGTGATCATAACTTCAATTAAATAATAGTAATCATCCTCATCATCAACATCTTGGATAAGTTTCTTACATTTACGCTTTGCAAATGAACCCAGTACAGGCGATTTGCAAACGCGGATATTTTGAAAGTGAATAAGTGAATAAGTGAATAAACTAGTCTTCATCAACTTTTTACATAAACTGCAGGATCCAGCTCACAAAGCTTATATAGGCTAAAATACATACACAATAGTAAATAGTAAAATACATATACTCCGGGATATTACTGTATTTCGAGTCGGAGGGACTGTCAGGCATGTACAAAAGTGAGTAACTTTAGAAAACTGAGGATCAGCGCTGACTCAAGACGCAAACTGTTTTGAACGATTCAGTCCGATTTGGTGAACTGGTTCGACAGGTTCACTAAAAAGAACCGGTTCAAAAGAATGATTCGTTCACAAACCGGACATCACTAGTTTGTTTTGAGGAGTTGAGATAGTATCGTCTTCTAGGGAGAAGTCACTCAAGCCTTAGGCCTCTTCTGATTTTTTTTTTTTCTCAAAAAAAGTTGATGTTTTTTTTACGGCGAGTAAACCTGGTTGTTAACATTGGGAAGCATTCTCCTTCTCACTGAGAAAAGGAACACCATGGAGAACAAGAATGCATGTGGGAGATACATATTACTGACCCAGCAGAGTGGAGTACTACATAGCAAAGTCTCTGTGGTGGGCTCCACCTAATGAGGGGGAGACTATCGACTTCGCAGCAAATGGTGACGGAGCTAGCTCCATCCAGGGTAAGAAACTGGGTTTACCAAGAGGGAAACCGAACAGTCGAAGAATACATTGTATGTGGTCACAGTCAGGGAACCACAACATAGCCAGCCACTAGCCAGATTATAAAGGCTCAACTGGAAGGGGCATACCACGAGTAATGGACCTGGTAGTGAGTTCCTCTGCCAAAATAATACACTGCAATAGTGCTTAGAGCTGGAAAGGTTCATCATTCAAGGGAAACTGTAACTGTAACTAAAAAGTGCCCATTATCATCTCAGAGATGGGAAAGGCGCTAATGCAAGCACTCCATCCAACCAGTCTGTCCGAGTTTTACCTTTTATTACCTAAGACTCGATTCTTTGTTTGGAGACAGCCTTCCCCTTCTGCTGACCTCCAAGGAAGACATAGAGCCACCTAGGTCACCTGAAGCTCTGCATCCTGTCCAGATATATATGCGTAGAGCGCATACTGGACTCATCAGAGACAGGGCTGGGTCTCCCTCATCAGGAGGGTTTGCTGGCATTGCTTGCATAAATTGATTCATATGGAGAACGCTAAGCTCAACTGACTGCAAGGGCTCAAACAAATCTTTCTGCAGAGCCTGAAGGAACAGAGAGAGATTTCAAGAGGGAATAAGGCAAGTTACTTTAGGAGGGTTTAGCTTCACAAATGCATCAACCCCAGAGGCGTGACCATAGCAGAGGAAGAGACATGTTCTGTTGCAATTACTGCAAATGAACATCATGCCTTTCTCTGTTCTCTGTCCCACCAGCATGGGGCAAAAGGCACAAATTATGTATAACATATACTTTATAGCTAAAATAATAGGTTTTTAATGTCTAAGTTAACACTTGGTCAAAACAATCACTTTAGCGAAGTATGCACAATTTTCGGTTTATTTTAATAAATAAACGAATTCATTTTTGTTCTATAAATATACTGTCATTAAAATATTTTCATAAAAAAACAGAAGCAATATTACTTTAAAAAGTTTCTGATAAAAATTCAACATAGCTTTACAGTAATAACAAATATTATATTGAATTATGTAATATATTTAATAACATATTTTTAAATATGATAGATTCATTATAAATATGGTGGACACGCAATTTGATATATGATATTTACCGTCTAAATTTATCCATGTCATGTCAACAAATAGAAAAGTTAACCAGATATTTATTATCATGTTAATTATTGTGCCTTTTGCCCCAGCAGTAGCTGTCGGAAGTTCGGATCATTTGACTGGCTTAGATCTTTGAATTTCGTTCAGCAAAATTAACGAATCTTTTTTCAAATCGTTTCGTTAATTTCAGCAGAATATAATTAAAATGTCATGTTAAATAGCCCAACACATCTAGTGCTAACAAAAATGTTGATTACATTTGAAAAAATAAAAATAAACTATAGGGTAATGCAGCCAAAGCCATATTATAAGAAGCCGAAATGTTTAATAAATTAATTAGATGGGTCTTAAGTTCAGGCTATTACCTTAACATTATCAGAAAAATAAAAAAAGTTCCAACTTGTTATTGTCCCTGTCCATCTCATCAATCAATAAAAACTAACTTTAGCTGGACAATAACTTTAATCTAGATCTGCTGTAAAGCCAAAACAATCTCTGTTACTGTAATTTCCTATTATCACTGTAAAGCTGCTTTGAAACAATCTATATTGTTAAAAGCGCTATATAAATGAAGGTTACTTGACTTGACTTGGCTGCATGCTCTCCTCCGCAAATGGATGAGGTGTTTACACTTGACTCATCGTTGTACTATTCTTTGAAACGACGGGGCGACTCGGAGTAATTGTTCTCAAAAAAACATCAGGTAGCAGTGGTGAGAAGTAAGGTACTCACGTGATAATGTTTGTTTTTTATTACTCTTAACCGAACCCACACTACAAAAGAACCAAATAATCAATCATGTAAAAATTACTTGTGACATTAGAACAGAACATATGGATATAAGAACATATACTAAATTAAACAACAATCTCTTAAATATTTCCTTATTTCATTCAATATTTTGTATTTAATTTTTACTAAACATTGACCTTTATTTTCATAAAGGTGTATTTCTGCCTTCATTCTGTAAATGTAAGCAATAATTTGAACAAGCGCAAACTGGCAGCCTGCACCTGCTCGGCCAGAATCAGCTTGAAGTCATGCATCTTCGGAAGCGGAGCAAAGTTACAAAAAGATGCCGTGCACATCGCCACACGAAATGGGGTCTACCTCACTCAAGGCACACTACCGCCCACATTGCGGTGACGTAATTTTTGCCATGCGCACATTCTTGCTCGTGCAGGTGCTGCGAGTATAAAGCAAGCTCTATCCAGGAGAGACCCGCAGCTCGCTCTGGCACATGTCTTTTTGTTAAAGCGCTAAAGCACTGGGACGATTCCTGTTCAACGTAACTGGCCCAGATCTGGCTGTAGAGTCTGGGCCACTTCTTGCAATGACTCGGCTTGGTTCAAGATGGTCACATAGTAATAATGAACATAAAATTGTATTAAAATGGACTTAATTCCCTGACAGTATCGTATGTTACCAACACGTATAATGTCATGAATCTGTAAAAACATATCATCTGATGTAAAAAGCTGTAAAAAATAATAAAAATTGATATATAGAACCGAACATTACTAGCTGGTTGTCCTGCATCCTTGATAAACAAGTCCAAAATGCAGCTTCTAGATTTTTTATAGGTCAAGAAAATATGATCATATAACACCATATAACATCATCTCTACACTGGTACCGTATCAATTACAAAGTATTGCTACTGACCTATTAGGCCCTAAATTATTTAGCTCCTGTGTATTGAACTAATCTTCTATCGCTTTACAATCCATTACACTCTTTAAAGGAGTCATGAACTGAGAATTCAAATTTGCTACAGTTTCTCTTAGTAGGATGAAAATAATCTTATTTAAACTGTGATTAAATTATACAGAAAGCGATCAAAGAACGCTCCCTTTCCAATCGCCCAAGCTGTCAATCACACAGAGTTTCTGGACACTTGCCAAAACTTGTTCTGAAATCAATGACGCTGTTACAATGCACAACGCTCTTACTGTATTTACATCGTGTTTGCATTGTTATTTTGGGAAAGCATTCGTGAAAGTGAGAGTGCAGAAATTGCGTTGTAATGATAAAATTTCTTCATTCGTGCGATCAACAGACTGTCTGTCATCTGCTCAATGCTCACCACTGCAACCTTTCATGTGATGGGAATAGATCTAAATATATGATCAATACTTTTCACAATTCGTTAATCTCGATAGCTGTAATAGTAAAAACGTAGTAAAAGTTTTCGAGAGAGTTCCACATGTAATACTTGCAGTTTCATATGGAAAGATGTCAGCCAATCACAGCAGTGGGCGTTTACACTGAAGTCTGACAGCAGACACACCTCTTCACACAGAGCGTTCAAATCAGAGGCTAAAATCGGGCTAGGAAAATTTTATTTTATTTCTAAATTATGACCATTTTTTATGTAAAAATCATACTAACATTATAAGGGCAGCCCAGGAAACATTATAAATTAATACAATAATCCAGGTTATGACCCCTTTAGGGTCACAAAACTCGAATAGTTTTGTGACACTTCTAATAGTACCTAGGACATCTAAGTCCACTAAAGGAGGGAGAGCGTTTTCACATTTGGCTCCTAATCTCTGTAATAGCCTTCCTTATAATGTTCGGGGCTCAGACTCACTCTCCCTGTTTAAATCTAGATAAAAAAAAAAACGCATCTCTTTAGCCAAGCATTCATATAATGCATCTCCTAACCTTGTTCAGTTATATCAGATCAAATGCACATGACTATCCTTGATCAATGTTATGAACAGCAGCAAAGCTAATTATTTTCAATTTGCTTCTGTTCTATCTCGGGATGCCCATCCTGAGGTAACTAAAGAGTATCTCAGATCCAGACTTTGAAGACTTCAGATGCCCTACACCTATGAAGACTTCAGATGCCCAACACCTATGAAGACTTCAGATGCCCAACACCTATGAAGACTTCAGATGCCCAACACCTAAGACTTCAGATGCCCAACACCTATGAAGACTTCAGATGCCCTACACCTATGAAGACTTCAGATGCCCAACACCTATGAAGACTTCAGATGCCCAACACCTAAGACTTCAGATGCCCAACACCTATGAAGACTTCAGATGCCCAACACCTATGAAGACTTCAGATGCCCTACACCTATGAAGACTTCAGATGCCCAACACCTAAGACTTCAGATGCCCTACACCTATGAAGACTTCAGATGCCCTACACCTATGAAGACTTCAGATGCCCAACACCTATGAAGACTTCAGATGCCCAACACCTATGAAGACTTCAGATGCCCTACACCTATGAAGACTTCAGATGCCCAACACCTATGAAGACTTCAGATGCCCAACACCTAAGACTTCAGATGCCCGACACCTATGAAGACTTCAGAGCGCTACACCTATGAAGACTTCAGATGCCCAACACCTTTGAAGACTTCAGATGCCCAACACCTATGAAGACACCATGAATTTTTATCCATGTCATAATCATTTGTTAACAAACAAGTATTCATTACTTCAATGAGCTAATTGTTTCTGTCACTAATTATTACATTGTTAAATTAATAATTTTTTAGCTAACTGTGATTTTGTATATGTACATTTCTGAAATACTAGCTTAACAAATAACGCATTTAGCTCTGATAACAGATCACTCTTAATTGTAATGTGGACTCGTGCATTTTCTGTAAAGCTACTTTGAAACGATGTGTATTGTGAAAAGCGTTATAAAAATGTATGTGAATTGAATTGAATTGAACATTATTTAATATTTATAACAATAGCAAATCTATTTTGATGTAATGCAGCAGGTCATTCTTTTATACACTTTTATGTGTTTTAAACGTGCTTCATTGCGCTCTCAGGTGAATCATTCATCTTCACTCGCACAACAGTGGGAGGGGTCTTGTTCTTGTACCTGTGGTAATGGGTGAGTCCGCCATGTTTTTGCAGTTTGGATGCAAATTAAACAATTGATTTTTTACCAAAAGATGTGAATGCATGGGGTTCATTTCGATAAAACAACTCTGGTAAGAATCTATGCATATTTACATTTGTAGTATTTTACTTAGCAGATGCTATAAATGAACTTTCAAAAAGTTAATTTAAAAGTGAGACTACGGCTTTCTTGCTTTGCCAGAAAACTTTTGGTATGCTCACCAGCTGGAGTGCCCATGCTCCTCCTTCCATCTGCTTTATCTCACTATGAACTACATTTCCCATAAACCATTGCCTGGACTAATCATGGTCTAGTGACTTCCACCTGTGTGTTCTGTGTATCTCCTTTACTCTTGCCTTTTTAAACCCTGTGTATTCATTCTTAGTATTTGGATTGTTTGATTGTGTGTTGGACCTTTTGCTTGGTATATGGATAACAACTCTGGATCGTCCCAAAAAAAGCTGCATTTGGATCTTCAACCAAAGTCTCGGAGCAGTTCGTAACGGAAAACTTCACCATATACAGATCCAGCAGCTGACTGAAATCCAAACCACAACATGGATCCAGCATTTACCCTAGTCCGCCTTCATCAAGAAACCCGCTTACTCGAGAACCTCATAGCAGATACAGCACCGCAAAGGCAGAAGTTACGACTTGATGAACCGCTGAAACGATTTTGGAAACATTATTTTAAGGTAAAAAAATCTTCTTTAGAGTTTTCTCAGATTTGAGGGTGAAGTTTTGAATGCTGAAATTTCATTCACCTGTGGCAGGCAAAGAAGACATTTCAGCCGATAAGAATCTCCCCTGACTTCAGTGAATTCGAATATATCCTTGAGATATGGCCATGGGTGATCCCTGTCGGGAATCTCGGGATCATTGCTGGGAGCGAGAGCTGCACCTTCACCTGTTTCTGCGGTCCTCTTCCACTTTCTAATGGCGAACTGACTGCTATGTGAGCGTATGCTGGCAAAGGCTTTTTTTTTTTTTTTTTTTAAGAAAACCAAGTTTTTCATTGGTTTGGAAAGCCAGTATAATACCTGGAGCGGGCATGGGGAAATGTATCGGAGTAAAAAGTAAACTTAGTCTTTAATATTGTAGTGGAGTAAGAGTGAAAGTAGAGGAGAGCGGGGCACAACCTAACATATTTTGGTTTTTCCTCAATTATTTAAAATACTTAAGTTAGATTCTTTTTTCTTTTTTTTTTTTACACAAGCAACATACATATCTTTGCTACAAATTAACACTTTTCTAGGATCTACCATTTTCGTACAGTTGCACTGAAAGTGACAGGGGTTAGTTGTAACACTTGTAACACATAATTCAGTACTATTTTTATCTGTATAGTTTGATCTTGTTTGTGCATCTGTATAGATAGATATCCATAAATCCATCCCTCATCCAATCATCCTTCTATTATGGATCAATATCATGGATAGAGATATAGGAAAGGGATGCACAGTTTTGCAATAAATAAAATCAAATATTGTAATTGAATTCTATTTGTGTGTGGCAGCTGCATGCAAAATTTTTTATTAATAACAGTAATAAGAATAAAAACGAGCTTAATCACATTTTAAAGGGTTTATTGCATGAAAAAAAGGCTATATTTTATTTTTTATAAATAAACAAGTGTTCGATGCATAGTAAACAACATTTTAAAATTTGAATTCCAACATTGTTTGTGAAAGTCCAACAAAGTTAAATGTAGCAAAATATGTATATAAATACAAACATATATAAATGTGGCTCCCTGTTTTCATTTGATTATTATTGTACACTTGGCGGCTTAGATGTAACACTGTGCTACAACTAACCCTGCTGTGTAAAAAATATTTTAAGCTTAGCTAACAGTTGCTAGGAGTTCCTGACATGTTTCAAAACGGTGCTATGTTTTAGCCCACAAGACGGTCATTAGTGTAACATAAAGTAAGATTTGGTGACGTACACACCCAACTCAGAAACCGAAAAAAATGTATGATGAAAAAATTTACTTGCATGGTGTCAAAACACTCTTGGTCCAGTATCTTCACGAAATCTTATCAAAACTTTTCACAAATTCACGGGAGACCGCCTTCTGGCAGCGAGAGAAAACAAGCGGAAACACAACCTGCTTGATCCTGACTATGCAAAAGGTCCGTGTTACATTTAAGTCCGCGTTAGGTTGTGCACCGCGCTCCCCTAGATGCAAATAAACATACTCAAGTAAAGTACAGATCTCTGAAAAAAATACTTAAGTAACAAAGTTTTTTTACTTCGTTACTTACCATCTCTGCTCATTAAGGACTTTCTAGACATTTCTAATTTCACTGACCTGCCAGACTTTGCTGTTATCAATTTCTTCAGCTGGATTTCCCCAATATAGCTGCATGTGAATCTTCAACCAAAGTCTTGGAGCAGTTTGTAACACTTCCCAGCAAGCAATTTTACGTCTAAAAGCTGTCACAGCCCAGACGTCTATACTAAAACCAGGCTAAATTTGGGCTGTCAGTGAAAATCTAATAGACGGCTAACCCTAGCCCAAGAATAGACTAGTCATTAGTTAGATGGCTATTGAACAACTAAATATATACGTCTAATGGACAACAAAATGATGGCTGAAGGATTCAAATCATTTTTCACTCAAATATAACGGGTTCCCATAAATGACAATCCATCGAAACAAATCAAATATAAAGGTTTTATTTTAAAAAAGAACATTAACAACTTGGACAACTTACAAAATTATCAAAACATACAAATGACCAAATAAAATATTAAAGATACAATATAAAGATGATAAAAAAATATGGAACATCAGCAACGTAAGATTGCTACGTTTTTACAACTTGTATCTTGTAGATTGACATTGACATCTTGACATTGCGAACATATATCAAACATCGTATGCGCTACCTGGCCAAAAACTACAATGAATCAGTTATGACTTTTGACTAAAAGTGGGCTACAAATAGTTGGTCAGGCTATGAGCTAAATCGTGGCTATGCACAGCCTACGCATATAACATGTGAAAGAAATTAAACTAAACACCTCGTAATCACTGTTGACTTTGCTTACATGATGGAATATCATACATCTCGCAAGTTACTGTGGCAAAAACAACGACATTTATCCAAATTCAAGTTTATTTTGGCTAAAAGTGGGTTACGCATAGCCGGACTATATCGGGTCTATATTCAACCGAGACGGTAAAATGACGGCTATTGCTTGCTGGGTTACCAGCTTAAGCTAATGAAATAATTTGATCTTTTTTATCTTTGATCTAAGCATTGTTATCTCAAGTGTTTACACTGCTCACAACGATCAACACTCAGATCTGCAAACAAACAGATTAGGAAGAGAAGCATGATGACAGTCCAGCGTATACAAGGATAAAGAGCAGGTTTGTTTGTATTTTTAGTTTCCACACTCACGTTTTTATGAATGCAATTGTAATGAGCAAAAGTTGTTTTTATTCCATATTTCTTCAAGGATGTGAGAGTGACGGAGATTTGTTTTTTACTATTATGTATAAGAAGATCTTTCTCAATTAACTGAATGCATAAGCTAGTAATGTAAGCTAGTTTCAGTTACATTTATGATGAGAATGTACTGCAATCAAATTAATATGCATCAGTATGTCTGAGATCATCTACAATAGCTCTGTCCTGATTACTTTTACAGTTGCTAAATAAAACCAGATTTTACATGTACAGATAGCCTGACTCCGCCCTCCTACGTACTTCCGCTCAATTTTCATTTTCCTTCAGTACTACGTCTGGGATTCTGCTGTAGACTTTGGTTTTCTCCGATCAATTTTTTGCCTGATAACAATGACGTTGATGTCGACTTGTGTGTTATGTTGAGTTGTAGTTTAGTAATGGCAGCGGAGAATGATGCGACCGAAGCCATTCGGTCCGTTGTGGCGGCGCTGCCGAATATCAAGAAGTTAAAGCCAGAGTAAGAACAATCTTTGCTTAGTTTTGTTGGTGGCCATCCTCCCCACGGGGTTTGGGAAAATACACGTCACAACCAAACGTTAGCGATTGGTTGAGGCAGATAGAGTGACTCTGGGCAGATCCAATAGTTTTAGACTTCAATAGAGTTGCCGCCTACAAGGAATTTAACGCTTGTCAATGTAGCGGTGCCAGACTCTATGTACAAATGAAATGTACGAGAGTCTGGTGGGACCAGGCTACAGATACTCACCACTGCTAAAACATGTAACTGAGCACAAACGCATCACATTTTAGTACTTTTGTTGATACTTTAGTTGCTTGTTCACTCAGCCTGTAGACATGCACAGGAATAACTGATTATTTCTCATAACATGCCACACATTGCTTTTAATATTTCTGTTGTGTAGTAATCAAGAGAAGTGTTATAATTTCTGAAGAAATGGCAGACGTTAATCTTTAGACGCCTGTGAATACTGAGTCCAAGCCCTGAAGAAGTAAGACAGTGGACATCATCTTTATTATACTTCTCTGAAGTAGCAAGGAGCAGTTAGAGCCAATGAGAAAGTTGGTAAGTTCAAGTAAAGTTTGTCGCATTTCCATTTGACCATGTTATTATAGATAATATTATAAACTTATCTATATAATATTGATAATATAGATAAGATAACTTGTATACTATTTGCTCTCCACAGGTGCAGAAATGAAAACTCCAAAACAAAGAACTCACCGGATTAAGATGTGGAAAGACATGTTACACAATGACTACAACTCCTGATAAGAGATTTGGAAAATGAGCAACAACCAAGGAACAGTAGTCACTGTTTCACTCAAAAATGATCCATGGTACACTGTAAAGCTGAACAGAACTATTAACGTATACATTTGAAGTCTGTTACAGACTTAGTAGTAAGTATGTCCTTCGGATGAGACGTTAAATCGAGGTCCTGACTCTCTGTGGTCATTAATAATCCCAGGATGTCCTTCAAAAAAGAGTAGGGGTGTAACGCCGGTGTCCTGGCCAAATTTGCCCATTGGCCTCTGTCCATCGTGGCCTCCTTCATCCCCATATACTTATTGGCTCTATCACTCTGTCTCCTCTACACCAATTAGCTGGTATGGCATTCTGGTGCGGTATGGCTGCTGTCGCATCATCCAGGTGGATACTGCACATTGGTGGTGGTGGAGGACCCCCTTCTATGCAAAGTGCTTTGAGTACCCAGAAAAGCGCTATATAAATGTAACAAATTATTATTATTATGTTACTGCAATTGCAACTAACTGCAAGTGTCTGGTGCTGAGTTTTGGAACAAGTAAAGCGAAACATTTCTTAAAGTTTTTTTTTTAATTTGCTCATTCCGTGAATGTGTGTATACAGTTGTAATCAAAATTATTCAACCCCATCACAAATCAGTTTTATTGGCAAAATGTACAGACTTTCAGCTGTTTGCAATTAACAAATCAAGCACAAGTAATTGAAATAGCTCAACATGTCAGTTTCAAGTGATTTCCCCAAAATCAGCTAAAAATGCAACATTTAATGACTTCTGCAGTCTCAAAATTATTCAAACCTCTGAATAGAGGCCCTCACAACAGCACAAATCTGCAAAACAGGTATTGTCTCATGCATACCTGATGCAACTAATCAAGGGCTTCATTAGTTACACCAGGTGTGCTTGAGCTAGAACACATGACATATGTGAACTGGCTACACTGTGAAAAAATAAATATTTTAATGGTAAAAAAACTGTAAAAAAAAAAAACATTCTTAAAAGAATGTACCCTTACTATATGCAGTGAATAACTGTAATAGCTCTCACGGGACATTTCATGTAATTTTTACAGTAAAATACTGTTAAAGGGTAATTCCAAGTTGGAGACATGAATATGTATTGAAAGTGGGTGATATACTATGTAGTAGAATATTAGCATAAATTTCTAATTTGGGTCCTCCTTGGCCAATAAAAGGCAGAAAATGACTTTTTAGTGCTTGTGGATTGTAGACAACAATCCCCATAGTGCATTGCAATGCTCAGCTCCGCAGGTCATTCCCACCTCTATGCTACCGCCTGGAAATCATTTCACACAATTTCTAGTTTAGAGTTACTTTGCGAACTAATTATTGAATTACTCCTCGTTTTTGTTTCGAAATGGTGTGCATTTTCATAGTACCGGCATGTTCAGCCAGCACAAGGAAAATACACGGAGTAAGTTATCATAGATTACCCAAAGATTTGGACTTGTGCAAAAAGTGGCTACGGGCTATCAATAACCTGAAGTTCGGAGAGGACACAGCCATTGAAGCACTAAAACATCTGACGGTGTGCAGTCTACATTTCAATCCAGAAGATTTCGAACCCAACCCCTTATGGTGTGTTCACACCGAACGCGAATAGAGCGTCAAATACGTGTCTATCGTGTCTAGTTAAACGCTTGAACATTCGCTCGAGTTCAAATTTTTCAACTTGCGCGGAAGACATTCGCGCCAAACACGTCGCCCAATTCACGTCATTCGCAATGCCCGGCGCGAATGATGCGTCTATTTGCGTCTTTGCATTGACTTCGTATGTAATCCACTCGCGCAAATAATTAGATTCGCGTTCGGTGTGAACACACCATTTGAAGAGACCCGCTTGTGAAAACCGCAATTTCGTCGATATTTACCTTGTCAGATGATGACGACAAACAGCCAGGAACGTCGCATTAGGTCCAACCCCCTATGGGCGGGTTTGAAAGGGTGGGAGCTAGTGCTTGTAGTCTTTACAGAACCCCCCCTCACACTTCCTCCTACAATGACGTAAAATGACGATTTTTGCGTTATTGTAGGAGGAAGTGAAAAAGGTAAATAGCCGATTTCTCTCGTCTCAGGGGAAAATGAGAGTGTTGCACGACCATTCAATAGTATGACTGGGTTTCTAACAATGGAAAGCTTAATGCAAATGGGTGAAGTGTCCCTTTAACTGTACGGATTTTGGAAGTACACTTAAAAAAATGTTTTACCGTTGCATTTACCATACCTTACCATAAAAAATACGTTAGAAATATATATGTTTTACGGCATTGAACTAAAGTTTACGGTAAAAAACTGGCAGCTGGTTGCAAGCGATTTACCATAAAAATTATGGTAGTAATATTTTAGGTTTTACGGCAGTGATCTAAGATTGTTAAAAAAAACTGGCAGCTGTGGTTGCCAGTACTTTACCTTACCGTAAAAAATACGAGAGACATTTTAGTTTTTACGGCACTGAATTAAAGTTTACGGTAAAAAAACTGGCAGCTGGTTGCAAGGAATTTACCGTAAAAAATACGGTTGTAATATTTTAGGTTTAATGGCATTGCACTTCAGTTTATGGTATATTAAAAAAAAACTGCCAGCTGTGGTTACCTGTAGTTTAAATATATTATATTACAAAGGCGTAAAACCAGGGCATCCCCTGGTTGCTGAGTTTTGTAATGTCCTGGACTCATTTGGTTTTATTCAACATCCAACCAACACATGTCCTTGGTCATACTCTTGACCTTATTTTGTCATCTGGGTTCCCTGTAGATAATGTATGTATTGAAAATCCTTCCTTTTTCCTCATAAGCCCATTTACGATCCCTGTTGTGACAATGCATCTTGTTCTGATATTTTAGATTCTAAAGCCCCTTTTAAGATAAAACAACCAAAGCAAAAATCCTACTGCTGGATAACACTCGCTGTCTCAGACAGGTGTGTAGTAAAGCAGAGAGGAAATGGAAGCATGATCGTTTAAATGTATCATTTGAGATTTTCAAAGAGTGTTTGGTTAAGTTTCAGAGTGCTGCTCAGCTAGATCTAAATATTTCTCTGATTTAATTCATAAATACTGTCATAGACCTAAGATTTAATTTTCTGTGCTAAATTCTTCAATTAGTCCAAGGTGTCAATTTCATGGGGAACCCTCGGCTGAACGTTGTGAGAAATGTTTTACGTTTTTTGCTAATAAAGTGCTTCCAGTCCTCAAATTCGCTGGCTAGTCCATTTTTCTTTCATAATTTTGCGCATGTCTCTTTAATAGAACTCTGTGAAGTGGATGGAACAAGATGAAGACAACTACCACCACACTTAATGTTATACCTTCTAATATTTTAAAAGCGGCTTTTCTTATAATTGGCCCCAGTATCCAAGCATTGATTCATTTGTCTTTGGACGCTGGGATAGTTCCGCATAGTTTTAAGCATGCTGTTGTTCAGCCTTTGCTTAAGAAACACGGTTTGGATGAGGGTTGTTTTAAAAATTATAGGCCTGTCTCTAAGCTATCATTTTTTATCAAAACTTTTAGAAAAAGTTTTCCTGTCTCAATTTCACTAGTTTTTAAATGCTGCAAATTTACTAGAACCTTTTCAATCTGGTTTCACTGCCCATCATAGCACATAGTGCCTTGATGTTCAATGTTCATTTCAATGACATTTTACTTGCAGCTGACGCTGGTAAAAATGCTGTATTGATCCTACTTGATCTTACGACTGCCTTTGATACTGTAGACCATAGTGTTTTTATTTGGCATTTAGAGCATTCCTTCGATATCAAGGGTACGGCCTTACAGTGGTTTAGATAATATCTTAAAGACAGGTCTTTTTCAGTGGAGATGGGTACATTTTCTTCATCTTCTGCTCCTATTATTAGTGGAGTTCCTCGGGGCTCTATTTTGGGTCCCCTTCTTTTTAACTTGTATATGCATCCATTGGGGGATATTATTAGGAAGCACAATGTATCATTTCATTTTTATGCAGATGATTCACAGCAGTACCTGACGTTGAAAGCTGGCGATTCAATTCAACCTTTGTTGGAATGCATCGGGGACATTAAGAAATGGTTAGCACTTAACTTTCTCCAAATTTCTCTTAGCCCTGTTATTCGCCCTTTCTCTTGAACCACTGCCGCAAGCTATCCGCAGCTCACCCACAATCTCTCCCATTTCCATTAGAGGAACACACCATCATGTTTCACTATATGCTGATGATGTTTGATTGTATATAACCAACCCAGTGCAATGTATCTCACATGTTTGGTCAGCCTTTGAACATTACGGCAAGCTTACTGGTTTCAAAATAAACTGGCAGAAATCAGGGTTGCTACCTTTAAATTAGGCAATGTGTAATGCTCCCATCCCTGCATCTATTCCAGTCACTAAAAACTTAACTTATCTGGGGATAGATTTATCTTCCTCCATACAGAAAATTATTAAAAACAATTTTTGTAACACACTTAACAAAGTTGTGGCGGATCTAGATAGGTGGTTTAACCTGCCAAACTCGCTTCGTGGCAGGGTAGCCATAAAGAATATGAGTATTCTGCCCAGAGTCAATTTCATTAGCTCAATGTTCCCCCTTCCTCCGCCAACTCATTATTGGAGAAAATTACAGTCAACAATAACTAAATTTCGATGGCCTGGCAAACGACCTCTCATTCAGCTCACCACTATGCAGCGAGAAAGGCAAGGCCGGTGTCTCTACTAAACTTCAAGTTCTATGAGTGAGCCTTCACACTTAGACCTCTCCTATCCTGGTTTCAATCTGATGCTCAAGTGTCTTGGTGAACTTTGGAGGAACGGATGATAGCTCCATACTCTTTTACTAACATTTTGCAGTCTAAAATCTCACTCCATCACTGCCGTTTGAGATTTGGTCATATGATTTCATATTTGCTATTGGTGTGGAGGAGGGTGGAGAAGTAGTCTGGTTGCTCTTCTGTTTGGGATCCACACTCTCAAATATTTAACAATGAGAGATTGTTGATTTGCGATCGTCCTTTTCGATTACCTGAATTCTTGAAAAACGTTTGCACACAGTAAACTGTGATATTTATGGGGAGGGGGGTTACTCACTTTTCAGAACATATGTATTAAGCATGGTATACCACGTACCTCCTTTTTATTTTATTTGCAGCTTTAATTTATTTATTTATGTTTTTAAAATTTGTCAGATTATCAAAGCACTGATTGTTCTCATGCTGTAGAATCATAGGTCTACTTAATCAATATTGTAAAATGAATGACCCATATAATCAAAGAAAAGACTCTATATAAGTTCAGTGAATCAGGCGATTACATGATGATTATGTCATCATCAAGAGATAACCAACATCACCTGATTAATCTTCTCTCTGATGTTCTTGCCATAACTAACTGTCATATAACCAGAGTTACAGCAACCAGCGATAAAATGATGTTAATAGTCAAGGGTCAAGAGCCCAACTAAAGAAAACACTGATCACCATGATGGTAACTTCAAATGAAACAATAAATCATCAACATCTAAATCTCTGTTAATTCTCAAACAGACCTGTAGATGTATGACAGAAATAAAGTAAATCTGGTTAGTAATATGTAAAGCTGGTAATGCTGTTTGTGGAGTTGTTTAATCCTCTGATGAGATCTTCAGAGATTTTTTTTATTTATTTTTTTTATCTTCAGTTGATCTAAGGATGTGGTTGAAGTCAGTTGTAGTTCTTGTGTTTCTGCTTGTTGCTTCTCTTTTTTCTGATCTTGTTGTTTCTCTAAATTGACATTGCCAGAATTCCCTGCTTGACACTTCACATTTTCTGTTATTTCATCTAAATAATTATGTTTCTTCTTAGTTTTTTTTTATCAGTTTGTCATGTACATTTGGGGTTATATTACATGATATATTGTTTAATATTATCTGAATATTAATGACATTATTTTGGAGTCGTGTGTGTCACCATGATGGGGTTTTATATGAGTGTGTATGACAATGTGCACCGTCTTTATATTAATATGTGCCTCAACTTGTGGAAAATGAATGGTGATGAACTTTGAATCATGTGGTTTTCTTTTTTACCGCCTGTATTATTATGGTGGTTATCAGTATATTACAAAGGTATAAACCAGATTTGAATACTTTAGTGACATTGAATGATAACATTTATCGGTTAATGAAATATAAGGGTACTACTGTATTTTCTATGGTAAAGTACTGGGAACCACAGCTGATATATATATTTTTTTTTTACCACACATTTAAGTCCTGCTGATGTTTTTTTTTTTTTGCCGTAATTGTAAGTCCAGTTAAACATAAAAGGTGTCCAACATGTTTTTTATGGTAAAATACAGGCAACCACAGCTAGCCTTGACACAATAGATAGAACATGCATTCACAGTCAAATTATATAAATCAATAGCTAGTTGCAGAGCGTCATCTGTTCATCTGGTCTCCATCTCCTTCAAAAAAATTACTATTATTCTGTTTTATTTTATTTTATTAATTCATACATTGTACTATAACTGACACTAATTTCTCACAGTATATTACACACACATATAAATATAGAAAAATGAAAGTAATTCAACATTAACAATTTTTAATGTTTATTAACATTAAAATGAAGAAAAAAAGTAGTAACATTTTTTTTAATTATGACCTGGAAAAAACAATAACAATAATACAATAAATGTTTATTGTGCTTATAATGTTTCATATTAGTTGATATGAAAAAAAATGTATATATATACAATCAGTACACACATTCTGTTATCACAGATTCAGCAGTAAGAATGTGGTATGAGGAGGGGGTGGTGGGGTGTGGACAGCTGCCATGTCAGAGGCACCTGCCAGCGGCCAAACCTAACCCAACTTCCACGTCTCTCCCAGGTTTCTCTCTCTTTCTCTCTCTCTCTCTCTCTCTCTCTCTCTCTCTCTCTCTCTCTCTCTCTCTCTCTCTCTCTCTCTCTCTCTCTCTCTCTCTCTCTCTCTCTCTCTCTCTCTCTCTCTCTCTCTCTCTCTCTCTCTCTTTTTCTCTCTCTCTCTCTCTCTCTCTCTCTCTCTCTCTTTTTCTCTCTCTCTCCTTTTCTCTCTCTCTCTCTCTCTTCTCCTGCTCCTCACCCCACTCCCCCTGCTCAGGGAAAAAGTTTACCAGACAGCCCTGAGGACTCCCATCTCCTTGACTCCTTGAAAGCCCATCAACATCCCCACCCACCAAAACCAAAACACGCACACACACTTAGCACAACAATTAATAATACATCACTGACTGGGGCCAAATGCAGCTTTTTGGCGAGGTCCTCATACGGAAACCACATCTGTCTGTGTGATAGATGTTAGATATGAAAGCATATAAACTACATACACCCAAACACACACTTTACACGACAGGTGACAGTGTGGATTCTCTTCTCTTCCTGTTTGGTGTAGTGATTGGTACTCAAGTCACAAATGATGAAGTTATCACTTAAGCTGTTATTAAAGTGTATCTGATGACTCCTCACCCATTTTACCTCAGGACATCATACAATTAATTTTTCCCTAAACATTGTGAGAACAATGCAGAAGGGGCTGTTCAGTAATTAGAATTAGAATTAATGTAAATCGGAAGGAATTAATGCTTAACAGATTTATCTGAAGGATTTGTGAGAATTTGGATAATAGTAGAGCCTTTGATTATCAACACAAGAAAGACACAGTTGTAAAAATAATTAATGACATTTAGTAACAATACATATGCAAGAGTAAATACAACTACTATTATAAGAATGGATGACTATGCTCCATTCAGTTGCGCCAAAAGGGTTCTTCGAGTACAGCTGGATCAGGTAAATTGTCACAGGATCCATTTCTTACTGACTCTGTTACTAAGAAGCCATGTGTGGGTCAGGCAAGATCTGCCGATGCAGGGCTCCTTTATGGACTAGGCTGTGCTGCTGAAGGAGATGTTGGAGCCAGAAGCTGTCAGTCAATGCTGGAGTCCTTTGCAGCTAGAATGCAGACTAAGGCAATATGCAAGATCACAAGAGCTTAACTTTACTGTACTGCTGTGTCTTCTTTCATCAGTCAGAAACTCAGAATGTGGTGATTCTGTTAATGTCACCTTCCCCATTGGGATAGAAACTTACAATGAAGGTGGATCCACCTGGTGGATACACTCGTCTCTTTCCAATGAGGAGGTTGAAATCTGGCACCTTTTTATTCCAGCAACATGACTGCTGCTACATCTCGATGTTCTAAGGAACTTTTATGGCAGTCTCAGCCTAAACCTTAGGAATGAGTGGCTGGTTGAGGTCAACATGATGAGAAGCTCTTTTTTATGTATATGAGGGTGCAAGGGGTCTCCTTTCCTGCACTGTAAGAGGTGTCTGGCAGTTGCTTTGCAGCTTATCTGATGTTGCTAAGCATTTTTTACCCTGGTATTATGATACAGTTTCAATGTATTATGTATTATTGTTATTACGGAAATCCTGACCATTAACACCTGGTATTAGGTGAATATATCTTCTGTGACCAGGCCCGCTTCCAGAATCAAATCACTGAGGGTGCTTCTGAAAGTTACTAAGGGTGCTCTAGTAAAGTGCAAATGTAGGCTAAGCAAAGGCTCCACCATAGCTGGCACGTGCACTGTGGACTACACTTGTGTTGGCGGACCACTCTTAGCTGGGACATATTTGTTAACTTCTTTGACAAGCTTTCCAACGCAGAGAAACTTGAATTGTACCTTTTTTTGCGGTGGATGAGACGGAATTCCAGCAGGTAGGTAAATAGGTTGGTAAGCAGAGCAAGGCAGGCAGCGGGCAGGTAAGTAGGTTAATAGTAGCAGACAAAGCATGGACTCCAGTAATCCAACAAACGATTGATATGTGATTGAAGAATGGTGGTTAAAAGGCACAACTTAATGTCAAAACTAATGTCCAAGTAGTGTTCAATAGTGATTCAAGAGCGTTTCAATAGCGAAGTAAAGAACTATATGCTTATACGTTCCAACAGCTTCCTTGTTCTTTTTTCTTGTGTTTGAAGAGGTGAGAGGTGGCCATCTTTATATGCAAACATTCTCACCAACTGTAAAAATAAAAGTCCCTACAAAATAAAGGATCCTAAATCCAACAAAACATACCAGTGCTCCAATAGCACAACAATTTAGATTAAACTAAACTCAAAATAGCTCCTACATTGCCGCCCCGTTATAGCTATTGCAGAAGGCAAGCTATAACTAACAAAATGGAATTTTCCAAGGAGCTATATATTATTTCCTTAAACTCATTATGCATTATTTACAAGAATAAATGAGTGCAAAGATTCAGTGTATGCATCTGTATGATAGTGTGTGCACGTGATTAAGTTCGTTCAAGTCTCACTCAGCTTTTGAGTGTTGGCCTTCTACTAGCAAGCAGATCTTACTGATAGGTCTTTCAAGCTGGCTTGTTTTAGTTTGAAGCCGTACGCTGTGGACCAAGCCTTTGGAGTCAGGGAAGGCTTCGGTGATTCTAGCCAGCATCCATGATCCTCTTGGCGCTGTGCTATCGGCTACTACCACGACGTCTCCTGGATAGAAGTTGCGTCTGACACAAGACCATTTTTGCCGTGTTTGCAGGAGAGGGAGGTACTCTCGGACCCAGTGTTTCCAAAATAAGTCGGCAATGTACTGGGACCTGTCTCCAACGATGCCTGGTGTAAAGATCTTCTTCACGAACAAACCTGGAGGCACCTTAAGTTGCAGAATATGATTAGGCATTAATGGCTCCAAGTCATTTGGGTTTTCAGAAACAGTCGTGAGTGGACGGCTATTGAGAATGGCCTCAACCTCACACATTACTGTCTGAAGGCCTTCATCATCCAGATACTGCTGGATGGTGACTGACCGTAACGTCGTTTTGACCATGCGAATCAACCTCTCCAATATCCCTCCATAATGGGCACCATGGGGAGGGTTCAAATGTCCATTTTACCCCCTTTTGGAGCAGACTTTTTTCAATTTGTTGCATTTTCCAAGATTTCAAGGACTCTTTTAGTTCCTTTTCCGTTACAACAAAGTTTGTTCCATTATCTGACCGTAACTCAGACACTGGTCCTCTTCTGGCAATGAAACGTCTGAATGCATGAATGCAAGAGTCAGTATCAAGTGAATGTGCAACCTCCAAGTGTATAGCACGACTGGTAAGACATGTGAAGATTACGCCGTAACGTTTTACAATGCTACGGCCTCGTTTTACCTCTAATGGCCCAATAATCAACCCCTACATGCGTGAAGGGCGGAAGGTCAGGGGTCAACCTGTCAACTGGCAAGTCTGCCATTTTCTGTTCACCTGCACTTAACTTGACTCATAAACTACCTTTCTGGCCAGGGTGTTGGCGCAAGGAATCCAATATCTTTGTCTGAGTCTGGAGAGCATGACATTTCTTCCACTGTGTCCAACTTCTTGATGGATGTGCTGAAGTAAGAGTTTGGAAACGTGATGGTCCTTAGGGAGAAGAGCAGGGTGTTTCTACTCAGTGGGCATTGCCATTTTACTCAGACGCCCACCAACCCTTAAGATGCCATTGGCCAGACGAGGATCTAACCTGTAGATGGAGCTGTTTCTGTTTACATTTTGCATGCCTTTCTGCAAACAGCCTATTTCTTGTGGGAATCCCTGTCTTTGGCAAAACTGTAAGATTGCGATTTCAGCATCCTCTAGATCAGTGGTTCTCAAACCTGTCCTGGCGTACCCCCAACACTGCACGTTTTCTTTGTCTCCCTAATCAAACACACCTGATTTAACTCATTAGCTCATAATCACATGGATTAATGAGCTGATGAGTTGAATCAGGTGTGTTTGATTAGGGAGACAAAGAAAACGTGCAGTGTTGGGGGTACGCCAGGAAAGGTTTGAGAACCGCTGCTCTAGATCACTTATTGATAGAACATATGGACCTGTCTTTTCATGTTTTCCTTTTCTTGTGGTCATGATATGTCTGTTCAGATCTTTCTTGCAATTCTTAAGTAATTTCAATAGAACAGAATTGAACCTCAGGAACCATGCCACAGCTTTCTTGAGCTTCATCCAAGTTGAGAAATAATTCATGAGGTAAGTAGTGGCGTCACAGCTTTCCTTCACAGCAACATTGACAGTGACAACTCCTTTTCTTAATTCAGGGTCATCTTGAAAGACAATGGGTTCAGATGGATGCTCTGGCCAGCAATGAGATGGTTCCTTCAGAAAGTCTGGGCCATTGATCCATGTTGTTCTTTTCAAGAATGTGTTGACATGTAGTCCCCGGGAGGCGTAATCAGCGGAATTGAATATCGTGTCTATATACTTCCATTGGGAGACATCTGTCGTACTTCTGATGACATTAACACGGTTTGCCTCGAAGGTTAGTAATCTTCTGCTTTCATTCCGGGTGCACCTTAGAACAGTCATGCTATCTGTCCAAAACAGAGACCTTTCCAATTCCATATGCAACTCCTCAGATAGCATCTTGTCTATTCGTACGGCCAAAACTGCAGCAGTGAGCTCCATTCGTGGTTTGGTCATCAGTTTTAAGGGAGCAATCCGGCCCTTCCCATTATAAAGGTGACGTGGACCTTGTTGCTGCTAGTCAGCCTAAGATAGGTAACTGTTCCATACCCAAGGTCACTCGCATCACAGAAGTGGTGCATCTGTGCTGTTTTGACATCTCCAAAGTTGTTTGGTACAAGACATCGGTTGACCTTGAACTCCCTTACTCTTGGAAGATCTTGCCACCATTGCTTCCAGGCTTGTGCGTGTACCTCTGGCAATTCTTCATCCCATCCAATGTTCTGCTTGCATAACTCTTGCAAGATGTGTTTTGCCGGAAAGGTGAGAGGTGCAAGGAATCCAAGTGGGTCATATATAGAACTGACCATGGACAGAATCCCACGTCTGGTGCATGGACGCTCCTTTATGGTCAGCTGGAATATGAAAGTGTCTTCCTTGACATCCCATTGCACCCCAAGCGCTCTTTCAACTGGCAAATCTTCTATGTCAAGGTCGAGATTCTTTATGTCCTTGACCCTCTCAGGCTCTGGAATGGAGACCAAGACAGCTCTGTTGTTACTAATCCATTTGGTCAACTTAAATCCTCCAATTGCACAGAGTAATTTCAGCTCTTAACAAATCATCCACATAGAAGTTGTTCTTGACTGTGCTAGTTGCATAAGCTGAGAAGCACCCCTTGCTATCCTCGGCTGTCCTCCTTAAAGCGTAACTTGCACAGCTAGCTGATGATGTTGTGCCAAAAAGATGTACGGTCATCCTGTACTCTTTCAGTGGCGAAAGAGTCCCCATTCGGCCACCAATGGAAGCACAAGAAGTTCACATGATGAAATGGGGCCTTTACTTGATAATACATTTTCTTCACATCAGCCATGATTGCGATGTTGTAAAGATGAAAACGGACTAAGACCCCAATTAAGCTGTTTGTAAGATTGGGACCTTGAATGAGTTCAGTGTTCAGTGAGGCACCCTGATAAGCTACAGAGCAGTCAAATACCACACGCAAGCTCCCCTTCTTTGGGTGAAACACACCATGGTGTGGAATATACCACACTTTTCCATTTTCCTGCATCAACTGGTCTTGAGGTACAAGTTCAGCATGTCCGCATGATAGGACCTTTTTTACAAATGCACTATACTCATTATGAAAGTCACTATTACTTTGAAACTTTCTTTTTAAAGACAATGCTTGTTGCTCTGCCATGTGTCGGTTGTTTGGCATCATAGGATTATCCTTCTTGAATGGCAAAGGCAATTGATAATGTCCAGCCACTATTTCAACAGAGCTGTCCATTATCTGCATCAATTTGTGGTCTTCCACCGACATTTGTTTCTTTTCCTCAAAACTCTTTTCTGTGAATTCATGGTTGTATTGCTGAATCAAAAGTTCACTCAGACTGTCAACAGAAATCCGATGTGCATGAACATATTTCTGACCTTGCTTGTTGATGCATGCATTCTCAGTATGGAGAAGTCCATTCACCACCCAACCTAGCAGTGTTTGTAACAGCAAAGGGTCCATTACCCTGGCTATTGATAATTCTCCAAGGTTCCATCAATTTGGGTGCATTAATCCCAATCAGAAGGTCAATCCCAGCATTAATGTTGGGAATATCAACATCTTGAAGATAAGGCCATTTTCGAATATCTTCTCGTCTGGGGATATGTTCTCTGTTGACTGGAATTTCCTGCTGAGTGTACACTTCAGGTAACTTTATGAATTCCTTTCCTTCCAGGCTACACACTTCCAGGCCCTTTACTACCAGGCTGTTAACAGATTTATTTTGCCCCATTGTGCGCAGAAGTATTTGTTGAGGTTTCCCATTAGCATTCAAGTTCCTCCTAAGTTGTTCTGTGCAAAATGTTGCAGAACTCCCTGGGTCAAGGAAAGCGTATGTCTGAACTACATGATTTGAATTACTCAGTTTGACTTGACCTGGTATTATTGCAAGTGTACTATGTTTATCACTACAATCAAGTGCCTCTGGTTTCAATGAAACCAACCCGCTGCTCACTGCCTTTTTGTCTGAAGGACCTGCATTGCTCTGTTCTCCCGTTACATTTTGAGGTATATGCAAGATAGTGGGATGTAATTTTGAACAAAATGAACAGGTTTGTGAACAGGTTTGTCTTCTTTTGCAGGTCATACTCATGTGTCCTTTAGCAAGACAACCAAAGTAGACACCTTTGGTCTTTAGCAGCTCAACTTGTGCGATGTGAGACTTCTGCATTAGCTCTTGACATGACAAAATCTCATGCTCACCATTAGAGGCAGGACAGAATTTTGATGAGCTGTTTTTGGGCACATTGGATACTGGCATTGTGCTCTCTGTGTTGTTCTTTGGTGCAACTGCTATTGTTGTGGCGAAACTGCTCCCTCTGCTCTTCTGCATGGAACTCATTGGCATGCTACTGTTAGCAGCTGTTTTTGGTGACCTTCTGTTTGAGGAGCCGTCTTGGAGGTTACAAAAAATTGGGTCTTGTAAAATCCTGGCCTGCCTTTCCAGGAAGACGACAAGATCGGCAAACTCGGCTCTTGCTCCTGTTCGTTTCCTAATGTCAAAAGCATGTGATCTCCATTTTTCTTTCACTTTGTACGGCACCTTGGAGATTAGAAGCCTCAGGTTTAATGGAAGGTTCAGCTCATCCATGTACCTTGAGGTACGCATTACATTACAGCATCCACGGAGGAAAAGAGCATAACTGTACAGAGCTTCTCCATTGTCTGATGGGATATTATTCCAATTTAAGGCTTTATCCATATAAGCATTAGTAATTTTAAATTCATCTCCAAAATGAAGTTCCAATAGGCGTTTTGCCTCTGCACACCCCCTATCTGCATCCATATGAAGACAACTTCTGACCAGCTCCTTAGGTTGTCCAGAGGTGTATTGTTCAAGGTAATACAGTCTGTCTTGGCTATTGCTGGTGTTTTTCTCAATACAGTGTTGCCTGCATAAATGGTTCTGAAGTTCAGAGGTTCACCGTTAAACATGGGTAGGTGCTTAGTTGGAAGTAAAGTCATTTTCTGTTGCTGTGCAATAAGATCAGCAAAAGCAGCCAGGTTGCTGTTATCTGAGCTTAAAGGCGCATGTGGAAAGGAAGTACCTGCAGCTGCTTGACTGGTCGGATTCAGTTGTAAGGTCTGGATAGGCCTTTGTGACCTCCGTGGTCTTGTATCCTGTGTTAAAACCTTTTGCAATGGTGTTTTGGGAACAGCAGAGATTCTGGTATATTCCACTGGTGAGGCTTCTGGATAAACATGCTCCTTAATTCTGTCATATTTGCTCTCCAAATACGCATTCATGCCATCTCCTGGCAATTCTGAAACTTCTGTCGATTTGAGTCTAGAGTTAATAGATTCAGCATCAATGCTCTGTAACACTTGCACCTTTGCATTAGCTGCAGCCAACTCTGTTTCAAGTTCAACTCTTTGAACTTGTTCTCCATCCACAAGTTCTCCATCTTTATATTCAAACATTCTCACCAACAGTCAAAATAAAAGTCCCTACAAAATAAAGGATCCTTTTATATGCATTTATATGTACTGTAGATGTCACTTGCTCTTAGCAGCATAAAACAGTATAAACAGTATTCAATGGATTATATAGGCTGTAGCCTCGAAAGCAAGCCAAGACCGCTTCTTTTACAATCACTGAAATGTTGTCGCTTTGTCTGTTCAAACTCACAAAGTTCTGTTATAATCAATGAAGCTGCCAACAATGAACAATAAATCTCTTACTTGCATCGTGAATACACTTTGTTTGTTAACGAGAGGTTTCACAAGCCTGCAAAACTCAGTACTGAATAAAAACTCCGTTTTGAGTGGGGAGTGGATTCTGATTAACTTAAACACCTCTGTAGTGTAGTGCCTCTTATTACTGGCTGCAGATAAAGTCCTAATTGTTGGTGATTTTAATATACATGTAGATAACGAAAAATATGCATTGGGATTGGCATTTAGAGACATTCTGAACTCTATTGGTGTTAGACAACACGTGTAAGGACCCACTCATTGTCGTAATCATACTCTAGATCTAATATTATCACATGGAATCAATGTTGATGCCGTTGAAATTCTGCAGCAGAGCGATGACATCTCAGATCATTATCTAGTTTCGTGTGAACTTAATTTTATCCAAGGCTGCAAAGGCAACTCCATGTTACAAATGTGTTAGACCTATCACTTCTGTCATTAAAGATTGCTTTATTAATAATCTTCCTGATCAGTTTTATCTCCTCAGCATCCCAGATAACTTAGAAGAACTCGATATTACGACAGAACATTTTGACTCTCTCTTTTCCAGCACTTTAGACACAGTTGCTGCTTTGCGCTTAAAGACAATTAAAGAAAGTAGAAAGGCCTTAAAAACTGCTAGATCTGCTTATTTTTCAACCCTCTTAGAAAAAAACAAACAAAACTGTTGGTATTTATTTGAAACATTGGCTAAATTAACGAGAAAAAAGCTTCAATCCCAGACGTTTCTAAGCAGCACAGATGTAATAACTTTATGAACTTCTTTACTTACAAGATTGATAATATTAGGGAGAAAATTATAACTATGCAACCATCTACTACAGCATCGCATCAGGGAGTGCATTGTAGTCTCCCTGAGGAAAAATTTGATTCATTCATTGCTATAGGAGAGGAAGAATTGTCTAAACTCGTTAAATCATCTAAATCGACAACATGTATGTTAGACCCTATACCAACTAAGCTACTGAAAGAGATGCTTCCAGAGGTCATAGATCCTCTTCTTAATATCATTAATTCATCTTTGACATAAGCGTAGCCAAAAACTTTTAAGCTGGCTATTAAACCGCTTGTTAAAAAAACTAAACTTGATACTACAGAATTAGTCAATTACAGGCCGATCTCGAATCTACCTTTTCTGTCAAAAATACTAGAAAAGGCAGTGTCTTCACAACTATGTTCCTTTTTAGAAAGAAATTATATCTGCGAGGATTTCCCGTCAGGATTTAGACCGCACCATAGTACTGAGACAGCTCTCATCAGAGTCACAAATGATTTGCTCTTATCATCTGATCGTGGTTTTATATCTCTATTAGTTTTACTCGGTCTTAGTGCTGCATTTGATACTGTTGATCACATCATTCTTTTAAATAAATTCAAAAGTTATGTTGGTGTTAGTGAGGTAATTAAGTAAGGCTAGTTCATTAAGGTTTTCAGCCAGTAAACAGGATGGTGTATCGGTCAGGACACAGGAATAAAGACGAGGAGATGTAATTACTTCCTTTAACTGTATTGACCTCCAGCAGTACTCATCAGAACATTCCAATATCCAGTATTGTTATTATAGTCTGATAAAAACAAAATAAATCACAATTAGGTACAATCATTTAAACAGTTCCAGTGCTTAAATTATTATGCAACATGAATAATAAATCCACATACATAATACAAATCAGGATCATCAAACATGAATATTTCAATAAACATTGCTATGCCCCTTTAAACATAATCTCGAATTACATAAATATTACTCTTTGTAAAGATATAAAGAGCTTTACCCATCTCACTGACCAGTTTGCATGAAACTGTTTTAAAAGGGGGTTTACAGAAGGAGTAATGGTGACATCCTCTGGCCAGACAAGGCTACTACACAATAGCTTACGCACATGGTCTCCTGAGCATGATATTAACTCTCTTTAACTCAATGTTATAAACATTACTACGTAACTTAGACATTAGAAGGCTCACACAAGTTAACTTATTTCCTACAGCGTTTTACAGCATGAACATTTTTCTAACAATAGAAATCTCACTCATCCCGCTGGGCACATGTTAATACACGGTAAATCTACAATATACAGGTCCTTCTCAAAAAATTACCATATTGTGATAAAGTTCATTATTTTCCATAATGTAATGATAAAAATTAAACTTTCATATATTTTAGATTCATTGCAGACCAACTGAAATATTTCAGGTCTTTTATTGTTTTAATACTGATGATTTTATGACGGCATACAGCTCATGAAAACCCAAAATTCCTGTCTCAAAAAATGAGCATATTTCATCCGACTAATAAAAGAAGTGTTTTTAATACAAAAAAAGAGTCAACCTTCAAATAATTATGTTCATTTATGCACTCAATACTTGGTCGGGAATCCTTTTGCAGAAATGACTGCTTCAATGCAGCGTGGCATGGAGGCAATCAGCCTGTGGCACTGCTGAGGTGTTATGGAGGCCCAGGATGCTTCGATAGCGGCCTTAAGCTCATCCAGAGTGTTGGGTCTTGCGTCTCTCAACTTTGTCTACACAATATCCCACAGATTCTCTATGGGGTTCAGGTCAGGAGAGTTGGCAGGCCAATTGAGCACAGTAATACCATGGTCAGTAAACCATTTACCAGTGGTTTTGGCACTGTGAGCAGGTGCCAGGTCGTGCTGCAAAATGAAATCGTCATCTCCATAAAGCTTTTCAGCAGATGGAAGCATGAAGTGCTCCAAAATCTCCTGATAGCTAGCTGCATTGACCCTGCACTTGATAAAACACAGTGGACCAACACCAGCAGCTGACATGGCACCCCAGACCATCACTGACTGTGGGTACTTGACACTGGACTTCAGGCATTTTGGCATTTCCTTCTCCCCAGTCTTCCTCCAGACTCTGGCACCTTGATTTCTGGTTCAAAAGTGGGGACCTGGGGAATGCGGCACCTGTAGCCCATTTCCTGCACACGCCTGTGCACGGTGGCTCTGGATGTTTCTACTCCAGACTCAGTCCACTGCTTCCGCAGGGCCCCAAGGTCTGGAATCGGTCCTTCTCCACAATCTTCCTCAGGGTCCGGTCACCTCTTCTCGTTGTGCAGCGTTTTTTGCCACACTTTTTCCTTCCCACAGACTTCCCACTGAGGTGCCTTGATACAGCACTCTGGGAACAGCCTATTTGTTTAGAAATGTCTTTCTGTGTCTTACCCTCTTGCTTGAGGGTGTCAATGATGGCCTTCTGGACAGCAGTCAGGTCGGCAGTCTTACCCATGATTGCGGTTTTGAGTAATGAAACAGGCTGGGAGTTTTTAAAAGCCTCAGGAATCTTTTGCAGGTGTTTAGAGTTAATTAGTTGATTCAGATGATTAGGTTAATAGCTAGTTTAGAGAACCTTTTTATGATATGCTAATTTTTTGAGACAGGAATTTTGGGTTTTCATGAGCTGTATGCCAAAATCATCAGTATTAAAACAATAAAACACCTGAAATATTTCAGTTGGTGTGCAATGAATCTAAAACATATGAAAGTTTAATTTTTATCATTACATTATGGAAAATAATGAACTTTATCACAATATGCTAATTTTTTGAGAAGGACCTGTAGAAACATAAACACAACAAAATAACAGTCACTTACTTTTCTTCATTCACTCAATACATGGAATATTGGAAACTGGATTCCTCAGGATGAACTAAAGAGTCTAATCAACCCATGTAAATGGGCTAAACTATAACTGTTAAACTTGAAATTGTTTCCGTTCCCACTATAGCCAACACACACTACGCACTTCCTTCACCGTAACCACAGAAGAAGAGTCTTAAAGCGGCAGGCACCCAGAAATGTCAGAGCCTTTTATACAGTTGGTATTAGTGGAATTGCATTAGCATGATTTAAATCATACTTATCTGACCGTTCTCAGTTTGTAGCAGTAAATGAAGTGATGTCTTATTGATCACAAGTTCAGTGTGGAGTACCACAAGGCTCAGTACTAGGACCATTGCTTTACACCCTGTACATAATACCTTTGGGAGATATCATTAGGAAACATGGAATTAATTTTCACTGTTATGCTGATGATACTCCGTTCTATATTGCTTCCGCCCCGACCAAACTTACCAATTCACAAAATTAACGGAATGCATAGCTGATATAAAAACTGGATGACTAGTAATTTTCTACTACTTAATTCTGAAAAAACAGAGATTCTAATTATTGGACAAAAAACGTCCTCACGTAATAACCTAGAATACTGTCTAACACTTGACTTGATGGCTGCTCTTTCAAGTCTTCGTCGTCGGTTGGGAACCTGGGTGTGCTTTTTGAAAGCAATCTTTCAGTTGAAAGTCACATTTCTACTATCTGCAAAACCACATTCTTCCATCTTAAAAATATATCTAAATTAAGACGTGTTTTCAATGACAAATATGGAACAGCTAGTTCATGCGTTGTTGACATCAAGGCTAGATTATTTTAATGCCCTGCATGCTTAATAAACAAACTACAGCGGGTCCAAAACGCAGCAGCTCGAGTTCACATGGATACATGGAAGCGACAAAAAATTCTGTATAATGAATTTTTAAAGGGGTCATTGGATGCTCATTTTCCACAAGTTGGTATGAATATTTAGGGTCTTCGTTTAAGCTTGTAACACACTTTGGTTAAAATTCCTCAATGGTTGTGTAAAACAACACCCTTTTTACCTCCTCAAAAACAGCTCTGTTTACAGCAACCCATTTCGGTGCATGTCTCTTTAAATGATAATGAGCAACTGCTCACCCCACCCCTCTCTTCATCTTCATGTCTCTTCACATCAATTCGCTTGTATTTGGATAACAGATCGGATCTCGCATTCCCGGTAAAAAAAAAAAAAAGGATGGCTCCAGTGCAAAGTCGACCTGAAGTTGTGGGTTTTCTTTTAAAACAGTTTTCAGTCGGGGGACATTTTACAAATCTTGCAAAATGAGGAGGATGCAGATGCTGCAAGTAGGCTACTAATAATGTGGATAGATGGCTTAATGAAAACGGTGCAGAGAAACGTATGGGTCCGAGAACGTTGCCAGCTGCGGTCGGAAAAATGGGCGTTCTTTACAGAAAATTAATGGTTCTGCAACTTTCGGGTGCAAACTGCGAAGGCAAACATTTCAGTATATTTTAGTTTACACTGAGATCCGATCACAATGCGTCCTCGACTACCTCCGAACCTGGACGTGCTGATCGGATAACATTCCCATCAGAGGAGCGTTTACACTTGTCTTTTCAATGTGTATGTGGACAACATCCGTATACAGATAGCATGTTAATGTTTAAAGTGTAAATGCAGCCTTAGATGAATGGGTTGCGAGTAAGCTGTGATTTTCAATAGTCCACTTACATGGTAACAATATCTGAGACATTGTAAATTGTAAGCAAACACTATGGCATCAACAACCCAGTGAAAATGTCTCTGCTTGAAGGTGGACAGACCTTTGAAGCAGTCTCCAAGAACAGTTTCGTCAGCTTGAATTGACTTGTACCAGTATTGGTACAGCGCCCTCAGAGCACAGAGCATGTGCGATTTCTGTGCTTTGCCCAACTCCAGAAGGGAAGGAGAGAATAGGAGAGCGCCGGCCCAATTTCCAGACAAGAGTCATGCCCTTACAGGGCCTGAAGGTGTCCAATGCACTTCACTGAAGTCGAAGTGAATAACACCATTGCCTTCAGAGAGAGAATGCACAAGCTCTCCATCACAACAGGTTCAAAGGGAGGAGCCGAAAGCGTGTTTAGCACAACTGCTACAAGTGTAGCACCGGATATACGGTCAATGCTAAGAGAAGAGCATCAGTCAGTAAAAAGCCAGTTGACACATTCAGTAAACGTTTGTGGAGCCAGGAACGTTTGATATTCAGTGACTCACCAGCGATTTTTCCATCTCAGGTCAAAAATGGGCCATAGCACAGTCCTTTGAAGCGATCAGAATATAGCTGGTATAGAAGTCATTCTGCATTTCACACACTTTGTACCTTTTAACATAAGACTAGTGAGTACCATGCTGCTAAAGTGGAGTTTTATAGCCATTGTCAGCTGTGTTCAGCACTTTGACAGTCTTATGCATTGGTTTTGAACCATGTTTCATATTTTCTGTTTGAGGGTGAGCTTTTTTTTATTTGTATTCATACATGGTGTGATGGCTTAACATGTAAATACTAGGCCTATCACTGTAAAACCTAAAGTATATTTACTCAATTAAATTGAGTTCACTGCACTCAAATAATACTGAAACTTGAAGTGGCTTGAAAAACAGAACTAAAACTGAATGAGTTATAGAACATTTCTAGATCCCAGAATGATAATTGAATAATAATTGTACAGTATAGTTAATTAATCATCAATTAAGTGATGATTGATCATTAGTGATGAACACCTGCTGTTAACAATCAGAATCACTGAAGGACAGAGGAACACAAGAACTACAAGGTTTAAGGTCACCATGATGGAGATCAGTGTTTGCTTTAGTTGTGCTCTTGACCCTTGACGATTGAGTACAAGTTTTTCTTTGGCTGTTGTAATTGAGCGTTTATGAAACATTTGTTATGACACAAGTCAAGGAAAAGTATGATGATGACAATCATCATTTAATGACTTGATTCACTGATCTCACTCAGTCTAATTTCTGATTAAATTATTAGTTGTATTTGAAAAATAGATTCTACAACATAAGAACTGGCAATGTTATGACTATCAGATAGTATGAAGGATTTTACAGAAAATGTGTTTATTACCAAAACTAACACAGATATCAGGATTCAGCATATGAATCTCATCAATGGTGACCATTAAAAAAATGATTCATACAGCAATGCATGCTGGGTACTACCATAATACAAACCTTATCCATGGCTCCCAGCATGCATTGCAGCATGAATCGTTTTTTAATGGTCACCATTGTTGAGATTCATATGCTGATTCTTGATGCCTGTGTAAGTCAGTTTGATACCATAGAGGTTTTTAAAATCTGATTGTAACAAAAATGGGCCTTGCAGCAGATTCACAGTTCTTTTATAATGAATAATACAAGATATATATCACCTGTTTAATCAGAGATTATTCTATAGAAAAGATCAGAGAATCAAGACAACAAAGTATGATTCATCATTCCATAAATCGTCATCAAAACAAAATTTTCTTTTGGCTTTTGTGCTATAATAAATGTGTTATATAAACACTCAGTTACAGCAGCCACAGGAAAAACTGGTGTTATAAAGTCAAGGGTCAAGAGCCCAACTAAAGCAAACACTGACCACTATCATGGTGTCTTTAAATGAAAAACAAATCATCTTCATCTAAACCTCTGTTCATTCACAATAACAACTTCTGTAGATGCATGATAAAACTCAAACTGGTTAGTAATAAGTGAAGCTGGTAATGCTGTTTGTGGAGTTGTTCAATCCTCTTCTGCTGAGATCTTGAGAGATTTAAACATATTTTATCTTCAGTTGATTTCATCTAATGTTGAGGTTGGAAGTCAGTTGTAGTTCTTGTGTTTCTCTTTCCTTCAGTGATCCTACATGTAGGTGTTCATCACTAATGCTCAACAATCACTTCATTAATCACTTCATTAATCACTTAATTTCTTGACTGCAATATCTATTTTTAGTGAACTCAACTTAAATAAGCTCAGAGTACTCATAACTATTGTTTTTATAAACTTAAATGAATTGAGGCAATCGGTTTCCTCAAATGAAATGAGTTTAACTTGTTGGGTTTTACAGTGTCCTATATTTTCTTTGTAAATTAAACATTCAAGTGATTTCATCCTCTTTGCAATCGCTGTTATATGGGTGCATTTTAGTCACTAAAATGTCATTACTTTTACAGAAAAGCCTCTCATGAAGCAGGTGTTGATATACTTAAAATATTGCTGTTTGTGCAAGTATTATTACTTGCGTGCAATAAGCTCACAATGCGTGTACACAATTTGTTAGATTGCGCAAGCAAATAAGTACCCTTTTATTTGAAATCTTAGTAAATCACAGAGGAAAAGATGTTTCTGTAGCATGTTTACCAAACAGTAATTTCAAGTAAAAAAAAAAAATCCACAAACATTTAATTCAAAAGTCAAGTTTCTCTCGTATTCATATTCCTTTATACATGTTAACAATGCACACAAAAATACCATATGAATTTGCTCATATTTGGTCACTGTCAGTGTCAAGCACACATTTTAGGATTTTTTTTTTTTACAAACATGAATTTACAAATCAATATACAGATGTAACAATCCTCATCTCAATTCAGCCTTCATCTGCAATTGTTAAAGACATGAATTGGAAAGAATAGTTTGATTTATAGTAAAATACAGCAGAATAGGTGGCATAAATGCAGAGTAGAGAATATGATATTAAAATAGAAGAGAAATGCTATTAAAAAAAGCTTCATAGTGATTTGGTTTGTAATAAGATAGATAAGTTCTTTTTGGTTTCCTTCAGTGGGATTCCCCTAGGCATGTCTCTTTCTTACACTCCCTGAGGGTTACACAGAGAACAATATGGGTGGATTTGTTTAGCTGTCTCTGATTGAATTAGGATTGATTTTGCTGCTATTTTGCCAGGAGACTATCAGGTCTCTGGACTTCTTTAAGTGTGTTTATTGGATAAATGTTTACACGCTAGTCAGCAGGACCAGTGGTTTGTTAGCCTGCCATTTACAATAAAATAAAAATCAATAATGCTGAAATGTAATTTTACATCTCTTCATTGTGAGAGGAATGATTGTTTCCAGCCACACGGGATGTGAAATGTCAGTTGCCAATCCATTGTGAGTGATACAGAGAAACAATTAAAGCAAAATACTTAATTATAAATGTAATAAATGTAATACATACTTACAGATGAACATCTAAATAAACCTCGCACATCACAATCTCACACAAAAATAGTGTAATAAATGATATTTAGGGTTGATTATTTACAACAGTGACATGCAGTTTAACAAAACAAGGCCCTCAAAATAAAGAAATAGTGTTCTGTTTCAAAGTCCTGAAATGGCATGTTCAACAGCACACTTTAGAAAACCACAACAAACACAGCAATTAGCCTGAATGCACTTTGAAGTTCTGCATTTCTGCCGTCTTTGACTTTGTGTCTACATGCACCTAAACACTCATATTGTTATTAGCATGACGTCACACACTGTGCTACTAGATCAGAAGATATCACTGTGAAGACTGCAGGGGTCAGAGCTGATTCTTTGCTTTTTTGACCATAACGTGGGGTCAGTGCAGTACAGGAAAATATATGAGAACATGTAAAAGTGTTTTTGCATATGTACCACTGATACAAAACAAATTATGAAAAATATATTAACTAATCTGAGTGAAAAGATTAAACAAAAATTACTTGACCTTCAGAATTTGTTCGAATTTGGTATGTCCCGTCCGCCTTTTGCATTAGTGAAAAACAAAGTGTTTAAATAGTGTCACACATTTACTTGCATTTGATCAGTGATATAAATAGTATCATATCAAATATTTCTTCATAATCTTTGGTTTAAATGAAACCAAAATCTAAATATTTATTGAACCCATCTGAATGCAATGGGGGGCATACGCAGCCCGATCTCACGGCAATGTAGAGTTATATCATGAGTTTTAAACTGTTTTACTGTATTATTCACTCTATCTACACTGTAAAACCCAACAAGTTAAGCTAACTCATTTCATTTGAGGAAACAGATTACCTCAATTCATTTAAGTTTATAAAAAACAATAGTTATGAGTACTCTGAACTTATTTTATGTGAGTTTACTAAAACAATAATATTTTTTAATACACAATTAAACTTTACACTGCATTTAATACTGTATATAGCTGAAACTTCACTTTATTGAGTAAAAACAGTGAAATGACAAACTTTAAATGAACTCAGAGCACTTGCAGTTACTGCTAGCTCACAATATCACACACAAAGTCCAATCCAATGAGTTAAGCTAACTCATTACATTTGATGAAACTTATTACCTCAATTCATTTAAGTTCATAAAAAAACAATAGTTATGAGGTACTCTGAAATGATTTCAGTTGAGTTCACTAAAAGTAGATATTGCAGTCAAGGAATTAAGTGATTAATTAAGTGATTAATGAAGTGATTGTTGAGCATTAGTGATGAACACCTGCTGTTAACAAGCAGGTCACTGAAGGAAAGAGAAACACAAGAACTACAACTGACTTCCAACCACAACATTAGATGAAATCACTGAAGATAAAATATGTTTAAATCTCTGAAGATCTCAGAGGAGGATTGAAAAACTCCACAAACAGCATTACCAGCTTCACTTATTAACCAATTTAAATTATGAGTTATTGAGTTATTTGAGTCATGCATCTACAGAAGGTGTTATTGTGAATGAAAAGAGGTTTAGATGAAGATGATTTATTGGGTTTCATTTAAAGACACCATGATAGTGGTCAGTGTTTGCTTTAGTTGGGCTCTTGACCCTTGACTTTATAACACCAGTTTTTCCTCTGGCTGCTATAACTGAGTGTTTATATAACACACTTGTTATGGCACAAAAGCCAAAAGAAAATGTGAGCATGTGGTTGTGTTTTGATAATGATTTATAGAAAGATGAATTATCATTTGGTGTCTTGATTTTTTGGTCTTTTCTAGAGAATAATTTCTGATTAAGCTGGTGATATATAACTTGTATTATTCATTATGAAAGAACTGTGATCTTTCTGCTGTAAGGCCCAATGTTGTTACAATCATATTTTAAAAACCTCTATGATATAATGCTGACTTACACAGACATCAAGAATCAGCATATGAATCTCAACAATGGTGACCATTAAAAAATTATTCATGCTGCAATGCATGCTGGGAGCCATGGATAAGGTTTGTATTATGGTAGTACCCAGCATGCTTTCCAGTATGAATAGGTTTTTAATGATCACCATTGTTGAGATTCATATGCTGATTCATGATATCTGTGTTAGTTTTGGTGATGAATTACATTTTCTGTAAAATCCTTCATATTATCTGATAGTCATAATATTGCTAGTTTTTATACTGCAGAGTTTCAAATCAAGTTAATAATCTATTACCCTTTTAATCAGAGAATAGACTCTGAATGAGATCAGTGAATCAAGTCATTAACTGATGATTGTCATCATCATATTTTTCCTTGAATTTTGTGCCATAACAAATGTTTGATAAACACTCAATTACAGCAGTCAAATAAATACTTGTACTCTACAGTCAAGGGTCAAGAGCCCAACTAAAGCAAACACTGATCTCCATCATGGTGACCTTAAACCTTGTAGTTCTTGTGTTTCTCTTTCCTTCAGTGATTCTGCTTGTTAACAGCAGGTGTTCATCACTAATGATCAATTATCACTTAATTGATCACTTAAGTACAATTATTATTCAATTATCATTCTGGGATCTGAAATGTTTTATAACTCATTCAGTTTGAGTTCTGTTTCAGTCATTCAAGCCACTTCAAGTTTTTCAGTGTTATTTGAGTGCAGTGAACCCAATTTAATTGAGTAAATATATTGTTAGGTTTTACAGTGTAACAGTATATTCACACCTACAGGTCTTTCCATCAGCGGAGTGGTTTTGTATGTGTTAACTTCTGCTTTTGTAGCAAGTTAGATGTTGCCAGACCCTGTCATTTGTCACTGGCACCATCCAGTCCAGACAACATCTCAGTGTCATCAACACAAAAAACACACACCTCATCATCGGCTGTGGCTCAGCAATTTGAGCCAATAGGGAGCTGTCGAAACAAAAATAAGATATGTGTAATGTTTGTTGGAAACAGTATGTGATAAAATGGACAGGGTCCTGATAATTACAGTATTCAGAGAGCAACAGGCAAGTAATGACAGAAGAGAGAAGGGGAACTCAACTGTAGGCAAATAACCAGTATGGGGTACTCTGTAACTGGAGCCTTTGTTCTGGGGACATTTGTCATGTGACTAATCACTTATCTAAGGCAGGAGACAGGGAAAATACAACTCAATTATAAAAATCTGCTACTGGAAAACATCTAATAAAAATGTATGTTACTTGGAAAAATATTCAGTCGGAATACACAGTTACTTTTAAATGGCTGTCAATAAAGAAACATGTTTTTTGCTATCATAATGTTGTAGCAGAGCATCTAACAAAGGACTAAGGGGGTGATAAAAAGCAGCCAATTTTTGACCTTCTGGGTAAGCTATAGTATTTTCTTTGCATGTGGCAGGAAAACCATGTAACAATGTCACAGAATGTTGAACCAACCCAAGTTTTTACTGACTTGACAACTACAGAGTTACATTAGAGATTGCATAATGATGTACAGCCACATTGTTTGTGTAAAATGTTCCCTAATGCTTTTTGAGAATATTACATTGCTCAACGAGACCGTCCGTCATAGACAATGTCTAACTGTTTACTTAACAGATAGGCTTGTGGATATGTCCGGGCAGAAACCAGCACCTGAGCCATCTTTGGTATATCACATTTTTTTATACTTATATTTGATATCACATTTGGTCAGTTTTATATGCACTCTAAAGCACTTATTTGAAACAGATGATTTAGGATTTCATGTTTGGATTTCATTACACATTATGTTCTTCTAAAATGAGCAATAAGTTGTGTACGCATAGGCTTTTGTAAAGAATATATTTTATTACTTTTCAGTTGATGATTATACCACAAGATTAACATTTTTAGAGTCTGTAAATTAAATATTTCATGAAAGCATTTAACAGTTTATGAAAATAACATGAAAAAATAAAATACAACAATTATAATTGAACATACATACTTTTTAAAATAGACTTAATATTTCCCTTCTTACCTTTGTTCCGACGCCATGACAATTCCTGTCGATCCTCTAGAAGCGAGAGAGACAGATAGACAAAGAGAGAAGTTCCAGTCAAAACCTGTTGTTGGGAGTCACCCCAACCAACCAACCACACACACACACACACACACACACACACACACACACACACACACACACACACACACACACACACACACACACACACACACACACACACACACACACACACACACACACACACACACGTTTATACGCTCAGGCAGAGGGTGCTTATCTAATGTTCAGGATTAAATTCAGTTACCCTCGAGGGATTGGGTTAGATGTCAGAAAGATAGATGGGCATCATGCTGAAATACCAACACGCAAAAATCATTTTGCATGTGCATGTGTGTGTGTGTGCACGAATATAATGCAAATATAAACAGGTATGTCCTCTCTTCCCAGGAGCATTATGTAAACAAGGGAATGGAGATGGCATCACAGCAAAGCACTCTATAACAGCCAATGAATCATCTTGAAACTTTAATTTAGTTGATTTGAACCAAAGTCAATATTAAATAAAAAGGAATGAAGTTAAAGAATTTAACCAGAAAGCAAAACAATAACTTCTTTGATGACGTATTCTTCAATTATGACATCTATAAAATTAAGGAAAGAAAATCAATCCATCAAATGGCTGTCTTTAATTGATGTATTTTACGCTGTTTTTAACTGCTTAACTGCTTTCATTTCAAATTAAATTAATTTAAATAGTATTTCTCTCAATATTCAGAGCATAACAAATTGGAATGTAGAATTAAATAAAGACAGCAGATATTGGGGCATCATTCATGATACAATTTTGCAAATTGAGTTATGCCATTTAATTTATATTGCACACAAAAATTGTTCTGCTTGTTATTCATAAATGAATTGTGTTTTTACTCAAACAAAACTGCTTACTACTTCTAATTTAATGTAAATTCAACTTTAATCTAAAAATTTTTTATTTTTTATTTACCACATTTATGTATTCTGTGTTCTGTTAATGTTATTCTATTAATTCTTATATTATTGCTTTCCGTAAAATGAACAGATTTTAACTAAATCTTTGACATGGTTAAATTATTATCTGTGTTCCTTAAACAAAGAAAGAAAAAAGAATAAAAAGGTGAGACAGATTAGACAATTTAATTCCATAACCTCTGACTGGTTTCACTTTATTTTGATGGTCCCTTTAACACATTGTCTTAGAACGTCTTTTGATAGCAGTGTAATTTGATGGTATCATTTTCTATGAATGTTACAAATCCTTGCATGCACTGAATTAACATATATTGAACCTGAGTAAAGAGAACTAATTAGTTACTAATTTCATCCACTGTCAATTTCAGGTCAAAAGAGGGCCATGAATTCAAGCATTAACATAAAACTTAGACTAACATTAACATAGACTAACATAGTTTAACCTTAAAGGAGAACTCCGGTCAATTTTAACATTGAGCTCATTTTTTTATACATTTGGAGTGCTGTCAGTACAGAAAAAAACGACAAAAATCGCGTTATCCTCTTTTTAAAATTCGCATCCTGTTGACTTCAATGGGGCAAGTTCTAAACCTGCTTTTAGCCTCTTAACATCCTTGATTTGTTATTACAAGTGCACAGCCATGTGAGTGGTGTTATTAAGAGTGACCACGGTCAATCTGACTGCAGTAGATGTGAAAGATATTAATAAAAATGATGTTAATTCAGCCAGCTCACATACCTGTATTTACTTCCTGTTTTCGGTCGAAGTCCACAGTAGTCGATTGTCGAGTTCGCGCACGCTATCATTGGTAACTAAGCAACATCATATCTTAATGTCATAGAATATCATAATATCAGAACAGCACACAGCAACGTCATCGGCTGACAGCTGACAGTCTGAGTCTCCACTGTTGCTTAGTTACCAATGACCGCGACAATTGACTACTGTGGACTTCGACCGAAAACAGGAAGTAAATACAGGTATGTGAGCTGGCTGAATTAACATCACTTTTATTAATATCTTTCACATCTACTGCAGTCAGATTGACTGTGGTCACTCTTAATAACACCACTCACATGGCTATGCACTTGTAATGACAAATCAAGGATGTTAAGAGGCTAAAAGCCGGTTTAGAACTTGCCCCATTGAAGTCAACAGGGCGCGAATTTTAAAAAGAGGATAACACGGTGTAGGTACAGTTTTTGTCTGTACTGACAGCACTCCAAATGTACAAAAAAATGAGCTCAATGTTAAAATTGACCGGAGTTCTCCTTTAAGTATGTTAAAGTGATACGTTTTAAATTACATTAAGATCAGATCTATAAAATATTAATGTAACAGACAGGAGAAAGAAATATTTTCTTAGAATTTTTAGTTTATTATTATTGTGATATCACATCCAAAACTATTTTTTCTTTCTTTCTTTCTTTCTTTCTTTCTTTCTTTCTTTCTTTCTTTCTTTCTTTCTTTCTTTCTTTCTTTTTCTTTCTTTTTCTTTCTTTCTTTCTTTCTTTCTTTCTTTCTTTTTCTTTCTTTTTCTTTCTTTCTTTCTTTCTTTCTGTCTTTCTTTCTTTCTCTCTTTCTTATTTTCTTCCTTCCTTCTCTCTCACACACACACACACACACCTGTGTTGGTGTGCTGCAAGGGTCCTCAGGAGAGTCTGTTGCCTGCAGTACTGGCTGGTCATATACCTTTACTGGAGAGCTGCTCTCTGCCCTCAGGCACTGCTTAGCTATTCAACTCTGACTACAATCCACAGACTGTGCCCTTTATAATGCGCCCATTTCAAAGATACAGTGCCGTAATGAATTTACAGACCTTGGGATGCTCTGTTTGATATACTTCAGACAAGATGAACAGAAAAGACAAACTCTGCTTCTCTTTATCTCTCTCTCCTTCGTCTAGCTTGTTGAATTTGCCTACTTAAATGAATACTGCGCTTCTATAAATACCTAAATTAAATTAATTTTGTAAATGTTATTTCTGTAAATAGCTGACGCAATGAAGCAGAAAGAGAATAGTAGGACATTTATGGAGCGAGTGAGAAATATAAGGTGTAAGCAGATTGCTTAGCAACATAAGCATGCCTATAATGACAGACACTGAAGGACTCGATCAGTGATCGAATGGTCCATTGATGGGTTTGAATAAGTCCGATGACAGTAGGCTCTAAAACCTCTGCTGCACACAGGTGCTGTTGATGTCGTGGACAGACAGACAGTAGCCTAATGATAACCATAACCATTTCCGGGGTCTTCCGAATATTATGGAAAAAATGGAAAATTTTGGTCTGGTTCCCACAACACACTTCCATCTGGTCCTCCACCAGCTGGGTGATATTGCACCTGATATTGCTCATCAATTACACTCTTAACTTTTGAGTTAAAAGAATCAAGGAGAAAATCAACAGAGTCAGCAGATATGCTTGGTGTTAAAGATATGGCCTTCATAAATAGCACACTAGTGTTCTCATTTAAGCATCTCTTCTTGACAGACACAGATCTTGCTTCAATGGCAGGAGAGATCAATATATCAAAGAATATACAAAAATGATCAGACAGTGCTACGTCCTTAATAACAATCGATGAAATGTTTAGACCCTTACTGATAAGTAAATCTAGAGTGTGTCCTCGATTATGTGTGGGTCCATGTACATGCTGAGTCAGATCAAAAGTTTTTAAAACAGTTTTGATTTCTTTTGCCATATTGGTTTCTGCATTATCTATGTGAATGTTAAAATCTCCAGCAATAGCAAAGCAGTCAAACTCTGAAGAAATTGTTGATAACAGTTCTGTAAAGTCTTCAGCAAAGCCTGGAGAGTATTTTGGATATTCGAAAGACGGGTAATTCCCAAATGATATTTGCTTACATTGATAGACATCTTTAAAAAGAGCACCCACACCCCCGCCTCTCCTGCCCGCTCTGCAGACACTCATAAAAGTAAAGTTAGGAGGGGATGTTTCATTGAGGAATGTTGCACTGCAGCTGTCTTCTAGCCAAGTTTCATTTAGCAACATAGAATCCAGGTTGTATGTGGTTATTAAGTCGTTGACTAGAAGTGATTTATTTTTAAGTGAGCGGATGTTTAAAAGTGATAATTTAACAGTCTTACTTTTTGTCCCCACAGCAATCTTAGTTTGCCGTGTAATATGCACCAGATTAGATGGGTTTGCTGAACGGCTTTTGAAGGACTTAGACTTTCTATCATGTAATCGAACAGCAATAGAGAAAGATAAAGATACAGGCACACTGGGTTCCCGCTTGTTCTGTAAACATTTGAGAAAGTTATTGTTATCATAGCGGGTACCCGACACATATCACTGAGAGCTGGTATCAGTTGTTTTTGGTTCACCTCGAGCCGCTGGAGGAGGGTGTGTGCCCTGGCGCTGTGGCAGAGGCCGAAGAGCTCTCACAGGAGGAGGGCGAGGGCGAGCTGGGCCCGCAGGCTTTGGTGGTTGTGGGGCCTGCCGTTTTTTGGTTGGTATCTGGGGGCTTGCAGCAAAAGAGTGGGATAGTCTAGTTCCAGCATACACCAGTTGTTCCATTTTCTCTGAGAAGCACAGAAGTGGAGATGCTGGAGAGATGGAGAACGTGTCTGGGGAGAGGGGCTGTTGCTCTGGTGTTATTGGAGGCTGTAATACGCTGTCCTGGTTTCCCTGGCTGTTTTCCAGAAAGTCGTGCTTGGGTGCTGAATCTTGGAGCAGTTGTAGTATGTCACAGTCTGTCTGTGGTGAGCTCTGTGGGCAGGGCTCAGCTGAGATTGTGTCCATGAGCAGAGGTTGTCGTGGCTGAGTGGTGTTATCATTGTCCTTGTGTGATGTGTCAACCGCATGCCCATTCAGGTGCTGAAGTGAAATCCTGTGGTCATTCATACTGTATCCAGGTGTGTGTGTGCCATTCAGGTTGAGTGAACTGGCACACATTGCAGAAGGATGACGGAGGGAGAAGTAGATATTGTCCTTTAGCACTTTTGAACCAAGTTTGTTCGGGTGGTGGCCATCCTGTTTAAACAGTTGCCTCGGACTCCAGAAAAGATTGAAGTTGTCAATGAAGTTTACTCCTTTTATATTGCTGTTTTTTTGCAGCCATGTATTAAGCCCAAGCAACCGTGAAAACCTGTTTGTTCCTCTTGCTGGGAGTGGTCCACTGATGAATGTTTGAACTTTCAGTCTTTTAAGTGTTTCAAAAAGTTCATTGAAATCCTTCTTAAGGAGTTCCGACTGCTCTTTATGAATATCATTCTTCCCCACATGAATGATGAGTCGATTTGCATTCTTATGTTTCATCAGAATGTTCTGAAGTTCTCTGTTTACATCAGAATTTGTTGCTTGTGAAAGGCAGCATGTTGTTGTATCCCTGCTGCTAATGTTTCTGATTATGGAGTCACCCACTATCAGAGTCCTGTGCTCGGCTGCACTCTGAGCTGAGTGCCGCTGTCTGCTCGACCTCGAGCGCCAGTTAGCATCAGTGTTAGCTACAGGCTGATTCAGTCTGTGTTTGATCACATTAATCAAATTTGGGGATTCCTCATTCATTAATACTTCAAATCTGTTCTCAAGATGTATAGGCGGTGGTAGGAGACCAGTGTTTGCAATCCTTGTCAGAGCCGTTTCCGCGGTAGAGGATGCTCCTGCAGCAATATATGATGCTCGTGACAATCTGATGTCTCGAGTGCCTTTGGGTCTCGCTCCCTGTTTGTACCATTGATTTGTAAGTCGGTTGGCTTGTTTCTCTGCACTCATTTTAGCCTGTCGAGGAGCACAAGATTCATGGGACTCACCGGCTGTATGCTGAGGGCGTCCATGACGAAGCTCTGTTGTGTGTTCCGTCTGGTTTGGTGGTCTCGCAATTAACTTTGTTTCAAGAACTGCAATCCTTTGTAGAAGTCTGTGGCAGTTAGAGCAGCAAGTAGATTCCAGAGGAGGCATTTTCTTATCCTTATGAATGTAGGCAGTTGTGTTTTCTCTTCCCCGGAATGTAAGCTTTCAGTGGGAGGCTGGTCGAATAAAAGAATTCTGCTTTTTTTGTAGTAATCCAAGCGTTTGAGCACTGTGCTGATTTGCTGAAGTTAAAATTAGGTGATAAAAGGAGATAAAATATAAAAATATAAAAGCGATAGAGCAAAGCGCGGAGCAGTAAGCGAGAGCGTCCGAACAGTAGCTGAGCAGGAAGTGCTCATGTGAAAGTCAGGAAGAAGAATGGCAGACATAAAGCACCTTGGAGAAAGTAAACAGCAGTGCAAAATATGAAAAGACAATGCAGAAAAGCAGAGCGCATGCGGCGGAAGACAAAACTTGTAGTCCATTATAACATCTACAAAGACAGCATCCATGCTTTCAATAAGGAACTAGGCAAAGCTAGACAGACTTTCTTTTCAAATATTATAAACATCAATATAAACAACACACGGACTCTTTTTGCTACTGTAGAGAGACTGACAAACCCCCCAAGCCAGATTCCCAGTGAAATGCTCTCAGACAGCAAGTGCAGTGAGTTTGCTTCTTTCTTCTCTGAGAAAATCAATAATATCAGAAAGGTGATCAGCTCATCCTTGAGTTGCGCTGGGGTCAGACAGATCAGACAACAGCCTGAGAAAGTAGTCACTAAGTCTGATTTCAAGGAAATTGATGGCAAAATTTTGGAAGAAATCGTACAGCACCTTAGAACATCAACCTGCGCCCTTGACGCACTTCCCACATCTTTTTTCAAAACTGTGTTACACAGCTTAAAAGCAGATCTCCTAGAAGTGGTAAATGCCTCACTTCTCTCCGGGAGTTTTCCGAACTCCCTGAAAACTGCAGTTGTCAAGCCCCTCCTGAAAAAGAGCAATCTGGATAAGACCATATTAAACAACTATAGACCTATCTCAAATCTTCCTTTCATAGGCAAGATCATTGAAAAAGTTGTATTCAATCAGCTGAACAAATTCTTAAGCTCGAATGGATACTTTGACAACTTTCAATATGGTTTCCGACCGCATCACAGCACAGAGACAGCGCACATAAAGATAATAAACGATATTCGCTTAAATACTGACACAAGCAAATTATCAGTGCTAGTACTACTCGACCTCAGTGCTGCATTTGACACTGTTGATCACGACATACTTCTTGACAGGCTTGAAAACTGGGTCGGGCTTTCTGGGATAGTCCTAAAATGGTTCAGGTCATACTTAGAAGGGAGAGGTTATTATGTGAGAATTGGAGAGCATAAGTCTCAATGGACATCCATGACATGCGGAGTCCCGCAAGGCTCAATTATTGCGCCACTCCTATTCAACCTGTACATGCTCCCAATGAGCCAAATAATGAGAAAGAACCAAATCTCTCACCACAGCTATACAGACTACACACAGATCTACTTAGCCCTATCGCCTAACGATTACAGCCCCATTGACTCCCTTTGCCAATGCATTGATGAATTAAACAATTGGATGTGCCAAAACTTTCTTCAGTTAAACAAAGATAAAACTGAAGTCATTGCGTTTGGAAACAAAGATGAAGTTCTCAAGGTGAATGCATACCTTCAGTCTAGGGGTCAAACAACTAAAAATCAAGTCAGGGTGTGTCTCTAGAGTCAGACCTTAGTTTCAGTAGTCATGTCAAAGCAACAACTAAATCAGCATACTATCACCTGAAAAATATTGCAAGAATTAGATGCTTTGTTTCCAGTCAAGACTTAGAGAAACTTGTGCATGCTTTCATCACCAGCAGGGTGGATTATTGAAATGGACTCCTCACTGGCCTTCCTAAAAAGACCATAAGACAGCTGCAGCTCATACAGAACGCTGCTGCCAGGATTCTGAGCAGAACCAGAAAATATGAACACATCACACCGGTCCTCAGGTCTTTACACTGGCTGCCAGTTACATATAGAATTGATTTTAAAGTATTATTACTGGTATATAAATCATTCAATGGCCTAGGACCTCAATACACTGCAGATATGCTCACTGAATATAAACCCAACAGATCACTCAGATCACTAGGATCACATCAGCAAGGGTTCACTCTAAGCATGGTGAGTCTGCTTTTAGCTACTATGCCAGCCGCAGCTGGAACCAGCTTCCAGAAGAGATCAGATGTGCTCCTACAGTATCACATTCAAATCCAGACTCAAAACACATCTGTTTAGCTGTGCATTTACTGAATGTACACTGTACCACTGTTCGTCCAACTGTTTGTACTGTATTTTATTTCATGTTTTAATTATTCTGATTTCATTTGATTATTTCTGTATTTCATCTTTTATTCTAAACTGTTTTAAATTATTCTGATTTCTTTTGATTATTTTAATTTTTTCTATGTAAAACACTTTGAATTACCATTGTGTTTGAAATGTGCTATATACAGATCCTTTTCAAAAAATTAGCATATTGTGATAGTTAATTATTTTCCATAATGTAATGATAAAAATTAAACTTTCATATATTTTAGATTCATTGCACACCAACTGAAATATTGCAGGCCTTTTATTGTTTTAATACTGATGATTTTGGCATACAGCTCATGAAAACCCCAAATTCCTATCTAAAAAAAAATAGCATATTTCATCCGACCAATAAAATAAGTGTTTTTAATACAAAAAAAGAGTCAACCTTCAAATAATTATGTTCAGTTATGCAACCTTCAAATAATTATGTTCAGTTATGCACTCAATGCCTCAAATCCTTTTGCAGAAATGACTGCTTCAATGTGGCGTGGCATGGAGGCAATCAGCCTGTGGGACTGCTGAGGTGTTATGGAGGCCCAGGATGCTTCGATAGCGGCCTTAAGCTCATCCAGAGTGTTGGGTCTTGCGTCTCTCAACTTTCTCTTCACGATATCCCACAGATTCTCTATGGGGTTCAGGTCAGGAGAGTTGGCAGGCCAATTGAGCACAGTAATACCATGGTCAGTAAACCATTTACCAGTGGTTTTGGCACTGTGAGCAGGTGCCAGGTCGTGCTGAAAAAATAAATCTTCATCTCCATAAAGCTTTTCAGCAGGTGGAAGCATGAAGTGCTCCAAAATCTCCTGATAGCTAGCTGCATTGACCCTGCCCTTGATAAAACACAGTGGACCAACACCAGCATCTGACATGGCACCCCAGACCATCACTGACTGTGGGTACTTGACACTGGACTTCAGGCATTTTGGCATTTCCTTCTCCCCAGTCTTCCTCCAGACTCTGGCACCTTGATTTCCGAATGACATGCAACCACTGAGCAACAGTCCAGTGCTGCTTCTCTGTAGCCCAGGTCAAGCGCTTCTGCCGCTGTTTCTGTTGGCTTGACCTGGGGAATGCGGCACCTGTAGCCCATTTCCTGCACACGCCTGTGCACGGTGGCTCTGGATGTTTCTACTCCAGACGCAGTCCACTGCTTCCGCAGGTCCCCCAAGGTCTGGAATTGGTCCTTCTCCACAATGTTCCTCAGGGTCCGGTCACCTCTTCTTGTTGTGCAGTGTTTTTTGCCACACTTTTTCCTTCCCACAGACTTCCCAAATGAGGTGCCTTGATACAGCACTCTGGGAACAGCCTATTTGTTCAGAAATTTCTTTCTGTGTCTTAACCTCTTGCTTGAGGGTGTCAATGATGGCCTTCTGGACAGCAGTCAGGTCGGCAGTCTTACCCATGATTGCGGTTTTGAGTAATGAAACAGGCTGGGAGTTTTTAAAAGCCTCAGGAATCTTTTGCAGGTGTTTAGAGATAATTAGTTGATTCAGATGATTAGGTTAATAGCTCGTTTAGAGAACCTTTTCATGATATGCTATTTTTTAATTTATTTTGGGTTTTCATGAGCTGTGTGCCAAAATCATCAGTATTAAAACAATAAAAGACCTGAAATATTTCAGTTGGTGTGCAATGAATCTAAAATATATGAAAGTTTAATTTTTATCATTAAATTATGGAAAATAATGAACTTTATCACAATATGCTAATTTTTTTAGAAGGACCTGTAAATAAACTTGCCTTGCCTTGCCTTCTCTGCGGTGCCTGGCGGTGGCGCTGGATATGCCCTCCAGGTTGATACTCCAGTAGGCCTATGTATCAATGAATGACACATTTATGGCTGTCATGATGTGTGCATGAATGTGTGTGAAATGCCTGGTAATACGTTGAATTACTTTCACTTATATTGTTTAAAGGGCAGTAAAATATTTTATTAGCATCTTGTCAGCCTTCTCTAAAAAGTCACGACACGGTCTTTCAAAATATTTCAGAAAATCCAGTTTTAGAGATATCATCCTCAAATTTCAAATGCATGACCACACTTGTGGCTTTACTTTATTTGTGGTTATAAATTGTTATACTACATTCACAAACAAATTTTAGACATTTAAAAATTACATTCTTAATATGTTTTACAGAGTCTTGGATTGTTAACTGTCAAGTGTTGGCTTTCTAAATATATGTTGGTTATCTGTCTATTCAGAAAGACTTATGAGCAGCAACTTTTTTTATTTCGGTGTTAAGCGCACATCTCAGAACACTGACTGTATCTATAGGAACCAGAGCTTATAATGGCAGCTGCAGTGACGTGATGACTTCACAATCAGTAATTGGCTCTTTTCTTTAGAAAGTTACACTTTCTCCCATTCATAGTAATACGAGTGCACTGTCTTTCTGTATATAAAGTCTTTGTTATATATGATTCAGACACCAGTCACTCTGAGGGTATTTAGTGTCAACACCAAGAAGCAGCGTTGAAGTTCCACTTCGAAAGGGAACTCAAAAGAAACATTGTTGCACAGCAAAGAGAGAGTCAAATATTTTCAGCTGTTACAAATAACTAAACCTGTATCCAGCTTGACAGGGGTGTGAGAGAGATAAGTTGTCAGGTCTATGTTTCCCATCTGTTTAACCAAATCAGTTTTACAATTTTTGAAATCCTTTGTCTTTTTTGGTACTAGCATATATTTTGTCAGTGGTTTTATCAAACTTTAACTAACGGTATCAGTGGAGATGCAAAATTGTAGTAAAGTAGTAAAAAACAGCAACAACATTATTTGGAAAGACAAATGGAAATTATTTTACCTAATTGTCTACATGAGCTATTGGTGCTTGGACCCTGATGATTGTAATTTGTGGTTATTTTTTTTGTTCTTGATTTTTCTGCCCTAAAAGTGTATGGGCATCAGAGACAGTAAATTGACCCCAAACTTATTGCAGCATGGTACCAAACATGCACTGTTACTCAGGCACAGAGACACACATCCATCCAGAGTTAAAAACGACACACTTAGAGATCAGCACTCGTCATACAAACCTCAACAATGGTGACAATCAAAAAATAATTCAGCTGCATAATTTATTCATACCGCAATGCGAGCTGGGAGCCATGAATGTGTTTTATATGCTGGCATGAAGAATGTCACCATTGTTGTGTTTCATATTCCGAATGTTGATGTCTGTTTATACATATGAATTCACAGAATTCATCATTCAGCATCTGAAACACATTAACATAATTTTTTTCACATTTGTTGACTTTCATATTTTTCAATAGTGTTTCAATTCCTTAAGTCATCAATCACAGAAAAAGCAGTCATTTGTCTGCTATTTAAACAGACAAAGCACCAACTTAATGAAAGTCAGAGTCCAACTAAAGCAAACACTGATCTCCAACACTGATCTCCATGATGGCAACCTCAAACGAAACATTTCCAGTAAGACATCAACATCTAAACCTCTGTTAATTCTCAATAAGAACTTCTGTAGACATGACAGAAATGGAGTCATGTTCCATCATGTTCCACAAAATTACAATTACAATAAATCAAACTTAATTATTTGTTCTGCGACTAGAGCTTTTAACATCCATTGCTGATCGAAAACATTCCGTTAATGTAATCTGTACAAGTAGTTACTAATATAATTTACAGAATATGTAATGAAATCATATCTGACTGTAACGTTTAATTGTTTAGCACTTCACTTAAAATATGTATATGAATTTCTTTGAATTTTTATTGAATTACAATTCTGCTTCCTTTAATTCAAATTCGAATTGTAATTCTAGATCCTGTTTTTGACATCAATTCAAATTCAATTCAAATTGAAGTCATTCTCAATTCAATTCTTAATAGTGCAAAAGCCTGCCTTCGTCATCTATTCGTAACATTGGTGTCTTAATCGACTCAACTCTATCTTTTGGCTCTCATATTTCTTTTCTTGTTAAAAACTCTTTTTTCATCCTCGTAATATTGCACGTCTCCGATCTTCTCTCACTTTAGCTGATGCTGAAACCTTAATTCATGCATTAATCACATCACGCCCTATTCAATTAATGCTTTTTTTCTTGGTCTGCCCAAAAAACGTATTGCAAGATTACAGTATGTTCAAAACTCAGCAGCAAGAGTTCACATTACTGCTCACATTACTCCTCTGCTTCATGACCTTCACTGGCTACCCGTGGCATCACATATCCACTTTAAGGTATTACTTCTAACGTTTAAGGCATTAAAATGGTCTTACACCCCCATATCTGTAACGGTCACCAGCTGGAGTGCCCTTGAGAGTGTCTCATCATTCTGTTAGTCTGTCTATATATACCATATTCATTCAGTCACTCATCGCAAAGTCTTGTTTGTGTCCCACTGCATCTCTGAGCGTTTACCTGGTTTCTGTGTTTTGCCTTTTTCCCCTGCCTGTCTTTGGATTTCCCGTTTGCCTTGTTCCCTGCCTTGTATGTTTTGTTTGTTTGGACTGCCTACCGGGACTTTGACCTATTGCTTATCTGTTCGACCACGATTCTGGATTACCCCTTTATATTATAATAAAAGCTGCGTTTGGATCTTAACTTGCCTGTCTCAGAGCAGTTTCATGACAGAAGACTTCGCCACACCCAGATCCAGCAGCAATATCAGCCATGGACACAGCAGTCCAAATCCTGTGTCTCCGTCAGGGGAATCATTTGATTGAGGAGTACGTAGAAGATTTTGTCAAGTTGGCACCTATCACCTCTATGAGCGTGGAATGCCTGATGATCTTCCGAGGAGGGTTATCAGAACCGCTTCAGAGCTTCACGTCAGTCACGTCCAGTCAGAGCTTCACGTCAGCCACGTCCAGCCAGAGCTTCACGTCAGCCACGTCCAGCCAGAGCCTCACGTCAGCCACGTCCAGCCAGAGACTCACGTCAGCCACGTCCAGCCAGAGCTTCACGTCAACCACGTCCAGCCAGAGCCTAGGTCCTCTTCACCGCTGGTCCCGTCCAGTCCAGAGCCCTCACCGCTGGTCCCGTCCAGTCCAGAGCCCTCACCGCTGGTCCTGTCCAGTCCAGAGCCCTCACCGCTGGCCCCGTCCAGCCCAGCACCCTCTCGGAGACGGAGGAGGAAGAGGACTTCCTGCATACTGCAATGCCCGGAGGCCCTTCCTGAGCCTCTGGCCGATCCAGAGACCGTTCACGTCACTTCTGCCGATCCAGAGACTGTTCACGTCACGTCTGCCGATCCAGACACTGTTCAAGTCATGTCTGCCGATCCAAAGACCGTTCACGCCACGTCTGCCGATCCAGAGACGCTTAACGTCACTTCTGCCGAGCCAGAGACGCTTCACGTCACTTCTGCCGAACAAGAGATGCTACACGTCACTCCTGCCGAGCCAGAGACGCTTTACGTCACTTCTGCCGAGCCAGTGTCTACGGACAAGATGGCCAAACCAGAAACCGTTCACATCACTTCTGCTGATCCAGAGACTGTTCACATCACTTCTGCTGATCCAGAGACTGTTCACATCACTTCTGCTGATCCAGAGACTGTTCACATCACTTCCTCCGAGCCAGTGTCTACGGACAAGATGGCCGAACCAGAAACCGTTCACGTCACTTCTGCTGATCCAGAAACTGTTCTCGTCACTTCCTCCAATCCAGTGTCTACGGACAAGATGGCCGCCTCCGAGCCAGTGTCTACGGACAAGATGGCCGCCTCCGAGCCAGTGTCTACGGACAAGATGGCCGCCTCCGAGCCAGTGTCTACGGACAAGATGGCCGCCTCCGAGCCAGTGTCTACGGACAAGATGGCCGCCTCCGAGCCAGTGTCTACGGACAAGATGGCCGCCTCCACTCCACCTCCCTCCTGGACAATTTGAGGAGCGTCTGGAATCCGCTCCTTAAAGGGGGGGCTATGTAACGGTCACCAGCAGGAGTGCCCTTGAGAGCCACCAGAGGGCACTCCAGATAAGACTATTATCACTCACAAATTACATTTCCCATAACTCACGGCCTGGACTCACCATCACTTATCACTGGTCACATTCACCTGTACCTCATTCACTGATTTCATTCACCTGTGTCTCATCCTGTTAGTCTGTCTATATATACCATATTCATTCAGTCACTCACCGCGAAGTCTTGTTTGTGTCCCACTGCATCTCTGAGCGTTTACCTGGTTTCTGTATTTTGCCTTTTTCCCTGCCTGTCTTTGGATTTCCCGTTTGCCTTGTTCCCTGCCTTTTATGTTTTGTTTGGACTGCCTACCGGGACTTTGACCTATTGCTTATTTGTTCGACCACGATTCTGGATTACCCCTTTATATTATAATAAAAGCTGCGTTTGGATCTTAACTTGCCTGTCTCAGAGCAGTTTCATGACAATATCTGTCTGATCTACTCTACCCTTACCGCCCTGTCCGGTCCCTTAGATCAGCTGAACTTGGTTTATTGTCCATCCCTCGTTTTCCGGTTGTCTACTGTAGGTAGAAGGTCATTTAGTGTTAATGCTACTAAATTAAGGAATTCACTACCCCTTACACTTTGAAATATTTCATCTGTGGCTACATTCAAGACTCAGCTAAAACATATCTATTTAACATGTATTTTGGATAATGTAACTATATGTATCCTATGTGACTGTAATGTGTGTGCGGGTGTGTAAATGTATTGTAATGTACAATGTAAAGCAACCCTGAGCTAAGAAAAGGCGCTATATAAATAAAACTTCTTATCTTTCTTGGATTCTTGGCATATAATGCAAGTATCCAATGACATTGACCTGTCAGGCTTAAAACTACACACATCTTCCATATTGGTGATATTATAATCTGACCAACTTCAAGGTTACAATTCCACAACTGGAAATATTTTGTGTCGGTTCATCTCGCTCTTTGGATATAGAAATTAATTCTGATGAAAAATACGATGTTTGGAAATAACTGCAGAAAGTAATTGAAATAGAAAGTAGAATAAAAAACCTCTTGGATAACTCAATTCACACACTTTGGTCCAAAGACAATAGTATGCATGTGACTCCAAACAAATGACTCTCACATTTTAGATATTCTGTTTGTCCATTTGAAATACAAGGATAAAAACAGATATTTTCATGACTACAATGAGAAATAATGCAATTATCATTGTCACATTGAAGTAGCTTAATTCCCACCTAAATAACCTTTCTATACACGTTAATTGGTGTCGCGCATGATGTAAAGTTTTAAAATATGGAATTTCCTGACATTTTAGAGGTCATCTTGGAGTTTGCGCTCTACTGAGTTTCACATCAGACATGCAGCTTGGCAAACGGAAAAAATGGATTCAGCAGATAAAATACCCCTAGAAAAGTCTGTTTGCCAACTTTTACTCAAAAATGCCAGAGGGTGTCACATTATCTGAAAATCGACCAAGTCTACTACCTATTATGTAATCGCCATGGACCAATGGTAGTAAAAAGGTGTTTGTCAGTCTTAGCTAACTTTTCCAGAAAGTTTGCTTTGGCAAGCTGTTTCAAACTCCCAAAACGAACTCCAAACAAACATATTTTTTGTCTGATTTTGTTTGAAATGACATTCCATCAGTTCGTTCTTTGATTTCACTTGAAGAATACTGAGGCTATAACTTAACATAAACTTAACCGGATAGCCACTTAACCCTTCTTGGTGAGACCAATCTCTAACTTAATTTGTTCTGCTCTGTTGACATTTGTTCTACTTTAACAGATGTAATTTCTTCATGATGCAGAGACCGATCTTTAGCGTAACAGTAATGCATAACCTTTCTGAAAATTATCATAGATTGGTCTGCTGCATGATGGTGCATTACTATTTAGTAGGTTTCAGTTCCTTTACTCTTCAGTATATTTTTAATATTTTGATTATGTAACATTGTTTTCTCACAAAATTAGTACCTTTGATAATGTAAGTTTTGAAATATGAGAGCTGTGTGTTCTAATTCACTTATTTTTGCCATTCCAGTGCAGTACTAATGAGATGGAGCACACAGCAAGCTCTCCCATTAGCCTTTGAGTCATAAACATGAACCTCAACTACACACACTCATGGCTGCCCAATAATCTTCTATGACTTCTCTTTTAATTCCGCAGAGCAGATGTATCTCTGGGTATCTTTGTCACTGTTACACACACACAGGGCAGAAGAGTGAAGTATGGTTGTGTAAATATAAAACCCTCACTTCCTTCCTGGGATTGGTTGGTTCCATTATGGCAGGCAGTAGGGAAACCTAATCGTGCTGAGGCACGGCCCTCTCATCACTCACTGAACTAGATGTCAGCAGTATTCCTCTCTATTCGTCCCTCTCTGTCTCTGTTGAAATTATGTGAATCGTCATATAGACATAGACATCACATGATATGTGTTCATATGCATCATGCTACCCATGAATTGAAAAACTGACTTCTATCTTTGGTGTTGAAGTCTACATATATATATACCTCAATATGCACATGTCCATTTGTCATCAGGTTTTTAATTCTGTGTTTTGCAAAATTTCACTCATGCAGAGTAAACAGTGTGAGCAAAAGGGTGTCAACACTCAGTTTTTGAATATTATAATCAGGATGGTTTATGATGCAAAATACAAACCCCTGAGAGAATTAAAGACATGTAAGTGAGAGACCGAAAGACAGTCTACATAGAGCCTATATTTTCAGTTGACCTGGTCCAGCCTTTGCTCACTGCGATTATCTAAGCTCCCTTTTTAGCCTTGACCTTCTGTGAGCTAAGAGTGTTTCCCAGTCAGCAGAATGCTTTATCTCTGAAAGCAACAATCAATAAGGATAATTAATGATGCCTGCTGCAATGATAGCCTCAGCAGTCATTACAGTACATTAATCCATACAGTCAGCACAGGGTCAAGGCCAGTTGCCGCTGCTCACCGGGGGTGGGGCGCAAATTAAAATCGTCTACATGACAGGCTCCACTGTCTGCCACATTCTGATGCATTTAGCCGTCACACTTTAATTAAGACCCGCCCAATGCCCCTGCACCCGCACCAACCCATGTTTAATATACAGCATTAACACTGCTGAGCAACACCTGATAGGACAAGTAATCAACATAACCAGTAATGTTGTTGTGATACTTTTATTCCTAAAAACATAAATCACCTATAGTGCCAATTCAAGGACTGTTCACACCAAGATAATGTTTATCACGCATATTCAGTGCAATAAACATTTTAATTTAAATCAAAGACTCAGGCCAACACAAACATTTGTATGCTATCAATGCAACATCATGAGACCACAAAAAATTGTATGCAAGATGCAAAGATTTTTTTTAAATACAATTTGTTGTATCAATTTGATACAAATGGTTGATGCAATTTACATTGTAACATTATTTCTTAACAAATGGGCATAGGGCATGCCCATTTGTTAAGAAATAATGTTATAATGTAAACTAATTATATCCATACATTATGGTATGATTTGTTTATTACGGCATAATAAACAATGAAATAATAAAGTATGCCATCGGCAGCATATGAAAACGTAATCGATCAGAACATTATTGAGCTGATTAAAAAACTGTCATTACGCAATCTATTTGAGGTATGAAGAACTGCGAAGGTGCTTTATTTCTCTGAGCTCTAGCATTGCGCGAATGTTGCTCTCCCGAGGCATGCTGTCCGTCTGACAAGCCAACTTGCCACAGAGAACACTCGCCGACAAATTGTGCAGTTGGCTTGATACTCATTGCCACTGACACTTTCCAGACAAGTATTCGTTTCCTCCCACTCTCGTCGGTACTGTTGCATCTGCTTTCATTTCAGAGGTGGACGTGGGGGGTCTCAGGAGCTGCCGCCGCCATTGGCTCGTCTCAACTCTGCCAAAAGACCCGCCCTCCTCTGACTCTGACTGGCCCTGAACCTGATGATAGCCTATTAAACAAACCAATCAAACCAACAATGGCAGCGAGTATTACCCAATCAAGGGTAGAATAGGACGAGTCTTCACAGAATGCGAGTGGAATGATTTGCATGGGATGATGATGCGTTTAAAGGGTTAGTTCACCCAAAAATGAAAATTAAGTCATTAATTACTCACCCCCATGCTGTACCAACCCCGTAAGACCTTCGTTCATCTTCAGAACACAAATGAAGATATTTTTGATTAAATCTGAGAGCTGGATCACTCCTGCATAGGCTTCTTAAGGGATCGAAACTGGCCGGCCCAGAAAGTCATTAAAGAAAATGTTTAAATATTTCATGTGCCTACAGTGGCTCAACTATAAGTTTTTTTAAGCGATGAGACTACTTTTTTCCGAAAAAAACAACAACATAAATAACGACTTTATTCGACTATTCCTTTTCTTCCTTGTGGGCCTGAGACGAGAGTTCAAGAGATTTCCATGACGCATGCGCGAGAACTGAGAAGAGAACGTTCTTCTTCTAATACTTCTTGTTCAGTTCTCGCGCATGCGTCGTGGAAATCTCTTGAACTCTCATCTCAGGCCCACAATTTTGATTTATGTTTTTTTTTTTCTGAAAAAGTAGTCTCGTCGCTTGATAAACTTATAGTTGAGGCACTGTGGGCACATGGAATATTTAAACATTTTCTTTAATGACTTTCTGGGCCTTCAAGTTTCATTCCCTTAGGCAGCCTGTGTAGCAGTGATCCACCTCTCAGATTTAATCAAAAATATCTTCATTTGTGTTCCGAAGATGAACGAAGGTCTTACGGGGTTGGTACAGCATGGGGGTGAGTAATTAATGACTTAATTTTCATTTTTGGGTGAACTAACCCTTTAAGACAACTCGGAAATACGGGACAAACAGCGTCCCGTATTGATTCAAAACGGGACGCGCTGTTTATTTCACAAATACGGGACGATTCCGTATTTTAAGGGACGTGTGTCAACCCTAAAGCCGCTGCCATTACATAAAACTATGTCTTGGTGGCACTCACGCATTTTGCTCAGCCAAGTCACCAAGTCACATTTATATAGTGCTTTATACAGAGTTATAATTTTATACAAAGTTATGCAGATTGTTTCAAAGCAGCTCTGCAGTGATAACAGGAAAATTATGCATTTCTGTGCAAACATTTTTTTGCTCATTGGTTGCTTTTCCTAAGCTCAGGAGACTTTGTTGTGATTCTCATATCTCTTATTTTAACAGCATTTCAGATGTTTTACTAAAATCCCTTAGGAGAAATAAAAATAGATACAAATGAGACAAGAAATAATTTATAGAAAAAGAGTCAAAACTGAGAATGTGGTTGAAGAAACCATTATTGTCCTTTATCATCTTTTATTACCTTTATTGTATTGCTGTAATCTTTCTAAAGACTCCACTATAGAAATATTGTATTGCTCAGAGGTTGCTCTTTTTAAGCTCAGGAGACTAAATTGTTTCTCAAATATCTCTCATTTTAGTATCAACAGTTTCTCCTAAAAATCCTTACTAAAAAAGTAGATACAACTGAGACATGAGAAAGTTCTGAGAGAAGAGAGTCCAAAATGAGAATGGGCTGTGAAAAACATGGGTAATCTCTTGTCTTGCAGAGGTTGCTCTTTTTTATTATTATTATTATTATGACAATGGGGTTTTTCACCTTTAATAGACAGGAAACAATGGGAAAGGTGAGAAGGGAACAGGAGCAGGAAAGTACCTTTAACTGGGACTTGAACTCGTGCTGTCTGAGGTGCAGTGTCTCAATGTTGATGTGCTGCCCACATGGCTATGGCTCTGACAGAGGTTTCTCTAAGCTCAGGACAATAAGGATACTATGTGGTGATTCTCTTATATGTCTCATTTAGATATCAGATTTTATTTTAGGAGAAATTTTAAATACATTTTTAAAAAGTATATTCCTAATATTGTAAATACCTAAACTATGATTTAAAAACCATTATGCATTTTAGAAAATTAATGGCCCTATCATGCACCAGGCGCGACAAGTGTTTTTTGCTAGATTTAGCCCGACGCAGTCATTTCTTTCACGTCCTGCGCCACATTGTTTAAACAGCAAATGCATTTGCACCCATTGTTGGTGCGATTGCTATTTTGAGGAAACTGAACTAGACTGCCATTGACCATATTTTTTGTTATTTAAAGCTGCAGTCCGTAACTTTTTTGGGTCAAAATTATTCAAAATATATTTTTTAGCAAGTACATAACTAGCCAGTGTAAAAAACTATCTGCTTGCCATAGCTCGATTCAAAACGGTAAGCTTGTAATAATGTTTTTAATTTCAGTGGTACTGGTGGATTTCCGCGAGCAAATTCGAGCATGTCTTTGTGTCATTACGTCACATCTGTACACATACAGAAGGTGTTTTGGCTAGTAGGCTATGAGTGTGAGGATGTTGGAGGTGGAGATAGCCTTTTCTCACCGCACTTGATATAAACTTATCAATTTGATGGCGGATCCAGAAAGGTTCAAACGACAATCACCCGTGACAACTGGAGATTCACCTGATTGTAAAATGCAAAAGACTTCGGAGTGGCTACAGAAAAAAGAGACTGTAACCGGCCCATGCGAAAACAAGGATATCGAAAGGGCTTTTGAAAGGTGACGTGAACTCCATGTTTTGAAGGGGTTCAAATGAACGCAGAGACGACTATTTTTTCTCATATAAGTATGGTATAAGACATTTCAATGGCTGTAGCACACTTGTTCGCTTAATTCATACAGTTACGGAGTACTGAACCATAGTAGCCTTAATACACATTAAATGTAGTCACGCAATGCTGATGTTGTTAACATTAACAATTTGAGAACAAATATAATTATAGTATAATATAGTATAACAAGTATAATTTGCACGGTTTGACGTGATATGATAAGTGATCGTTAGATTTAATCAGCGCGATTTACTGCAATGCTTTTTTCCCCTTAGCTGGTCAGAACAAAAGTGGATGTTACTTGTTCAGACGACATTTTCCGGTGAAAATTCTTATGTTGGTCATACTTTCAAAAAGTAGAATCTGTGATTGTGAATGCCAGTATCCACACCAGCAGCGACTGACAGCATATACTCCTCAAAACATTGGATTCATCCGCGCTGTGCCGTGTCGAGGCACAACCCACGTAAAGTTGATAATTCTGTGAATAACTGCAATTGCAGATTTCGAACAGAGATGGCGACAAAGAGCAAAAGCTACGGACTGCAGCTTTAAAGCATTAGTAATATGCGCCTATAGACCGGTGCACAACGCACGTAAACTCTGCTTATTACACACACAGGGACATGCCCAACACAGCACACAAACATGGCAAATATTAAAAATAAAAGGATTACAATGTAAAACATTATTATTGTGTACACAAAGATATGGTGGAATCCGGCTTGTCCCGTAGATGGTCTGCTTGTGAGCTTTAACCTCACACACGAGCAGATCCGTTTCCTTTCTGGAGACGCGTTCAGTCTTTCCGTTTGCAAATTCCACCATGTAAATAGCGAATCCGCCATGACGCGAGTGCAACTGGCTTTAAAAGGGAATGGGAGATGAGAGACTGATTGGTTCATTGCACGTTATGCCTAAAATAAACCCATTACTCATAGAGAGAATAGGGACATGCGCCGGGTGCATCGACCATTTTCCCTGTCGTTAAACTAGAAAAAGTGGACACACCCTAAGTGCACTTGCGCCCTGCGCTTTAGACCATGTGCTTAGATCCTTAAAATAGGGCCCAAAGGGTTACTAGTTTAAATTTATCTTCAATGCCCAGCATTGTATATGCAGCACATTTTCTAAACACACTAGAAAGACATAAATTAGGTTACATTAACATCAAATAGAGACTTTTGCTTGAGTATCCTGTCTCCTGAGACAAAAACTCCAACGTTCTGACAACGGTCTCCTTTAAAGTTTCAGAAGAGATCTCATCATCATCATCACACACTGTGCTCAGATTTTTCTCCTTTGCTAGTACATTTCTCTCCTCTAAAGATTCAGAAGAGGACGAAGATCTCAGCAATTTTACAAATAAAATGTCTCATTTCTACCATATAATATGTATTAATAATCAAATTGGTCAAGGATTGAGTCATAAGCCTTTGATGTGCCTTTCAGCAAAGAAGGCTCAGGGTTCCTGTTCCTGTAGTAAGACCTCTGTAAGTCAGTTTTGATAAAGGCATCAGGTACACAATTTCCAAGAACAAATATGTGACGGTTTCACTTTATTTATTTTGATGGTTCCTTTAACACATTTTGTTGACTATAAGTAACGTTGCACTTGCATGTTAATTAACATTCCGTTAATTTTGTGAATTATGTTCCATCAGGGCGCGAAGAAATATAGAGCTGTGTATCGTCAGCGTAACAGTGGGTAGCAAAAGCGTACAGGGTGAAAAGTAGGGTGAGCCTTGCGTAACTCCATACTGTACTTGATCGAAATGACACCTCTTCATTTACTGCTATAAATTGGTAATGGTCAGATAAGTATGATTTAAACCATGCCAATGGAATTCCACTAATGGCAACAACATTTTCGAGACTATTTAAGAGAATGTTTTGGTCTATAGTGTCTAAAGCAGCACTACGATCCAATAACACTAATAGAGAGATAAACCCATGGTCGGATGATAACAACAAATAATTTTTAACTCGAGCAGTCTCAGTACTATGATCAGGTCTAAATCCTGACTGGAAATCCTTGCAGTTACAATTTCTTTCTAAATAAGGAACAACGTTGTGAGGATACTGTCTTTTCTAGTATTTTTTACAGAAAAGGTAAAATTAATGAATGACAGCCAATAACAGCCATCTTAAAAGTAGTTTGTATGTATCCTAATAACAATGATGAATTAATAATATTCTGCCTAGTCCCAGACAAAAATGCATGTTTGAGCTGGTTTAACTGAAAGCACTTTGCACGGACATATCTAAAAATATGTAAGTTTTGTTTTAGTAAGTTAAGCTTTAATTATGGTTAAATAATTATTTATTTTCTGTTTTTGTTTTCAGTTAGTTTAGAGGGTCGTCATTAATGTGTGTTTTGGTTTTATTAATTTTTGTTTGTTTATTTATGCTTATTTCAATTATCATTTTTCTTTTTGCTTAAGTTATATGTAGCTTTAAATAAGTTTATTTGTTTTTGTGTTTTCATTTGTGTAAATTGTTTTTTCCATATTGTAAATAAAGCAGTTATCTTGATTGTCCCTGCGTCATTTACACACATTACTCCCCAGAGAACAAAATTATAGAAGTGGGTTAAAATTCTATTATGTACGTCTTCCTCGTACCTCTATGCCATCAGGGGACGTAACACAGTCCTTCAGACTGACGGCAGAAGGACTGGACTCCATTACAGATTTCATTGGCCAAGGACTGCCCAAAGGCCATCTGACTGACATGTAACGAACCAATCACACTTTGTTTTGTTCCACGTCATGTCCCTACAATAGAGGGAATGCATTGACGTCACTTTCCCGCTGGAACACGCCCCCTCAGCCGGACTGAGTGGCAAAAGAGCTGCTGTGTGACTGGATTTAATAGGGGAAACTGTGAAAATGCAAGTAAAATGAACGATTATCAATTTAAACTAAAGTTTGGACTCAATATAGTGTTCCTTACAACTTTCTAAAGATCCAGTGATCCATGGATATTGACATGCAGCCAGGAATCGGGTTGCCTGACATTTATGTGCGCCTGATTTCGACGTCGGGGAAATACATGGGCCCAAAGCAAATTTGCCTGTGAACGCTTTATGTAAATACAAAATAGGTAGGTCTAAATCTGTGTGATCACTTATATCTGTTATGAACTGCTCCGAGACCCTGAGTTGAAAATCCAAATGCAGCTTTATATATAATAGTCGTACAGGAAGGGTCAAGAATGAGCAAACAGGACAATGGAGAAGAGACAGAGAACAAAACCAGATAGCAGGCAATGGTCGAGGCAGGCGGCGAGAAGCAAGGTCCAGTAAACAATCCAGGTCAGGGGTAAACAGAACGATCAGAAAACGGGGTACACAGTCCAAGGTCAAAAAGGCAATAAACAAAGCACAGGAAAACGCTCAGAAATGCAGACAAGTACAACAAGACTTCGCAATGAGTGAATGTGAAAACCAGGTATTTATGGTGTGAACTAAACAAGATGATGAGAAACAGGTGAATGAGATGAGTGCTGATGAGTCCGGGCAGTGAGTTATGGGAAATGTAGTTTGTGAGTGAAACATGATTGTCTGGTGTGGAGTGCCCTCTGGTGACTCTCAAGGGCACTCCAGCTGGTGACCGTTACAATATCACTGTTATATCTATATATATATATATATATATATATCTCATCATCATATCATCCAGCCCTAGAACTTGTATTGTTTTTTTGTCATTGTTTATTTAAAAACATCCAATAGCCTAATGCAGAATATACAATGATAAATATTTAATTGATGAGTTGTTAATACAATATATAACATATATAGGGTATGATTTTACACCTAAAGTCAGCATAATGACACAAAATGATAACTGCAAATCCACCTTTCCAGTCCAGTTGTCCAGTTGTTTCTGTGAATTGCAGCTATCCATTTGCTCCTCTGGTCAGTAGCTTTCGTCATTCTGTAAAAATATACCTCAGATTTCATGTCAAATCTAGTTGTACAGTCAATCGCAAAACTCTTTCCCGCTTTATATGTGTTTTGTTGGTTTTTCGCGGCATTCACGCTGAAAACAAATGCTGCCCCTCAGTCTTTTTGCCACTCACTGCGCGTAACTGCAGGCACACCGGCCGACGGTGACTTCACGCGTATACCCTCTATAACAGAACAAATGTGCATCTAATACATTTTTCATTCAAGAGCGTTGTGCAAGTTTACTGCAACAATGAAGCTGCGAACTTCACATACTTTTGAAAATTCAGCATTTAGTTGATCCTGGTAAGCGCTCATTGTCAGTTGTAAACACAACAATTTTCTTCTTCCAGAAAGTTTAGCGTCACATCGGTTTGTTTCCAGGCGGACTGTTAAACACGACACACACATCCTGTAGAATTCAACCAATCAGATGACAACTTCAAAAATCCTGAAGTGTTTCCAGTTAAGTGTGCTATATGCATCAGACGTTCAGCCAAAGGCTAATCTACTGAAACTAATCTTTCAGTAGCTTAGCATGTATGGGGTCTAACATGCCTGTTGTTAAATTTTGATGATTTAACTAGTTTAGACAATTCTTCATATCCTATAGCAAAGAATGAATGGAATTTTTCCTCAGGGGGTCTATAGCACAGCGTCTGATTCGATACTGTAGTAGATGGTTGCATGGTTATCATTTTCTCTCTAATAGTATCAATCTTACAAGTACAGAAATTCCTTTCTTTCAATAAGTCATTGTCAAGTGATAAGTCAATGAATTCAATAAGTCATTACTGCTGTGCTGTTTGGAAACTTCTGAAGTTGAGGCTTTATTTCTCATTACGTTAGCCACTGTATCATATAAATACCTAGGGTTGTGTTTGTTGTTTTCTAAGAGAGTTGGAAAGTAAGCAGATCTAGCAGTTTTTAAGGCCTTTCTGTACACAATCCTGCTCTCTTTCCACAAAATGTGAAAAAAAAACCTCTAGTTTTGTTTACTTCCAGCTGCGCTACATTTTTCTGCCTGCTTTCTTGAGGGCCCGGGTGTGCTCGTTAAACCACAGCGTCAGACTATTTATACATTAATACCAATGATCAGCCCTACCAAACGTGGATGTTTTTTCCACTAAGAAACAAACATTGTTATGTTATTTGATTGATACTGTGAAGCTGCTTTGATGCAATTTATATTGTGGAAGTGCTATATAAATACACTTGACTTGACTATTTTCCCTAATCTTCTTTAAGCGCAAAGGAGCAACTGTGTCTAAAGTTCTGGAAAAGAGAGTCAATAGTTTATGTTGAAACATCGAGATCTTCTAAACTATGTGGTATGCCGAGGAGTAGAAACTGATCAGGAAAATTATTCATAAAGCAATCTTTAGTTAAGTGGTAGAAGGGACAGTTCTACCATATTTGTAATAGGAGGTTTGTTTTGCAGCCTTGGCTAAATGGAGTATACATGAGATTAGATAATGATCTGAGATCTGCCATCGCTCTGCTGCAGAATTCAATGCCATCAACATTGATTCCATCCGACAATATTAGATCTAAAGTATGATTATGACAATGAGCACGTTTACATGCACACCAGTACGCCGAAAACTTAAGTGAACCGCGTTTACAAGACTTTATTATGAAAACAGGTTATTTCTCAGCAGTGATGTCAAAACGTAATAATTTGCATATCTTACTCTGATTAATTCATTTTTTATGTTGGTTGTTATGTTAAATAAAGCATTAAAAACTGAAGAAGAGTATTGCAAAATGTCAGTGAGAAACTTACAGGTAATTATGATCTTCTCATGCAGTTACAGATGCAGCATTTTTACTGTACCACTTCTTTTGCTGCACGAGATGAGAGCACTTTTATAGTTTGGACTGAGGACCAGGACTCTCCAATGAAGAGCGACAGGCAACAGTAAGAGTTGGGTGGAACACAGGGGACTACAGTTAGGTAGCGGCAGACAGTGGACTTCCTCTTTTCGCAGGACAGCATCAGACAACTGAGTGTCACCTTTCTTCTGCAGGGCAGCAGCAGGCAGAGTACAGCGGCGGAGGACAGGATCTCTCTGTTCACAGAACAGCAATGGTGAGTACAGAATCCAGCAGTTAATAACTGAGTCTTCTCTTACCACAGGACAGCAATGGCAGAATGCAGCGGCGATGACAAGATCTCTCTGTTCACAGAACAGCAATAGCAGAATGCAGATCTTCACAACGACACACAGAGCGGAACTCCTTCTTCCTTTACCACAGCAGCATGAACTGGGACACCTGTACAAAGCTTTACCGCCAACGGTTCAAATTATTTCCCGACTCACCTACTCCCTAGCCTCTTCAAGCCGGCGCTTTTAAATCCCCTGTTGGAGACACGCACTCCAATGGCTGCTTGATTAGCCGCTGCAGCTGCCGCTTGTCAACACAGTCGGTCATGACAGGCTGCCGGAACCGGCCTGGTGTCGCACTGGAAGTCTCCCCCAGGGCAACTCGTTCCGCTCCCAAAGTTCCTTCTATGTCACCCGGTGACAACAGCATGTTCCAGGTCCTGCCAATGTCCAGCAACTTCGCACAGCCATTGAAGAGGAGTGGACCAACATTCCACAGACCACAATCAACAACCTGATCAACTCTATGTGAAGGAGATGTGTTGCAATGCGTGAGGCAAATGGTGGTCACACCAGATACTGACTGGTTTTTGGATCATCTTTAGGATATCGTCTATGAACTTCCATTTTTGCGGTCGCTCTGTATATTTCTATGGCATCGCTGTCAAGGAGTAATTAGCTGGTGAAGTGGATTCACTTATTGTAGAGTTAATGTATGTATTGTAATGCATTGTAATGTTTATCATAAGCATTGTAAAGCAGATGTCTTAACAAATTTTTCAAACTAGCTGTTCATTCATAACTACGCAAGATCGCTGCGAAAATACAGACCGGAAGTCAAAAGACAATGAGTGCAGGGCTGAAAAGGGGCAGGGCTACATAAGGTCTATATAGTAGGTGAAAAACAGTATGTGACAAATAAGTATGTCCATAGTGCATACTGTGAATTCGGACAGTGAGTAGACAAAAAGTAGGCAAAAAGAACCCAGATGACTTCTTCCAGTGAGATTCTGAAGTGTGCATAGAATGGACATTACTACTCCATGAGGCCACGGGAGAGGATTTGTGAATGGCAGTGAAGCAACTAACTGACATGGTAGGTCATGTAATAATAACAACATGGCGAATGTATTCTGTCCGGATTACTTTCATGCTATACACATTCATACTATATAGAACATGCTTTTTTAGAAGTCGTTAAGTAATTAATTATTCAAAATAAGTACCTACTCAAGAGAGTATGCGGTTTCAGACTCAGGGGATAAGTTAGGACATCCACCAAAGAAGTTTTCAACTTCATGGATCATATGGTTGCAGAGTTATAATTGTTTTTTAGTTAAGCTTAGTTAAAAGTAAGCATTACTGTTTAGTTTCAGCTATTGGTGGAATTTTACAAAACTTGGTGTGGTGCCTCAGAATTTCATTAATCTTGGACATTGCATTCGGAAGGTATTGGTGAACTCCTAAAAATGAGCGTTGCCTGAACAATTAATTAACTTAAATCGATGCAATGCTTCAATGAATCAAAATTATTTCGATAACTTTTTGCCAGCACCTTCCCCAGCTGCTGTGTTCCTATTCTGGTGAAGCTCAGACCAACGGCCTAGGAGAAGTTAGAAAAAAATTTTTTTTTTATGAAAATGGAAAATTGCAGAAAAATGCATGGAAACGAAAACGTTTTGTAGGGCTTGACTCAATGATTCAGGAATCCTCGAGGAATAATAATTAATTTTTGTTTGTTTCCAGCCTTTAGGGTTCCAAAATGCAAATTGCATTATTAAAGCTCCACCTAGTTTTACATCTTGTGTGTATGTGCACCTGAGTAATTGGGACCATCTTGCCGTGTTTAGGGTTTCTGTGATTTACAGTCTCTGATGCCAATACACTTTTAGGGCAGAAAAATAAAGTGGTAATGTATACAACATTTTGTAAAACGTTAGAATAATAATCACTTTTAAACACCACAAAAGCATAAAAAATGTTCTTTAGTAGTAATACGTTTACCTAAAGTCCCCCAGTGGTGAAAGTCAATCTTTTAATCTTGATTTATGTCTATGTGGTGTTTTTAATGTGCTTTAAAGGTGCAGTGTGCAAAATTTACGAGGATCTATTGTCAGAAAAGCATTATTTAAACTGCTTTAATTTCTAAACTGCTTTAATTATTCTTATTTCTTTTGATTTTTTTTAATTTCTTCTATGTAAAGCACTTTGAATTACCATTGTGTATGAAATGTGTTATATAAATAAACTTGCCTTGCCTTGCCTTATAATATACATAACTATGTTTTGAGTGGTGTATGACGAACTAATTTTTTATAGCATCCACTAACCAGTGGGTTAACTTCTGCTTGGAGACAGCCTTCCCCTTCTGCTGGCCTCCGTAACAAACAAAGAGCTGATCTGAGGTCCTGAAGCTTTGCGTTCTGTCCACGTAAATCCGAGAGTGGACGGGACAGAGAAAAGCAAGGGCTGGGTCTGCCTCCTCCAGGGGCAGTGCTTGCAGGTTCACTACCTGGTCTACAAACGGAGTGGTAGGAACCTTGGGCACATATCCGAGCCGGGGTCTCAGAACAACGTGAGAAAGGCCCGGACCGAACTCTAGGCACGATTCTTCGACCGAAAAAGCCTACAGATACCCTACCCTTTTATTTAAAGAAGCCAAAGCCAACAGGAGAGCTGTCTTCATAGACAGGATATTTAACTCAACCGTAGACAAGGGCTTCAAAAGGAGGCCTCTGGAGTGCTCTGAGCACCAGAGTTAAGTCCCAAGAGGGTACGGGGTGCAAATTACGAGGCGGATTTAGCCTCCTGGCACCCTTAAGGAATCTGATGACCAGGTCGTGCTTCCCTAATAACTTACCTTCAACTGCATCGTGATGAGCGGCTATTGCGGCAATATACACTTTGAGGGTGGAGGGAGACAGCCTTCGCTTCAACCCATCCTGCAGGAAGGAAAGCACGACTCTGATCGGGCAAGTTCAGGGGTCTTCCCGGCGGGAAGAACACCAATCGACGAACAGGTTCTACTTTAACGCATAGAGGCGCCTCGTAGAGGGGGCTCTAGCGGAAGTGATGGTGTCTACCACAGCCCGTGGTAGGCCACCTAGAAGCTCCGCGTCCCGACATGGAGTCTCCAGAGGTCTAGACGCGGGTGCCACAGGGTGCCCCGTCTCTGGGAAAGGAGGTCCTTCCTCAGAGGGATCGGCCACGGAGGGGCTGTCGTGAGGAGCATGAGTTCCGCGAACCAAGTCCGGTTGGGCCAATATGGCGCAACGAGCAGGACCTGATCCTCGTCCTCCCTGACCTTGCAGAAGTCTGCGCAAGAAGGCTCAGTGGCGCATATTTGTGAAGGCCCCGGGGCCAGCTGAGCACCAGTGCATCTGTACCGAGAGATCCTTCGGTTAGAGAATACAAGCACTGGTAATGGGTCGTGTCCAGAGAGGCAACAGATCTATCTGAGCGGCTCCGAAGATTCCCCATATCAGCTGGACCGCCTGGGGATGGAGTCGCCATTCTCCCGGAAGAGGCGGCTGCCGTGAGAGCTCGTCGACTGCACGGTAGAGCACACCAGGGATGTGAATGGCCTCAATCGACCTCAGATGCTTCTGACTCCATAAGAGGAGATGGCGGGCGAGTCGCGTCATACGACAGGAGCGTAGACCCCTTGGCGGTAGATGTACGCAACGGTTGCAGTGCTGTCCATACGGACCAGTACGTGCTTGTGCAGAAGCAGCCCCCTGAGGCGGCACAAGGCTAAGCGTACTGCTTGCAACTCTAGGCAGTTGATGTGCCAATGCAGTTGAGGCCCCGTCCACAGACCTGAAACTGCATGCCATAGAAACGCAGGGTCCAACCAGGGACTGAAGGTTTGGCGATAATGCGGGGTAATGTTGACCTGGAACGTGCCGCACTGCCCATCAACCTTGATGGCACACGGCACGCTGAGCGCTCAAGCCCTCGTGAGAAAAGCAAGACGAACAACGTGCCGACGTGGTCATGCTCTCATAAAAGAGCAAAAACCACCCACGAACACAGTCTCAACATGTTTGCGATGCGATAGAGGAGTGAGGGGCAGGAGGTGGTCTCGTCGGGGAACGCTCACTGTAATCCTCAGATCACCAATGCTATTAGCCAAAGTAGCCCTTTTCTGGTGGCCACCAGAAGAGGAACTAGATCGGGGAATAGGCAAAGGGACTCCACCTCGTTTGAGGCACTTGAGTCTCGACCGCGCATCTAGAGCGCCGAATGACGCGCGCTGGGTTGCCGTGACACAGTCTCAATATGTTTGCGATGCGATAGAGGAGTGAGGGGCCCGAGGAGGTTGTCTCGTCGGGGAACGCTCACTGTAATCCTCAGATCACCAATGCTATTAGCCAAAGTAGCCCTTTTCTGGTGGCCACCAGAAGAGAAACTAGATCGGGGAATAGGCAAAGGGACTCCACCTCGTTTGAGGCACTTGAGTCTCGACCGCGCATCTAGAGCGCCGAATGACGCGCACTGGGTTGCCGTGACAACCCGCGCTGTCAGCCGGCAGCTCGGCGGCACACGGCACGCTGAGTGGCTCAGGCCTTTACGAGAAAGGGGAGACGAACAACGTGCCGACGTGGTCATGCTCTGATGAGAGAACATGAGCCACCCACGAACGCAGTCTCAACATGCTTAAGCCCAGGCATGTGAAACAGTGATCGTGGCCGTCAAATGAGGACAGGAAACGACCGCATCCAGAAACACACGGGTGAAACGTCATCCTGAAAAGGATGCGATCTTCACCCGTGTTGCTCTTTAACAGAAACGCTCTCTTATCGTGCTGAAGCACACAGGGATCAACACGGCAAAATAGCGGGGAAACTGCAAGCCCGCTGTGTGCACTCAACCGAATACCAGCTGTGACAACAGCTCTTTGTTTAAAGGTGTAGATCGCGTGCAGTAACAGCCAGTACCCGGGAGCTTGCGAAGATCACTGAAGCGCCGTAACACCAACACAGAGAGGTCTCGTGAAAACAGAGACTCGTGTCTCATTCACTCAGAGGACACAACCGGTCGGCTCCGAAGCAAAAAGCGTTTGTGTATGCGCTTGATTCCGCCTTTACACGGTTTATATGGTAGGCGGGTCGCGGAATGCAAATCTTGCATGCCAATGTACAGTATATTGGCTCGTTTTAGTTCACTCGAAGTCGATTGGTCTCCCTAGCGTGATCCCAATTCGTTGGAAACTCCTCCGACGAGACGTAGGAGTTCCCGAATGAAAGGGAACTGTTGTTTGGTTTCTTTAACTACAAAATGGGCATAATCCCCGTGAGAAGTAACAGTTTTCAAATGTTGAAAATATGTCATTGGATTGTAATTTCATGTAACAGGGCCGTGTACAAAGTGACCAATAATGCTTACTTTTAGATTTTGCATAAATAAAGTGTAACTTATTTGTTGGCATTTCTTCACTTCTGTGCACACAAAGGTGTAATTTGGTCATTCAAAAGGTTAAATGCCTATTGCAAATGTTTCATCGTTTTACCACAAACTCAAACAATGTTGCTTGACTGGCTATTCTCTGCTGTCTCAGACGATGATATGTTTGTCCTGTTTTGGCCACCATAGCTTCTTCGAAAGGGAGGGGTGAGCGGTGGGCTGAGCCATTAGTTGCATTGCAACCGAACCGCTAAATGCCGCCAAAATCTACACACTGCACCTTTAAGACTAACCATGTGCAAATGCATAAGAGTATTTTCCCCTTAAAACTGCTGTGAACCAAATACTCAAAAACAATTACTTTGAAATCGCTGGTGTTTCTGACATCACAAAACTACCTTGTAACCAATCATGTCAACGTGTGATAGTCAATGAGTGGATCTCTGAGCTGGTGTGAGTGAGTGGAGGTGGGGCTAATTTGCATATTCTTAGAACCTTGTATACTAAATAAGGCAAGGGTGTAGTTACATTCAACCTAATTTAAGGCATGACATTTTTTTATCATTTTGGTGATCAAAGATGAGTTTTAAGGGGTTCAAATTATTGACTACAAGGGGACTTTTTCAGTAAACATTTTCAGAACTCTTTCCACCTCTGTCTGTAGAAAATTAATCTACCGAACACTACTGACAGCTACAGTAACAGAATGTTGACATAAGGCTTGGGCATCTCCAGCCCCACAAACCAGGGTGGTGATATTACGCTTAAACAGCATATAAAGTTAAAGATAAACAGCATTTTTCCTACATAACAGCACCCATACATACAATTTCAGCTCTAGAATATTACAGACAGGCCTTTTTTTCTACAGGTTTTTTTTTTCAACTTGTTTTTATCTTTTTTTTAATATTTTTTTTCTTATCAAGAAGGCCCCTCAAAGTGAAACAAACCACAAGTCATCCTCTTTTCCCATTAATAGAAGGTGCAAAATCAACTTGACCTTTCCATCCAGTTGTACAAATAAAATTAAGTTCTTGCCACATAAAGTACACTTAAGTTTTTCTGCCCTGTCTTTCCCATTTTTCTCCTGTTAGGAAAATAAATTGTTACTTAAGCAACATGCATTTAAAGGACTGTCAATCATTTGAAATTAACTTCATAATGCTGCTGATGATTTTATCAGAGATTGGTGCAACACACATCATTAGAGGTGGCAGAGCGTGTTGGCAAGCTGAATAGCTGTCACAAAACAGTAATGAATAAAGACAGCAGAAAATCATGATTAAAAAAAGAGGTTGGCTACCTTACTCTCATGCTTTCGTTTGTTCTTTCATCACTCTTATTATGAAGTGATAGTAAATAACTATAAATGGATCATCGTTTGTCTATACCTGTCCACACTAAAACAAATGTTCGGCACGAAAATTCTGTGAAATTAGTCATTTCAGACCAATGCGTAAAAATCGATATTTGCATAAAAAAAACAGCAAATCTTAATTTTGTCATTGTAACTATGTGAATACATCTATTTATGCGGTTAAAATTATGTTAATTATAATGCAAATAAACAATACTATAGATTTAAAGCCACCATGAAATAAAAATGGACAATTCCTTTTTTTTACACAGAATGTTGCAGTGTTTCTTATAGATGATTTATCCATGCACATCATTATTGTCATTTTTAATTCATGTGAGCTCGTAATCTTTAATCAAAAACCTTAACCTCCCCTCCCCCTCAAAACGTCATCTGTTCTCTTTTTGACGTCTGTTTCAGTCGAGGGTGGGACTAAATATCCCTTACAGTTGACTGTCAATTTCCGAGGACAAAGTCCAGTCCTGACCTTCTCATTTCAGAAGCCGAAACTCAGATATACTACGTCACAATATGGAAGAAACGATGATCGCAACGTCCGCTTCAACTTTTTAAAAATGACCCTGGCAGAGTAGAAGAGCCAATGAGATCAAGCAACATAAATGGATCTGGAGGCTGAGTCGGAGCCGCAGCAACGAGCGTCTGAGGTGTAGCCAGAGGACTGAGGCGGACTGGGGAGCCCAATGGAGCCATTTGAATGCTGGCCCCAGGTGGAACTGATGGTGGGAGAAGCCAAGGTGGAGCTGACTGATCTGGCGTGCCTCACCCACTATCCGGACCACTCACTCTGCATAATTTTTTACCCCACTCTTAAAGAGCGGTTCAAGGCAAACCTTCCTTCACGTGGTCCTCAAGGTTTTGCTCTTTCTATTCTAAACAGAGCAAATGGAGCAAATAAAGTGTATTTGCTCTTGCAGCGCAGAAAACAAGTCGACATGTCAAAAACACTAACCACATTTTTCCAGGCCTCAGTTACAACTACATTGGTTGAGGGCGGTTCAAAGTAGACGTTGTTCGTGGGTAGCCAATGAAGACCATAGACTGGCTTTATGTTTTTTTTACAAAGCTACATAGTGTAACAGTGTAGCTGTGTACAAAGTGGGGAACGCAGGAGAATATGATGCAATTAGTCTTTAATTCAATAATGCACAAAAGAAGCTGCAGAAATTCAGGAAACACAACCACTTTTCATGAACGAGATTGGACAAAGAACTGAAAGAACACAAGGCTTATAAACACGAGAGGTAATCAAGTGAGAAACATAACAGGTGTGATCTGATTTGAAATAATAGAAACTAACTAACAAACGAGGAGATTAACTAGAAATCAGGCAAACAGTAACTGAGAACAAAGAAAAATAGATCAAAATATAATACAACAGAATATACTCGTTACATTAGCTCCCCCTCCTGGAAGGCGTGTCCTCGTGCCGTAACAGGTAATAGTTTAACAGAGGAACCAGAAGGAGTAAGCAGAGAGAGATTCCACGGAGGCCAGGGTAGAGCTTTGGCTAAAGTGCTGGGTGGAACCTGGGGACCGATTGATGGAGGAAGAACCAGGGTGCCTAGAGGAACCAGAGGAGCAGAGAGGCAGACGGACCAGGGTGACCTCTATGGCCCCGAAGCCCAAGGTGGAGTTGCTGGCTCATGGGACAGAGGGGGAGACAGGGACAGCTGACCAGGGCGATGATGGAGCGAGCGAAGATGAAGGGGAAACGAGAAAAAGGGAAGAGCCCGTTGGAGCCGAAGAAATGGAGGGTCCAGGCGCAGGTGGAAACACGGAAGTCCATGGCAGAAGCTGAGTGAAGACCAACCGAGGTTGATCTTGAGGGACAAGGGAGCCTGGAGGAGTCCCAGGGCAGACGGTCCATGGTGGAGACGAGGGAACGCAGAGCCAGGGCGAAGACAACGGTCTGACAGGCCAAGGTGGGACATAGGCCTGGAGGCCCGAGGTGCAGACAGAGCCTCACACCGAGCTGGTGGAGGGGTAGCCCGAGGCAGAGCTAAAGAGCTGCATGGAGCCAGCAGCGGGAGCAGGAAGCCAGGCAGGAACATCGGAGGGAGCAGAATTCCGAAGACCGAAGAAGACGGTGAAGATTCGAGGGTCGGCATAGGGGTGGGAACTGGATCTGCGGACCATAGATCTGTCAAACACAGGTCCGCTCCTCGCTCTGAGATTGAGCAGCGCACGTAGACTCCGGGGCTTTGTTGGTAGCCGGCTCTGGTTCTAAGACAAGCTTGGTGAGTGCCTCGGGCTCGCAGGCTGTGAGGGGGAGGTTGCCATGGAACCATATTTGGAATCATAGAAACTAACTACCAAATGATAAGATTAACTTGAAATCAGGCAAACAGGAACTGAGAACAAACCTTAATCAAAACAGAAAATAACAAGCAGGACATACGACTGGAATTTCTGACGAGTTGTTTCAGGCAGTTCAGAATCGGTTGTTTTTGAGGACAATAACTCCATTTATCGTGCACTTTGATATTTGAAGCTTTGCTGATCTTTTACATTTACAAACGGCTATATGGGCCATTCTACAGAATTCTACAGAACTGCTGTCCCACAACCAAAAAACACTTTTAAAAAGCATTTAGGTATTCAAATTTTAGATGTTTACAAAGACCCTTCAATTATCTATTGAATCCCACAATAATATTTAAAATATCAGTAAGCTTAATATATATAAAATCATCATTTATTGGGTACTTTCAATACGGACAAAGACATTTATTTTATTTTTAAATCATGAAACTTTATGTAAAAAATGTGTCCCGCATTTTCACATTACTAGCGAAACAGTGTGTTTTAGTCCATTGGCTGAGACTGATTTTAACCACACCCCTAGTTTTTTTAATCAGGAAATATTCTTGTGTCCCTCTCTCTCATAGCCTCTCTTTTATTGTAGATAGGTACCATAATTTTGAGGGAAATATGTACAAAAGTCTGAAGATCTGTGTGAAACTTTAAGGAACGTCACTACCAAACACCTTTTTCTGTAATTAAGCAAACTTTTTTGGGTGTTATTCTATAAAATTAAATTTTTATGTGTGTACAACTATTCAGAACTGTGATAGGTAACCATGTGCTGATTATCATCTTTGAACTAGGCTCAAAAGTATCTTAAATTTTCACTACTGAAACATTTTTTTTAGTTTTATTCGATGTATATTCAAATGTAGTTTTTGTGTGTGTACAACTGTTCAGAACTGTCTTTGAGTTACGCTAAAAAGTATCTAAATTGTCACTACCGAAACAGTCTTGAGCGAAACATGTCATCATTGTTTTGGTAGTGACAAAAGGGAGCACAAAATCATTTATTTGGGGGTAGTAAACAAAATGTTAGTACAGTTACCGTATGCAAATCATTAGTATCTTAGTATGTTTTAGTAGTGTTTTAGTATGCGAGTAAATATTCTGTAATGTGATGTGAATGATACCAAAGCATTACTGTCACTGCAGAAAATGTGGCGTCACGACCAAAACATGGATGTTTTGTCTAAAATAAAGTATATTGAATTATCAACTAAGATGTTATTATAGTGTTTGGTTCAATGTATATTCAAACTAATGAATCCTTAACTTTGAAATCAGTATGATTAATTTAATGCCTTTTACAAAGAATATAAAATACAACAAATCTTATGAATTATACTTGAAATATTGTTGAAATTGTAATATTTATTGATTTAGCTGTGAAAGCTTTTTTTTTTAAATAGCATAAAATATATGTATACGGTAGATGCAAACAATAAATTAATAGATCAATATAAGCCTTCTTATTAAATTGTTTATTATTGTGTGTCGGTAGTGACAAATTTGGTGAGAGGAAAAATATTCCAAAACTTTCTGAAAATACAATATGATAATTAACTGCACATTTACTAGAAATGTGTACCTTGGATATTATACAATTTGCATACATACAAAATTTGTGGAAAAAGACAAAAATAATTCAAGACGTTTCCAACTCTGACTTTGAACCAATTCTGTAGTATGGCCCATATAACAGTGTTTTCCAACCCTGTTCCTGGAGGCACATCACATTTTGACACATTTGACCCAGGCACATGCACATTTTGAATAGCTCCCTTATCTGACCCAACTATTTCTGGTGCTGGAGTCTCTACTAACAATGTGATTAGTTGAATCAGGTATGTTTGATTAGGAAGAGTTTGGAAATGTGTGGTGTTGTTGTGCCTCGAGGAACAGGGTTGGGAAATGCTTATAAAACATACAACATAAAAGGTAACATAAAAAAGAACATACGGGCACTTTAAGAGTAAACATTTTTAATGATTAACAGGCCTGTTTTACATATTCTTACACTACTGTAAAAAAAAAAAAAAAAAAAAAAAATATATATATATATATATTGTTACTATGTCAGTGTCACAGCGAGTGATGAAACAGACAGGTGAGTATAATGTAACTGAAGTTTATTATGAACAGAAGCATGGTGTCACGAGTGGCGTGGTTGAAGCAGGAATGAAGCTAGAGAAGCTAGATCCAAATGCAGCACACTTTTAATCAAACTCAGGAAACAGGATACACGATACAAGGTCAGGAACTTGAACAAGGACAGGAACAACCGACACTAACTAGTAACATAGACAAGAACTCCCAAAGACAGGTCAGAAACACAGGGCTTAAATAATAAGGGACAAACGAGTTCACAAGATAACGAGGGGGCGGAACCAACAAGAAACACCTGGGACAACCAAATGACAAGACAGGGAACCACCAAACACGACAGGACACAAAAGCACATCATAACATAGCCCCCCCCCCCCCATGGGCGGCTCCCGACGCCCATCAAAACAAGCAAAACAGTTCAGGAAGGAGGTCCTGGAGGAGGGACGGGGGACCAGGCCCGCACTGGGAACCGGGACCAGGATACGGGCAAGGCGGGCCTGGGCCGTGGTACATGGGTGACCAGGGCGGAACAGGACGAGGCGAAGACCGGGGAGGAGCAGAACGAGGCGTAGGCCAGGGAGGGGCAGGACGAGGCGAAGGCCAAGGCGGAGCAGGATGCGCGGGCGGCCAAGGCGGAGCAGGATGCGCGGGCGGCCAAGGCGGAGCAGGATGTGCGGGCGGCCAAGGCGGAGCAGGATGCGCGGGCGGCCAGGGCGGAGCAGGATGCGCGGGCGGCCTGGGCGGAGCAGGATGCGCGGGCGGCCAGGGCGGAGCAGACCCCTCGGGCGGCCAGGGCGGAGAAGACCTCTCGGGCGGCCAGGGCGGAGAAGACCCCTCGGGCGGCCAGGGTGGAGAAGACACCGGCTCAGGAACAGCGGACACCGGCTCAGGAATAGCGGACACCGGCTCAGGAACAGCGAACACCGGCTCAGGAACAGCAAACACCGGCTCAGGAACAGCAGACACCGGCTCAGGAACAGCAGACACCGGCTCAGGAACAGCAGACACCGGCTCAGGAACAGCAGACACCGGCTCAGGAACACCAGACACCGGCTCAGGAACAGCAGACACCGGTTCAGGCTCGGAAACAGACAACACACACACGGGCTCGGAGACAGACGACACACACACTGGCTCGGGAACAGAAGATACACTCACTGCCTCGGAAACAGACGACACACTCACTGGTTCGGGAACAGATGACACACACACAGGCACGGAGACAGACGACACACACACAGGCACGGAGACAGACGACACACACACTGGCTCGGGAACAGGAGACACACTCACAGGCTCGGAAACAGACGACACACACACTGGCTCGGGAACAGAAAACACACTCTCTGGCTCGGAAACTGACGACACACACACTGGCTCGGGAACAGAAAACACACTCACGGGCTCGGGTACAGATGACACACACACAGGCTCCGCGACAGACGACACACACTCAGGCTCGGGGACAAACAACACACTCACTGGCTCAGGAACGGATAACACACTCACCGGCTCGAGGACAGACGACACACTCACAGGCTCGAGGACAAACGACACACTCACTGGCTCGGGAACGAACAACACACTCACTGGTTCGGGAACGGACGAAACACTCACTGGCTCAGGGACAAACAACACACTCACTGGCTCAGGAACGGATAACACACTCATTGGCTCGAGGACAAACGACACACTCTCTGGCTCGGGGACAAACAACACACTCACTGGCTCAGGAACGGATAACACACTCATTGGTTCGAGGACAGGCGACACACACACTGGCTCGGGGACAGACGACACACACACTGGCTCGAAGACAGACGACACACTCACAGACTCGGGGAAAGATGACACACTCACAGGCTCGAGGACAAACGACACACTCACTGGTTCGGGAACGGACGACACACTCTCTGGCTCAGGGACAAACAACACACTCACTGGCTCAGGTACGGATAACACACTCATTGGCTCGAGGACAAACGACACACTCTCTGGCTCGGGGACAGACGACACACACACTGACTCGGAGACAGACGACACACACACTGGCTCGGAAACAGACGACACACACACTGGCTCGCAGACAGACAACACCCTCACTGGCTCGTAGACAGACGACACACTCACTGGCTCGAGGACCAACGTCACACTCTCTGGCTCGGGGACAAACAACACACTCACTGGCTCAGGAACGGATAACACACTCTCTGGCTCGAGGACAAATGACACACACACTGGCTCGGAGACAAACAACACACACTCTGGCTCGGGAACGGACGGAGCGGACTCTGACTCGGGAACAGTCGGAGCAGACTCAGGCTCGGGAACAGTCGGAGCAGACTCAGGCTCGGGAACAGACGGAGCAGACTCAGGCTCGGGAACAGACGGAGCAGACTCAGGCTCGGGAACAGACGGAGCAGACTCAGGCTCGGGAACAGACGGAGCAGACTCAGGCTCGGGAACAGACGGAGCAGACTCAGGCTCGGGAACAGACGGAGCAGACTCAGGCTCGGGAACAGACGGAACAGACACTGGCTCGACGTGGTTGACGTGAAGCTCTGGCTGGACATGGCTGACGTGAAGCTCTGGCTGGACGTGGCTGACGTGAAGCTCTGGCTGGACGTGGCTGACGTGAAGCTCTGGCTGGACGTGGCTGACGTGAAGCTCTGGCTGGACGTGGCTTACGTGAAGCTCTGGCTGGACGTGGCTGACGTGAAGCTCTGGCTGGACGTGGCTGACGTGAAGCTCTGGCTGGACGTGGCTGACGTGAAGCTCTGGCTGGACGTGGCTGACGTGAAGCTCTGGCTGGACGTGGCTGACGTGAAGCTCTGGCTGGACGGTCTCTGGCTCGGCCGGGACCAGCGGCGAGGACTCTGGGCTGACAGGAAGTACAGGGAGGACTTCCTAGTACTGCGGGACGCAGGAAGTCCTCTTCCTCCTCCTCCGTCTCTGAGAGGGTGCTGGACTGGACGGGAACAGCGGCAAAGGAAACTCTGGGCTGGACGGGACCAGCAGCGAAGAAAGCTCTGGATTGGCCGGAACCAGCCGGGAAGAGGGCTCCAGCTTTAGGCTGGACGGGACCAGCGGCGAATGGTGCCCTGGGCTGGACATCACCAACCCAGGGTCGAAGAATGGCCAGCGTGGAGAGTGGTGTCGGGGCTCCTCTCGACTACCTCCTCTACTGAGGCCTCCACGTGTCCCACTAAACTTGACCAACCGGGTCCCCACAAAAGAGTGGCCTCTCCTCCACTCGGTGGCTGGAGAAGAGATACTGGCGAACATGCTGCTGGATCTGGGTGTGGTGAGTTCTTCTGTCACGAGTGGCGTGGTTGAAGCAGGAATGAAGCTAGAGAAGCTAGATCCAAATGCAGCACACTTTTAATCAAACTCAGGAAACAGGATACACGATACAAGGTCAGGAACTTGAACAAGGACAGGAACAACCGACACTAACTAGTAACATAGACAAGAACTCCCAAAGACAGGTCAGAAACACAGGGCTTAAATAATAAGGGACAAACGAGTTCACAAGATAACGAGGGGGCGGAACCAACAAGAAACACCTGGGACAACCAAATGACAAGACAGGGAACCACCAAACACGACAGGACACAAAAGCACATCATAACACATGGGAACCAGCAGATGTAAATTGTGAGTTGAACACAATGAAGATAGTTGAATTGAACTTAGCTGATGAATAACAGTATTGTCCTTCACAGGTAGAGAATGGAACGAGGCTGATGGCAGACGTGGATGAGAGTCACTGACAATGATAGCAGGTTCGTGGAACGGGAGCGGAAGACGAGGATGGCAGGTAAGTGGAACAGGTAAGGATCGAGGTAGAGTCTGTGTGTCCATGGAAAGATGAGATCAGACAATGAAGAGTGGAGCAAGGGAATGTATATAGTGAACAGGTGATGAGGTACAGGTGTGGTGATTAATAATCAGGGGAGAGTGAACGAGTGGGTGGAGTCTGAAGATCTGGTGGAGCCGTGACAGTACCCCCTCCTCCATGGGCGGCTCCTGACGACTGGGTGGAAAGATGATGACGAAGGCGACGAGGTCTACCACAACCCCTGGGAGCTGGACGATTTGGGTGCTCAGTGTGGAATTGGGTAAGGATTGCTGGATCGAGGATATCGTCACGGGGAACCCAGGGTTGAACTTCTGGTCCAAAGTTATCCCTGTCGACTAGGTACTCTAATCTGGCACCTCGTCGTCGTGAGTCCAAAATGTCTCAAACCCAGTAGATAGGCTCCTCTTCAGCAAAGTTGGGAGGAGGAGGTACGTCAGCATCACCAGGATCTGTGGGAGGAGGAGAGACAGGTTCAGTGTGAGGTTTCAGGAGTGACACATGGAAGGAAGGTGAGATTCTAAAGTGAGATGGTAAGTTGAGTCTATAGGTAACTTCACTGATGTGCCTCTGGACGGTGAACGGTCCAATGTATCGAGGACCCAGCTTACGGCAGGGCAAGCGAAGACGGATGTTTTGTGTAGAGAGCCATACTTTCTGTCCTGGTTGATAGAGTGGAGTGGAGGTGCGTCGACGATCAGCTTGAGTTTTGGGTCTATGCACTGCCCGTTGGAGATGCATGTGAGCTGAGTCCCATACCCTCTCGCTCTGCTCAAACCAGTGGTTGACAGCTGGAACCTCAGAGGGCTCACTCGACCAAGGAAACAGTGGAGGTTGGTATCTAAATATGCTCTGGAATGGGGTGAGCCCAGTGGTGGACTGGCGAAGAGAGTTTTGTGCATATTCTGCCCAGGGGGTGTTGGTAACGGCGCAGACTGAGCAACCCTTGACGTATCGGGAAACATCCTGAGGCATGGAAGGCCACCAGTAGCGTTTACGTAGGAGCTAGAGGGTACGCCTACTACCTGGGTGTCCAGAGCCCGGAGATGTGTGGGCTGAATCCAGAAGGACCAAACGAAGAGGAGGTGGAAAGTAAATGAGCCCTTCTGGACCTCTCGGCGGAGCAGGGTTGGTACGGTTTTCTTGAGAGATCTGTTCATCGTAGGGTTTGGCGATATGGCCAAAGAAAATTATCACGATAATTTTTTTATATCAGTCGATATCGATAATTATCACGATAAACGTCAAATCTTTATTTCTTTCAAGCAGATTTTTGCTCCTAAGTGAAAGTTGTAGAAACCAGTGTTAATTGTGGTTTTAAACTACTCCTTATTGTCAGAACATATCATGACAAACAAATCTGAGGTAGAACATTCAAACATTTGTAATTTTTCCTTAACAAAATAAATATCTTAATAGAAAAAAATATTTCTTAGTTTCTGCATGTGCTAATTTTTATTTGGTAAAATGTAATATTCTGACTGTTTGAGTTTAATTAAAATTAGCCATTGGTCATCCAGCATCATGCATTTAGATCATGATAACCACAGATAAAAGCACCTCACTATGTTGGCTAAATGTTACTTTATGGTTTCTATGGTATTTGTATGAAAAACAGTAGCCTAAATACATTATTAAATACTGTAATTATATTCCATTAGTCCTTTAATGCATTGTCTACAATAATAATTTAATACAATTCAATATGTATATCCCACATTTCATAGTGCAGTTAATATTAGTAGGCTAACGTTACAGTAAATCCATGGTAAATGATGGGAGTTTGTAGCCGGAAAAGCTTCTGACTGTATCGTTGCGCCCAGTGTTCCTCCTGTTCGTCAGCGCTGTTTCATCTGCCTTTAAACTGGTTTAAATCACTGAGACATTTGTGTTCTTCGCTGAACTCAAGCGCTTCTCACTGGATCTCGTGAGCTCGCGCTGCGCTGCCATTTGGACTTTGAGCCGAGCGGATAAACGGTCCGTGAGGCGTGCGGTTCAGATGAGTTTTGTTCCGCTTTTGGCGCACAAATATTATCGAACATTTATCAAACTCTTGATATCGTTTTATCGAGAAAAATGATATCGCGATAACTATCGTTATCATTTTATCGCCCAGCCCTAGTTCATCGATATCCAAAGTGATGGGACTGATGAACATGACTGGAGGGAGAATAGGTTCCGGAAGGGTTTCGTCTGGAGCAGTTTGGTGAAGACGGGAAAGGGCATCGGCTTTGCAGTTCTTGATTCCAGGGCGGCAGGTTACGGTGAAGTTGAACTGTGTGAAGAACAATGCCCATTGGGCTTGGCGGGGATTCAGTCTTTTAGCCTCTCTGCGGTACTCCAGATTACGGTGATCGGTGATAACTTCAAATTGGTGAATGGCTCCCTCCAGCCAATGTCTCCATTCCTCTAGGGCCAGTTTGATAGCGTGCAGTTCTCTATGTCTCTGATGTTGTAGTTCTGCTCCGCCGAGGACAGCTTCCTAGAGTAGAAGACACATGGATGGAGTTTAGGAGGGTCACCCAGCCGCTGAGAAAGAACCGCTCTGACCCCGGTAGAAGAGGCATCTACTTTGACGATAAAGGGAAGGTCAGAATTGGAATGGACCAGGATTGGAGCGGTCTGGAAGGCGTCCTTCAGCCGTTGAAAAGATTCTGAGGCTTCGGAGGTGAAGGACAGAGACTTGGGCCGGCCTTTGAGGGAGGAAGTCATAGGTGAACTGATGCGACTGTAGTTATGGATGAATCTGCTGTAGAAATTGGCGAATCCTAGGAAACGTTGAAGTTCCTTGACAGTTGTGGGTTGTGGCCAGTTCCGGATAGTGTCCACCTTCCTCTGGTCCATCTGTATGCCGTGTTGCTTTATGACGTACCCAAGGAAGTGGACCGAGGTGGTGTGGAACTCGCACTTTAGAAGTTTGAGATAGAGCTGGTGGTTTCGAAGTTTTTCTAGGACCTGCGTAACATGATGATGATGTTCTGAGAGGTTCCGGGAGTATTTGAGGATGTCATCAATGTAAACCACTACGAACCGATTAAGGAATTCTCTGAATACCTCGTTCATGTATCCCTGGAACATGGCTGGAGAGTTGGACAGGCCGTACGGCATAACCCGGTACTCGTAGTGACCTGTGGGTGTGATGAAGACTGTTTTCCATTCATCACCTCGATATACCCTACCCTTAGGTAAGGTGGCTCCAGTTAGCAGGTCGACAGCACAGTCCCATGGCCGATGAGGTGGTAATTTTTATAGCCAGTTGTTTACTGAAGACATCCTGGAACGCCCTGTACTCTGACGGAATTTCAACCTTGTGAATGATGTCTGGACTTTCCACGGAGGTGGAGTGGATGTCTAGGCTCTGATGATTCAGTTTAGATGAAGAGTTGCCAGGAATTCTTTGAACAGAAGATAGACAGGATACGAAACACTCATCACTCCATTGGAGTATCTCACCGGATCTCAAGTCGATGTGTGGTTGGCGTCCCAGGATGAGATCTGCCGTGGATTCCTCCAGCATTGTACAGGTAATGTCCTCCGCGTGTAAACATCCAATGCGGGGCGTCAGGGTAGGTGAGAAGTGACGAATGCGACCCCTTCCCAGCGGCTTTCCTTGAATGGTGTGGATGCGAAGATTTTGGGAACATCGTTTCTTGGGTGCATTTAATTTCTGAAGGACGTGGGTGGAGAAGAAGTTCCCCGCTGAACCGGAGTCGATGAGGGCTTGCGCTGAGACACATATATCAGAGGTTAGAACATAAACTGTGGTACGAGATAGGGTTTCTACTCTTGGAGGAAGTTGAATTGTACTCGCCGCCGGGCGCTGGGTTTGCACAGGACAGACATTGATAATATGATCTTCTTTACCACAGTACAGGCATAAATTATGTTAGATCCTGCGTTGTCGCTCCGCTTGGGTCAGGTGATAACTGTCGATTTGCATGGGTTCTGGTGCTGGAGGAATGACAGATGGTGTCGTGGGCGGAGGTCATGCAGCGGAGGAAGAACTGATGCAGGTGGTTAGGCATTGAGAGACGTGGATGGTCTTCTGTATGAAACTCTCCAATTCCATCAAGTCATCATACACAACCATGAGTTGACGGATGTAAGCGTTAAGACCATGGCGAAAAGCAGTCAGTAAGGCGGTCTCATTCCACCCACTAGATGCCACCAAGGTGCGAAACTGTAAGGCATAGGAACAGACTGAGTGTTTACCTTGACGTAGATTAAATAGTGGATGGAGAGTTCCGAAGCAGTCTGACCAAACAACTCTTTGAAATGACCAATGACAGATGGAATTCCACGCGCGGCCAGACAGTAAGGATATCACAAAAGCCACTCAGGCAGAATCGCTGGGAAATTGATGAGCCTGCATTTTGAAATACAAGGAGCACTGTAGAATGAATCCGTTGCAGTCCTCCGCCTCACCGGTGAATGTCGCTGGTATGGGTGATGACGTAAGAAGAGATGGGTGTGCAGCGTGATGAACATTGGCGGGAAGGGAAGGTGGATTATCCGGAGAAGGTGATCATCTGACTGCGTGAACCAACTCAGCAAACGGATCGCGGGGTGGATCCGCAGCGGGTACCGTGGGATTCTGTATATGGTCTGACCTTCTGTCATGACGAGTGATGAAGCAGACAGGTGAGTATAATGTAACTGAAGTTTATTATGAACAGAAGCATAAAAACCAGCAGATGTAAATGGTGAGTTGAACACAATGAAGATAGTCGAATGGAATTTAGCTGATGAATAACAGTATTGTCCTTCACAGGTAGAGAACAGAACAAGGTTTATGGCAGACGTGGATGAGAGTCACTGACGATGATAGCAGGTTCATGGAACAGGATTGGAAGACTAGAATGGCAGGTAAGTGGAACAGGTAAGGATCGAGGTAGAGTCTGTGTGTCCATGGAAAGACGAGATCAGACAATGAAGAGTGGTGCAAGTGAATGTATATACTGAACAGGTGACGAGGTACAGGTGTGGTGATCAGTAATCAGGGGAGAGTGACCAAATGGATGGAGTCTGTAGATCTGGTGGAGCCGTGACAGTCAGAAGCAGCATAGCATTTTATAATTTATTGCCATCATTAAAGAAAATACTTGCTGTTGTAACCCAGAAATAACTTAATTTCCTGTGCAAAGCTGCAGCTCTGTCATGCAGAAGAGACACTCTAAGTGTAAAAACCCAACATAAAAACTATATGTGTGAAACAGGCCTTTTCTCCACAGTAGTTTCATTTATCATAAACCATTTCTCTTGATTCTCTTAAATGATCATGCCTAAAAGTCACAAGGTGTACACAAATGAAGCCCCAAGCCTCCAGTATTCAACATTCATCATTACATCATCTGTTGGTTTGTTGAAATATGGAAAAAACTCCACTCAAGAAGTGCAAGTATTACTTAAACGCAGGCCCTTTCAAAATGAGTGGCCTCAACTGACCACAACTGTTTAGTTAGAAAGATTGTGATATGGTTCACCCTTAATTTCACATCTAGAAAGCCACTAACTGTTTAATTTCCTGCCTTACACTGAGGGCTCTCATATCTTTTGGTTAAAGTGATTACAAGTCACTATCTATCTATCTATCTATCTATCTATCTATCTATCTATCTATCTATCTATCTATCTATCTATCTATCTATATACCTATCTACATGATGAACTCAGCTCATAGTGTGATAGCTATAAACATACAAGTTAAAATGTCATTAGCGTGAGCGGCGTCACAGCCTGTCAAAAAGTCAATACTCAGTTCTTTATGTCTGTACAAACATGGAATAATTATCCCTTTATTAGGGAGCAGAGCAGCTCGCCAATAACGAACTTCGAGAATGAGGCATTCATTACTGTCAGCCACACCTGACTCTGGGCTTATTAAAAACATTAATAATGGAAAATAAAACCTAATTAGTAAACAAATGCAATCACTCACAGGTGTGTCAGAGAAAATACGCACTTGTGACTTTGATTTTTCACTTAGCTTGTATCTCTCTTTCTTACATGCAGGCAGACACACAAATAGCACACAAATACACTCACACATAATGGCATGGGAGCAATAAAGACTATTTTCTTTCATCTAATGAAAATCAAAAGAGGAAGAGAAGGAAATTAAATAGGAAGTGTTTATATTTGTAAGGACACACAAAAAAGTGGGAAGAGGAAAAAACACTCCCCCTCTTCATTTCCCTCTCTCATCATTAGCTATAACACTCTCTCCATCACCACTCGCCCCTCAGCGACCAAACATTCAATTAACGTCTAATGAGGCTTAATGCATGGTAAATACATGCACCCGCTAAAGGCAAACAAGCGCTCCTGATAGGAGCAGACAAAAGAGAGACAGCTATAACCACTGCCATGAATAAATGAAGAGAAGGTCATATCACTATCGCCAGGGTCGAACCTGTTTTTAAACACTATTGAGGCGTTGGGGTCAGTTCTGCTTGACCTACGCTGTTTTATTAATAGCAATGTGTGGAGAACATGGCGTGCTGGCCTCTTGGCTGCAGACTGTTTGGAATTGGGGATCAATATCACAGGTGTTTATCTGGCATCTTGGCCAATCAGGTCCCGCTAGAACAGCGATCTTTTGGTCTGTCTTAGTCCTTGGTGAATATGTCAGAGACTCCAGAGCATAAATGTGTACATGTGCACTTCAGTTCAATTTGACATTTAAATAACTTTCTAACCTAAAGGAGATAGAGCGTACCAAGACGTAGTATGCAGTCATTATCGAATTTATTTTGTGACTGTTTAATTATCTGACCACTGAATGCTGTGATTGACCAACTGGTAGTATTCCAAAGAGCTGTTTAATAAGAGCCATTAAAAGGCCATTTAATTAAACACAATACATATCTTTAAAAAGTTCAGGCTATGGTGTTCTTCTGAACCAAGAAATAGTAAGCAAGTAATTTGCTCTAATGTTTATGATATCTGCAGAGAATCAGACAAAGAGAAATGGAGATGGGGGAGGGATGCTCAATGAGTTTCATTCTACCTTCTATGTCCCCCAAAAAACTAAACGCATACACACACCCAAAGCACTTCACATAAGATTTATTACAGCCAAGCAGAAATATTATCTTCTGAAGGTGCCATTCATCAACCTCACTTTGAAAGCCATTGAATTATATGATGGAATTATGCAGATCAGGGATGTCTGAGGGAGGATTCCATTTGGTAACCTTGGCAACCTCAGGTGCTCGTACCCCAGTCCTGAATACAGCCCTGCACATCAATTAATGACCATACATTAGAGAGCCGGAGAGAGAGAAAAAAACTCCCACTAATTGGTATGTAATTGTTAATGCAATATTAAAATGATGGTGTTTTTTTAATTGAGTGCCTCTCGCTCTCCTCCTATTTCCTACAGAAAATGAGAAAATAAACCTTTTGTGTGTTTCTGAGCTGTGAGGTAAAATGAACATGGTACAATGAATTACTGTATAACCTATGAATGTACTGTATATATATATATATATTATTCTTGTACAATTATCCCTCTTTTATTATTTAAAATGTACTTAACAAAAAGAAAACAAATTCCTTGTTACTAAAATTGCTTTTCCCACCTTTAAATGTTGAATAATTTTACGTAAAGCATTTCACTTAAGGGGAGCAGGGATAGTGCTTAATAGAACATAATTACTGAACAACACTGAACACATCCTAAACAGGCATTTTTGCTTGACTGAATTTGCGTCTTGAATGCAAGCAGCAGCTAACTCAATTAGAATGCAAGCATGCCTTCTTGAAAAGTGTAGCCCATTGTAATTAAGACACACTCATACCTATTTGTAGCTTGTGTCCTGATATTATGCAAATTGTATGCAAATCATCTCAAATTATCTTGTGTTAGCTGTGGTCTACTGAGAGACTTCTAGTCATATTGTAAGTAAGCCCATCTTAACAGCACAGAGCAAAATATGGAGGAAACCCTAGCTTCACTTTCCTTCACACATGCACATATGTGTGCAAACTCAGTAAAAACATAAATGATTAGCAACTCAAATATCCACAGTGGTGCTGTGTTTATTTCCATCTCCCGAACAATCCCAAGGATTTTTTATTCCTTGCGCTTAAGCTTTGCGCATTAATTGCACCTGAACACTGCCACATGCTTCAATGAAAAAAATTGCTTTTAATTTGTGATTTCCTTTCTGCTACTGCCGGCGTCACTTAATTTCATTAGCTCTGAACCTGTTGATCGCGTTCAAAGCATCAGCCGCTCTCGAAAATAAAAAGACAGGCTCTTTTTATTTATTCATTCATTTATTTATTTCTATATCTTTGCCCCTCCTCTCCCACTCTTCAATTAACAGAATCGTTCCCTTTCAACTAAAATGAATGTTATTGAAACCAATTAGCATAGACTGGAAAATCTCTCATTAATGAGAGCAGTGTGAGTGAGTAAACAGAAATGTAAAGATGAAATTAGAGGAGAGCCTCTTCTTGTTGGCCCAGAATAATTACACGCTTAGTTGCCTAATTGTCTGGTGAAAAGCGCTGTGGCGATAGTAACAGATTGCCGTGTTCATTAGGCTGCAATGGGCCACCTGCTGCTGGGGCCACAGCGCCCCCGCTCCCCATACACGTGTTTATCCCAGGGGGAGGGTTTTTTGGACCCAACACTCACTGTGAAAAGCAAATGAGCCTGCCAATATGCCACAGTGATAATGAGTCTTATGTGTTTGCTTTAAAACGGTCCAATAATCCCTGTTTTCTCAGATGTTTTAGGGTCCTTTTGGTCTTACCCCTGAATATTTCATTGAATTGTTTAGGCTAAATTGTACAGAAGCTGCACGGGTTCTGCTGTATTAATATCTGTCTGTGAAAAAGGGGGTGATACTCACATGTTGTTTTCACTTCTAATGAAATATTCAATTATAGTTCTGCCTGCTTATAAGCATAAGGATAATGTGTGGAACGCTAATAATACTTCTACATAATTGTAAATCACCTAGAGCAGTGAATTGCTCTGGATTTTTTTTTAGGAATTCAATCACACAGGCATCGCACAATTCCGTTTGTATTTTATTTGTACTTGTCTGAGATTCTATAACATAAAGAATGTGAGAGTTGATGGTGATAGGCCTACTGTCTGTCTGTCTGTCTGTCTCTCTCTCTCTCTCTCTCTCTCTCTCTCTCTCTCTCTCTCTCTCTCTCTCTCTCTCTGTGTGTGTGGGGAGGGTGGGGGTGATGATGAATGGTCTTGGTAAACTCTACATTTGGGGGAAAAAATGTCCCCACAAAGAATGCAATATATCCAAAATCCTGGTCCCCATTAGGAAAATAGTCTATAAATCATACTAATTGATGCGTTTTTGAAAATGTAAAAATGCAGAACTGCAGAATTTTCTGTGATGGGCAGGTTCAGGGGTAGAGTAAGTGTAAGGGGGGAGAATATACAGTTTGAACAGTATAAATATAAATATTAAAACCCAACGTGTCAAGTCAAGTCAAGTCAAGTGTATTTATATAGCGCTTTTCACAATATAAATTGCATCAAAGCAGCTTCACAATATCAATCAAATAACATAACAATGTTTGTTTCTTAGTGAATAAACATCCACGTTTGGTAGGGCTGATCAATGGTATTAATGCTTGGTTAATTAATTTGAATATCCCCAACTGAGCAAGCCAAAGGCAACAGTGGCAAGGAACCGAAAAACTCCATCAAGGGACCTACTGGTGTCCTAAAACTCCATCAGGTGACCTAATGGAGAGAAAAAAAAACCTTGGGAGAACCCAGGTTCAGTGGGGGGCCAGTTCTCCTCTGGCGTTTATGAACTAGAGGCCGGATTTACAGTAACTGTAATTTGATACAGAATTTTGTTTTATTTTATCACTTCGGGGTGGGTACGCGAATCGGAATCACAACGTTTTATCTGTAGAGTGGGAAAGGGATCATCCATAGGGAGAGGCTAGTTGGCACTTCAGCACTGCGTTGTCATCGGGTCCAGGCAAAGCTCCTAGTCAGATCTGGATACGGCCTGGATCCGGTAGGCTGCGGGAAAACCTCGGGATAAACAAAGACACTAAAATTAGCGTAGATGCCATTCTTCTTATGATGATGTAACGAGTACATCAGGATTTAAGGGAAGTGTTCCCAGTTCCGGCTGACCTAATCTATGCAGCCTAACATTAAATTATAGAAGTCTATAATATATTATGTGTATGCTTGGTCAAAGAGATGTGTTTTTAGTCTAGCTTTGAACTGACAGAGTGTGTCTGCTTCCCGGACAATGGTAGGAAGACTGTTCCAAAGTTTTGGTGCTAAATAGGAAAAGGATCTACCGCCAGCAGTCGATTTTGATATTCTAGGTATTATCAACTGGCCCGAATTTTGAGATCGCAATAGACGTGAAGGACTATAATGCGTTAAGAGCTCGCTCAAGTACTGCGGAGCTAAACCATTTAGTGCTTTGTAAGTAATCAACAATATTTTAAAATTGATACGATGTTTAATAGGCAGCCAATGCAGTGTTGACAGAACCGGGCTAATATGGTCATATTTCCTATAACTCGAGCTGCAGCGTTTTGGACCAGCTGTAGTTTATTTATTAAGCGCGCAGGGCAACCACCCAGTAGAGCATTACAATAATCTAGTCTTAATGTCATGAAAGCATGAACTAATTGTTCCGCATTTGTTAATGAGAGCATATGTCGTAATTTAGATATATTTTTAAGATGGAAAAATGCGGTTTTACAGATACTAGACACGTGACTTTCAAATGAAAGATTGCTATCAAAGAGCACACCCAGGTTCCTAACCGACGACGAAGACTTAACAGAGCAGCCATCAAGTGTTAGACAGTATTCTAGGTTATTACGTGTGGAAGTTTTTTGTCCAATAATTAGAATCTCTGTTTTTTCAGAGTTTAGTAGTAGGAAATTACTAGTCATCCAATTTTTTAAATCAGCTATGCATTCCGTTAATTTTGTGAATTGGTAAGTTTCGTTAGGTTTTGAAGAAATATACAGCTGAGTATCATCGGCATAACAGTGAAAGCTAATTCCATGTTTCCTAATGATATGTCCTAATGGTAGCATGTACAGAGTGAACAGCAGTGGTCCTAGTACTGAGCCTTGTGGTATGCCATACTGAACTTGTGATCGATAAGACATCTCTTCATTTACTGCTACAAACTGATAACGGTCAGATAAGTATGAATTAAACCATGCTAGTGCAATTCCACTAATGCCAACATAGTTTTCTAGTCTATTTAAAAGAATGTTGTGGTCAATTGTGTCAAATGCAGCACTAAGATCAAGTAACACTAATAGAGAGATACAACCACGATCGGATGATAAAAGTAAATCATTTGTAACTCTAATGAGAGCTGTCTCAGTACTATGGTGCGGTCTAAATCCTGACTGAAAATCCTCGCAGATATCATTTCTTTCAAGAAAGGAACACAGTTGTGAGGATACTGCTTTTTCTAATATCTTTGACAGAAAAGGCAGATTTGAGATCGGCCTGTAATTGACTAATTCTGAAGGATCAAGTTGCGTTTTTTTAACAAGCGGTTTTATCATAGCCAGCTTAAAGGTTTTTGGTACGTATCCTAGAGACAAAGACGAATTAATGATATTAAGAAGAGGATCTATGATCTCTGGAAGCATCTCTTTCAATAGCTTAGTCGGTATAGGGTCTAACATACAAGTTGTCGATTTAGATGAATTAACGAGTTTGCAGAATTCTTCCTCTCCTATAGCAACAAATGAATAAAATTTTTCCTCAGGGAGACTACAATGCACTCCCTGATTCGATACTGTAGTAGACGGTTGCATAGTTATAATTTTGTCCCTGATATTATCAATCTTATAAGTGAAGAAGTTCATAAAGTCATTACTGCTGTATTGCTTGGAAACTTCTGTGCTTGAAGCTTTCTTTTTCGTTAGTTTAGCCACTGTTTCAAATAAATACCTAGGATTATGTTTATTTTCTTCTAATAGGGTTGAAAAATAAGCAGATCTAGCAGCTTTTAAAGCCTCTCTGTAAGCAATCGAGCTCTCTTTCCATGAAATCCGAAATACCTTTAGTTTTGTTTTCTTCCAGTTGCGCTCCATTTTTCTGGCTGTTCTCTTAAGGGCCTGAGTGTGCTCGTTGTACCACGGCTTTGGACTATTTTCTTTAATCTTCTTTAAGCGCAGCGGAGCAACTGCGCCTAAAGTGCTGGAAAAGAGAGAGTTAAAAGTTTCTGTTGCAATATCAAGTTCTTCTAAGCTATCCGGGATGCCGAGATGATGAAACTGATTAGGAAGATTATTGATAAAGCAATCTTTAGTGGCAGAAGTTATAGGTCCAACATATTTATAACACGGAGTCGGCTTTGCAGCCTTGGCTAAATGTAATTTACATGAGACTAGATAATGGTCTGAGATGTCATCGCTCTGCTGCAGAATTTCAACGGCATCAACATCTATTCCATGTGATAATATTAGATCTAGAGTATGATTACGACAATGAGTGGGTCCTGACACGTGTTGTCTAACTCCAATTGAGTTTACAATGTCTTTAAGTGCCAATCCCAATGCATCTTTTTCATTATCTACATGTATATTAAAATCACCAACAATTAGTACTTTATCGTTAGCCAATACTAATTCTGATAGAAAGTCCGCAAATTCTTTGATAAAATCTTTATGGTGCCCTGGTGGCCTGTATACAGTAGCCAGCAGAAATCTCAAACGTGATCTATCGTTTACACTATATATTTTTTTACATTAAGCACCAACACTTCAAAAGAAGTATATTTAAAAATAGATTTCTTAGTGGTTTTGAAAATATTACTATAAATTACAGCAACACCTCCCCCTTTGCGTTTTAGACGAGGTTCATGTTTATAACAGTAATCTTGTGGGGTTGACTCATTTAAAGTAATGTAATCGTTTGGTTTTAGCCAGGTTTCTGTCAAACACAGCACATCTAGATTATAATCTGAAATCATATCATTAACTATGAGCGATTTTGAAGTAAGGGATCGAATATTCAGCAACCCAAGCTTTATCATTTGTTCATCTGTATTATATCTGTTTTTTATTTGTTGAACATCAATTAATTTTTTTACCTGACGTTTTTTGGATTTCCAAATTCGGGGAACAGACACAGTCTCTATATGATGATATCTAGGTGAAAGAGGCTCTATGTGATGGGATTTATCTAACCTTGGTGACGCGAGGCCGCTAGCAGACGGTCGGTTTAGCCAGTCTGTCTGCTTCCTGACCTGAGCCCCAGATTGTCATGTTTTAGCTCTAAGACTATGTGCCATATTACTAGAGAGACGAGCAGCACCATCTCAGGAGGGATGAACACCATCTCTTTTCAACAGGTCAGGCTTGCCCCAAAAACTTTTCCAATTGTCTATGAATTCTATATTATTCAACGGACACCACTTAAGACAACCAACCATTGAGTGAGGCCAATCTACTAACTATCTCATCACTCCTGCGAACAGGAAGGGTGCCAGAGAAAATTACAGTGTGTGAGTGTGTGCGTGTGCGTGCGCGTGCATGTGTGTTTGTATAGGAGGCAGAGATTGGCTGAGGTCTTCACAGCATTTGCCTTAATTTCCTCTCATTAAATAAGCTGGCTTTTCAGTTGAGTGCCACTGAATCACTTTCAATGCAGACTTTTATTTGAATCACCAGTACTGTAGTTTTAGTGACAACAACACATTTAATCTTACCAGTTGTATGGTAAGTCTTCTTTACAACAATTAAAAAAAAAGAAGACTAGCCTAAGAAAGATATTGATGAACAAAAAGCTAAAGAGCCCAGAGACTAAAAAGATGTACAATTAATCCTCTGGTGAGGCTCTTGGCAGGTTTGGTTCTTGGCACCTCTAGTGCGATCGCTCTGTTTCTGTCAGGTCCATTACGTCAAGAACACGTGACAATAAGAATTGAGGAAAGTTTTTATTGAATAAATTGCAATTCAAGTTGATAAATTCTGAATTAAATTGTGGCGGTATGGCTCTGTTCAGGGAGTCCCCTGACCTTTCATGAGCAACATGAAATAGCAGAGAGTCAGAGGACAGCGGCAGCATTAGGTAACACTCACACAGTTTAGGACTGGGAGAGCTGAACTATTCCCCCATGAACAGAGCAGCAACGATGACAGAATAGCAAATGCCACTTTATACACGACAAGGAGGAGCTGGGGAGGTGGCAGATTGCAGAGAAGCGAGCAGCAAGCAGTTAGGAGTGAACTGAATCAGCTTAAAATAGGGCGCCTTGATTTGAGCGTAGCCATTAGCAACGAGGGAGTTGAACAGCTGATGCGCTGATGCAGCTCAGCTGGGCAGATCGGCTGAGGAGACCGTGTTGTTGGCCAATAGCGTTAGCAGCTCTTGACTACTTGGCCTGCCAGAACTGACGCTCAATTAGTGAGGATAATTTTGAATAGTGAGAACGCTGAACTTTGGTACCAAACAAGCAGACCGAGACCCCTGAAAAGATGGGTCTCGCTTAGCTTCCAAACAAACTCTGGTGTGGTTCGACTGAAATATGAAGGCAACACAGACCAAAGATATATTAAAGAACCCCGTTTATATTAGACATAAGCTCCACCCCCTTGTTCTGCAGTGAGCAGCCTCTCCCAAGATGCAATAGCGGTGTCCGATTCATGAATGGTCTGATTCTTTTCAATCAACCTCCCAAATCAGTTCGCAACTCGCACTGAACGATTCTTAAGTAAATTGAACTGATCCAATCGCATCTGTTTTCGATTCAACAACTCACTGATCAAATGATCTCCAGTTAACTTTATTAAACAGTACAAAACATCAGAGCATTAAGGCAATAAAGATAGACATGGAAACAACAAAACAAAGAAGACAAAATAATGGACATGTAGGATGGAGCATATAACACTCCAAAAAAATTAAACATTTTTTAACCAGTATACTTTTTACTTTAAATACTTAAGTACATTAAAAATCAAGTACTTTTGTAATTTTTACTCAAGTAAGATTGAAAAGGATTACTTATTATGTTTACTGGAGTATTATTTTATTAGGGTATCTATACTTTCACTTGAATTGTGATCTTCGTCCACCACTGCTAAAAAGAACAGAACGCTCAAGCTGGTTCTTCTCGCCGGGATGTTGCCCATTACAGTTCAGGACAGGCGCTGGACCATCATATGTAATGTACGCACATACAACGAGCACATTTAGCCCAGCACAGTATTGTTTCAGATGTTCAGTAAGTTTCGTTTCAAAATATACTGTTCGTCATAAAAAACATTTTTGTTTTTGTTTAAAATGACAGTTATGTTAACGGTAAACGAACCAGGACTAAATGTATCATTTTCTTATTTGGTATGGACTAAAATAACCAAGAGGACAGAACAAGTGTGAAACAATAGTTATTTATTTTTTATACTCTCAGTCTTGGGAAGTGGTATCTCTACAAACAATGATGATATTTGTTCGACTCCAATTCTCACTGATCTATTTGTGATCTCTGATCTCTGCTTGCAGTGCGAGCATATAACGAGCAGCAGGTGCGTCGCATATGTCTTATGCTTTGGAGCCGAGCGATTCTACTGTTCCTGCTCTACAATCTTCTGACAGTGTTGACCTTCTAAAAAAGAAAACGAGTCTGGTCTTCAGGAGAACACCTCTTCAAAGCTGGTGTTGGCGTGACAGCAAAGACAGCGCTGGCTGCGATCTCACAGAAGGCCGGCAAAACAGCTGTTTTCACAGCTCAGAATGTTGCGCCTTCAATGAGAATGTGAGTGCTCACATCAGGCTTGCACTATCATCCAGTTTGTGTAGCCGCGGTAATCCCTGGGTGCTTCAGCACCAGAGAGAGCAGTTTTTCCTGAAAGAATGTACACGGTTTGACACTGCATCTTTTTCTCGACGTCATTCAAACCGTGTGTTTCTGGATGCGGTCGTTTCCTATCCTCATGTGACGGCCACGATCACTGTTTCACATGCCTGGGCTTAAGTGTGCTGAAACTGTGCTTGTGGGTGGTTTATGTTCTCTCTTGAGAGCATGACCACGTCTGCATGTTGTTCGTCTTGCCTTTCTCTTTAAGGTTTAAGTGATTAGCGTGCCGTGTGCCGTCGAGCTGCCGGCTGACAGTATTCGCCGTTCTAGATGCGCGGTTGAGACTCAAGAGCCTAAAACGTGATGGAGTCCCCTCGCCTATGCCCCGATCTAGTTCTTCTTTTGGTGCTCCAGAAAAGGGCTATTCTGCATATAGCCAGGGTGACCAGAGGATTATAGTGAGGGCTTCCCTGCCCGGTAACCAATCCATGTGGGCCCCTCACTCCTCTATCGCATCGCAGACATGTTGAGACTCAGTTTGTGGGTGGACATTATCTCTAATGAAAACATAATCACGTCAGCACGTTGTTCGTCTTGCCTTTTCATTAAGGTTAAGCGATCACATTTACTGTCTAGCATGCCTGGCAGCTTCTGGATGGGATGCTGGTCATTCTTATGATGGACCTAGCATTTCATTCGTGGCTCCAGGGGAGGATTAGACGTCGATCGCTGGATCAGAGAGAGGGCTGTTACGCTCTGGAAATGAAGACGATAATGAGCTCCCACTATAATGGTGTGCATGCTCATGCTGAATCAGATTCAGACTTGACAGCCATATTTTCCCGGGTTATGCTGAGGGTGCAGTGCAACACATAATCGCCCCGTGTGTGAAAAACTTTTTGCAGTATGGAAGCATTTTGGTGCCAATATGGCATGACAAACGTGCCAAAAGCTGCAGAAAGTTTTTCCTCTCTCACTACCCTCAATGGTGTGGCGGCGGTGCTACTGTAGACCGCCTCCCCCCTGCATGTGACCAAACAGTCATAATGCATGAGGGTAGTTCTGAGTCGGGGTTGAGATGCGCCTGGTGACTGACCGTGTTTAAAGTCACAACGCTGGCCCTCGGTCAGATAATTTCATTCTGTTTTGAAGTGGTATATTTCCATGGTATATAACACTGATACCTTACAGTAATCGTGATTATCATCAGATATAATTCTGATCTTTAACTTTTCTTACACTTATTAAAATTTGGTTTGAAACAAACAAATTTTGAATTTAAATTTGAATTAAGTTTCTCATTTCAATTTTTTTTTTATTCTTCGTATTGATACTTCATCACAACTGTATCCTTACTAGCTTAGATGTTACTTTAAATCTCTTTATACGCTTATTTAAATAGAGTTTAAACCAGTTTGAATTGCAATTTAAATTAAGTTGTCTCTTCAACCAGGTTGACCACTGAGAGGAAGTACGCCCCCTCCTGGCACCTTGGTACAGATGAATAGAAGGGCCCGGGGACACTGCGGTCGAGTGTTTGGGGACGACGGAAAGATTGACCGCGACGCTGGCTCCAACCAGAGAGGACCTCAATTCACCCCAGGCAAGCTAACATAAGGTAAAACCCATCCAATTAGTATAGGCCACAGAATATTAGATATTCCCCCATAGCAGGCTCAGGCCTCCTTATCCCCTGTAACACTTCCTGTGTTATTATTTACTCCATTTCATTACAGACCTATTCATTTTTATTGTTTCATTTTACTTCAGTCTTTTCCATCTTGCTTTTTTCTGTTCTGTTGTGATCTGTTCCTTTCAGTTCACCTAGAGACAGAACCTACGAGAGACACCAAGGAAAGCTAAATAACAGATTGACAACCAAGCCGTTAGCGTCAACAGATGACCCACTAGGCTAACGCCCTGTCAAAATCTTTATTTAGGCCCCGCGCTGACCTATGCAAATTGTCCCCATCTAACGGTCTAACTGCATCAGTGAGCCAAAATTCTCATAGACGGCATACCCCGTATTAGTATTATAGCTCGTAAACGAACTTGCATTGGTCTCTTTGTGTGTGCTGTGTTCCTCCCGCCCAGAGTGAGCCAGTATGTTCCGGTCTTCCAGTCCCGCAGTCCACTGGGACAACCTCGAGACATGGCTGAGAGCCATGACGACCACCTTCCTGCCCAAGGATGCCGGTGACTCAGAGCCCCTGAGCCAAGAGCAGCTGGACGCCGAAATGGACAAGCTGATGGCCCACGATCCGACCCAGAGCTACAACTACAAAGACTGGGCCAAAATCATTGGGCATCTCGCTCATACTCTCGTCGCCCAGGCACGGCTCAGCGAAAGGAGCAACCACGGCCTGGAGCAGGAAACCGCAGAACTAAAGCTTCAAGTTGAGGAGGCCCGGAAGAACCAGGCCCAGACTCAGAGCCGTCTAATTCAGCTACTCCTCGAGACCCAGGACCAGCGCAAGAAAGAGGACGAAACAGACCAAGAGCTACAAAAGGAAGTGGAAAGACTTCAAACTGCCCTGTCTGATCTTCGTCTAGACACAGAACGAAGAGAGCAGTCAGAGAAAGAAACCAGAGAGGAACTCAACAAGAAACTCAGAAAAGGTCAAGCTCTCCTTGCAAGAGCAGAGACTGAACTAAAAGACAGAGACGCTAAAGCCAAGGCCTGCGAAAAACACTTGCAAGCGGCCCAAGCTAAAATCCACGAGCTTGTTCAGCAGAGACACGATCTCAAAAACGAACTTGACATTGTTCACAGAGAGCTGAAACACTCTTATAGACTGCAGAGTGACCGGGAAGGGGAAACGCACACCCCTGACCAGCTGGTCTGTACCTTTCAGCCTGAAAAGGGGGGTGAAAGCCCACTGTTCAAGACATCACCAGCAGCCTACGAAAACCCCCGTCATCAGTGGGGGGGGGACAACTCTTCCAGAGAATCCCTGCCACTAACCACGGCACGGCTCCCAAAGAACTTGACAAGTTGCCTAGAAACATCCCTACGTTCACTCCGAACCCTGCAGGTGGCCACGATGTATACGCATATCTGCAAGACATAGACTTTCACTTGCTAAAGGACATTGTCAAGGTCGGATTTTTGAAAAGTGATGCTCACACCAAGATCCGCACTCCAGACGTGGCGGCATACCACGACAGCAACACACAGCTGTACCTGGCCCCGAACCTTCATATGTGCACCTTGACTAAAGACATTCATTATCTCTGCCCTAGCAAACCCTTCCTCAGAGACAACACGGATGGAAACACTGCCCTGCTGAGGCCAAACCTCGCACTCAAGTCACCGAAACACAAGCAGAGATTTTAGCCAACAGGTGGCTTGTTAACACTCCTGTGCTTACAGCTACACTCACCTACGACCACCATGACTATGCCACCCGTGTCACCTTGCTCAACCAGAGCATGTGGATTCAAGTACCGAAAGGTGCCATCCTCCACCTTGATGACTTGGCATTGTACCATCTCCCAAGCGAAGAGTATCAATCAGAACTGGAAATCCCATCCTTCTTCAAGAACCCTCGATCCAGAACTGGAACTGTGGATTGCGAAAAGGGGGTCCCAGCTAATTGACATTGCTCCTATCGACACAGCCCTCCAAGCTTTGTCTCGACTGCCCTTCTTGACTACCTCACCTGTTGTCCAAGCCTGGACCGCAGCTGGCACTGCGCTGTGTATCTCTATGGTACTCAGCCACACCCTGACTGGGCTTGGCCTTCATCCAGTACAGGATCAACGAGATGCGAGCATCTACAGCCAAGCTCACGAAAGCCGTGTCTGAAACTTTCCGACGGAACCCCCGGAAAGAGGGGACCACGCCAGAGACCGCTTTGAACCCCATCAAGCTGAATCCTCAGCCTTGATTACCACCTGCTACACGACCACCATGATTCACCTGCCATCCGTCCATTGCGATGGTTGTCGTCCGATGATGTCCACACAGGGACTTCGACAGGGACGAAAGGGGACCATATCAGATTGACTCATGTTGTCCAACTTATGAAAAAGCTTTTAAACTTTGGACTTGTGGAGGTAAATTAGATGTAGGCTCCAGCCAGTCTACCATAGATGATTTTGGTGACAAGTTTTATGGCACCCAGAGGTTTAACAGACAACAAGACACAAGCTTCACAGAGATGTTTATTACCCAACTACCCCCTTTCCGGCAAGGAAGAATTCAGGGTGAAGACATTCCAACACACACACACACACACACACACACACGAACCTTTCATTAATTTCCTCATATAAAGACTTTACCGAAATATATTTGATATGTTTTTATGTATGTCGGCATGCCCAAGTCAGATGGGAATACATATATTGCTATCATAGTTCTAAATGGACTGTAAGGGCATATATTATGCATTTTAATGTAACCTTTCAATATCATCCTTTGTGCATGTCGTTTTTGATACCTACAGAATCCCCTGGGGATGACCAAACCAGTTATGTACCTGGACATATCGAAAAATTTATGAAGGCCTGAACTCTTCACCTTAAAATTCAGGACACGACGTCTCTTATCCTCTGTCCTCCTACCTCTTACTCGCATCACCATGTAACTCCTTCGTGATCCTCCTCTGGGGATCTTTTTCTTTCGTTTGTTTAAGTTTTGTTTTTCGTTCCGGATTCGGCTGTGTTCTTTTCCATGGACGAGTGGAAGGAACGTAGCTTGAACTGTTTCTTTGGTAATCTTTAAGTCAACGGAGCTTTAAACCTTTGAAGTACGCGCCTCAGACACCTCTGCAGACCACATGACAATCCAGATGGAACACGCATCCTCATGCCTTCGAAGCAGCCACAAAGAGTAACTGCAGTGCAAGTATTTCTTTGATCGAGCTTTCAGCATTAAGATTGTGTTTTTCCGTGTTGTCTCTTAAAGGTTTAACTGTCCAGGTTAATATTTTGCCAAACTGTGATCCTTACGGATCTCCTCTCTCTCTCTCTCTCTCACTCACTCCCTGTTTCTTCCACTTTCAATCTCTTTCCGTGTTTTGTCCGTTATCTGTTTGTATATACATCTATTCCATGCAATGTTAGTAACCGTATACGTAGTGTACTCCTTTATTAAATACATTGTATTAATTTATTGACTGTCTGTTTTGCTCATATTCACGAGGTCACTGAAATGTTTCAAACTCAGCTACGTGCTTTAAAAGTACGAAAAGTATTACTTTAACTAGAAGGCTATCTGTGTAAAACAGGAAAGTTGTATTCATGGCCAGAAACAGCCTTTCCTGCGAATCTCTGAGATGATTTCGGTGTGAGAATTGATAAAGATCGCATGATCAGTTTGCTGGACAAACGGATTATCAGATCACAAATTAATTCCACCGGGTCTATCCTTAGAGTTGATATATGATAGACCTAATTGATATATTAATATTTAATTATAATCCGTTGTGTTTACATATTGATATACAATTGAACTAATTTTAACCTGTCTGTAAAATATAGTCTATGTCACGGTGTGGGTTTTGTGTTTGTGTATCTTGTTCTTGTCTGTCATGTGTTCCCCTGTCCTTTCATGTTTCAGCTGTTCCCTGTTTTGTTGATTAGTCTCCCCATGTGTTTCTGATTAGCCCGTCCCTTGATTAGGGGGCGTCCCTTGTTATCTTGCTTAGCTTGTTTGCCAGTCTTTTTATACCTCTGTGTTTCAGTTGTGGTTTGTCGGTCGTTGTATTTGCTTCAGTGTTCCTGTGTTCCTTGTTTCTCCTGTTATTTTTATTAAATTAACTGCATTTGGATTCTCTCTCTGCTTCGTCCTTCCGGCATCATAACAGAACGACCGAACCAGATATGAATCCAGCAGCACAGATCTCATCTGATCTTCCCAGCATGAGCCGGGAGTTTGCCGGTCAGATCGCGGCTTTGGCTCTGGATAGCTGCGATCTGTTCCAGTATACCTGGGGGTTTGCCCCTCTCGCTGCCTCCTGCTCTCTCGGTGACGAGGCGGTTAAGCTGTGTTACCGGCTAGGGCTAAGGAGGTCGATCCGAGGGAGCTCCCCGATCTCCCGGGTCTGAACTGGAGAGAGGCACTCGGCCGATGTCTGGAGAGCTTCCTTCCGTTGTGCGCCAGGTCATCACCTGATCTCCGCATCGAGCCAGAGACCGTCCAGCCAGGACTTCACGTCAGCCACGTCCAGCCAGACCTTCACGTCAGCCACGTCCAGCCAGACCTTCACGTCAGCCACGTCCAGCCAGAGCTTCACGTCAGCCACGTCCAGCCAGAGCTTCACGTCAGCCACGTCCAGCCAGAGCTTCACGTCAGCCACGTCCAGCCAGAGCCAGTCTTCGAGCAAAAGCCAGAGCCCTCGCCGCTGACGCCGTCCAGCCCAGAGCCCTCGCCGCTGGTCCCGTCCAGCCCAGCATCCTCTCGCTCTCGGAGACGGAGGAAGAGGACTTCCCGCGTCCCGCAATACCTGGAAGTCCTCCCTGTACTTCCTGTCAGCCCAGAGTCCTCGCCGCTGGTCCCGGCCGATCCAGAGACCGTTCACGTCACGTCTGCCGAGCCAGAGATCGTTCACGTAACGTCTGCCGAGCCAGAGACCGTTCACGTCACGTGTGCCGAGCCAGAGACCGTTCACGTCATGTGTGCCGAGCCAGAGACCGTTCACGTCACGTCTGCCGAGCCAGAGACCGTTCACGTCACGTCTGCCGAGCCAGAGACTGTTCACGTCACGTCTGCCGAGCCAGAGACCGTTCACATCACGTCTGCCAAACCAGAGACCGTTCACGTCACGCCTGCACAGCCAGAGACCGTCCACGTCACGCCTGCACAGCCAGAGACCGTCCACGTCACGCCTGCACAGCCGTCTGCACAGCCAGAGACTGTCCACGTCACGCCTGCACAGCCGTCTGCACAGCCAGAGACTGTCCACGTCACGCCTGCACAGCCAGAGACTGTTCAAGACACGTCTGCCGAGCCAGAGACTGTTCACGTCACGTCTGCCGAGCCAGAGACCGTTCACGTCACGTCTGCCGAGCCAGAGACCGTTCATGTCACGTCTACCGAGCCAGAGACCGTTCACGTCACGTCTGCCAAACCAGAGACCGTTCACGTCACGCCTGCACAGCCAGAGACCGTCCACGTCACTCCTGCACAGCCAGAGACCGTCCACGTCACGCCTGCACAGCCGTCTGCACAGCCAGAGACTGTCCACGTCACGCCTGCACAGCCGTCTGCACAGCCAGAGACTGTCCACGTCACGCCTGCACAGCCAGAGACTGTTCACGACACGTCTGCCGAGCCAGAGACTGTTCACGTCACGTCTGCCGAGCCAGAGACCGTTCACGTCACGCCTGCCAAACCAGAGACTGTCCACGTCACGCCTGCACAGCCGTCTGCACAGCCAGAGACTGTCCACGTCACGCCTGCACAGCCAGAGACTGTTCACGACACATCTGCCGAGACAGAGACTGTTCACGTCACGTCTGCCGAGCCAGTGTCTAAGGACAAGATGGCCGCCTCCGAGTCAGTGTCTACGGACAAGATGGCCGCCTCCGAGCAAGAGTCTGTTCCTGAGCCCGAGCCAGGGTGTGTGTTGTCTGTTCCCGAGCCAGTGAGTGTGTTGTCTGTTCCCGAGCCAGTGAGTGTGTTGTCTGTTCCCGAGCCAGTTCCCGAGCCAGTGTGTGTGTTGTTAGCTCCCGAGCCAGTGTGTGAGTTGTCTGTTCCCGAGCCAGTTCCCGAGCCAGTGTCTGTGTTGTCGGTTCCCGAGCCAGTGTGTTTGTTGTCTGCTCCCGAGCCAGTGTGTATGTTGTCGGTTCCCGAGCCAGTGTGAGTGTTGTCTGCTCCCGAGCCAGTGTGTGTGTTGTCTGCTCCCGAGCCAGTGTGTGTGTTGTCTGCTCCCGAGCCAGTGTGTGTGTTGTCTTCTCCCGAGCCAGTGTGTGTGCCAGTGTCCAGCACAGAGCCCTCTCGGAGACGGAGGAAGAGGACTTCCCGCGTCCCGCAATACCTGGAAGTCCTCCCTGTACTTCCTGTCAGCCCAGAGTCCTCGCCGCTGGTCCCGGCCGATCCAGAGACTGTTCAAGTCACGTCTGCCGAGCCAGAGACTGTTCACGTCACGTCTGCCGAGCCAGAGACTGTTCACGTCACGTCTGCCGAGCCAGAGACTGTTCACGTCACGCCTGCACAGCCAGAGACCGTCCACGTCACGCCTGCACAGCCAGAGACCGTCCACGTCACGCCTGCACAGCCAGAGACCGTCCACGTCACACCTGCACAGCCAGAGACCGTCCACGTCACGCCTGCACAGCCGTCTGCACAGCCAGAGACTGTCCACGTCACGCCTGCACAGCCGTCTGCACAGCCAGAGACTGTCCACGTCACGCCTGCACAGCCAGAGACTGTTCACGACACGTCTGCCGAGCCAGAGACCGTTCACGTCACGTCTGCCGAGCCAGAGACCGTTCACGTCACGTCTGCCGAGCCAGAGACCGTTCACGTCACGTCTGCCGAGCCAGAGACCGTTCACGTCACGTCTGCCGAGCCAGAGACCGGTCACGTCACGTCTGCCGAGCCAGAGACCGTTCACGTCACGTCTGCCAAACCAGAGACCGTTCACGTCACGCCTGCACAGCCAGAGACCGTCCACGTCACGCCTGCACAGCCAGAGACCGTCCACGTCACGCCTGCACAGCCAGAGACCGTCCACGTCACGCCTGCACAGACGTCTGCACAGCCAGAGACTGTCCATGTCACGCCTGCACAGCCAGAGACTGTCCACGTCACGCCTGCACAGCCGTCTGCACAGCCAGAGACTGTCCACGTCACGCCTGCACAGCCAGAGACTGTTCACGACACGTCTGCCGAGCCAGAGACTGTTCACGTCACGTCTGCCGAGCCAAAGACCTTTCACGTCACGTCTGCCAAACCAGAGACTGTCCACGTCACGCCTGCACAGCCGTCTGCACAGCCAGAGACTATCCACGTCACGCCTGCACAGCCAGAGACTGTTCACGACACGTCTGCCGAGCCAGAGACTGTTCACATCACGTCTGCCGAGCCAGAGACTGTCCACGTCACGCCTGCCGAGCCAGAGACTGTCCACGTCACGCCTGCACAGCCAGAGACTGTCCACGTCACGCCTGCACAGCCAGAGACTGTCCACGTCACGCCTGCACAGCCAGAGACTGTCCAAGTCACGCCTGCACAGCCGTCTGCACAGCCAGAGACTGTCCACATCACGCCTGCACAGCCGTCTGCACAGCCAGAGACTGTCCACGTCACGCCCTCACACCCGTCTGCACAGCCAGAGACTGTCCACGTCACGCCTGCACAGCCAGAGACGCTTCACGTCACCTCTGCCGAGCTAGTGTCTACGGACAAGATGGCCGCCTCCGAGCCAGTGTCTACGGACAAGATGGCCGCCTCCGAGCCAGTGTCTACGGACAAGATGGCCGCCTCCAAGCCAGAGTCTGTTCCTGAGCCCGAGCACGTCACGCCTGCACAGCCGTCTGCACAGCCAGAGACTGTCCACGTCACGCCTGCACAGCCAGAGACGCTTCACGTCATCTCTGCCGAGCCAGTGTCTACGGACAAGATGGCCGCCTCCAAGTCAGTGTCTAAGGACAAGATGGCCGCCGTGCCAGGGTCTGTTCCTGAGCCCGAGCCAGAGTCTGTTCCTTAGCCCGAGCCAGGGTGTGTGTTTTCTGTTCCCGAGCCAGTGAGTGTGTTGTCTGTTCCCGAGCCAGTGAGTGTGTTGTCTGTTCCCGAGCCAGTTCCCGAGCCAGTGTGTGTGTTGTCAGCTCCCGAGCCAGTGTGTGAGTTGTCTGTTCCCGAGCCAGTTCCCGAGCCAGTTCCCGAGCCAGTGTCTGTGTTGTCGGTTCCCGAGCCAGTGTGTGTGTTGTCTGCTCCCGAGCCAGTGTGTGTGTTGTCGGTTCCCGAGCCAGTGTGTGTGTTGTCTGCTCCCGAGCCAGTGTGTGTGCTTCAGGTCTTACAACATAGACCTTAAGCATGGGCGGGGAGAGCCCATCAGAGAAGCGAATCTGAAGCCACTGGGCAGTTAACTGGGTCCAACTGATGTTCCCTGCACCATAAAGTGAATGCATTCCAAATGCATGCATACAGTTTCCTCGAGGAGAGGGCTCTAGAGTTTAAGATGGTCTCCACAATCTCAGTTGAGAGACCAGCATTTATGAGTTGGTCCCCTTCCGGGGCCAGACCAACAGCTTCCATAACTCCAGCCGAGGGTGAAATATTGTGCCCTCGGCCTGAGAAAGAAGGTCCCTCCTGATCGGGATTTGCCACAGAGGGCCTGCCAGAAGAGCCATGATGTCCGAAAACCATACTCGGGCCAGGCAGTACGTGGCTATTAGGAGCAAGCTGATCCCGTACCGCCGAACCCTCTCAAGAACCCTTGGGAGCATCGGGGGAAATGCGTACAGACGTAGCCTCGGCCACGTCTGCACCATGGCATCCAGTCCGAAAGGAGCTGGATGTGTTAGGGAAAACCAGAGCGGTCAATGAGTGTTCTCGTGAGAGGCGAACAGATCCACTTCCACCTGACCAAACTTCCTCCATATCAACTCCACCCTGCCTCAGCCCCTGCCTCGACAGGATGTCTGTTCCCACATTCTTGTCCCCGGGAATAAACATAGCTCTGACTGAGAGAAGCTTGTCTTGGGACCGCAGAAGTACCTGATGTGCCAATCTGCACAGATGGCGGGATCTAATTTGTTGACAGAATTTGTTGCCAGCATCTCCAGGCAATTGATGTGCCATGAATGACGATAGTCCTTCCAAAAACCCGGCTTCCCTCTCTTGAGGAGGAACTCTATGGTTTCCTTTACAATGAGGGACTGAACTTCTTGTTCCATGACCTGACCCTGCTCGGGACTGACCAATGTGTGCACAATGGAGGATACTCAAACTGAATTCTGTACCTCTTTTCCACTGTGTGCAGGACCCACTGAGATATATTTTGAAGACCTTTCCAGGTGTCTAGATAATCTACTAGGGGGACCAGTCTCTCAAGACTGGCCTCTGGTATTATATTTGGAATTTCGGTGACCTGAGGCAGTTGAATGGCAGGAACTAACCGATTTAATTTTTCTGCAGGCCTCGTTAGAGGAAGCAAACTCGACAGGGCCCCCATATTTTCGAGCGGACACTGCGATTTGCGTTGGCTGAAAACCGATGCTTCCCGAAGCGCACTTAGCGGAGGGAACCAAACATTGATTTCCTGAGAGCTTCGCGAAGGAGCAAGCTGTTGGTGCTTGATCGCAGGGGGGGACCCCCCTCAGAGGCCAGCGCAACACGTCCGGACCTCTTCGCCGAAGCCTTCCTCGCCTGAATAACAGTCCTCAGATCTGCCTTCGGTTTGGGGTTCCCTGCACCTTCTTTCTCAGGCCGAGGGCACAATATTTCACCCTCGGCTGGAGTTATGGAAGCTGTTGGTCTGGCCCCTGAAGGGGACCAACTCATAAATGCTGGTCTCTCAACTGAGGTTGTGGAGACCATCTTAAACTCTAGAGCCCTCTCCTCGAGGAAACTGTATGCATGCATTTGGAATGCATTCACTTTATGGTGCAGGGAACATCAGTTGGACCCAGTTAACTGCCCAGTGGCTTCAGATTCGCTTCTCTGATGGGCTCTCCCCGCCCATGCTTAAGGTCTATGTTGTAAGACCTGAAGCACACACACTGGCTCGGGAGCAGACAACACACACACTGGCTCGGGAACCGACAACACACACACTGGCTCGGGAGCAGACAACACACACACTGGCTCGGGAACCGACAACACAGACACTGGCTCGGGAACTGGCTCGGGAACTGGCTCGGGAACAGACAACTCACACACTGGCTCGGGAGCTGACAACACACACACTGGCTCGGGAACTGGCTCGGGAACAGACAACACACTCACTGGCTCGGGAACAGACAACACACTCACTGGCTCGGGAACAGAAAACACACACCCTGGCTCGGGCTAAGGAACAGACTCTGGCTCGGGCTCAGGAACAGACCCTGGCACGGCGGCCATCTTGTCCTTAGACACTGACTTGGAGGCGGCCATCTTGTCCGTAGACACTGGCTCGGCAGAGATGACGTGAAGCGTCTCTGGCTGTGCAGGCGTGACGTGGACAGTCTCTGGCTGTGCAGACGGCTGTGCAGGCGTGACGTGGACAGTCTCTGGCTGTGCAGACGGCTGTGCAGGCGTGACGTGCTCGGGCTCAGGAACAGACTCTGGCTTGGAGGCGGCCATCTTGTCCGTAGACACTGGCTCGGAGGCGGCCATCTTGTCCGTAGACTTCCTCCATATCAACTCCACCCTGCCTCAGCCCCTGCCTCGACAGGATGTCTGTTCACACATTCTTGTCCCCGGGAATAAACATAGCTCTGACTGAGAGAAGCTTGTCTTGGGACCGCAGAAGTACCTGATGTGCCAATCTGCACAGATGGCGGGATCTAATTTGTTGACAGAATTTGTTGCCAGCATCTCCAGGCAATTGATGTGCCATGAATGACGATAGTCCTTCCAAAAACCCGGCTTCCCTCTCTTGAGGAGGAACTCTATGGTTTCCTTTACAATGAGGGACTGAACTTCTTGTTCCATGACCTGACCCTGCTCGGGACTGACCAATGTGTGCACAATGGAGGATACTCAAACTGAATTCTGTACCTCTTTTCCACTGTGTGCAGGACCCACTGAGATATATTTTGAAGACCTTTCCAGGTGTCTAGATAATCTACTAGGGGGACCAGTCTCTCGAGACTGGCCTCTGGTATTATATTTGGAATTTCGGTGACCTGAGGCAGTTGAATGGCAGGAACTAACCGATTTAATTTTTCTGCAGGCCTCGTTAGAGGAAGCAAACTCGACAGGGCCCCCATATTTTCGAGCGGACACTGCGATTTGCGTTGGCTGAAAACCGATGCTTCCCGAAGCGCACTTAGCGGAGGGAACCAAACATTGATTTCCTGAGAGCTTCGCGAAGGAGCAAGCTGTTGGTGCTTAATCGCAGGGGGGGACCCCCCTCAGAGGCCAGCGCAACACGTCCGGACCTCTTCGCCGAAGCCTTCCTCGCCTGAATAACAGTCCTCAGATCTGCCTTCGGTTTGGGGTTCCCTGCACCATAAAGTGAATGCATTCCAAATGCATGCATACAGTTTCCTCGAGGAGAGGGCTCTAGAGTTTAAGATGGTCTCCACAACCTCAGTTGAGAGACCAGCATTTATGAGTTGGTCCCCCTCAGGGGCCAGACCAACAGCTTCCATAACTCCAGCCGAGGGTGAAATATTGTGCCCTCGGCCTGAGAAAGAAGGTCCCTCCTGATCGGGATTTGCCACAGAGGGCCTGCCAGAAGAGCCATGATGTCCGAAAACCATACTCGGGCCAGGCAGTACGTGGCTATTAGGAGCAAGCTGATCCCGTACCGCCGAACCCTCTCAAGAACCCTTGGGAGCATCGGGGGAAATGCGTACAGACGTAGCCTCGGCCACGTCTGCACCATGGCATCCAGTCCGAAAGGAGCTGGATGTGTTAGGGAAAACCAGAGCGGTCAATGAGTGTTCTCGTGAGAGGCGAACAGATCCACTTCCACCTGACCAAACTTCCTCCATATCAACTCCACCCTGCCTCAGCCCCTGCCTCGACAGGATGTCTGTTCCCACATTCTTGTCCCCGGGAATAAACATAGCTCTGACTGAGAGAAGCTTGTCTTGGGACCGCAGAAGTACCTGATGTGCCAATCTGCACAGATGGCGGGATCTAATTTGTTGACAGAATTTGTTGCCAGCATCTCCAGGCAATTGATGTGCCATGAATGACGATAGTCCTTCCAAAAACCCGGCTTCCCTCTCTTGAGGAGGAACTCTATGGTTTCCTTTACAATGAGGGACTGAACTTCTTGTTCCATGACCTGACCCTGCTCGGGACTGACCAATGTGTGCACAATGGAGGATACTCAAACTGAATTCTGTACCTCTTTTCCACTGTGTGCAGGACCCACTGAGATATATTTTGAAGACCTTTCCAGGTGTCTAGATAATCTACTAGGGGGACCAGTCTCTCGAGACTGGCCTCTGATATTATATTTGGAATTTCGGTGACCTGAGGCAGTTGAATGGCAGGAACTAACCGATTTAATTTTTCTGCAGGCCTCGTTAGAGGAAGCAAACTCGACAGGGCCCCCATATTTTCGAGCGGACACTGCGATTTGCGTTGGCTGAAAACCGATGCTTCCCGAAGCGCACTTAGCGGAGGGAACCAAACATTGATTTCCTGAGAGCTTCGCGAAGGAGCAAGCTGTTGGTGCTTGATCGCAGGGGGGGACCCCCCTCAGAGGCCAGCGCAACACGTCCGGACCTCTTCGCCGAAGCCTTCCTCGCCTGAATAACAGTCCTCAGATCTGCCTTCGGTTTGGGGGACATCGACTGAGGGTGTTGCCTCTGGCTCCATGCCTTTTGTGGGGAGCACGAGAGGCAACACTCTCCTTTTGCTGCTGCAGGTGTGAGGAGCTGGCAGCAGCCTCATGGGACTGCCCCCTGGCAGCAGAACGGCGGGAGATAAGCTAAAAAAAATCGACGACAGTATTGACTGCGTTGTCGAAGAGACCAAAAGACGAAACCGGGGCATTGAGGAGAAAGGCCCTGTCTTTGTCCCCAATGCTTGACAGATTCAGCCACAAATGTCTGTCCGTGGCTACCAAAGCTGCTATAGAGCGGCCGATGGTACGGGCCGTCTCCTTGGTAGCACGGAGAGACAAGTCGACTGCTCGAGCATCTCTTGAATGTCGTCGAGGGCGACCTCTTTTAGGAGGTTGGCTTGGTATGCCTGCAACGGCCCCATCGTGTAGGGAAGCGCCGGAGCTCTCAGGGACGATGCAGCATCAGGCGAGAGATGAGATGCAAATGTCTCTTCAACCCGAGGCATCGTCCCATAGCCCTTCTCTTTCGACCCCATTATTGAGGAATAAATATGAACATTGGGGCTTATCCCACGATCTCGACACCTCAGTTTGGAGGGCATTAGTTCACAGTTAGCACAGACAGCGACCTCGATCGCTGCCCATGCATGCTCCATTCCCAGACAAACAACACAGAGTGAGTGTGTGTCACCCAGAGTGAGTGTGTGTAAGGGGACGCACACTGCATATATTACTGCATATATTATTTCTCTTTCTTTTCTGCTACTTTGCTTGCCATATTTCTAGATATAGTAATAATACAACACCAAATAAGACAAACAGACACACAGAACGCTTGCTGAAGAACAGAAGCTGTCATGATCTGGCGTCCTTTTATAGCTTCCGCGTCGCCGTCACAAGCGACGTCACGGGTGACGTCATGACGCAACACCAACCAAGATTGGACTAGTTCCATACAGGCTTCAGACGCATCGCGCTGAAGGCGTGCCCCAATGTGTCTATTCTCGACGCAGCACGAGTTCCCCTAAAATAGAACGATGGTTACATTAGTAACCGAGACGTTCCTCACCCATCAAAGCTGTGGATTGTGAAGACATTGCTTACAATAAAGCGTTTTGAGTGACTTAGTTCACTGTAAAAACATTACAGGTACTCTGAATTTGTGTCGCTTCGATTCTTCAGCTTTCTTAGGGCTGTGTCAAGCCATGGGGTTCTCATCAATGGTCAGAAACGTCTCTGATATCTCTGTAGCTATTATAACACCCTCGAACAGAACATATTCTTCTTAATGAACATGTCTTAATGGGCTGCACTTTGCAACATCATCAGTAACATTATGTAAAAAAACTTAACAAAAGTATTGGCTGGAGCATCCTACAGGAAGTCTCTCGCCCGTAATTCTGTTGGCCGCAGGGAAGTGAGGAAAGAGGTGCACAAAATAGTGTACATATTTTAAGTCATGTGATCATTTAATTGGAAGTATCCATTATTTCTGTCTGGCTTTGAAAAGGAGAAGCATGTAAGAAAACATGTAAGCCAAGTAAGTTTTTACAGAAAAAGTTTTTTATTGACTTATTTTTCTTTATTTATACTCCAGCTAAAACCTTTAATTGAAACAAATTTGTTCTAATAACCGTCCTATTTATAATGTTTGGGATAAAAAGAGGAACCATTTTTTTTTTCTTCTGGAAAATACTCTGTTTGATATGTGATTTATAGAAACCGCTCCATCATTTACATGCTAAAAAAAAATCCTGAGTAGTCTGTTTTGTTAAAGCAATGAAAGAAACCAGTTGGAAATGGAGAAGTTATTATTGCATTACAATTAATAAAATAAATATTAGATAAGAGATAATACATTGATATACATTGATGTACCGTTTTAAACACACACACACACAAAAAAATTAAAAAAAATGGCTAACTTTCTTCCAAATGACAGAAGATCTTTGACCAAGAGCAACTTAGCCTTAAACTGAAGCAAGTTGAGCCCAATGGATTACATTTTATGTTACCATATGTAGGCCATATGTTTGTGACCAGTTATTATTATATCAAATAATAAAAGACACCCTAAAAGATGGCTGTATTTCTTCTGTCGTCTAATTAAGTCTAATTTTTCCTTCTATAACAAACGTAAAGGCATTTAAATTAAAAAAAAACAACTCTTGAATTACCAAGTATTTTCAGACATTCTTTGAAGTATATTACAGTAAGACGTAAATACATGAATACGGTAGTCACGATTTATCATCACCACCTTATACCATTATTTAATTTGAGAAACTTCAACTAGCGCTATTATGTTTGAATAAGACACTCACATTGTTTTTGAGAAAACGTGCATTAGATTAAATACCTATTTTTAATATTTCATTTATAAATAATATAGACCTAACCAGCTTTTATATGTTAACACTGCTGTATCTCCAAAGTTAAATGTATTATCTCTCTCTGTCTCTTTCCAAAGAAACACAGTGTTCTGGGACAAATTCTTAATTGATTTACCTTATGTGGAATTAGATGACCGCTCTGCGCACAGATGAATATATGGACATTTGTCAGGACAGGAGGAATTAATGTTCTTGTGTGAATGGATAGCTTAATTGAGTAATTTTCAGGGAAAAAAGAACAGAGGGTCGATCTCCATACTGATGAGTGTCAATACATTGTTTTAGGACTTAAACTGGATAAGGTTCCTCTCTGTTTGGAGTCTTTTGGGGATTGGGCTGTCGTATATACAGGAAGGGGTTCTCTCAGTATAGATTATCAATGACCAGACACATTCCTGACAAGCAAAGCTATAATTAATACCTCATCTGGTTGTTTAGTAATCTAATAAAGCATGTCTAATATTGGAAACCAATGATTAATTGATGGCTTTGGAGACAGACATGAAAATCTTGCAAGACTGATTTTTTTTTTACCTTGTCCTGACATTTTGTATCACTAAATAGTGCTGGTTTTCTAGTATTGTATAATTTTTACAGAAATTGAGACAGTTTTAGAGATTTTCTAGATGGGTGATTTGCACTCGTCTTAACTTTTGGCCCTCTAGCAGTTAAAAAACAAAACTGCATGCATTTTGCGGAAGAACATAGTTTTGGTTGTGCTTCGGCATTCCATGACCCTTTACAAAATGCTTTACAATGATCTGTTAGAGAGCGACATATGGCAGTTTATCTGTTTAATAAAATATGTCTCCACGTTGCATTTACAACATTTTAAATCCCTTAGTTCTCGCCATCTTCGAAAAGCCAAGCCAATATTTATTCTTGTTTTATTACAAGCTCTGTCTCATTCTATTTTTGCCAGCAGACTCTCCTCTGTTCTTGTTTAAAATGGGTGATTTTCTGGAGGTTCAAGATTTAGCAGCGCCATGTCAACCTTTCTCACTCGTTGTGACAACTAACCTCAAAGTAGCATCAAAGTAGTTTTATTCTTTATTAGAACTTTATATTATTTAGAACTTTATTCTCTATTTACGGATATGACGAGACACGCATGGGCAAGTAACATATGTATGCAAGTTGCCGTGAAAACCATTCCGACAGGTCTAAAATATAAACACTTATATCACAGTGAATCAAAGACAAAAACACATTTTGGAAGAAGGATTGATGGTTTATTGACTTATTATTTACGTTTAGTTAATTTTGAACATAACAAGTCACAGTGTACCTTGAAAAATACCATTATGAGACTTTATCTTACTATTTACAGATTTATTTTCACTACAATGAATACAGAGACAACACCTGACCACTACATAATGTGAGAAATGTTAAAGGGACATTACGGATCGTACATGGACCATCTGATGATGTGATATAATCTGATAAGATGTTTTTTGTGGGAGAAATGGCGTTAAATCTTTGAACGGTATTCACGCGTTTTGTTTGAGATGCTTAATTTCAAGTAAATTATCAATTCAGCTTTGGTCGATATATCTGAATTCAGATTAAGGGGCTGTTTACACAGTTTTCAACTAAAAATGTTAAACTTTTTAATGCGTTTTGGCCGTTCATTTACACAGGTTTCAAAGTGCAAGTTTTTGAAAACGGTTTCCTTCTAAACAACAAAATGGTGAATTTCTGAAGACGATGACGTCATGCACATGCATATTACGAGTTCAGTCTATAGTGTTTCATCGCCATCTAATGGCCTGGCAGCAGAATACAGTGTTTTAGTTGTTTTTTCGCGGATCCGTGTGAATCGTTTTGACAACGTACGCGGAAAACTCAAAGGAAAAACGTTCCTTTTTAATCATTTCGTTGTCGTGTAAACGTACCCTATATTGGCTGTTTGTGTGCCATCGGGTGCCATCAGCACCAGGTCCTTCAGCTCCACCCACTCATTCAAAATCACCAGAGTAACTCGCTACACCTGTCACACCCTCATCAAGCACCCATTATAAGCACACAACTCACCCTCACTCACTGTCTGGTCTCCAAAGTCTGTAAATGAGAGTGAACTTACCTTGATCTACCTACCGTCACCGTCCTCTCCAAGCTACTAAATCCTTCAGACCAGATATCCTCGGCGAGTTCATCTTCCATCCCACAAAAGAAAGACTTATCGTTTGAACTGCTGCTTATGCTCTTCACTGTTCCTGTTTGATGATCCAATAGATCGCAACATCCTGTGAATAAAGAACTGCTACGTTTGCCTCTGTGTCTCCTCTCTTCTTTGATGACACTGTTCTCATCTGCCTGTTAAATAATGTCTATGAGCCATCATAAACATAGCTAAATATTTCAAGTAGCTACATGTCTGCCTTTTCTCAAAAATGCATTATAAGCTAAATAATGTTATTAATAATTCATAATAACTTGATAAGTAAAATACAATTAGGATTACCCACCAAGCCTACCTAAATAATTACATTTGTTCAGCATAATCAGCGTAATATCATACAGGTATAAATTAATTTTTAATTGATCATTAAAAAGTTTAATTAAGGTTTATACATGCTAGTTTCCATGACAGAGTTCAGGATAAATCTTTTCATTACTACTGGAGCTGTCTACGCCAGAACCGTGCAAAATTCCCTTTATAAAACCCAGTCAGTGGAAGAGTGTGTGTACATGCATCTCCACCCCGTCTCCTCCTCAAAATAACCATAAATGGAGCTAACTACACAACGTCATCTGCATATCATTTTCATGTATATTTCTATCCATGTGATACCATGTTTAACACAAGACATTAGGAAAATGAGAAAAGGATGATGTGCCGTCACATTGCATTGCTAAAAATCATTCAGTGTCCTTGCCTTGTTTTAGAATATATAGGCCCTAAATCAATATTGTATAAAATGTATTTCAGATAAAGTTTTCAGAGAAGAGTTATTCTCAATCTTTTACAGTTTTCAAAACAAACATTAGATTATTTTTAATTGCTTTAAGCAAATCAAATGTATGCAATTTTGCCTATAAGGTAAACATATTTTAGGCTGGTTTATATATTTTTAATGGAAACAGATACGCCTTACTTTTTGCGGTGTAAGTAATTGTCTGACTCAGCAGTTCACTGACAAAACATAAAACAATTAAAACGTGCATATCTTCCCGTTACCTTCAACTTCTATCCTTCAAATACAATTTTTTTTCATAATATTGGGAAGACCCCGAAAATGGTTATAATTTGGCTACTGTCTGTTTGTCCACGACACCAACCGCACCTGTGTGCAGCAGAGGTTTTAGAGCCTACTGTCATCAGACTTATTCAAACCCGCCAATGGACCGTTTGATCACCCTTCTGGATAATGATTTCATGAAATTTCAGTCCTGAACTCCATTAATGAGAGTGGCATAATGAGAGGATCCATTTGCAGCTTTTATTTAGAACAAGACAGGCAGGGTAACACAACGGCAAACAGAACAGGCAAGGCTGAGACAAACCAGGCAATGGGTCGAGGCAAGCAGCAAGAATCAGATGAAACTCTCGCGTGAGTGTGGGGTCTAGGACATCTCCAGAGTTGACCCAGGATCGCTCCTCCGGACCGAACCCCTCCCAGTCAACCAGATACTGGAGGACATTACCCCGTCGTCTGGAGTCGAGCAACTCGTGCACACGATAAGCCTACATGGAATGTTGGAGAAATACGGAAATTAGCGGGCTGGTCTAATCGAAATGATACTGGAGAAATTTGTCTAACAATTTGGAACGGACCAACACACCTGGGACTGAGTTTACGACATGGAAGTCGAAGTCTGAGGTCTCTGGTTGAGAGCCAAACCCATTGGCCAGGTTGATAGTCTGGAGCACAGCGACGGTGACGATTTGCCTGGAATTCTTGGCGTCTGACGGCGTGAACTAGGTGAGTGTGTGCTTGATCTCAGACCACTTCACTCCGTTGTAGCCATTCGGTGACAGAGGGTAAGTCAGTGGGTTCACCAGACCATGGGAAGAGTGGCGGTTGGAAGCCCAGGATGCATTTGAAGGGGGTAATTCCAGTGGCGGGTTTGACGAGGGAATTCTGAGCGTATTCGGCCCAGAATAGATATCTGCTCCACTCAGCTTGATGTTGTTGACAATACGAACGTAGGAAGCTAATGGCATCTTGATTGAGACGTTCAGTTTGTCCGTTGGATTGGGGATGATAACCTAAGTGAGGCTGATTTTGACATTGAGGTGTTTGAAGAAAGATGTCCATACCCTGGAGGTGAACTGGGGTCCTCGGTCAGAGACAATGTCCTCGGGGAGACCATAGAAGCGGAAAACTTGATTGCAAAGATGTTCAGCAGTTTCCAGAGCAGTAGGAAGTTTGGGAAGAGGAATTCACTATGATGAGTATAGTGGTATGACCTTGTGAGTTTGGTAAATCAGTGATGAAATCGATGTCTATATTAGACCAGGGGCGTTGAGGTATGGGGAGCAGATTTAAGAGTCCTGCTGGTAGTTGTCTGGAGGATTTGGAAGTGTTACAAGCGTTGCAGTTCTGGGTGTGTCATATTGTGTCTGACTGTAAGGTTGGCCACCAAAAGCGTTTCCTGAGTAGATGGATGGTCGCTGTGATTCCGGGATGTCCTGAACTAGGTGTGGAGTGTACCTGTTCAAGAAGTCGTTAGCGTAAAGGTTCTGGAACGAATAAGAGACCCTCAGGACATTCGGATGGAGGTTCTGCTTGACGGTTGAACTGCTCGATTTCTGTAACAATATCCCACTGTACTGGAGCCCCTTCTCTGTGATAATTGTGTCCGTGACCAGGAGTTGTGGTCGGTAAGGAAAACCCTCCTGACTGATTACATACCCGAGAAATGACGTGCTAGTTTGGTGAAACTCACATTTCTCTGCTTTGGTGTAGAGTTGGTACTGCAGTAGGACCATCCTGACGTGTTGAATGTGTATTTGAGAATTCGAGAAAATCAGGATGTCATCAATATATACAATCACCCATCTATCCAACATGTCCCGAAAAACATCATTCATGAAAGACTGAAACACAGAAGGACTGTTAGACAGGCCGAACGGCATAACCAAATATTCATAGTGGCCACTACTGGTTGAAAATGCAGTCTTCCATTCATCACCCTCACGAATGCGAATGAAAGTGTAGGCATTACGAAGATCCAGTTTGGTGTAATATAGTGCTGTCACGATTAGGGCTGGGCGATATATCGCACGATATTGTTATGCGCATCTCGTCAGTAAAGCCGGTTCCTTGATTAGTAGTAAATCACCTTCACCTGTTTTCAGATGGAGCGGCATTTACTACAAAGAGCCGTAGTTCACTGACAAGCTGAGCCATATCGCATCAATATCGCGTACACATCGCCAGCTATATTTAATGCGATATGGCTCAGCTTGTCAGTTAACTACGGCTCTTTATACACAGCAAAAACTCAGTGTTAAATTAACACTCCTGGAATATGAGTCCACACTCAAGAGTGTTGAAGTTAATGAGATAATTAAGTGATTAATTGAGTGATGATTGAGCATTATTGAAGACACATGATGTTAACAAGCAGAATCACTGAAGGAAAAAATCTCAAATTGTAAGCCACCGTTATGGCGATCAGTGTTTGCTTTAGTTGGTCTCTTGATCCTTATATTATTAACTTAAGATTTTGTTCGGCTGTTGTATCTGAGTTATAACTGCCAGATGAACAAAGAAAAAAAGTGATCTGATGGTGTTGGTTATATTATCACAATCATCATTTCTACTTTACGTTTTTGATTTATGTTGTTGGTTACAGCATAGCTGTGATTCTGCATAAATATCCAGAATTTCAGATATAATATAAAGGATTTCTTAAAAGTTGTTTTGTAAAACAAACAAATGCCTTCTTTTAAGCACACACAAACGTCAAGATTCAGTCAATGCATCTCAACAATGGTGACAAGCAGAATATTCAATTAGGAAAATTTAATTACATAGACAATTCAGATCATAATTTATTCATATCACAATGCATGATGGGAGCCATTAATGAGTTGTGATTGGTGGCAGCCACTGCAACATTTTATAATTGTCACCATTGTTGAGAATCACAGGCTGATTATTGATGTCTGTGTTTCGAGATAAGTTCATTAGAAGGTTTTTTGATCAGAACAATATTTATTAAATATTTCGGATTACAAGAAGCATAAAATTTTTCATACATGCTGTAGAATCACAAAGCTATTGCTAATAAGTTAAACCAAACTACCTCAATAAGTCTTATTTTCAGATCACAGCTTGATTAAGCCAAAACATAACCAAAGCCATTAGATCATACTTCCCTTTGTTCATTTGACTGTTATAAATAAATAACAACAGAAAAACAAATTTAAGGGTGAATATATAAGGGTCAAGAGTCCAACTAAAGCAAACACTGATCGCCATAACGGTTGCTTACAATTTGTGATTTTCTCCTTCAGTGATTCTGCTTGTTATCATCAGGTGTCTTCAATAATGCTCAAACATCACTAAAGTAATCACTTAATTATCTCATTAACTTTAACACTCTTGAGTGTTAATTTAACACTGGAGTTGTTGTAGTGTAGTAAATGCCGCTCCATCTGAAAGCAGGTGAAGGTGATTTACTACTAATCAAGGAACTGGCTTTACTGACGAGATGCACATAACAATATTGTGCAATATTTCGCCCAGCCCTAGTCACGATGTTAGATTTTTCATACCATTGTGGCCGAAATAATCCACGATATCGATATATATCGCGATATCTATAGAAACCTTGAAATCAGTCAAATTAGTCAAATTAATTTTTACTTTGTTTACTTTTTCTTTTTTTCCCAACAAACATAAGTATACTGATAAACACAATGCACATGTATATTTACTTCTTGCATTCTCAAGACAAGACAAGCATGTGAAGTATGCCTGGTTTCAAACTGGAGTGAAACACTGTCTGAATGTTTCCTGAAGAACTGAAAAGCTCTTAAACCTGTTGCGCCGGTGCAAGTCATGCAGATTTGAACAAAAAAATCAAGTGCAAATACAAAAATAAGACGAGTAAAGAAAACGGGGTACTTAATAATCACCCTTTATTTAAATATATGAACACAGAACCCCGCTGTTAAAAGGTTAATGTCACATTTCCCATTACATGACTAGTAAAATAATCGCAATTTACTCTCTGTAAAATGGCGTAATCCTCAGGGCGATGGACACGGAGATGGGTAAAAAGGTTGGTGGCTACACATTCTGCAGATTGGGTTTAAGGGGGTCGCACACCGGACGAGAAGCGTATAAGTCCGTGCCGCGTCGCGTATAGCACACCGGACACGTACTCAGTTTATGACCCGCAATATTGTTATGTTTAAGGACATTATGAAATTAAGATAATGTCTGTGCTATGTTATGATTGTACTGTACAATTAAATAAAATCGTTGCTAAGTCTACAGTCTGAAGAACACTTTACCTCAGTCAGAGCGCATCCGTTAACTGAATGAATTGAGAATCTCACCTGAAAATCCGAGCCATTCCTGAGCGCCGCGGACAGACGCTGAATGGTGCCGTCGGTGTGTGTAAACTCATAGAAAATAATGTGTTCGAATTTTAAAGACGTGGCGCTGCGCTTCTCGTCCGGTGTGTTTTCTTTGAAGCCGAAGAACTCCAATACTGGCAAGCTTAATTTTCTCGGGTGTGGACAGAGTGTTTCACTCTCTCGCTCAGACGACATTCTTCTCAGAGCTACGCGGCCGCGCGCTGCGTCTTCTTCTTATTTGAAAGTCAGCGGGTGCAATACAGCCACCTGACAGGTCAACCAGGGACTGGCGCTGGAGTATTTACGTGTCATGTTATCATAAGAGTCCTATTCATTTTAAACATTTAAACACTCTAAATTAACACGATGGCGATGTTTCATGCTTTGAATATCACGATTATCGTCAATACCGGTATATTGCGATACCCCTAGTGTAATATTTGGCCTGGCGGAGTTGTTCTAGAGCGGCTGGGCCAAGAGGTAAGGGATAGCGGAACTTGACAGTGATATCATTAAGCCCACGATAATCAATACAGGGTCTCAACCCTCCATCCTTTTTCTAGACAAAGATAAACCCTGCTGATGCTGGAGAAGTTGATGGTCTAGAACCGTTGGCTAGTTCCTATTCAATGTATTGTTTCATGGTTTCAGATTCAGGCTGAGACAAGGGAAATATTCTACCTTTAGGTGGTGTGGCATCAAGAATGAGATAGATGGCAACTGAAGAACAGGGATTTAATTTCAGTTGGTGTAAAGAAGCAAATTCATGGGAAATGAAGTTCCCCGCAGCTCCTGAATCGAGCATGGCAGTGGTGGAAATGATTTGGTCCTTGATAGACAAACGAATGGGTAGTAGGAGGCTGGATGTGAATTTTTTTTTTTATGGCTCACCGTTTGGGTCCTATTGGCAGGGCGAATGGAACAGGGTAATCTCATGTGGCCTGGCTGACCACAGTACAAGCAAAGGCGGTTCTACTGGCGACGTTCTCATTCCTCTAGAGAGAGATGAGTGAATCCTAGCTGCATGGGTTCATGTGCGGTGGTGGTTTTGTGTGTGTAGCGTGGTGGTGCTCTGGACTGGCGGCGAGAATGCATCAGATTATCAACCTGGATAGTGAGATCAATGTACTCATCCAGGTTCCTGCCCTCATCTCGGCAGGCCAACTCAGATTGCAACTCGACTGTTAGTCCTCTTCTGAAGAGTGTTTTGAGTGTATCCTCCACCCAATTGGTCTGAGCAGCGAGAGTGCGAAAGGTAAGAGCATACTCACCAGCAGTGCTTCGTCCTTGAGAGAGACTTAACAATTGTTTTCCCGGACTCCCTCTTGCAGTGGAGTGTTCGAAGACATTACGGAATTGTTGAAGAAATGCTGTGAGTGAGGAAAACGACCAAACATCTGGTCTCCAAACTGCCGTAGCCCATTCTAATGCCTTTCCGGTGAGTAAGGAACAGACAAACGCAAAGCGCACAGAATCATTGAAATAAAATGACGGTAAAATTTCAAAAGACGAGCGTGGCCGGAAGTGTTGACGGCGTATGAAGATGCACCTTGTGTATGTTCAATGGGCGTGCTGAAGGTTGACGTTCTTAAATTTTGTAGTGACTGAACGAGATCTTCAGTGAGAGAAGTGGGCCGGCTCAGCTGATAGTGATGTAAGGATAACTGTGAAGCTTGAGCAGATAATTCGGTGGCGAGCTGCATGACTGCTGCTGGATCGAGTGTTGGCGAAGTCTTCTGTTGTGATGAGATGGAGTCAGGAGGATCCATTTGCAGCTTTTATTTAGAATGGTCAAGACAGGCAGGGTAACACAACAGCAAACAGAAAATAACAGGCAAGGCTAAGACAAACCAGTTAGACAGGCAATGGTTCGAGGCATGCAGCAAGAATCAGAGTCCAATAAACAGTCCAGGTCAAGGCAGGCAGAGAGGGGTCAGCAACAGTAAGCAATCCAAAGTCAAACAATGAAATCAAACACGGGTAATAACTCTCAGAAATTATGGCCAGGGCAGATCAAGACTTCGCACTGAATGAGTGGTAGGTGTGAGTGTAATCACTCCCAGATATGAGGCATGATGGGAATTGAAGTTCGATGAGTGAAGTTAATAGTCCGGAGACGGCTCCCTCCGGTGGTGAAGAGGAAGTGGTGCGGGAGCCTGCTCTGTTACAGGTTTACAGTTTAAATCATTCTACTTCATTACTTTGGTTACTTCAGTAAAAGAGTGCGTACGCACAGTCTAGAGTTAATTTTTTTTAAAAATCCCGATATGTGTGTGGAAAATTGCGTATTCACATTTTTTTTGCGTACGCAACATTTATAGGTTTTGTTTATGTTTGTATGGCAGTCGTCCATGAGGGGCTGCCGTTTTTCTTTCGTTTTGTTTATTTATTATTAAAGTGTTTAAACATTCGCCGGTTCCCGCCTCCTTCTTTCCTTATCAACAAATTAGCTACCTAATAAAGTGTCCGGTGAGTGTATATGGTAACATTGTTATTTTTAATGTGGCCTCTTATAAATAAAATTTAGCTTTTGAAAAGATTTTGTTTCAGCTTGTTGATTTGTCAAAGAGAGATAATGAATAGTGGATACATTACCTCAAAACAATTACATGAACTCTACTCAATGATTTAAAGGGCATCTATTATGCAAAATTCACTTATATATAGTTTTTGAACATATTTATGTGTCTGCAGTGTGTGTACACAACCACCCTATTTTGGTAAAAATCCCCCCCCCCCAGGTTTTCTCCCCTCATAAATCTCAAACAGTCCGAAATCGCATACTCTCTTGAGTAGGTTATTATGATTAAGTAATAGGGATGCACCGATACCACTTTTTCCAGAAACGAGTCCAATACCTATATGGTATTGGTATCGATATGGTATCATTTTTGGTACTTGCTGATACAGAGTGTCGTGCTTCGGATGTTTGCGTTCTTGAAACTTCTTGACCTGCAAACATCCTGTAATAATGTAGGGAACCCCTGGTTATATATAAATCACCTAACAGTTTATGTTTTACTTACACATACTATTTAGTTTAAATCACATGTGTGCTGAGTGAACGATTAGCAATCTAGAGCATTTAACAGCAGTGCTATCTCTCTCTCTCGTCAAGTTAACGTCAATAATACATGCCTCGTTTTATTTTCTTTGTCATTGACATCTAACTGAACTGTAAACTTTCCACTGACGTCTGTGAAAAAGGGATGCACTCGAAAAGCTTGTGCGACTGTGCCGATGCGCGCTCAATCCACTGCACGTTTTTCTCTAATCAGCTCGTGTATATCTGCATTACTAATATTCCACTAATTAGATACATTTTCTTCATAGACAGCTGTCTTTTTTATCCCCATTATACTCTCTGTTGTCTGTTTTTCTTTGTCTGGACACAAACACTGGACACATGCTCTGGTATCGATTGTTGTTATTGGAACATTTTTATGAGTACGATTACTCATCGCAGTATCGGGCCTAATACCTATGATCGGTGCATCCCTAAATTAAGTAATTACTTCACGACTGCTAAAAAAGTATGTTCTATATAGTTTGATTGTGTGTAGTATAAATGTAATCTGGACAAACTACATTATCTTAGCTCCTCCCCTGAGTGAGATGTCACAGTCCGTCATGTTTATCTCCTCACCAGAACATTTAACAGCAGCACTCAAGTAAGAAATGTATTCTTATTAAAGCTACTAAGTTATTCAATCAAGAGCAGTGAGCGATTTTCTGTTTTTCTTTTGTTAATGGATTAAAATTTACAGCATATATAGCAGTTAGTACTGTATATTATACTGCTTTCACTTTAATACACACATCTAATGTATACATGTGATTTCTTTCCCTGCTGTTTACGTTCACAGACATAACTGACTGTTTGTGTGAAATTTGACAGTTTAAGCGCAATAAGATGTGAAAGAGAACTTAGTTTAATACTCACGGGATGCTCCGTCTGACAGCCAGCTTTCTCTGCGCTCAGAAAACCATATATCAGAAGTTTAAACTTGATATGGCTTTAAAATGCAGGCAAATCAAAAACTTTAATGATGACAAAGAACTGGAATGTCACATGAGCATGGCTGCGATAGAGATGATATACAAAACCAAACAGATGCTTTGTTTTTGACAGAGTCTCTGGACTGGGGCATGATCTGTAAAGGCTCCGCCCTCTTCTGGAAATGGGGGCAGTGAGCAGCAGCTCATGTGCATTTAAAAATACATGCACAAAAACAACATTTTTTCCTTCCAATTAAAAATGGGTATTTACAACATGATAAAATAAATGATACATGGTGTATTTTGAGCTAAAACTTACAGACACATTCTGGGTACAACTTGGGCATAATAGGTCCCCTTTAAAGTATTAGCTCAAAAAAAAATCTTTGCCTAAAATGAAGTTTTGTGTATTGTTCTAAAGCTAATTCTTAATTTGCTCAGTGAATGCTCAGGATTGTCTTTTAGCACAGATGCGTTTAAATGTAGCATGCTAAGTGATGTGTAATAGTAAATGTTTTAAATAATTGAGCACATACTGCACTGATTTATCGGTACATGGGTTGTTTGGGTTCCAAGCAATGTCCCTGCTTTATCTACTCTTCCTGTGCCGCGAGTCAATAAAGTGCTAACACATGCACACACACCCGACATGCAAACACACTGATCCACACGCACCGCTACTCAATTAGGGCCCTGGGCACGGCCTACACCCTGCTGTCACTCATCTGTTTCCTCTTGGAAATGACATGGTCCTGCCAGCGTGGCATGATGGGAAATGACCTGTCATCGCCGTGATAGGCCTCTGCAGTTGCTAATCAGATATGGGCGTCAGGAAGAGGCAGTATTGCAGGAACAGAGCTTGGCTGCACCAATAGTCCATTTGTTGCCCTGTTTCCTCCTGAGTGGGTCCATAGTTTTAACTGACCAGACAAGACAAATATTTAGCCCCAGGAGGGAAATGTGTATTTCCTGTCACTGAGCAGAGAACAATAAATCTCTCTCTCTCTCTCTCTGAGTGTGAATGGACTGAAGTTACTGCTTTGGGTTTCTCAGAATAGCAACAATTATCACACTTCCCTTTATTATGTGGTTACTCTCATTGTCTTAGGAAATTTAGCAGTACGCTTGAGTTTAAACCGGAAAGGCTTAACTAATAGCTTGTCTAAGTAAGGCAACTGAAGCATGCATGGGTGTAGGACAGCAAACGCAGCCCAGCTCAAGATAGAAGAATGAAAGGTCACTCAAATAGCCTGTTTGGCTATTGAAGCATCAGGCTTGGGGGATTGAAGAGTGTTTGTCCCCGTAATGGCCATTTGGCAGTCGGACAATAAACAGTACTTACTATATAAGTTCTTGTGAGCAATCTAATTTTATTCAACAGGAATCTTTTTACAAATTCTAATATATATATATATACACACACACACACACACACATACACACACATGCATTACGCTAAAATCTCTGAGCTAACATCTGGTATAGTATTCTTCCATATCAAACTGTAGTAGTCAAATATTTTGATTTATCCCATCATATATTATTATTAAAGCTGCAGTTCGTAGCTTTTCTTCTTTGTCGCCATCTCTGTTCGAAATCTGCAATTTCAGTTATTCGCACAATTACCAACTTTACGTGGGTTGTGCCTCGGCACGGCACAGCGCGGATGAATCCAATGTTTTGAGGAGAATATGCTGTCAGTCGCTGCTGGTGTGGATACTGGCATTCACAATCACAGATTCTACTTTTTGAAAATATGACCAACATAAGCATTTCCACTGGAAAATATCGTCTGAACAAGTAAGTAGCAGCCACTTTTGTTCTGACCAGCTAAGGGGAAAAAAGCATTGCAGTAAATCGCGCTGATTAAATCTAACGATCACTTATCATATCACGTCAAACCGTGCACATTATACTTTGTTCTCAAATTGTTAATGTTAACAACATCAGCATTGCGTGACTACATTTAATGTATATTAAGGCTACTATGGTTCAGTACTCCGTAACTGTATGAATTAAGCGAACAAGTGTGTTACAGCCATTGAAATGTCTTATACCATACTTATATGAGAAAAAATAGTCGTCTCTGCGTTCATTTGAACCCCTTCAAAACATGGAGTTCACGTCACCTTTCAAAAGCCCTTTCGATATCCTTGTTTTCGCATGGGCCGGTTACAGTCTCTTTTTTCTGTAGCCACTCCGAAGTCTTTTGCATTTTACAATCAGGTGAATCTCCAGTTGTCACGGGTGATTGTCGTTTGAACCTTTCTGGATCCGCCATCAAATTGATAAGTCTCAAGTACTGTGAGAAAAGGCTATATCCACCTCCAACATCCTCACACTCATAGCCTACTAGCCAAAACACCTTCTTTATGTGTACAGATGTGACGTAATGACGCAAAGACATGCTCGAATTTGCTCGCGGAAATCTACCAGTACCACTGAAATTAAAAACATTATTACAAGCTTACCGTTTTGAATCGAGCTACGGCAAGCAGATAGTGTTGAACACTGGCTAGTTATGTACTTGCTCAAAAACTTATTTTGGATAATTTTAACACAAAAAAGTTACGGACTGCAGCTTTAACTATAGTAAATATCACATTTTTGTATATTATGTTAAAAAATGAAAAGTTACAGAAGCTGTAAATACCTTTAGCATAAAGGTGGATTATATCAGTATTGGTTTGTCCTGTTCTGTGACATTTCCTTAAGGTTTATTTCTGTGCTTGGTTTTCCATGATTTTCCATGCATTGCACTGCACCAGAGGTTTTGGTAACGACTGAGTGACACAGCATGCTTTTCACCTGACGTAAGTACATTTGAAATGGTTGAACTGTGGTAAATGGTTGTTGAAGAAATCAGTGCAAAATGTGCATATTCAGAATGAATAAATTCCATAATAAGTTCAAAGTATTTCACAGAATTAAATGAAAGGAGTACAGACTCACAGACAAACACAATATGGAAATAAGGTGAACGTGATTTCACCAAGTACAACATCTTTGTTAATCCTGGAACAACAATCCAAACAACCAATCAGATTTGAGGGACAAGTTTACAGTTTATGTCAAGTTTAGGCTTACAACAAGAAATAACTGCTTCTACATCAGTTATTCACCTATCATTTCGCTCTGATTTTAGAGTTAGGTTTAGGGGTAGGACAAACTTTTTAGACAGGAACGTTGTTCCAGGATCAACAAAATATGTTGATCCAGCAACATGTCTTACTTGGTAAACTCACAGTGACCGTGGAGATAACAGTTGCCCAGTCAAGGATACATTGTTTACTCGCTGCTACTCTATGTGACACAAGCAACAGAATTCCTGCGCAATAAACTTTTGTAAACAATCATTTTTCAGAAAGTGGAACACAGTCCTAGGCGGACACATTTTTCATGGGTAAAGTAACGTGGGAAAAGTTGTTTACTGATCGAGTTGCATGTTCAAATTGTGTTATAATAATATGTGAGCAACATGTACATTATGTAGCCTACACGTTTGAGTTGAAAAAAAGACTTTTATTTTTATTTATTATATATTTTTTATAAAAGGCTACTTATATTTATTATTACACTATATTTATAATATAAGTATATAATATATTAATTATATTACACTATATGTATTATATTGTACTTATTTCGAACTATTTATATATATATATATATATATATATATATATATAATATTTAATATAATTAAAATTATAATTATCCGAACCCTTTTGGCTGACATTGCTGGTCCCCCTGCCTGAATAGGGCCCTTTGAATCATTCTCAACTTCATTACAGCGCCCCTGCATTCCACCCTTTAATATGAAAAGGTTCACTTTCATCTCTTTTGATTGTTGTTGTATAATGTGCAATGTGCTGTGATTAATTTGAGGAATTTCAAAGTGTGACCTTTTTTTAATTAAAGCTGCCATGGTCTATGTTGCTGTCCTGAGTTCTGGCTTGGTGTTTGTGATTCTAAAGGCTCTCGGTTAAAAAGTGCTGAACACTAAACAGTAGCTGTGTTGACTTGCTATTGTCATCTTTATTTACACCTGTGATTGTTTGCTTCCCAGGCAATTCAACAGCTATTTGAGAGCAATGCATAATCAATACATCAAGAAATCAAGCCGGTGCTTGTAAATAGACTGAATGAATCAGCTCTGAATAATAGCCCTTTCCATGAGAATCAGCACATTGATTGGAATACCAATACCCCTCGGCATTGGCATGCTATCTGAATTAATTCTGCCTTGATGTGGCCTGGCAATAAATTATAGTAATTAATGTTGTTTAGATGTGACTGAACCAATTGGTGAAGTGGGGGTGGAAATAGAGAGAGAGAGAGAGAGAGAGAGAGAGAGAGAGAGAGAGAGAGAGAGAGAGAGAGAGAGAGAGAGAGAGAGAGAGAGAGAGAGAGAGAGAGAGAGAGAGAGAGGGTAATTCTGACACAGTGATAACTACACATTATAACAGTCGATTAAGATCTGGACCCCGCAGTTTGAGCCTCTCTGTAAATTTCATTTACAGCAGCTTGACACTTCATCAAAACAAATGTTAGATTTTCAATAACAAATAAAGAAAGGGAAAAAATTGCAATGGGAATTACAGAATTACATCCTTCATCTGCATACATTTCCAATTAGAATAGATATGTTAGTCTGATCACACTGTAAAAAATAACAACAACTTATAATACCCTTATAAAAACTCGTTACAGTGACTGTTAAAATTATCACCCATCCATGGAGCAAAGAATATATTGTCTTGAATTTCCATACATTTTGATTGAAAATGTTATATTTCTTTCATTGATGTGTGTGTGTGTCTGTGTGTGTGTGTGTGTGTGTGTGAGAGAGAGAGAGAGAGAGAGAGAGAGAGAGAGAGAGAGAGAGAGAGAGAGAGAGAGAGAGAGAGAGAGAGAATAACTTTTTTTTTATTCCATGATCCTAAAATGAAATAGGCCATTTTGGCTCATGATGGATAGGACACACACGCACACTGATGGAGATGTCATTAGAAGCAACAAAAGCACCCTGTCAGGTGGCATCACACACTGACAAATGCCCCGTAATCTCTTGAGATTGCCAATATTACATTTGGCTCTTTACTCTGTTTTCTCTGGGGCTTTCTGACTGGTCTGCTTAGCTATATGTCAAACGTATACATACACATAATGCCTTTTGACTTACCTGCACATCATGAGATAATGAAAAGATTTACATAAAAAGCACGAAATAAAGAAACCACAGGGTCTGGATAAAGAGTATTTGGATGATCACATTAGCAAATAATTTACAGAATACAGAGCATAGATAGATATCAGCCACCTCCACTGAAAAAGACACCAGTTTAGTGCCATGGACACAGATACACATAGACACCACAGTCCAACGCATCTCTCCATCAGTAATAGCCAGACAGTATGTGTTGGCAGTAATTGTTTCATTGCAAAGTGCTTAACCTTCCATTAGTGGGGCAGCTGATCTGCACGGCAGGGCAATGGAACTTGATTTACAGAGTGGAGCAGAGAGCACCAAGAGATTTACCATCCACACACACAGAAGCTCCTCTATTGACCCAGAGAGATGGAGCCAGCTGTTACTGTACCATTCTTCCTATATCAATCCATGCACTTAATGCCACAATGGCTAAGTTTGGTTTATCTGATACACGTGACAATGGAAAACATCAGCAGGAAACCTTTGCACTATCATCAATCTTTTAAAGTTTATGTCCTCATTCACCATTATTTTAATTTATAATGCAATCATTCACATTTTGGCGAGCACATCAGTCATTTGAGTTGGCTTTTCTGCGAATCCTGTGAATGTGAATGGATTGTGTTGGAATATGCATGCACTGATTTGTGAAGCCAAAGAAAAGGAAGAGGTCTATGCTAGGATTTCTGACCAATACTTGGGAGGGGGTGGGGGGTGGGGTGGGGGGGGGGGGTGGGGGGGGGTTGGGGGGGTGGTGTAAGGTCAAATGCGGGTGAATTTTAATGTTTTTATTCTGTAGACATTTATGACCAGTGAGATGTGAACAAGAAGCATCAGCGTCTTTGGTGTTTTATGACATCTATAACATTCCAGCAGTTATTATATGTGTGTGTGTGTGGGTGTGTTTGGAAGCTGTGTGTTCTTTACGACACGTGTAGAACATGCAGTGTGTCTGAAAACATTGTCTGTGTGGTCCAACTTCTGGTGTGCGTTTGTGGTTGGACTTGTGCAAGCAATGCAAAACAGTGAGACAGCAGGGATGATAGAAGCGGTCATGAAACCTGTCAGGGAAAAAAATAACAATTTGAGGGAATTGCCTATGCTCCTACTGGGGGTTGAGGGTGGTTGCCAAATAATTCTACACTCTAGATATTCTGGTCCCTATATGACCTGACCCTTATGTCTGTTAAGTCGTAATTGTATTGTATTGTACACTGAACAAAATTATTTTTTTTATTTTATATTATTATACTCGTTTCCACTGAGCGGTATGGTACGGTACAGTTCGGTACGCAATTATTTGCGTTTTCCACTGTCAAAAGTTGTGAATGGTACCAAAAAGCCGAACCGCACCGTACCACTTTTTGGGTACCCTTCTGTTGGGGTACCTAGAACAATGGTACGGTACTAAAAGGTGGAGCTAGACCCACTGCAGAATGGTGATTGGTTGACAGAGGATCGTCACTTGCGCGTGCTACAAGGCCATTAGAAGCGCCATTTTTAATATACAGTTGAAATATAATACCTCTGTTATTGTGTCACAAAATGTAGTTTTAAGAGTTTTTCAGGTGAGAATGTAGTTTTATAAAGCTCAAATCTGTGGTTTATTTATAGATTTATGATAATTTGACTGAGATCCATTCCAAGCAATCACCGGACGCTCGGCGCTCATGCACCCCGCCTGGAACAGCCTTTCCTCGGCTAGTCATTCTGATGTTTGCCGCTGACTCTGATGTCTCTGTAGTGGTTAAACATGAGATAGACCTAACAGGCGATCTTTTGTCTCGTGAAACTATAATTCGCTCCCTGGCCAATAGTGTTTGCAGAAGGCTAAGTGAAGTTTCATATATTTGAGCGCTGAATTTGTATATTTGACTGAATTGTTTGCTTTATGTTATTAAAGCTTTACTGTATAGCTTTTTGTACCTTTTTACTTATACTTTTATAATGGCTATTATTGATAAAACTGAAATTCAACAAAAAGAGATCGTTTTGTCATTTTTTATTTTATTACAAGATCATCTGTTATGTTGTTTATTGCAACATTTGTACCAATGCAATATGCAATATATTACATATTGCCTGGAATATGGCTAATATTTTTAAATTTAATAAAAATTATATTTAGTTTAGTTATAAATATATACCGTACATATATATGAAGTGAATATAATCAATAGGCTATGCGTTGCCTGGACCACATTTGTGTGCTTATAATTTTTAAAATGTATTTAAATTAAATCGAAAAGAAGCAGAGTGGTGTTTTATAACATATTTCGTTTTATTGTTGCCTAAAATGTAGCCTACATACAGAGATAACCGAAGTAGCAGAGCGAGCTGAGTGGCGCTTTCAAGAACGCGCTGATCCATTAGCAGAATTACTGGACTTGCATCCCCGGGAGTCGGACTTTGCGTAGGCTTCTTGGTATTGAGAAACGCCTAATGTCAGCGCTTTTTTCTTGTGACAAACATGCCGAGAAGCAAGAACAAGATTTACTGTATGTCATCCATTGTTGTTTATATTTCGCTTTCTTCGTGCGAAAATTACGCCGATCGCTTCTTTCCGGCAAACACCACGCCTATCAAGTAAGGGTACTGTTGGCGGTGGAAACACAAGCTGGATCATGGTTTACCGATCCGACCCGTCCTTTACTGTACCGTACCGTACCGCTCAGTGGAAACGAGACATAAGACTTTTTCTATTTACACAAAAGGCCTATTTCTCTCAAACATTGTTCACAAATCTATCTAAATTTGTGTTAGTGAGCACTTCTCCGTTGCCGAGATAATCCATCCACCTCACAGGTGTGGCATATCAAGATGCTGCATGATTTTTGCACAGGTGTGCCTTAGGCTGTCCACAATAAAAGGCCACTCTAATGGTGCGTTCACACCGGACGCGAATAGCGCGTCAGGCGCGAGTGATTTCAATGTTAAGTCAATGCAAAGACGCGTTACGCGAGTAAAAAATTCCTGCGGCGCGAATGAGGCGTAGAGCACGGTGCGGTAGACGCGAATACCCCTCATTCGCGCGTCAAGTTCGCGTGAATGGCGAGAATTAAGCATCTGGCGCGATAAGGGCGTTACGCACGAATTATTTCGTTAGTGCTATTTGTGCATTCACGTGAATTCGCGTCTACCGCCCGAGTTGAAAAATCTGAACTTTGACATCAATTCGCGCCGCGTTAACCAATCAGGAGCCTAGCTGCTTGCTGCTGTCACGTGGTGAAGTATCCGGATGCTTCAATATGACTAAATGCCTGGTGTGGTTAATGCACAACAAAGCAAATATTTTATCACATAAAACTTGATTTCAATATATGAGACATTCATTTTGTATTGAATGCTATTTATTCCATATCTAGATTATATGAAATATTATTATAATGTAAAGACAACCAACATACTAGTGCATAAGTTCGTGTCTGGACAGTGTTGTGTGAGAGAGAAAAAAATCACGGGACAGGTTATACTTTTGGAGGCTGGCTCCATTTATCATCAAAACAAAAATAAATGATATATTAGGTGGATGAGGGCGAGGGTGATCCTCGCTCCGATCCGGGATAACAGGTCATCAAGCTGGGAGCGGAGCAGGCGGAAGAAACGCTGAAAGCGGCCGTCATCCAGGCACAGCTCCTGGAGCGAGCAAAGGTTGAAACTAGCCAAACTGGGTTTGCCTCCGAAGGGTCTGGTGGACACAAATACAGCAACGATGATCCCTACGCCGCTGTTCTGCTCTCCAGACCAAATAGAGAGCGGTGACTCTCCCGATGAATGCTCGATCAAAATAAAAAAGATGGCCACCAACGGGTTTTGAATCTGACGTGCGTGACGCGCGTAAATTTCGCTTCAAACTTTTGTTTTTATGCGTGTCAATTTCCCTCTTGACACGCGAATTAACACAAAGTGGTCAAGCGTCAAACTAGACGCGGTAGACGCGAATTTGACGCGCTATTCGCGTCCGGTGTGAACGCACAGTAAAATGTGCAGTTTTACTGTATTGGGGGGGGGGGGGTATGTGGGGGTCCGGGGGGGGATCGGGGTGGTCCAAAAACCAGTCAGTATCTGGTGTGACCACCATTTGCCTCATGCAGTGCAACACATCTCCTTCGCATAGAATTGATCAGGTTGTTGATTATGGCCTGTGGAATGTTGGTCCACTCCTCTTCAATTGCTGTGCGAAGTTGCTGGGTATTGGCAGGACCTGGAACACGCTGTCGTATACGCCGATCCAGAGCATCCCAAACATGCTCAATGGGTGACATGTCCGGTGAGTATGCTGGCCATGCAAGACCTGGGATGTTTTTATCTTCCAGGAATTGTGTACAGATCCTTGCAACATGGGGCCGTGCATTATCATGCTGCAACATGAGGGGATGGTCGTGGATGAATGGCACAACAATGGGCCTCAGGATCTCGTCACGGTATCTCTGTGCATTCAAAATGCCATCAATAAAATGCACCTGTGTTCGTTGTCCATAACATATGCCTGCCCATACCATAACCCCACCGCCACTATGGGCCACTCGATCCACAACGCTGACATCAGCAAACCGCTCACCCACACGACGCCATACACGCTGTCTGCCATCTGCCCTGTACAGTGAAAACCGGGATTCATCCATGAAGAGAACACCTCTGAAAAGTGGCAGACGCCATCGAATGTGAGCATTTGTCCATTTAAGTCAATTACGGTGACGAATTGCAGTCAGGTCAAGACCCCGATGAGGACGACCAGCATGCAGATGTGCTTCCCTGAGACGGTTTCTGATAGTTTGTGCAGAAATTCTTTGGTAATGCAAACCGACTGTTGCAGCAGCTGTCCGGGTGGCTGGTCTCAGACGATCTTGGAGGTAAAGATGCTGGATGTAGAGGTCCAGGGTTGGTGTGGTTACACATGGTTTATGATTGTGAGGCCTGTTGGATGCACTGCCAAATTCTCTGAAACGTTACGTCGGATGACGACGAATGGGGTTTCGCTTAGAACACCGCCCCACCTCGTGGGTATAAAAGGAGGACGCTGGCAACATGCAGTTATGTTTCTTCGCTGAGGAGCCAAGACTGAGCTCAGGCGATCCCCAGCGATACAGGCGATACAGCGGAAGTGGCAGGAAGACATAATGTCTCCGTTCCCTACTCAGGGAATGAGGGTTACATACGTAACCGAGACGGTCCCTTTCGTTGTCACTCCGAGTTACGTCGGATGACGGCGAATGGGGTTATCATTCTAATCACGCCACCTTCACAGCTGTCTTCCAGTGCCCTGCGTAAATCTGAGCCCTTTTAAGACTTGTAAGGACGAAGGACTCCTATTTAGCACAGGAATACCAAGGTACACTGGGAAGCATATCCCATAGTTATAGGAAATATGCAATTAACACCAACCCAGAGGGGGGGGGGGGGGCATTTGGGAAAACACATATGACCCGAAAGAAACATATGGAGAATACTGAGGTGTCCAGCCGCAGGTGGAATATTTCAACCTCAAGGGTGGCAAGGTGGCTTGCCAAGGGAAAGACACATGCTCAGAGAGGCTTACAGTGGAAATACACGTGTGGGGGTAGCTCCGGGGAGGGACCATGCACACGGGAGGCACCTAGCCAACGCCCAGGCAATAGACACTGGCGCTAGCATCAGGGGTGCTGGAGGAACTCAGGGCTTGCGGAGAAGCTCACCTGAGGAGAATATCGCACGTATCCAGTCCGTGGAGTGGAATGGTGAGCAAGCGAAGACACCTGAGCGGGTCCAGTACTAGCTAGTTGAAGCAAGTACATGAGAGGACACAGGCTCCACTCGGAGATTGTAGAATCTGGCGAATGTGTTCGGTGTCGCCCAGCCTGCAGCTCTGCAGATGTCTGTTAGCGAGGCGCCATGCGCTAGAGCCCAAGAGGATGCCACACTCTGGGTGGAGTGGGCAGTCACACCAAGGGGGCACGGTCGACCTTGCTGCTGGTATGTCAAAGCATTGGTGTCCACTATCCAGTGAGACAACCTCTGCTTGGAGAGAGCCTTTCCCTTCAGCTTCCCACCATAACAGACAAAGAGCTGGTCTGAGGTCCTGAAACACTGCGTCCTGTCTACATAGGCCCGGAGAGCGCGTACTGGGCAGAGCAGTGCCAAGGCTGGGTCTGCCTCCTCCAAGGGCAGCGCTTGCAGGTTCACCACCTGGTCCCGGAAGGGAGTGGTAGGAACCTTGGGCACATATCCAAGCCGGGGTTTCAGGATCACGTGAGAGTAACCCGGCCTGAATTCCAGGCACGCTTCGTCAACGGAGAATGCGTGTAGGTCCCCGACCCTCTTGAGAGAGGCCAATGCAACCTGGAGCGCTGTCTTCATTGACAGGAACTTAAGCTCCACTGATTGCAGAGGCTCAAAGGGAGCACTCTGCAGGGCAGTTAGAACCACTTCGAAGTCCCAAGTGGGAACGAGAGGAGAGCGAGGAGGATTCAGTCTCCTCGCCCCCCTCAAGAACCTGACGATCAGGTCGTGCTTCCCTAAAGATTTACCTTCCACTAAGTCATGGTGTGCGGCAATAGCGGCAACATAAACTTTGAGGGTGGAGGGAGACAGCCTTCGCTCCAACCCATCTTGAAGGAAGGAAAGCACGCGACTGACCGAACACCTCCGGGGGTCTTCTCGGCGAGAAGAGCACCAGTTGACGAAGAGGTTCCACTTCAACGCGTAGGCGTGTCTGTGGACGACGCTCTAGCGGAAGTGATGGTGGCCACCACCGCTGGTGGTAGGGTACTCAAACCTGCCACAGGGTGCCCCGTCCCTGAGAAAGGAGGTCCTTCCTCAGAGGAATTGGCCAAGGAGGTGCTGTCGCGAGGAGCACCAGTTCGGAGAACCAAGTCCGGGTGGGCCAGTACGGCCTGCTCCTCGTCCTCCTAGACCTTGCGCAAAACCTGCGCAAGAAGGCTCACTGGGGGAAACGAATATTTGCTGCCCCGTGGCCAGCTGTGCGCCAGTGCATCCGTGCCGAGCGTGCCCTCGGTCAGGGAAAAAATACAGGTCGCAATGGGTCGAGTCGTGAGAGGCAAACAGATCTATCTGTGCGTCCCCGAACTGGTCCCAAATCAGCTGAACCGACTGGGGATGGAGTCGCCATTCTCCAGGGAGGGGCTGAAGCCGTGAGCGCTCGTAGGCTGCACAGTTCAGAGCTCTGGGAATATAAATGGCTCGAAGCGACCTCAGATGCTTCTGACTCCATAAGAGGAGGTGGCGAGCGAGTTGCGACATACGGCGGGAGCGTAGACCACCTTGATGGTTGATGTACGCTACAGTGGCGGTATTGTCTGATTGGACTAGTACGTGTTGACCCTTGAGCAACGCCGGAAGCGGTGCAGGGCAAGGCGTACTGCCAGCAACTCGAGGCAATTGACATGCCATAGGCGCTGGGGTCCTGTCCAGGAGCCTGCGGCAGCATGTCCATTGCACAAGGCGCCCCAGCCCGTGGTGGAGGCATCTGTTGAGACAACAACATGCCGGGAAACTCGTTCCATGGGGGACACCTAACCTGAAAAACTGAGGTTCGACCACGGGGTGAAGGTCTGACGGCAGGTCGGAGTAACTGATACTCGGAGCGTGCCTTGTTGCCATGCCCACCTCGGGACTCGGTCGCGTAGCCAAAGTATGAAGCGGTCTCATATGAAGCAATCCGAGCGGCGTTACCACGGCTGCAGATGCCATATGCCCCAGGAGCCTCTGAAAAATTTCAGTGGAACCGCACTCTTGCCCTGAAATTGTCTCAGACAAGTCAGGAGTGATTGTGCGCGCTCGCTCGTAGGCTGCGCGGACATGGCGACCGAGTCGATGTCCATACCGAGAAAAGAGATCCTCTGCACGGGGCAAAGTTTGCTCTTCTCCCAGTTGACCCGAAGGCCCAGACGAGCTAGGTGCCGGAGCACAAGGTCCCTGTGTTCGCAAACCTGGTCTTGAGAGTGAGCTAGGACAGTCAGTCATCGAGATAGTTCTGGATGCGAACCCCGTGTTCCCATGGAGGAACAAGGGCTGCCTCGACAACCTTCGAGAAGACGTGAGGAGACAGGGCTAGCCCGAAAGGGAGAACCGCGTACAGGTATGCGTGCCCCTCGAAAGCAAACCGGAGGAACAGTCTGTGTCGAGGAAGAATGCAGACATGAAATTAGGCATCCTTCAGGTCGATCGCTGCAAACCAATCCTGGGGCCGAACACATTTGAAAATGCGTTTGGCGGTGAGCATCTTGAACGGCATCCTGTGAAGGGAGCGGTTCAACAAGCGCAAGTCCAGGATCAGTCATAACCCACGGTTTTCTTGGGGACAATGAAGTAAGGGCTGTGGAAGCCGGACCTCATCTCGGCTGGAGGGACAGTCTCGATTGCACCCTTCGCCAGCAGGGTGGCAATCTCTGCTCTCATGATGGGGGCATTGCCACCGACCAGAGTGGAGCGGACTCCCCTGTAGCGGGGAGGAGACCGTGCGAACTGAATCGCATAGCTGAGCCGATGGTTCGCGCGACCCAGCGAAACAGACAGGGAAGCTCTAGGCAGGCTCCCAAGAACTGTGCCAGCAGAGTCAACGAACCACCGACGTCCCCTCAGTGGTGCAGCGAAGCGGAATGACCGGCCCAGAGGTGGACGGCATAGCGGCCCAGAGTGGGGGCTCGGTCATAACCGCACCCTGACAGAGGAGGCCAGGGAAGGAGCAGCGTTCCACGGGGGCCTGCTCTGCCAGGGGTCTGGCGACAGAGGGGGATGAGAGCGGTACGGTCCAGGGACGGCACACACTGTCATCCGGCTCTGAGACAGAGGGGGACGAGGGGTGCACGGCTCGGCTCGGCGCACCGTGTCGTCCAGAGCTCTGTATGCTCAGAGACGAGAGAGTCAGTTCTTTCTGAATAAGGATTCTTCCCCAGCCCTCCACCGGGGAAAGGAGTGGCCCTGCTACCAACTCCTGGAAAGAACTGAGTCCCATCTCTGAGCAGCCCATCTCAAAAGTGCCACTTAACCCGGCGTTTAGCGGGGGGCGGGGCTGGAGAGGGCTGAGGCATCCCCCCACGGTCTTCCAAAGCCAGCCCGGGGGAACGGGCGGGGTTGGAACCGTGGGAGGGCGCCTTCGGCGGTTGGCAGACTGAGGGACCTGAGCGGACGGCGGGGCCGTCGGCAGAATAACCTCAATCTGCTCCCGGGCGGTTGAGAACTGTTGGGCAGAAGAACTCAACCGCACCGCCGAAGAGGCCGACCTGGGATATGGGGGTGTCGAGCAGACGAGTCCGCCGACATCTTGCACATCAGACCGGTCAGCCCCAGAGTGGTAAACATCACCTGACTCGGAGAGCGCACGGCCACCTTCGTCGCTCGGAGAGCAAGGTCAGTGGCGGCGCGCTTTTTGGTAGCTCATTAAAGAGCCTCGAGTCAGTCCCGCCCTCATGCATAACCATGAGCATAGCCCACAGAACGGTCATGGGATGCAGTGAGGCGGCTGCCTGTCCTGTGGCATTATAGGATTTCGCCACAGATTAGTGTAGACGAAAAGAACTACAGGCTTCCGACGGGTGCTTCGGATTGCGCCGGGAAGCACTCTGAGGACACAGTAGTATCGCAACAGAGCGTTCAACCGGGGGACCCCAGTGTACCCATGGGCAGCGGCCCCGTTGAGGGGGGGAAAGGCGGATGAGACCAACGAGCAGTCCTGAGAAGACACGGGGGTCTTTAAGGACGTCGAGATCTCATCGTGCACGTCCGGGAAGAAAGATATTGGGGTTTGCCGTGGACGCGGGTCGGCGGCCTTACCCAAAAACCAATCGTCCCTGGAAAGCATGGCCGTCATCTCCGGATCAGACTCAGGCACAGCCATAGCACACCAGAAGGTGGCAGCTGTGACGAGTCGTCACTTCCAGAAGAATAAAGCCCACCTAGTGATGCTGCTACAGACATAGCACCATCCTCTGTAGCTTTCAAATGAAAACACACAGGCCACCCGAAGATAGACTCGTGGAATCACCTGATCGCTAGCGGGCACCGTCATTGAAGAGGGGGGCTGGGGTCACGGACACAGAGTCGGCGCCTTGTTCCATACCAACACCCTCAGGTCACCCTGGCCACCAGCCAAAAATCGGGGGGTTGATGAGGGGACTCTCACTCTTGCGAGTTCACCGAGTCTTGACCTAAATGACGCAATGATCATGTTCCCACAGAGAGAACATGAATCACCCACGAGCGCTGTACAAGCATGATCAAAGCCCAAACACACTAGACAGCGCTCGTGCCCATCAGAGTCCGATACCAATCTGCCGCAACCACAAATGCACGGGCGAGCTGTCTTTAAAAAGACGTGCCGCGTGCGAGCTCTTTTGTGAGAGGAGAAAAAAACTCTGCAATGTTGAAGCGAGCGGGGAGAAACACACTCACTGGCAGATCAATGCACAGATCAGCAGGCAATGTGAACTCGCTGCAGATCGCCGTCACACCAACACTGGAGAGAGTGGCTCGTCTCGTAGAGCGAAGTCAGAAATGGCTGTGGAGTGAAGAGATACTCTTGGCTCCGAAGCGAAAACATAACTGCATGTTGCCGGCGTCCTCCTTTTATACCCACGAGGTGGGGCAGAGTTACGTCATGCAAATTCCGCAGACCCATGGCATTTCTTTGCCATTGGCTCGTTTTTGTATACTCGAAGTCGATAGGTGTTCTAAGCGAAACCCCATTCGTCGTCATCCGACGTAACTCGGAGTGACAACGAAAGGGAACATTAAATTCACGGGCAACAGCTCTAGTGGATATTCCTCCAGACAGCATGCCAATTGCACGCTCCTTCAAAATTTGTAACATCTGTGGCATTGTTCTGTGTAATGAAACTGCACATTTTAGAGTGGCCTTTTATTGTGGCCAGCCTAAGGCACACCTGTGCAATAATCATGCTGTCTAATCAGCATCTTGATATGCCACACTTGTGAGGTGGATGGATTATCGCCAAAGGAGAAGTGCTCACTAACACAGATTTAGACAGATTTGTGAACAATATTTGAGAGAAATAGGCCTTTTGTGTACATAGAAAAAGTCTCAGATCTTTGAGTTCAGCTCATGAAAAATGGGGGCAAAAACAAAAGTGTTGCACTTATTTTTTTCAGTGTACTTATTTATTTAATTCAGTCATGACAACTCTCAGGATAATTTGTAAGACATTTTATTAATGTATAACTTGATTCTGCTAAATGCTCAGAACATAAAGGACACACTGCTGCTAGAGAGAGGGAAAACCCCCCAGAGCAGATCTAGGCAGGTGGTGCAAGGGAGGTGGGGGGCTAGGGAAAAAAGGCACATAGCGCACAGCGATAGTGCATTGCTTTGAATGTGATGAGGTTATATAGAGACATGTTGGATCCGTGAAATCGATTGGCTGGGAACATTAAGTTTGGTGAACCAATCCGAGCGCAAATCGAATTTCATGGCTGAACTATTTATTTATTTATTTACTGTGCAAACGTTTATCAGGGGCCTGTTCAAGGCTTGTTCTTGTTCAAATCTTGTTCTAACCGTAAATTTGAGCAATTTTAGTAATATGATTGCCATTTGGCTCATTCTGATAATGTTGACATGCATACACTTAGGATGGCATTGTGCAAGTATACTTTCACATTATGATCCATAAAAAGAACCATTCTGGGTTCCTCAAATAACCTCAACAGTTCTAAGTTATTTTTATTTTTATTAGTATGAAGAACATTGTAACCATCTAAATAACCCTTTTCCACTATTAAGAACCTTTTGTGCAAAGGAAGGGTTCCATGGATGTCACATGTTCTTCGTGAAACCATAGATGCCAATAAAAGTCACGATTATGCAAAGAGAGACAAAAAAAGAACAACAGAGGCAGGGTTTTAACATCAAACCATTATGTCCGTTGAATGACGTTTCTGTCTCTAAAAAAGCTCAGTGTCCAGATGGGCCCCCAACCTGCTCAGCCAGACCAGTGTTTGTCTGCATATGTGTTCCAGCTCTTGCACACATGCATTGGTGTCAACATACACAACATAATGTCGGAACTCTGCATAACGCTCATGAAACTTTTCAATATTTAATTTGCCTGAGTATTTTCTCTTTTTTTGTCATTCTGTCTGTCCCCTCCCCCACATCTCTCTCTCTCTCTCTCTCTCTCTCTCTCTCTCTCTCTCTCTCTCTCTTTCTCTCTCTGTTTCTCCAGCAGCAGGTGAGTGGGAGACGCCTTGGGGATATGGATGAGCCCAGTTCACACAAGCGTCTCATTAGCGAGCACTGAATTACACTCCAGACACGTCTTTATGTAGACTAATCATATTACAGCAACCAGGGGAGAGAGAGAGAGAGAGAGAAAGAGGAATGACGGTGACGGGGCAGAGGTAGAGTGGGAGGGGGGGCTGCTTAACCTTTCTTGCAATCTGATTTGCCCGGGAGAACTCAATGTAATCGAGAAGCAACGTCGTGACATCGCTCTGTCTATCTCTACACATGACTCCCTCCACTTCTCCTTCCTCTCCCACTGCACAATTCCTGCATCCCTCGGGGACCCTTCCTGTCTCTCTCTCTGCATTGTGAATTCAGCCAGGCTGAATATAATCGCTGGTGTGGCGCTCGCCTCTGACCACTGTGCACAGTCATTAACCTTGACTGCCATAATTGAATTCAAGGTTGATTGCATGTGACCCCTCCTTGGCTCGGGTCCTTAATGTACATATTCATTACAGGACATCGGCTCTAAACGAAAGGCACAGGGAAAGCTGTAACAATCTCATTGCACGTGCCGGCTTGGGGTCGGGGGGGGGGGGGGGGGGGGGGGGGGGGCGAGGGGGCGTTTGTGGCAGCAAGGGGGCACTAATTGCATGTTGGAGAGGAGGATTGGATTATGAAAAGAGTGCACGAATGAATACAGATCTTCATGACACTGTCAAATTAAGGTCGTCTGTGTAGCGCAGCTGAACGCAGCAACAATACAAGAGGAGAGAGATAGAAAGGTGGGTATTGGAACAGAGAAAGAAAGAAATAAACACTGAGCGCCTCAAAGTGATAAGGAATCTATATCCGGCCGAGTTAAGGCTGCTTAATGCAGCTTTCTGCTGACTTCAAAGTATGTCTAAAGTTGCAGTGATGTGTAAAGGGCCGGTCACACTAGACTGTTCGATTCATTGACTTCCGGGAGACCGGAATCGCAAGGCTGTGTGAAGACGTTTTGCATTCCACTGTATATGAAAGTTCAAGTTTGAAAGTTGGGAACATTTGTATGATGAGATGTGACAGACATGTGACCATCAGAGGATCGTTTATGTGTAAGGGTATGATGCGTAGCATGTCCATGGAATTGTGGGTGGGTTACAATCAACTAAGCACAATCAACTTGGATGTTTGAGTAATTTCAAAGTTTCAAAATTTGAATCTTGTATAACAAAAAAGTTGAAATTGCTTAACTTATTTTGATGATCTAAAATTAAAAAAAAATGTTGTCATAACTTATTGATCACATAATTTACAGTGAGAATAAGATTCCATTTGTTAACATGAAGTGATAATGAACAATAATTCTACAACATGAATTAGATTTAGTTAGTTAATTTCAACATTTATTAATTGTTTCTTTTTATTATTATTACAAAGTTGTATTTGTCAATGTTGGTAAATGCAGTGTGAACTAACACGAACATACAATTAACAATTGTATTTTTATAAACTAACACTGACATATATATATATATATAGCTCAATTTGTTGTTCATGTTAATACAGTACTGTACATAAACTGCACATAATGTTAACAAATGGGACCTTAATGTAAAGTGTTACTGAAAACTATAATATATTTTAGGATCTGAGATTGGTCATAATTTTTCAAGTTTTAGATCATTTCAATTGCCTTTTTGAATTCATTAGATCAATTTAAAGTACGTAATAGTGGTGTGACAATTTTTAAAAGAACAAAATAGGTATCATTCCATAAGGACATGTCAAAATTCCAAAAGTATATTTTATAATGTAGAATTGTATTGTTTTATTAAGAATTTATTTGCTGTTTAGAGATGACAATAGCAAAAAGGAATAGAATGAAACATGGAGAGGGACTGGAACAAATGGCAGACGGGGAAGAAAGCAGGGCACATTCCACTGCGCACACACACTCACATCTTGTCTCTCACACCTCCACTAAGTGTTCCACAATTGTGCCCTCACTCCAGCGTCTCTCTGACTCCACTAATGAAAAGAGGGGGGAGGGGATAACCGCTTAAAGAGAAGAACCTTTAACACAACACACACACGTGCCTGTTCACCCGCTGCTGCCCTTGTATCACTCCTCTAATGGCTGTCAAATTACCATCACCCAAACAAGACAATTAATTTGTCTCGAGCCTCTATGCTACATTCTGTAGGCAGTCACTTTCCTCTCTACCTCTGTCACAGGACAGAGATTACATGTAAATAAAGTTTATGTTCTGGGGGAGAGAAGCCATCCAGAAAGAAACTGAAAAAGATGACATTACTGCACAAAATACACCAGAAAGATTGCATTTAAAGACAAGATGTTTGATATGTCTTATTAATACTGTGTAATTATATGCTGATAAACTGTTACGATGATCAATAATAAATACGTTGGCAGATTATAAAGAAAAAGACTAATCTTTTTAAAATCTTGTTATGTGGCAAATCGACATACAATATCGATTACAATCAGAATTGACTTCCTTTTTATTGAATATTGCAGTGTACAGTAGAGGTCTACACGGGTCCAAAAATGACTTGAAAATGATTTCAAAAGCTGGACCCAGACCTGTGCAGATCCGAGAATGCCATAAATGTACTATCCGGAACCGACCTGGACCCGTAAAATTTGGAAAAGGTGTAAAGTGCAGCTTGGCGGAATAAGTCCCACCTTTTAAGTAAAAAAGCCAATTGTCAATTGGTAAAGTCATTGTGTCACTGCACAAGCTCTGGTTGTCATAGAAACATGACAGCTTGACACTGCACATTCCTAGCTGCCTGGAGCATCTTGAAGAGCTTTTTAGCGCAATTTGTGTTTTTTTTTAACCTTATTTCCTGGTTCACACTTTTCATATCCTAATTTTACTAGTTACAAGTTACAAAAAATACACAAGCAGTGCTGACTGACTCTGATCACAGCCGGGTCTATATTTTAATATTTTTTAGAATTACGGGTCTCAGGTTGGGTCCCGGGTCCTCGGGTCTCGGGTGCTCCGTGGAGACCTCTAATGTACAGTCACTATATTATAGATGATTTTTCCATGGACTTTGTTTTTAATTAGATGCCCTTGTAATCTTTAATCAAAAACATTAACTTCCCTTCCCCTTTACAACGACATTTCTTTTCTGATGACGTATGGGACAATAATCCATTCCTTCTAGCAATCTGTCACTCACATAAGATTGCAGCAATTAGCAGATTACAATGTTCCAAACAATTCCTGATGGACTAAATGAAGTCTCACCCTTCACTTGAATATATGCCACAATAACGAATAAAAGACTATCACAATTTCTGTTTCATGTCAATATTTATTTTTCATCAATGTTTATTCAATCAATATTATTAGCTCTGTGATGAATTGCTTATGTTCCTTTATTGTACGTACTTTTGGATTTCATAAAGTATAATTTTTTTTATTATTAACAATTCAATTTAACAAATAATAATAAAAAAATACTAATTAAAAAATTACTACTTAAAGGTGGGGTAAGCGATATTTGAAAAATGCTGTTTGAAACTTGATCTGACAGACACAACCAGACACAACAACAAACATGTAGCCAATCAGCATTAAGGGGTATATGACGGTGGAGGAGAGAGAACAAGCAAGAGGGAGATTTGAAGAAAGACTGAAAGAGAGATGGCTGAGAGACATTACAAAAGAGAAAGGTACTTAACTGGAAAATTAAGGGTATGACCAGAAAAGAGCTTTATGACCCACGTTAATATGAAGAGAGCTAAGTGGGAAGCTTTTTAAAAGGTTGATTTGATTCGCTCCATACGTGAGGAACACTTGTTTTGAGTGTCAGTGTTTGTCTGGAGATGCTGTGCTGTTGGCAACTAATAACAAACTCTTGTTTGTAATTACTCTTATGTGTGTATGTTCAGTTTTTGTGCTTCCTTGTCATTCGTTCATCATCTAGGATACGCTTTATTTTTCGTAAAGCATTGTTTTTGTTGCGCTTCTGCTACGATAAATAGACATCCACTCTTGCATTGTGTAGGCCAGCTAGTGAAAGTTGTGTAGGCTGATGACTGCTAGAGAATGCTTATTTACATTAAGAGAATGTTTATTGTTTAGTGTCCTTGTTCGTCCACCCAGCCTCGCATGTAGGGGGATCGGGGTTAGAGACCGAGCAGGGCAGTTAGGATTGGAGGGTGAGCTTTGGAGGCAGAGCAATAAAGAGAGGGGTGTGTTTGTTTGGCCTTATTTCAAATATCAACAATGTTCAGCAACAACTTTGAGAAATAACATTCACATGATTTGTCATTCGTTTCAGCTGTGTTCACCCCATTTTTTTATGATATATATATATATGTGTGTCAATCTGTTTCATTTGTCAGTTGTCTGGTCTGCGTTACGTTAGCTCTTGTGTTTATTTGATTACATGTCTTTGGGTGCATCTTTGAAGCTTTTTAAAGTTTATATCTCACAATTCTGACTTTATAACTCGCAATTGCGTATTATAACGCCAGAATCACGTGATATAAAGCCGCAATTGCGAGTTATAAAGTCAGCATTTTAAGATATATATAAGATATCAATAGTTATACGAGATATAAACTATTTGGAGATAAAAAGTCGCAATTATCTTTTAACTTGTTTTATTCCGTGGCGGAAACAAGCTTTCATAGAAAATACTTAATTGCAGTTTTGGACAAACTGATCTAGACAAAAAAAGTTTCAAACAAAGTCAAAGCAAAATTAACTGTTGTGTGTCTCTCGAGTGTCTCTCGCGCAAAAGATCATTGTGCTGTTTTGTTCCTGAATGAATCAGTGGTTGGAACAAATTGGTTGAGTGAATGGTTCAATGATGCACTCATAAAGACAGTCACTTGTCAGTTGTACTGACTTAACAATGTAACCCACAAAAAGGGTCACAGAAACCCCCCCACCACTAACAATCAGTCTAGGCTATCAGTCTGTGCATTAGTACAAAATGTGAAACTTCCTACTATGTTAGACTGTATATGAGGACTATTGCTCAATCAAATCAAAACTCAGCATGATTCAGAATGCATGCCCACCATCAGTGGTTTTGGTTCAGGATGCCGATTTTACATTGGGTCACAGCAATCTGAGCATGTTTTGAAACATTATTTTAGCTGGCAATAATCACTATATGTGTCTGTTTATTGTGATTCCTATGTTGATACATTTACTACATAAAGGTGCAGTGCACATTTTCTTTGTCATATTTTCAGGATGGATGGATTTAGTGGTCCTGTCTAATAACATGTAATAATATGTTTCAGGTCATTATTTTTATTGTGTCAGGCCATGAAGTTTTATACCCTTCTTACTGTCCTCAGACCCAGACTAGGTTAATAGCAGTGCTCCCAGTCCAACCATTCTACTCATGATTTAATTTTATTCTGCCGCAACATTTGGCTGTATTCCAGGTTACAACTGGGTGTACATTCAATGGTTTTCCCAATGTTGTGGAAACAAGTGTGTGAAAAGTCTGCGATCGGATGTAGAAGTAGAAAATGGAGGGGTTTCCAACACTTAATGTGTCTTAAATGTGTCCTCTGACTCCAAACTTTAACAAGAGATCACGGGTTCCGTTACGCCATACAGGAAGTGTTGGAGGCTGGACCTCCAGAAAACCCCAGCTGCCTGAACAGCTAAATATCTGAGTCAGAAGTGAGTGTGTGTAATTGTGCGATTATGTTCATCTGTCTGAGTTTGTTGGTGTGTTTTTTTTCATTTGTGCTGTGCAAGATTGAATGGTGTACTATGCAGAATAAATGTAAGTAGTACCAAAAGTTCACAGAAAAATGACAAATATCTAATTTCTGCATCCAGGCAGAAGTAGATCCTTCTTATAGAGAAATTAGACCATGTGTTAATTATTTTCTTAATTGCTAACACACATGAGCCCAAACGCAATTAATTGAATTCTCAAAATAAAGACACATTTCTTGAAACTCTTCACCTGTTTTAACAGGTTTTTGAATATTAGAGGACATGAACATTTGTCCCTTAATAATATAAGCTACACTGGTTCTTGTGCATGGGATGACCATTAGTGAAACTTATGACTCGTAAACTTAAAACTTGCGACTCCCGCAAGAAGAGGGACCAGAGGGAGGTGATCCAGCACAAATGCACGCAGAGTCGGTGATGGATCATCTCCCCGGAGGGCGTGTTACATCTCATTCCTCTCCTATCTTCCCGACTCCCCAGGCGTTTATTACATCAGGCCTGGGGCTGGGCCCATGATGAGAATGATGTTCTAATGGCCTGCCTCGGCTTGGTTAGTCAAGTCAAGTCAAGTATATTTATATAGCGCTTTTCACAATATAAATTGTATCAAAGCAGCTTCACAGTATCAATCAAATAACATAATGTTTGTTTCTTAGTGGAAAAAAACATCCACGATTGGTACGGCTGATCAATGATATTAATGCTAGGTTAATTCATTTGAATATCCCCAACTGAGCAAGCCAAAGGCAACAGTGGCAAGGAACTGAAAAACTCCATCAAGTGACCTACTGGTGTCCAAAATTCCATCAGGTGACTTAATGGAGAGAAAAAAAACCTTGGGAGAACCCAGGCTCAGTCGGGCGCCAGTTCTCCACTGGTGTTTATGAACTAGAGGCCGGATTTACAGTAACTGTTATTTGCTACAGAATTTTGTTTTATTTGATCACTTCGGGGTGGGTAAGTGAACCGTAATCACAACGTTTTATCTGTAGAGTGGGAAAGGTATCATCCATAGGGAGAGGCTAGTTGGCACTTCAGCACTGCGTTGTCATCGGGTCCAGGCAAAGCTCCTAGTCAGATCTGGATACGACCTGGATCCGGCAGGCTGCGGGAAAACCTTGGGATAAATAAAAACACTATAATTAGCGTAGATGCCATTCTTCTTATGATGTAACGAGTACATCAGGATTTAAGGGAAGTGTTCCCAGTTCTGACTGACCTAATCTATGCAGCCTAACATTGAATTATAGAAGTCTATAATATATTATATGTATGCTAGGTCAAAGAGATGTGTCTTTAATCTAGCTTTGAACTGACAGAGTGTGTCTGCTTCCCGGACATTGGTAGGAAGACTGTTCCAAAGTTTTGGTGCTAAATAGGAAAAGGATCTACCGCCAGCAGTCGATTTTGATATTCTAGGTATTATCAACTGGCCGGAATTTTGAGATCGCAATAGACGTGAAGGACTATAATGCGTTAAGAGCTCACTCAACTATTATGTGCTTTGTAAGTAATCAACAATATTTTAAAATGTATACGATGTTTAATAGGCAGCCAATGCAGTGTTGACAGAACCGGGCTAATATGGCCATACTTCCTGGTTCTGGTAAGAACTTGAGCTGCAGCGTTTTGGACCAGCTGTAGTTTATTTATTAAGCGTTCAGGGCAACCACCCAGTAGAGCGTTACAATAATCTAGTCTTGATGTCATGAAAGCATGAACTAATTGTTCCGCATTTATTAATGAGAGCATATGTCATAATTTAGATATATTTTTAAGATGGAAAAATGCGGTTTTACAGATACTAGACACGTGACTTTCAAATGAAAGATTGCTATCAAAGAGCACACCCAGGTTCCTAACCGACGACGAAGACTTAAAGGGACTATAAGTAACTTTTTAGGTAATTTATAATCTAAAATCAATATTTTTATTCATAAATATGTCCCCAATGGTGTACAAATACCTCTGCCAATTATCTGATTTATCCTCGTAAACGAAGAATTTATTATATTTATATACATGGGACGGGTAAGTCCACGGAGGCTTCCATGTAGTTCCGCCATCTTGAAAAACTATAATAGCAGAGAGGGGCAAAAAGTATGCCAACGCGTTTCCACAACGTGTTTTCGTTCAGAGTCAGCGTGACGTAACTGAAAGCAGCAGAAACGGAGGAGCAGAGCAGTGAGAGGCGCTTGTCACTTTTATTTTTAATGGCGGACCATAATGGCAGAGCCACTGGATAAGAAATCCTCTTCGCCAAAACAGACCAAAAATGATCGTAAAAGGAAACGTGACCAGAGGATACAAATAACACGAGTGAATGTCGGGATTGCTTTTTCCCGGTGTAAAGAGCTAATGCAGGAGAAAGAATTCAAAAGAGACGCTGAAGTTGCCTGCTTTCTCCTCGACAGGTAAGTCAATGTTACAGTCTTAATTACAAGGTTTTTTTTAATTGCTTGGTTGTTTACTTTATTATATAGACAGAAGAACATTTACAGTTAAAAGTTAAACAGGCTCTTTGATGAATAGCAGCTATTGAGTAAAGTAGAGAAGGCGCTAAAAAAAGTTTGTAAGTTTACTTTTGTAAGCTAGAAATTCGATACACATATATTTTAATAGAGCATATGATTGTTCTTGCATTGTTTGCATAGCTAAGTCTACTTCAATTTTTATGTTATCTGATATTTTCTGTTATTTATCATTTATACTGTGACCTCACATTGAATAATACAGACGCATAACTTCTGTATGTAACGTTAGCTCTTGTAGCTGCCAGGCATCTTTTTCGTGGTTGTATTGACTCTCACTCTCCTCCTCTTCCTCGTCATCCACCTCCTCGCCTAGATCCCACTGATCCACTGCCTCTCTGTCCTCTTCCTCTACCTCTACTTCTTCCACTCCCTACTGTTGAATCATCTGATGATGATATCTAACAATGCACATACTTAAAACATATAACGAGTAAACAAGGCATAACTACTAATTACAATAGTTCATGTTTTTGACACTCATTACTTCATACTGTAACATTCGTTTGTTCGTTGTGTCAATTTGAAGATTGTTTGAAATAACAAACCTGTTCACCCGAAGGAAAACTTGACGAAGTGCTATTAGAAGACATCCTGTCATAGCTTTTTGGTACATAACGGCTACCGTAGATGCAACACACATTTGAAAACGCGAGGCCCTGGAGAGCACAATTCGTTTGAATGTAAAATACAATTTCACCGCTAGATGGGAGTAATTCTTACTTAATGTCCCTTTAATAGAGCAGCCATCAAGTGTTAGACAGTATTCTAGGTTATTACGTGTGAAAGTTTTTTGTCCAATAATTAGAATCTCTGTTTCTTCAGAGTTTAGTAGTAGGAAATTACTAGTCATCCTATTTTTTATATCAGCTATGCATTCTGTTAATTTTGTGAATTGGTAAGTTTCATTAGGTTTTGAAGAAATTTAGGGCTTAGTATCATCGGCATAACAGTGAAAGCTAATTCCATGTTTCCTAATGATATCTCCAAATGGTAGCATGTACAGAGTGAACAGCAGCGGTCCTAGTACTGAGCCTTGTGGTACGCCATACTGAGTTAGTGAGAGTGCCTCTTTCAGGCATGTAAAGTGGACCATGTTCATAGAGAACCGTCTGGTGAGCCTTCACTCCGCACTCCGCACAGTGAGCTGAGAAGTCTTCTTTAAGAAACATATTTTTGTGTGGAACTTACACTAAAAGGTATTTCTCTACAGACCTTTTGGATATTAGGGCCTTGAAGTTCCCCTGTTAGGTGGCTAGAACGATATAGAGAAGCACCAATTATATGGGCGTATGTGATGGCTTCCTTTTTGTGTACTCACGAGGTGTGCCCCCGCTCATTCTAGTTGTAAGGAAGTATGTTATTAGCTTAGGCTTCCTCTCATGATGAGAGCTTTTTGAGGCTCATTCACATAAATGGAATGTTAGCGGAACGCTAAGTGGCAGAACGTCATTATAGAAAGAATGGAAGTGTTTTATGCTGCCACTTGTTTTATTTCTGAGACATATCTGTGAGAGTAGTTTGTCTCCTCCCCAAAAAATAAATAAAAACTGGGTTTTGGAGTGTAGACTGACGCTGGAGCTCCAGATAGATCTTATGTCCAGCCCACGGGGCCGTCTGACATTGTTTGGTTCTGAGTACATAAACCCCTGAGTTTAGATTTTCATACAGGCTGAGCGTTTTTTTTTTTTGCAGCCCTCATATGAGACATCTCTGTCTTGAGGCTGTGGCTCCTCCTCCTGCGACCTGCTCCTATGCAGATCTATGCTTACAGGCTGGCCCTCACCAGGGCCACCGTAGGAGCTGGCCTTGGCTATACTACATATACTAAAGCATTTCTGCCTCTGGCCCTTCACTATGTGAATGTAGGCTTTTTAAGCATCCCTATATGACAGCCTCCTCCCATAGTGGGAGTCATTCGGCCAAGGCCCGCCCCCTTCTCTTTAATCGGGGGCGAGAAAAGTAATGCAGGTTGGTGCTGAGGCATGAGTAGTAAAGACCTACGGTTAGGCCTTTAATAAGGCCTCCCGGGGCGAATAGATTTTTTTTTTAGCAGGGTTTTAGCCTGCCTTTCGCCTCACGAAGAGACTGGTTTGTTGTCCTCCTTGACCAGGTAGTCCCCAAGAGGGCTCTTGAGGCCAGCTTACCTCTGGTTGGCCTTAGTAGTTTGTGCAGTAGACTCACTGATGGGTAGTAGGCCTTAACAGGCCTCTTCGGAGGTGAGTCCCAACATTGTGGGACATACATTATAGTAGCGACCAGGTAGCTAGTCATATTAGGCCTCCTGTGGGTGGGCCCAATCATTCTGTTGGTGTAGTTTGGTTCCCAACAGTGTATGTTTGTAGCAGAATAGACTTGCTATCAGCCAGTAGGCCCGACCAGGCCTCCCTGATAGGCGAGTCCCCAGCAGTGTGAAGAAGTCTGACAGAGCTGATTGCTTCATGCCTAGTAGGCCTCTTTAATCCTCTAATTGAATCTCTAATGACGGGTAACAAACAGCAGTCTTGATAGTCAGGCTCTGACCATAGCAGGCCTTCCTGACCCTGAGCCCCATCATGGGTGCTCGACTGTTATTTCACTGGCCAATCAGACAATTGGCCTCAGTGGGCCTCTATGGAGGCGAGCCCCGATTACGATCATCCAGCTTGGGCTATGACCATAGGGAATGCTGTCACTGACAGCCCAGTGTGACCTGAGGGTGAGTGGGTCTAGATTTCATTTGAATTTGCTGGTTCTGACAGCTGTCACTGCCAATAGGCATGCACTCCCCTTAGCATGGCGGCTTGGGTATATCGTTACCTAAAGCGTCATTTGACGCACTGCGAGTTCCCTTTCGACAGGGAACTTCTCAGGTTACGACTTTAACCTCTGTTCCCTGAGAACAGGGAATGAGACACTGCGTCTTTTTGCAATGCCTCGGGCCTGCCTGCCTAACAGTCCCTTCAGACGATAAGGTGAATGTCATGTTTGCAAGGCGCTCCTTTAATACTTCTGGTGTCGTATGATGATGACATCATGGGCTGTCGCAGGTCAATAGGATTGCCATGATTCGATAGCAGTTTCAGACACCTGTGACGCCTGAGGCATTCCCCAAAGCGTCATTCGATGCAGTGTCTTGTTCCCTGTTCTCAGGGAACAGAGATTACAGTCATAACCTGAGATGTTTGGTATATACATACAACTAAGATTGAGAAAAGCACTACACAAATGACTTGATTAGAGTATGGTGGATATGAACATCACATGCAACTGCATAATATGTGAGTAGTACAGTGCCCTCCACTAATATTGGCACCTTTGGTAAATATGAGCAAAGGCGGCTGTGAAAATAAATCTGCATTGTTTATCCTTTTGATCATTAATTTAAAAAAAATCACAAAACTCTCACCTTTTATTGAAGTAAAACAATTGAAATTGGGGGGAAAATCTCATTATGAAATAAATGTTTTTTTCTAGTTCTTGCAATACAGAGGACAATGTCTGGAACAATTTGGAACAATTTGGAACTTGACAGCAGTAGTGTAATAGAAATGCTGTTGAGGCAGATGCGCTGGGGTTCATGGATCTATTGCAATACTTTTGAATGTCTAAATACTTTTAATAATAGGGTTTTTCCCCATAGGAATAGCTTGTGGGGGGAGGGGCAAGGGGGGCCTGGATTTTACAAAATATTTTTAAATTAATAATATTTTCAAATCAGAAGTAAATACGCAAAAAGTGTAGATATTTTAATATATTTTAAACTGTTATTTTGTAAATAAATAAATCAAATCAAACTTCCTAATGCCTCCCCCACTCTCATTTGCGTAAGAAGCTGTCGCATGACAAATGTCAAGTCAAGTCATCTTCATTTATATAGCGCTTTTAACATTGTAGATGTAGATTGTTTCAAAGCAGCTTTACAGAGATAAACATATAATTTAAGGTAACAGAGATTGTTTTGGCTTTATAGCGGTTACTGAATAATGTTATTTTCCAGCTAAAGTTAGTTTTGATTGATTCGCTTCCGTCTAAATGATCATTTGTTATTAAATTAGGGGCCGCTAAGACGAGGCCGTTCTCTCTAAACAGACTTTAAACACGAACCTGTGATAAACGCTGATCGCGTTCACATGCGCATTAAGAATTTATTCTATAGTTAGGTGCGTTTGAATATATGTGCGCAGGTTTGTAATTCCCTACAAACCATGCCTAAACAAACTACTTGTCTTGCGTATAAATTTGATACAGAATTGTATTTAATTTTAGCACTTCAAATCACGCGAACCGAAAATCTGCATCTTGGCAGATAATAGCTTATAGTATTGCTTGCCTATAGTGTGGTGTGATTGGATATTCATCTTTTTTTTTTTTTTTTACAACTTACAACAACTCCAGAGAAACCTGGACCGAACCAAAATAAAGTCATATAAAGCTGCCAAAGCTGATGCCATGCTTGAGGGCCCGGACAATCTCGGAAAGGTGATCCGCAGGATGCTATGTTGTAGTGGCTCTTACATTTATGTCAGGAAGAGGACCATTAACATCCAAATGGTGGATAATAAGAATAATAATAATTTGTAACATTTATATAGCGCTTTTCTGGGTCCTTAAAGCACTTTACATAGAAGGGGGGAATCTCCTCAACCCCCACCAATGTGCAGCACCACCTGGATGATGCGACGGCAGCCATATTGCGCCAGAACGCCCACCACACACCAGCTTACTGGTGGAGAGGAGACAGAGTGATTAAGCCAATCAGTAAATGGGGAAGCCATGATATCTACGCCTATGGTTTGTTCCCCTAAAAGCTAAAAGGAAATTTCTTGTTTATTTTTTTGTTCGAAGTAAATTATTATTCCAGTCATTTACAAATAAGCCAGGGCAAATCTGTTCAAAACTATGTTCTTGCCTTACTTAGAGTATACAGTAAACATAAAGTAAAGATTCAGAGTTTGGTTAAATTTGGCAGGAAATATCAGGCTTCAATCATTTGTCCTTGCGTGTTTATGTCATGTCCGCAACAAAAAATAGAAGATCTGGCTACTAAGGTGGCAAATATGCTAGGCTACTTGCGTGCACAGACAACAACAATCAACTAAGAGCAACCAAGAGTGAATCACTGTTTGAATGACGTTATGTGTTGGACAATCTGTGTTTGTTTTCAATGAGCAGAGGATGGTTAACTGTCCAAATAAGATGAGGAATAAGCTGTGTGATGAGGAAAGGTATAAAATAAACAGACTTTACAAAATCAGTAAAAGGTAATACAGTCTTTTTCCCTTTGTTGAAAGTAGGATGTCCATTGTAATGATTAAACATTATTGTTGATGAGCTGCTATCTGTTGCACAATGTGTCTTCTGCTGAGACACCAGCAGTTTGTGAAAGACAGATTGTGTATCAACATGTCAAAATGGCTATTAATTTAAACAGACATAAAAACATTGAGACAGGTCTCAGAGACGTATTGTTTTGAAAAGCAGAGACAATGAATCTAGAAGTGACGCAGTCATTGTAGAGTAACTCTGTACCTTAGCAATTATATAATGTATATGTTTATACTGCTATCTTGCACTACACACACACACACACACACACACACACACACACACACAAAAGTTACTAATTAAAAATAAAGTAAATAAATGTGGACAGACTTTGATAACCCCAGGTCACATAAATATTGATGCTTGTTTCATATTGTTTGCCTATTGACTACAGGAGCACCTTCAGGTCTGTGTGTAGATACAAACACAATTCAATTCAGGTCACATTTTTTTGTTGTATAGCGCTTTTCACAATACATTTCGTTTTAAAGCAGGTTTACAGAAAATGCATGTGTCCACATTACAATTTAGAGTGATCTGTTATCAGAGATGTCTGTGTCCAAGTGTGAGGTGTCTGTGTCAAAAATAAAAACTCACGCTGTTAGCTAACATCATATATACATTTTAGGCAGAAACAATGAGCTCATAGAAGTATTTAATTACATGGTGTGAACAGAATGATTTCAATATAGAGAAAATGTAGCATTGGTGCATGTTGATTCAGAGTTTGCTTCCTCTGAAGTCCTTGCAAGAGTCACCTCTTCACAGGTGTTGGGGCATCTGAAGTCTTCGGGAGACTTCAAGTCACTCTGAAATCAGATTTGCCCTAATTTATGTTATTCTCCATGTACTACAACCCCTCCCAGACAACCACATGCCCTATAAATACCATTCTGTCAATTCTTGATGGATAAAATCAAATCATGCCCTATATCCAGCATTTTTTCTCTTTGAATATCCTGTTGTCACTCAGATATTGGGTTGTGACCACGGTTTTCTCTAATTTATTATGAAATTGTGTTTAGCCACTCATTGTGAAAGTATCTCAAATGCCCAATGCAAAATTGTGTATCATTATGGTGCCTTTAAAATTCAGTATTGTGTTCTCTTATAATAATTCCCTATAGGTTACATATTCAAAGGTATTATTTAAGAAGAGATCCCAAGATATAGTCCTGAGTTCTACAGAACAGTTAAGACCTAAAATCACAGTCTCTGGAGTTTAAGATTAAACATTAAAAATATTCAAATGTTTTTGTGCAGTGGATGAAATCAGTGTAGCTCCATAGCAACCATCTTTTTTTTTGTAGATGTGTGTACATTTACTTCTATTAATTTAGCAGATGCTTTTATCCAAAGCAAATTTGTATACTTATATATTTTGGTTGTAGTCATCTGCAGTTTATTGTTGTAGAAGGATTTATGCACTCTCTGAAATTATTTCCATCTAGTTAGGTCTTCTATCACCAGAATTAATCATCACTCATCTTTGCATTATGCTTTTAGCAGGTTTCATTACACACTGACACAATAAAATACAATTATACAATGTGAAAATGTATACAATACTGATGGTATACCCATTTAAATAGTATGACTAGAGGTGCAAAATCACACAAAAACAAAGGTATGATAGCATCTTTTCAGCTACTTTTTTTCTGCTTTAAGGCAATTATAGAGGACGCTTTCATCTAGGCATATATTTAAATGACACAAGCAGTCATGGCATAAATTAATATGTATATCAAAGTGGGGGACAATCTAATAACTCACCTGTCAGGCTTTCCCCAGATGAGTGAGAGAAAACACTTATGAAATAACTATCAAATGTTTTCCATCATGGGTGTGCTTTCTAAAAAACAAAATCGCAGACAAAATATCCCACTGTTTAAATCACTTCTGTGGTGAAATGAGCAACAAGAGTATTGGGTTAGATTTCTGTTTAGATTTAGTAAACCATAAAAGCTATTATATACCATTATAATAACTCTTATGCATTTAATGGGCAATCTAATGTTAGCCTCTCTCCCCTGTTCCCATCAATGTTATGATCTGAAGTCCTTGGCTAAATGTGAGCACTTCTCTGGTGAATTGATAAGGGGCTTCTTTTAGGAATTAAAGAGACAGTTCACCCCTAAATTAGAATTATTTAATTATTTACTTTAATTATTTCCTCTCAGGTTTGGAGAGACAAGAGTTTGAAGTAATTATGATGAATGTATTTTCCATTTTGGGTGAACTATCCCTTTAAGACACCAAACAATCTCACGCAAAACAAAGCTCCGGATTTACAACTCAGCAGTACTCTCCATCCTGCTTTATGGCTCGGAGACTTGGCCCTTAAATAAGACACTGACTACAAGATTAGATGGCTTTGATAGTAGGGCCCTCAGGACCATTGAGAAGATCAGGTGGCCCCAGCGGGTTTCCAACCAAGTGCTTAGAGCCCGCACGTGCCAGCCCAGAGCTTCTTGCCTGGCTGCGCAACGTCGCACTCGCTGGCTTGGCTATGTCCTACGTCTCCCTCCTGACCACCCGACGAGAGCCATTCTCCAGTTTGACCCGAAAGCTGCAGGCTGGAGACGACCTCGAGGTAAACCTCACACCCGATGGATCGACGTCCCTGCGGGCGACCTCCTACAACATGGAATTGCTGTAGAGGATGCAGAGCAGCTGGCACAAGACCGTCAGCACTGGAAACAACTGGTTCATCTGGTCGGCTCAACGCACAGGGATGGGACGCCCCCCCACCCATTGCAGGAGTCAAAATGAAAAAAAATTAATCCGTGACGTTACGAGTCGGAAGGGGGAGATGAGGAGGACGGCTGTTCTCTTCTCGCCTCGGGGAGTGAAGAGTGGTCAGGTTCCATTCCAGTCCCCGCCCCATATCTTCAGGAGTCCAGTGGGATAAGAGCGTCGACGCCGAGCTTCTCAGCCTCCTCACGAAGGCCGTGGAGGACCTCAGCCTGGATTGGTCGCTGCCCGATGAGCCCGCGCCCAACAGACTCGACGGCTGCTTTCTCCCTGGTCGCCGCGCAGCACCTCCCATGAGGCCCGCCCCATTTCTCCCCGAATTGCACGAGGAGCTATCGAAATCCTGGAAGGCTCCTTTTTTGGCTAGGCTACGATCATCTGTCTCTTCGACACTCTCCGTTGTGGATGGCGCGAAGGACAAAGGATATATTTCCATTCCTCCGGTTGAGGAAGCAATCGCAGCGCACCTTTGCCCGCCCTCCGCTGGATGGCGTTCTAAGGCCACTTTGCCTTCTAAAACCTGCCGAACTACTTCCGCTTTCGTCAGCCGCGCTTAAACCGCCGCTGGCCACGCTGCCTCAGCACTCCACACGATGGCAGTGCTGCAGATTTACCAAGCCAACCTTCTCCGTTCCTTGGACGAGGCGAGCACGGACCCCGACAGCTTTACTGACTTGAGGACCGCCACAGACCTAGCTCTGCGAGCCACCAAGTCTGCCGCCCAGGCCATCGGGAGGAACATGAGGTCCCTCACCATTGTCGAGAGATATTTGTGGCTGACGCTGTCGGATATGAAGGATGCTGACAGAGCCTCCTTCATCAACGCCCCTGTGTCTCCTTCCGAGCTTTTCGGGCAAGTTGTTGATGGTTTTGTGGAGTGTTTTTCAGAGGTCCAGAAGACGTCGCAGGCTATGCGACACTTCATCCCTCGAGTCCCGCTGCGCCCGGACCACCTTTGAAAGCAGCACGTGTCACTCTCACAGTTCCCGCGGCCGCAGTGACTGGAGATATGTATTCCACAGCCAACGAGCCAGTTGCACAACCCGCTCGCCTGTACCCAAACGCCGTTTTTACGGCAACCCAGATAAATCTCAAAAAGAGCATTATGTCTGTTTATCCGGCTCTCGCCGAAGGTGTTTTAAATGTAGGAAATGTCCCAGTGTTCACCCCTACACATAAGCATGGCCCACTCAGGGACACACACTCATTCAGGGCCTGTTTCAATAATGGCGGTTCATGCCGATGGTGTTTTAAGTATAAAGAAGGTGCCCGCTTCTCAGCACGCCCTCTGTGCCGCACACTCACATAAATCATTCCCCGTCCCACGTGACCAGAATGTTATGTGTAAATCAACCCGCTGCTGGTCTCACCGTGCTGCCTCAGATAAACACTGCAAGCACAGTGTAAATTTTTCAGCCCTATCAGGTCTCCGGGTTTCTAGTTTACAGCGACCAGAGCCCAAATACCATTCTACCCCTAGCTATACATGCAAAAGCATGGGAAGCTATCACGGGCGTGTCAGACTGGGTGCTGAACATTATAAAACGAGGCTACTCACTGCAGTTCGCTCGCCGAACCCTGCGTTTTCAAGCCCGGGTCGAAACTACAGTGGATCAGAAAGTAGCACATCTACTTCGAGCAGAGATAACGAAACTGTACTTGAAGGGCGCCATAGTAACCGTCCCTCTAGACCAGAGCGAGTCAGGTTTCTACAACCGTTACTTCCTGGTACCCAAAAAGGATGGCGGTCTCAGACCCATTCTTGATCTCAGGCATTTAAACAGAGCTCTCATGAAGCGATCGTTCAAAATGATTACAATCAGACAAATTCTCGCGCAAGTTTGCCCGAGGGACTGGTTTATATGCTTCACATGCGCTCTTTACAGCACTGGCTGAGGACGCGGGTCCCGCGTCGAGCATGGACATCCGGTCGTTTACGTCTCAAGGTAACTCAGAACTGTGTCACAGCTCTTGAGACCTGGAAGGCGGTCGACTGGTATCAGACAGGTGTAAACCTGGGGCTAATCTCGAAACTGAAAGTGGTTTCGCCAGACCCCTCCAACTCGGGCTGGGGCGCCCTCTACGAGGGCAGACCGACTTTTGGCCTGTGGTCAAGCCAAGAAAAGGGCTTGCACATAAACTGTCTAGAGATGAAGGCGGTCGAGAACGCCTTGCGGCTCTTCCTTCCCCTTCTAAAGGGCCACCATGTCCTTGTCCGCATGGACAACATGTCGGTGGTTTCCTACATAAATCACCAGGGCGGTCTGAGATCACGGAACCTTCATGCACTGGCAGAATGCCTCCTTGTATGGGTTCAGTGCAACCTACTCTCGCTGAGAGCGGCGCATGTGCCAGGCCATCTGAATGTGGATCCAGACACGCTGTCCAGGGACAACGTTCCCCCAGGGGAATGGTCTCTCCACCCTCAGACAGTTGTGGGACACCTTTGGCACAGCGGAAGTCGACCTCTTTGCGTCTAAAGACAACGCTCAGCGTTGCTTCACAACACTGAGGACACACTGGCCATCAGTGTGCTTCACACTGAACAAGGACACACTGGCTAATATGCTTCACAAAGAACAAGGACACACTGGCCCATCACTGGCCCAGCCGCCCTCTCTATGCTTTCCCGCCGATCACGCTGTTACCACAGGTAATAAAGCGTACCAGGGAGAATGGTTCCTCTGTGCTTCTAGTAGCTCCGTTCTGGCCGAACCAAGTTTGGTTTCCGGAGCTGAAACATTTTCAGAGGCTCCTGGGGCATATGGCATCTATAGCCGCGGTGACGCCGCTCGGATTGCTTCATATGAGACCGCTTCAGCTTTGGCTACGCGACCGAGTCCAGAGGTGGGCATGGCAACAAGGCACGCTCCGAGTACCAGTTACTCCGACCTGCCGTCAGACCTTCACCCCGTGGTCGAACCTCAGTTTTCTCAGGGCTGGTGTCCCCCTGGAACGAGTTTCCCGGCATGTTGTTGTCTCAACAGATGCCTCCACCACGGGCTGGGGCGCCATGTGCAATGGACATGCTGCCGCGGGCTCCTAGACAGGACCCCAGCGCCTATGGCATGTCAATTGCCTCGAGTTGCTGGCAGTACGCCTTGCCCTGCACCGCTTCCGGGCGCTGCTCATGGGTCAACACGTACTAGTCCGATCAGACAATACCGCCACTGTAGCGTACATCAACCATCAAGGTGGTCTACGCTCCCGCCGTATGTCGCAACTCGCTCGCCACCTCCTCTTATGGAGTCAGAGGCATCTGAGGTCCCTTCGAGCCACTTACATTCCCGGAGCCCTGAACTGTGCAGCCGACGAGCCTCACGGCTTCAGCCCCTTCCCGGAGAATGGTGACTCCATCCCCAGTCGGTCCAGCTGATTTGGGACCAGTTCGGGGACGCACAGATAGATCTGTTTGCACCCCATGACTCGATCCATTGCGACCAGTATTATTCTCTGACCGAGGGCACGCTCGGCACGGATGCTCTGGCGCACAGCTGGCTGCGGGGCCGCAAATATGCGTTTCCCCCAGTGAGCCTTCTTGCGCAGGTCTTCGCAAGGTCAGGGAAGACGAGAAGCAGGTCCTTCTGGTTGCGCCGTACTGACCCACCCGGACTTGGTTCTCCGAACTAGTGCTCCTCGCGACAGCACCTCCTTGGCCAATTCCTCTGAGGAAGGACCTCCTTTCTCAGGGACGGGGCACCCTATGGCACCCTCGTCCCGATCTCTGGAACCTCCACGTGTGGCTCCTGGACGGACGAGGCAGGTTTGAGTACCATCACTTCCGCTAGAGCGTCGTCCACGAGGCACGCCTACGCGTTGAAGTGGAACCTCTTCGTCAACTGGTGCTCTTCTCGCCGAGAAGACCCCCGGAGGTGTTCGATCAGCTTCGTGCTTTCCTTCCTTCAAGATGGGTTGGAGCGAAGGCTGTCTCCCTCCACCCTCAAAGTTTATGTTGCCGCTATTGCCGCACACCACGACTTAGTGGAGGGTAAGTCCGTAGGGAAGCACGACCTGATCATCAGCTTCCTGAGGGGGGCGAGGAGACTGAATCCTCCTCCCTCTCCTCTCGTTCCCTCTTGGGACCTCTCAGTGGTTCTAAGTGCCCTGCAGAGTGCTCCCTTTGAGCCTCTGCAATCAGTGGAGCTTAAGTTCCTGTCAATGAAGACAGCGCTCCTGGTTGCATTGGCCTCTCTCAAGAGGGTCGGGGACCTGCACGCATTCTCCATTGACGAAGCGTGCCTGGAATTCGGGCCGGGTTACTCTCACGTGATCCTGAGACCCCGGCTTGGATATGTGCCCAAGGTTCCTACCACTCCCTTCCGGGACCAGGTGGTGAACCTGCAAGCGGTGCCCTTGGAGGAGGCAGACCCAGCCTTGGCACTGCTCTGTCCAGTACGCGCTCTCCGGGCCTATGTAGACAGGACGCAGTGTTTCAGGACCTCAGACCAGCTCTTTGTCTGTTATGGTGGAAAGCTGAAGGGAAAGGATCTCTCCAAGCAGAGGTTGTCTCACTGGATAGTGGACACCATTGCTTTGGCATACAAGCAGCAAGGTCGACCGTGTCCCCTTGGTGTGACTGCCCACTGCCCGGCATCCTCTTGGGCTCTAGCGCATGGCGCCTCGCTAACAGACATCTGCAGAGCTGCAGGCTGGGCGACACCGAAGACATTCGCCAGATTCTACAATCTCCGAGTGGAGCCTGTGTCCTCTCATGTACTCGCTTCAACTAGCTAGTACCGGACCCGCTCAGGTGTCTTCGCTTGCTCGCCATTCCACTCCACGGACTGGATACTTGCGATATTCTCCTCAGGTGAGCTTCTCCGCAAGCCCTGAGTTCCTCTAGCACCCCTGATGCTAGCGCCAGTGTCTATTGCCTGGGCGTCGGCTAGGTGCCTTCCGTGTGCATGGTCCCTCCCCGGAGCTACCCCCACACATGTATTTCCACTGTAAGCCTCTCAGAGCATGTGTCTTTCCCTTGGCAAGCCACCTTGCCACCCCTGAGGTTGAAATATTCCACCTGCGGCTGGACACCTCAGTATTCTCCGACGTAACTTGGAGTGACAACGAAAGGGAACGTCTCGGTTACGTATGTAACCTTCGTTCCCTGAGTAGGAAACGGAGACGTTACGTCTTCCTGCCACTTCCGCTGTACCGCGGGGATCGCCTGAGCTCAGTCTTGGCTCCTCAGCGAAGAAACATAACTGCATGTTGCCCGCGTCCTCCTTTTATACCCACGAGGTGGGGCGGAGTTACGTCATGCAAATTCCGCAGACCCATGGCATTTCTTTGCCATTGGCTCGTTATTGTATACTCGAAGTCGATAGGTGTTCTAAGCGAAACCCTATTCGTCGTCATCCGACGTAACGTCTCCGTTCCCTACTCAGGGAACGAGGGTTACATACGTAACTGAGACGTTATTGGAAGTGCACAATGACGAGGAGAATATAACACAAAATAGTATTTATTAATAAATAAATACTCAGGAGATCATAGAAGTAAACACAGGAAAACAAAACCATTACACATAAATGCAAATGAGACCCAATGCTGAACAAAGGAAACTAAGGTCTAATAAACACAGGGAGTACTAATCAAGAGAAAAACTAAATGACTAATCAAAATCCATAGTAACTAATGAAGAGTGGGAAAAAAGAACAAAGGGAACAGGAAACAATGATAAACAAATTAAAACACAACCTAAATGTGACAGTCTTGAGTACATCTTTATATGTAATTTCACAGTTTTATTACTGCTGAATGTACCAACAAAACTTGTCATGTTTATATATATATATATATATATATATATATATATATATTTGTAATTACACATTGCAATGATAATGTTGCAATTTAGTCAATTTAAAATATATTAACTTTAAATATTTAATAACACACTAAAGTTAAAATTATAATCAGGTACAGTTCCCTGGATCCTCAATAGATTTTGTTGGTCTTGCCTTCTGTCACAGATGGGAGAACATACAACGGGATGAGTTTTATTTTATTGAAGCGAACTTCATTAACAGAAAACAAAGGAAATTAAGGCAATATATGGAAATCAGGCAAGCAACTTAGCTTGATTTAATAGTCTCTTGTTTCTAGTACTCTCTTATTTGCCACTGCTATTAGGATACAGGTTCGGGTAGGTCAGTGATGGAGTCGACTCCTAGGTGTGACCTGGGTCGGCAAAGAATGGGCAAAGGCAGGAGTTTTCCTTCAGGCAGATAACGAGGAGATTTGAAAATGGCGCAGGTGGGACATCCTTGGACATAATGGTGGACCTCCTGAGACATACTGGGCCACCAGTAATGGTTATGGAGGAGTGAGAGTGTTTGCTGAATGCCGGGGTAACCAGAGCCTACATTCTTAAAAAAGATGGTTCTTTAAAGGTTCTTTACACGTAGTAACAGTTCTATTTAGTTTTGTATCGTCCTGAAGAACCCTTTATATACTGAAATGGTTCTTTGTGTTAGAGTTTAGGGTTCTTTATTCCCGCCTTTTTGTTTTTCAAATCTGTAACTGTCAAAGCCCCCTCATTACTGATTTTCCGGAGCTCAGCTGTACAACCAGTTACTACACAGACTGTCAACATACTCTCAACAGGTAACAACATGATTTCTTTCTTAAAATGTCTATAAATTATAACTTTAAAAATTATAACTTGTAATCATTGAAATCATTTCCTAACAATCATGTATTTTTCTCTTTTTAGTTTCACCGAACATGTAAGTGTGAGCAGCTCTGTTCAGTTAAGGATACTCTTCTTCGCTTCTCCACAAAGTAAGTAACAGAGATATGGAATTTATGATCCATCTTGTTTGATTTTTTTAAATTATGACTTTATACCTAAACATACACAGTCACAAAAAAACATTAAAGCTATACCATGACTTTATATCACTTTTTCCTTTTAACATGGTAAAGGGCTCATTCTGTCCATTTTTGCTAATTGTGGCCTTCATGAACATAATTGTTTTTACATAATCAAATGAAAGAGACACAATGTAACTCTAAACTCAATTGTGTATTTCAGAAGCTGTCTCATATCATAACCTTATCATCTGCTGAGAGAAACTGCCACTCAGAATACATACGTAATGAAGGACGTAAAGACATCATAGAGGATTGTGAAAATATTTCACTGAAACGTGGTCTTCATTACATCTACATTGTGTTCAATGTCAATTGTTATTTATGAATGTATTCAGCTAACCTCTGTTGTTAGAGCACTGTAATTATTGCTACAATCTGACATGATAATATCTTCTCTTCTTAATATCATTAATTCGTCTTTGTCTCTAGGATACGTACCGAAAACCTTTAAGCTGGCTATGATAAAACCGCTTGTTAAAAAAACGCAACTTGACCCTTCAGAATTAGTCAATTACAGGCCGATCTCAAATCTGCCTTTTCTGTCAAAGATATTAGAAAAAGCAGTATCCTCACAACTGTGTTCCTTTCTTGAAAGAAATGATATCTGCAAGGATTTTCAGTCAGGATTTAGACCGCACCATAGTACTGAGACAGCTCTCATTAGAGTTACAAATGATTTACTTTTATCATCTGATCGTGGTTGTATCTCTCTATTAATGTTACTTGATCTTAGCGCTGCATTTGACACAATTGACCACAACATTCTTTTAAATAGACTAGAAAACTATGTTGGCATTAGTGGAATTGCACTAGCATGGTTTAAATCATACTTATCTGACCGTTATCAGTTTGTAGCAGTAAATGAAGAGATGTCTTATCGATCACAAGTTCAGTATGGCGTACCACAAGGCTCAGTAGTAGGACCGCTGCTGTTCACTCTGTAAATGCTACCATTAGGACATATCATTAGGAAACATGGAATTAGCTTTCACTGTTATGCCGATGATACTCAGCTGTATATTTCTTCAAAACCTAACGAAACTTACCAATTCACAAAATTAACGGAATGCATAGCTGATTTAAAAAATTGAATGACTAGTAATTTCCTACTACTAAACTCTGAAAAAACAGAGATTCTAATTATTGGACAAAAAACTTCCACACGTAATAGCCTAGAATACTGTCTAACACTTGATGGCTGCTCTATTAAGTCTTCGTCGTCGGTTAGGAACCTGGGTGTGCTCTTTGATAGCAATCTTTCATTTGAAAGTCACGTGTCTAGTATCTGTAAAACCGCATTTTTCCATCTTAAAAATATATCTAAATTACGACATATGCTCTCATTAACAAATGCGGAACAATTAGTTCATGCTTTCATGACATCAAGACTAGATTATTGTAATGCTCTACTGGGTGGTTGCCCTGCACGCTTAATAAATAAACTACAACTGGTCCAAAACGCTGCAGCTCGAGTTCTTACTAGAACCAGGAAGTATGACCATATTAGCCCGGTTCTGTCAACACTGCATTGGCTGCCTATTAAACATCGTATAAATTTTAAAATATTGTTGATTACTTACAAAGCACTAAATGGTTTAGCTCCGCAGTACTTGAGCGAGCTCTTAACGCATTATAGTCCTTCACGTCTATTGCGATCTCAAAATTCGGCCCAGTTGATAATACCTAGAATATCAAAATCGACTGCTGGCGGTAGATCCTTTTCCTATTTAGCACCAAAACTTTGGTACAGTCTTCCTACCCTTGTCCGGGAAGCAGACACACTCTGTCAGTTTAAAGCTAGACTAAAAACACATCTCTTTGACCTAGCATACACATAATATATTATAGACTTCTATAATTCAATGTTAGGCTGCATAGATTAGGTCAGCCGGAACTGGGAACACTTCCCTTAAATCCTGATGTACTCGTTACATCATCATAAGAAGAATGGCATCTACGCTAATTTTAGTGTCTTTGTTTATCCCGAGGTTTTCCCGCAGCCTACCGGATCCAGGCCGTATCCAGATCTGACTAGGAGGTTTGCCTGGACCCGATGACAACGCAGTGCTGAAGTGCCAACTAGCCGCTCCCTATGGAGGATCCCTTTCCCACTCCACAGATAAAACGTTGTGATTCCGGTTCGCGTACCCACCCCGAAGTGATCAAATAAAACAAAATTCTGTATCAATCTAGTTCATAAATGCCAGAGGAGAACTGGCCCCCGACTGAGCCTGGGTTCTCCCAAGGTTTTTTTTTTCTCTCCATTAGGTCACCTGATGGAGTTTTAGGACACCAGTAGGTCATTTGATGGAGTTTTTCGGTTCCTTGCCACTGTTGCCTTTGGCTTGCTCAGTTGGGGATATTCAAATTAATTAACCAAGCATTAATACCATTGATCAGCCCTACCAAACGTGGATGTTTTTTCCACTAAGAAACAAACATTGTTATGTTATTTGATTGATATTGTGAAGCTGCTTTGATGCAATTTATATTGTGAAAAGCGCTATATAAATACACTTGACTTGACTTTATGGAATCTTATAAAAAGGGTTCTACTTAGCACCAAAAAGGGTTCTGCTATTGTTACAAGCCGAATAACCCTAATTTGGTACTGTTTAGAACCATTTTTCTTAAGAGTGTATGGAAGAGTGTACAGGGGAAAAGAAGAGGCCATGAGGGACAGGCCCTGGGCTGATGGTACGTAGATCTGTCATTGTGAATTTAAACCGTGTGAAGAATAATACCCATCATTCTTGTCATATTTTTCTCGTAGGTATTAAAGATTTCGAATGGGTGACTCGCTCCCTCCAGCCATTGGCGCCACTCCTCCAGGGTCAGCTTGATGGCAAGGAGCTCCCGGTTTCCAATGTCATAGTTCTGCTCCACCTAGTGAAGAAGGCACATGGATACAGTGTAGATGGATCACCCTGCGGCTTTGAGATAACCACTTCAACCCTAGTGGTGGATCTGTCTACTTCCACATCAAATGGCAGATCAGCATAGGACGAACAAGGGTGGGAGAGGTGGTAAAGTCCTCCTGGAGCTGTGGAATGCTTCAGTGAGAGCTGGTGTCCAGGACAGAGACTTGGGCCAGTCGCAGAGCAGGGAGGTTAATGGAGAACAGATCTTGCTGAAATTTTAGATTAAACGGATGTAGAAACTGGCAAACCCTGAGAATCATTGTAATTCTTTGATGGTGGATAAAAGTGGCCAGTTCTGAACTGTTTTGACTTTCCCCTGGTCCATTTTGATGCCGTGTGTGTTGATGATATATCCCAGGAACTGAATAGATGGTGAAAATCACATTTTTTCAAGTTTGAGGTACAAACGGCGGTCACAGAACTTCTGTAGGACCTGCTTAAAGTGGAGGCCATGTTCTGGGAGTATATTAGGATGTTGCTGATGTAGATCACCTCGTTCACAAAGCCCTGGAATACAGAGGGAGACTTGGCTAGCCCGTACAGCATGACTCGCCACTCAATAGTGCCCTGACGGTGTGGAGGGATCCCCCTCTCTATCCGAATGAGGTTATATGCGCTATGCAGGTCCAGAAGTTGGCACCATGGGGCATCTCTAGGGCTGCTGTGAAGAGTATAGGGGTATGTAATAGTTTGCTGGTTGAGAGCAGGGTAATTGATGCAGGGCCACAAGCCTCCATCTTTCTTTGCAACGAAGAAGAAGCTTGAAGCGCCAGGAGTATGTAGCCCTGACAAAAAGCCTCTTCCACATTCGTTATTTTCCGGGATAGGCAACGGATAAATCTTTCTGTTAGGCAATGGTGCACCCAGTAATAGGTCAACTGCACAGTCTCATGGCTGATATGGAGGTCAAGGTCAATTTGGAGGCCAGTTGCTTACAGAATACACCCTGGAATGCCCGATACTCCCTTGGTATTTTAACCTGTGGACAGGACTTTCGATTGTTGTAGCTTGGAGTGGAGCAGATGGTTTGTTTGAAGTATAGGGAGGATTCTGTGTTAGTTGGCGGAGCATTAGTCCCCCCCCCCCCCCCCCCCCCAGGACAGAACTTCGCAGGTGGTCCAGGAGAAGTGAGGCGAATGGGCTTGAAGCCATTGGAGTCCCAGGATGATGACAGCTATTAACCATCAAGCACCAGCAACGATATCACCTTCAAGTGAGTACAACCAATGCGGAGTATGAGGGTTGGTGTGCAGTGTGTGATTTTCCAAGCGGCTTACCCAGGATAGTGTCCATGTTTAGGATCTTTTGGCAAGGGCTTTTTGGATGTTGAGATGACAGAGTAAGTTTCTTGAAATGAAGTTGCCCGTGTAACCAGAGTCAATAAGGGCATTTGCTGCAACAGGATGGTGAGCAGAAATCACTGATAATGTTGTATGATGGATGAAGAGGTCGTACTGGGCATCTTGGTATCACATACCCGTCAGCTCCGCAGTATAGACAAAGATGGTTCTGAATATCGCGTTTTTGTTCTGAGGGTGAGAAGAGAGCCTGTGATGATGAATCTGTGATGATGATTATATTTACATTCCTTTTCTTAAAAAAAAAGTACATTATTTTATGTACAATATACAACTACAACTTGTTAACACTACTGCAAGGGTGTTTTAATGCAACGGCTGAGGGAGTAATGATCTTTCTCTGTCCTGACTCCTGTAATCCATCTCTCAAAAATATATTATTTCTTCCAATTAGAACAAATGGGAATGCAAAAAATATATTTGCTGTAATCACACATTCACCACTATCGAAGTTTTCCAAACTATGACAACTTTCGCTTCTGAGAATCTGAAAAGAATCAATTAAATGTTGATGCTGTCACTCTAATTGAGATTTTTATTGTAGCTTGTATTATTTTTCTCTCTATAGTAGCTTGTATTATAGCTTGGGAAGCTACATTCTTAAACATTGAGAAGTTCAAAATGAATGTTCGCCCTGTATATGTAGGACAAGGACTGCCTTTAGCTGAGGGTTATGTGTTATGTAGTATTATAGGTGTAGGAGATTGTAGCCTGGAGAATTTTGCACAAAATGTTTACAATCTTGCATAAACTAGTGGTTCTAGCTTGTACGGCACCCATGGGCAGAAAAAAACTGTAATTTTTATACAAACATTTGAAACAACACAAATAAAATTTAAAACTATATAAATATATACAAAAATACTCACACATATCAAAACGTAACAAAGACAAATATAAAGGAATTATAAATACAACTAAAACAATCAATTTATTACACAGGTGGCATAGCGTAGTGTCATGATGTTACTGCTGTCATATGTAAACTATCATAAAAAACACAATTTTTTTTCTTTTTCTTTTTTGCCCCTGACAAGATGCAGACCCAGTGGCTGCCAATGTCGCCATACCCAAATCTGCCACTGCTTGCATACAGGGCAACATATCCTTGAGATCAGATGTAATAGTTGCTGACTCGCTTTTTACCGAATGTTCACAAACAAAAATGAGAACGAAAACAAAGAAAGACGTGTGTGCATGCTCACATTTCTCCTGTTGGATCCGTAAAGTTCTGTCTCTTCCACACCTGGCAATTATCTGCAATAAAACTCTTATAGGCCCTGCTGGTCTGATTTAATGTTTATTCATATGTTTGTGCCCATACTAAAACAAATCACCCTTGCCTGAGTCTCCCATGCAGCCCTAATATATTCATGGTGAGAGAAATTAATTAGGCACCAATTACAACATGCTAATGGGTATGCTTTGCCTTTCTGCTGTGTCTGACTCTGTTCTGTAATCTGTAAAGTTGATTCATATACAACAGTGTGGAACAGATTTACTGTTATTCCAATGTTATCAAATATATGGGAAAGAGAAAAACAGAATGAAAGTGAATCTACAATCTGTCATGAGTGAGTCCTGGTGCGAATGTTGTTGTTTTTTATCAATTTGAATATGAAAAATTCTCACTATGTTGATAGAACTTGGAGACATGGATAAAAGAAGGATGAAGGAGAGAATGATGAAGAGTTTTCTGCTGTGTGTAGACTGATTGACACACAGGAGATGAGAAACCCTAACAGGTCAGAGCAGGTTTTCTCTCCATCTGTCTGTCTCTCTCTCTCTCTCTCTCTCTCTCTCTCTCTCTCTCTCTCTCTCTCTCTGTCTCTTTACGTTATGGGGACAAAATGTCCCAACAAAGATGGCAATATAGGAAATTCTCATCTTTGAGGGGATATTTTTTGTCACATATCAAGTGATGTTAAAATGTAAAACTGCAGAAAGTTTTCTGTAATGGGCAGGATTAGTGTAAGGAGAGAGAATATACACTTTGTACAGTATGAAAAAAATTATGTCTATAGAAAGTCCCCATAAAACATTATTTGTGTGTGTGTGTGTGTGTTTGTGTGTGTGTGTGTGTGTGTGTGTGTGTGTGTGTGTGTGTGTGTGTGTGTGTGTGTGTGTGTGTGTGTGTGTGTGTGTGTGTGTGTGTGTGTGTGTGCGTGTGTGAGGTTTATCATGTCACTGAAAGCATGAGTGACAGTGATATCACTGTCAAAGCTATGAGAAAATGTATGCAAAACTCGATATGCAAGAAAAATAGAATCAATCCTGCAATTGTCTTTCTCTCTCCCTGCTGTAACTCCTGCCTCACGCGTTTGGCCCTGTTGTAATTACTGAGCGGACAGGTTACATGCATTGATTTCCTTACATGTGTCTTATCACTAAGGATCTAGCGGGTGTTCGTGATTCACAATAAAATCCATGTCTGATGCGTTAAAGATGCTGGGACAGATAAACACCAACATTACCATCCTAACAGGTCATTTGACAAAGACCTGCTGATCTCTGAGAGCAGCTTTAAATTGGAAATTATTACACATTAAACCCTCCACAAGGGCCCTGGATAGAAGAGGATCAATATTTTGCGCGGACTATAAATCAGCAGTTTTCTCTCTCCACTCCACTGCCACGGTCTGCTTCACATATTTAAATTTTCTTGTAACAAATTAATTCCAACATTTTCTCTTGATTGAATTAGGGCGAGTGCTGGTGCTGTCACAAATGTTATGCTGCTTCAGGGAGACAAATTGCTGGCCTAGACACAGGTAACATGCGCCAGTGTTGAGTCCCTGATAATCTTCCCACTAATTCTCTATTACAGCAAAATGAAGCCATAAATCTTCCTGACAGCTGATCGATGTAAACATTGTTTCCCCCATGATTGCCAGCACTCCCAGTGGAGGTACTGTCCACTCACCACACACTGAAATTACTCCCCGCACAAGCACCAGCGCGAGCCTGGAACAAGAGAGAGATGACACGTGCACGCTCAAGAATGATGGGAAGAAAAGGCTTAAAGGGATAGTGAAATGAAAATTCTGTCATCGTTTAGTCACCCTCATGTTGGTCAGAATCTGGATGACCTTTTTTCATTCCATGGAATAAAAAAGAGATGTTAGGCAGAATGAAACGCTCAATAAGGAGGCGACAGCCAGGCAGGCACATTGTCCTTGGCCCTGGGAAGTTGGTCTCATCCCTAAAATAAATATCCTGGGCCTTATGTATTTTAGTGATGGCCCTGGCCTCAGTCATCAATTACTTTTTATTTATTGTATTTAAAAAAAAATAATGCAATAAAAGAAAATTTGGATTCAGTAGCTGCTTTCAAGCTGTAACACTTTACCCGCCAGGGTCTTTTTTTTTTTTTTTTTTCTCCAAGTTGCCAGCCAGCATCAGCATTTTATTTATAATTTTCACAAAAAATTTCATGGCCCCAAAAATATTTTGTTCTATGAATTTTTAAATATACAATATATCAAAAGAAAGAACAGAGCCCCATTTTATTCTAGCTTCATGCATTCTCTTTTTAGCAACACTTAAATGTGGGTAAGTTTCATTAAAAATGCCACATTATGTCGAAGACTTTGTCTGGATCGGATTTTGAACGATGATCAAAATGTGTTTTTACTGCAAGTCTTAATGCACAGATCTGATCTTTTGACCTCATCCATTTTTTGTCCCACCTGTTTACATTCACTTTAGTCACGACTGGTATCCGATTTCCGTGTTTACATTAATACCCTCCCAAAATCATTCTGTTGGCGATCGCTTCACTAATCAACATGGTTGACCCTCGGGTTTTGAATGGCCGTACTAAAATTATTAATGTCGAGTGGCCATGGTTATTTATCAGCATGGATAAGTTAAAAGCTGTCATGAATGTTTGCAGCAAAAAATCTGATTGAACGGATATAGACGGGAAAATAGCAGTAATTTTCTTTTGTCATTTTAGTAGCACAGTAAGATTGTATTTATTTGAATGAATTAGAAGGAATTAAAGAGAGAGAGAGAGAGAGAGAGAGAGAGAGAGAGAGAGAGAGAGAGAGAGAGAGAGAGAGAGAGAGAGAGAGAGAGAGAGATTGTGAGTGTGGATTATCTGTGTGCATCTGAATGTAATAGTGAAGCTTGTAAGTTTATTTGCTAAAACAGCCAAGTTATCATCTCATTCCTGAGAAATAGCCTATAACATAGTTTTCAGTTACTGCAAAGCTGTTTTATGTTAAAAAAAAAAAATAATAATCATGGGGTAGAGGTTTAAAACCAGGTTCTATGCTGCTTAATGTTTCTGTGAGTGTGCAATTTCTCATCTATAAAGTTTTCACCTCAGGAAATAAAAAGCTGTGAGTTTTAGTGCGAGCACTACAGTCTTGTCTGCTTCATAATACGATAATAAAAAGCTATCGTTGTGGCCAAACGTGTCGCCCTTGCCTTGTGGTGGCTCGGAACTCAAAGGGGAATCGGATATGCGTGTTTAGACGTGGGTCAGATGTCCAGATATTGGATATGTACCTGATTTAATACCACATTTGGAAGTGGCACAGAACTGATGCTAAAAGTCGGATATCATGCAGATTTTGGTGTTTACACGTATGCAACAAATTCCAATCTGTGTGAGTAAAAACTCAGATTGTTTTCCCAGTGTAAACACAGCCAATTCCAGTAGATCGAGTCCATCAACTCCCCTCTTCCTGGGTCACCATTTTATTCAGTAATGTTAGGCAGTTTGGATTTATAAGCTGTTTATGTTTGATGATTGCATTCTTTGACATGTGTAAATTCAATATTTCCATCGCTTGTTTCTGCTTCTACTTCACCTGTGTTTTGAATCAGAGATTCAGCACTCTTTCAGAAGATGCATAATAGCGCCCCCTACCGTATCATAGTGAAAACATGGATTGACGGAAAAATCCGTCAATGGCAGGGAAAGAGGTAAATACGGTAAAGTTCCCTAAAATTGTCAAATTGACTTTCTGGAACACTTCACAATATGAGTGATCTAATATACATTAATTCATACTTAACTAATCTTGAGTTAATGTATGAGTTATGAAGAACTAAACCATGTATTAATGATTGCCACATCAGCAACTAATAAAACATGTATCTGATTAATAGATTAGGTCATATATGAATTGCTATTAATTAAATGTGTCATCATGGATTTATTCCTTATCAACATCTAGTTTTAACTAATAGTGTAAATTAATGTGTTAATTACCACAATGCACTACCACTGCCATAGCATGCAAATGAGCGATAGAAATTCAATCACAAAAACACCTCACCATTGTTTTTGCCCCTGACAAGATGCAGGCCCGGGTGGCCTAAATCTGCCCCAAATAGGCCAACATATCCTTGAGATCAGATGTAATACTCCCTCAATAATTACTGAATGTTCATAAACGAAAATAAGAACAAAAACAAAGAAAGACGTGTGTGCATGCATGTCTCACATCAACTACTAGTGTAAATGATTGTGTTAATTACCACTATTTGAACTTCCAGCCGTCTGCAACCGGGATGCCACTTTACCAGATGAACTGGTGCATGTTATCTAATGGCTTGTTCATGACAGGAATTATTCAGTTTGAAGCTTGAGGGCTGCACAATTTTAGTGTTAATTTACAGATTTATTCCTGGTAAATAATTGCATTACTTCCTCAGTAATTTCACAGTGGGACTTCCCTTGTATCTATTTCTTGTAGAATCTACAGTACTTTTGTGCAATTTTAGTCAGGTTTTTCCAGTTGTTCTGGTTTTACTGTGATTTTACAGAATCGGAAAACCAATCATTTGTCACATCAGTAATTTAAATGTGAATATAGAAGGGCCAAGATCCCAAGCAAATGGAACACTGTTCACCATTATGGGGACTTCAAAACAATTACAGTATATTAATTACAATAATAAAAACAATTACAATATATTTTCTTACAATGGCATGATTAAAGAAAACATTATAATGTGAATTAAGAGTAAAAAAGAGCAGTAAATTACATTCTGCTGTTGATTAACAGTAACTTGTTAGAAAATGACCCAGCATGCATTCATTTCACTGTAAATTTCTGACTACAGGTCCAAAAGCTCTTGCCGGATCATAACCCTTTATTTTCCAGTGGCATTCCTCTGAGCTCCTCCCCCATCATGAGTGACACACCCCCTACTGCTGATTGGCTACAAGTTTGTTGTGGTGTCCAATCCACTTTACACAGCAGTTCTCAGAAATTGCTTACTTCACCTTTAATCTCACCAGCCCTATAAATATGACAAAAATCACCAATCCTAAATGGCGGATGCATTGTTAGAGGGATCAGAATGGAATTATAACACACATAACACATAACTTATACACACAGAAAAAATAATATCAGAGGTAGAAAATCAATCATTTTAGAATTGAACAAAACGTGGTTGTTTAAATCATCTTACCTTTAGTCTACAGAGGAGAGCGACAAAGACATCTGTCTAGCACATGCTGACACAGAAAACTATTAAAAGCAGTGTAGTGGAACACGAAAATGTGTGAACCTGCGGTAAATATCTACGTAAACTTTGACACCAGCATGACCTCATACCAGAAATCTTATGCTTAAACTGTAGCAGAAAAATTGTAAATTACTGGTAACTTCTCATCTAGCAAATTAGGGGTAATTTCCCAGAAAAGGTTGTGTTTGTGTGTGAAAGCCCTTAGCTAGATTTTTCAAAGATAGTAGTACAAGGATTTTAGTTTAACTTCACTTAGTTTCTTCTTCTCACATTACTTCTCACTCCTAAGCTTTTTCAGTTGTATTACCTTTGCCAGTATTTCTCCACCATTGAAACATCAAGTTCAGTGTCACTCAGTGCTGCACTTTTCTTATTAGTGTTCTTTTCTATAATGACTTATGGATCCATCTTGATGGCTGAGCTAAACCGCTTTTTTCTGGAAGTGATTACTGTGAGCAAACAGTGTTTGGTTTAATCAACTCAGAGTTCAGGGTTAATGTTAAAGTAAGTTAAACATGCTTTTTGGAATAACCTGGAATTCATTTTCAGCCCGCTGGCCACTTCTATTGACATGAGTTACGTCTTTTGTCAGGATGTGGTCGTATCCATCAACATAGTTAAGTTTAACTTCATGTGAAGTGCAGCATCTACAAATGTAGCTCACTTTGTCCATTTCTTGTCAGCTACTGTAGTGAAGTGTCTCAAGTTAATCTTTTTATTGAACAATTTCATGATTTTACACACTCAAAAGTGTTTTTGTTGCTACTTGATCAAAACACCTACTGTAATTGAAATGAGCAAATGCAACACAATTGATTAATTCACAAAATATTTTCATTGTATGCAATCCACTTAAATGTGTAAAAAAAAAACATAGGAACTACATAATTTTGTTGGCTTTAACAGAAACTGGGTGTTTCCAGATTTGCTTGCATGATTTGCATTGGAGACATTTGGCCTAATGGTTAAAGAGTCTGACTTGTAACCCAAAGGTTGTGGGTTCAGGTCTCAGTACTGGCAGGAAATATAGGAGGAATGAATGACCTGCGCTCTCTTTAATCTTCTCCCCATTTTCAGGGGTACAATGTTCTGTTATGTTGACATTTTAGGGGTTACCTTTATGCTTAAGTGTGCTTAAGTTGAGGGTTGTTATGAGATGACTGTTTATGTTGCTTTACTCGTTATGAAATGACTGCATGTTAACGTGCTATCACTAGTTAAAAGTAATCTGAATTAGACAAAGTTGAGTTGGTTTGGAAAGTGTTGTTTTATTGGGCTATATTCAATTCAGCTAGTTTACTAAGCTACATTTATAGAGTGTATGTGACTGGTTCTACTCATACTCACACACGCAGTGTTAGACACTGCCTCGTCCTTGCTAGAGGCAGGTGCATGAACAGGTACGCTAAAGCCTCTAGCATCAGTTGCAATAGGACAGGGGAGTGAGGTTTTACTTGCAGCTCTTTACTAGCTGGCTCCATTACAAAGCAATTTTTTATTGAGAAAGTTTATTTCCACGTGGAAATAATCATGACCCAGCCATTTCTTTAGAAAGGGTTTTTGGTCTCCTGTCAATGAAGTGGAAGGGTCACATATGCAGGTGCTATTTTATTTATTTATTTATTTATTTATTTATGTATTTATTTATTTATTTATAGTTTAACTTCTGAACCACAACCAAAAATGTTGTTCTCCCCTTGGTTGTAGATCCAAATTGCACAGTTCTCCACATCCAATCCTTTGGATTTATGAATAACGCATGTCTGTTTCAAAACCTCATGCCCACAGCAAAACAAGGAAGGTAGCCTTCCAGGATGAGGTTTGTCTACCACTAGTCTAATAATCTTGCCAATGACCTCACTTAAGACAGGATTATTACTTCATTACAGAACCAAACCGTTGTCCCAAGTTCCTCCATTTCTACTCCACAAGTATTTACATATCCATTAAATTCGAAAATAATAATGTTACAACAGTATGTCTTCTAGGAAACCAACAAAGATTCCAACATTACTTGCCCCTAGTCTACATAAACAGAGGTTCAACTTCCGCTTCAACCCCCAAGCAGGCCCGCACTTTGGCAGGATGTGGGGAAAAAAGATACACACTGTCAAGTCTGCCCTCTTCACCATTCAACCAGTACCAGAGGAGGTGCTAATGACTTACTAGAGGTGGAGGCTATATCCCTGCAGCTCAAACAGTAGAGCGTTGGTGATTACAACGCTAAGGTCATGGATTTGATTCCCAGGGAAAGCAAGAACTGATAAGAATGTAAATATGTAACTTGAAATGCAATGTAAGTTGCTTTGGATAAAAGCGTCGTCAAAATGCATAAAATGTAAATATACTGAACTCAAAAGGGCTTGGCTATGTGTTCAATCTTGCAGACACTGACTCTGTCTGTGACTCTAAATAGTCCACTCTTTGCGTAACCATATGGGTCCTTATCACAAGTGGTATACCCAGAAGCCGAGTTCCTGAGTCACAGATGCTGAAGATCACAAGCACTGGCTGATCAATTCTGGCCCAGATGTACCAGAAACATGCCCTGTTTACAAACTAGGCAGAAATGCCATTCATCTCCTCCCGATTTGAGAGAAAGATGGCTATCATGGTTATGTGCCCTCAGATACTTAGCGAGAGTGTTAATGGCCATGTGAGGTCAGCAGATGTCTTCATCAAAATACAGGTATAAATTCAGCCTCTTAGTACGGTTCAAATCAAACTCCTTTAAATCACCTTTTAGTGACAACATGGGTGATTTGCACAGCTGGCTAGAATCATTACCACCTTTACACCACTAGCAATGGTCCTGTTAGGCTACGTTAACACGTGGCTGGCTATTTTCATAAACAGACATTTCACCCTGTTCGGCTTCAAAAATAACATCATGCACACCTGTCAGTTTTCAGAGCGCTGAAGGAGATGACGTATGCAGTGCGGCGGCCGGCGGAGAAACATCTCCGAGTGTTGTTCATTGCTCGGTTTTTAACAAAAAGGACACGTTCAAATCGCTTAAAACAGACGCGATCGCTGATGTTCGACGGCGGCATCCATCTTTGTAATTTAGGCTACATAATCTGCTTCAAAATCCCAGCGCTGTCGTCATCATGTAAAGCCCGCCCAAACGTTTCTGATTGGTGCCTCGATTTGGACGGATTGGAAATGGGCTTGAATGAGCTCTTTGCTAGACTAACTTTCAGAGGAAATCTAAATTTGCCGGAAGTTGTCTGGGTTTTCCCAGGCTAGAGCAGCTGTATTTGCAAATGCAAAGAGATGAAAAGGGTTTGCACCAACATAAATGCAACTGCTACTCTGAAAGCATGATCACCATAGCCAAATGAAAATGTAAACATAGGTCGCACTTTTGACGCAGCTGCAAGTTCTGTCGCAAACTGTGACTTCAGTTTACATGCAAATATGCAAACAAAGTTTTCCAAAATCTAAACTACTAAATATATATAAACTACTCTCACTTAAGGCCCTTGCACACTGAGTCCGACATTTTCGTATGCGTTTTTTCGTATTCTTGATTCGGTGGTTCTGAATTGTCAAAACACCATTCAAACTGCTTGCTACGGATTCGAAAAATGCAGAAAATCAAACCCGATTCGATTTTTTTTTTTTATGACGGATGAAAGTCTCGGAGGCAGTGTGCAAGTGTGATTGACATAACTTGAGGTCGTATTTATTTTTTAACGTGCAAAAATTTCGGACGTGAATTTCGAACTCCGTGTGCAAGGGCCTATACACACAGGTGTCAGTATTTACCTGTTTATGCCGCCTGTTTGCGCTGAGAGGGTAATGCTTTTTATCTGGACATGTGTCAGGGTTATATTTGATTCTAAACACACTGAAAAAAATAAATGAAAGAATAAAAAACACTGAATCACTCTGGCCACTTAATTTAACCGAGTCAGTGCCTGGCAGACCTTTGCCTCTCCAATAAAGAGGAAGAAAAAGCTAACAGGTGTGTAAGCAGTCGGGGTAATTGAAGAAAACCATCAGTTGAGACAAACAAACACAAAAAATCTAATATAAAAAGAAAAAAAAACAGATCAAACTACAGTAGAGTCTTGACAAGAGGTAAGTATCTGAATATTTCAATGCATAACAGATGTAAAAAAATTCACACTTCCAACTAAAAAAATTCTAGTGACTGGTCACATCTAAATTACAATTGGCCTGACTGAATATCTGTGAATTTAATTTGATCAACTGTGGCAACAGTCTATTCAGCTCAATCAGAAATAATATGTTGAGCCAATGGAAAAATGTAGTTTACTATACCGTGTTGTTGGTCCAATCATATATTTTAAATTGTAGAAGCAATTTTATTTCTCACTGGCCCAAAAGAAAAAATGAATGAAAAACATAAAATACATTTAGCAAAATACAGAACACAGACAACAGGGTTGACATTTTATCACATCACTTTATTAACATAAATTCCAACATTATTTTGTGAAATACCTTAATTTAAATACTGAAAAACACTGAATACAATCAAGAAGTTTTGGTGGTGAAGAAAACATTCAAAAGTGGCACTGCATAGGTTACAAACCTGTAAATAAAAACTAACATTAATGACAAAGTCAGTGTACATTTTGCTTTGGTTTTGTCTGTTTTTTTCTTGTGGTATGTAAATATATTCAGCTTTCAGGACTGCTTAAAGTTACAGATACGAGCAATACAAATTTTTTATGGATGAATAAGAAAATCATGAGCTTGACGTGTTGGATATTTAAAGGCCCGAAAGAGGCCGACACCAACTGCAACGACAATCTAACGACACTGGTCAGTGGTCGCATGGAGCACATTTCACACAAATTACTTATTTTACTTATTAGCCTCCTTATTATTCTAGACATATATGTCATGAGGAAAATAAAACCATTGGCTACCATTAGATAATTATTTGGTAACCGGGAAAACACGATCATGAAACCAATGAATGCATGAACTTGCGATTCTACAAAAACTTTTTACCGGGTACTAAAGAAAAACTTTGGAGAATAATTCCCATGCTCAATACTATTCATGACATCTTGAAACTTGTGACAATGAATCTGTATTCTCTTGGAAATGCTTCAGCACTGGCTGGTTTGGCTCAGTATCAGAATGCCTCTTTAAGTGTCCTCCAATTTGAAAATAAAGTATCAGTTTTTATTTCTTTAGTCATTACTTGCTGATGGTACAGACAGTCATTATTCAGACTGCATCATTTTTATGTGCATGTCAACAGAATTGACTTGATTAAATAAGACACTCTATTCTCAAATCCTTTTTTAATTGGTTGGTCAACCCAGTGGAGCCATGCTGAAGTAGTCCGCGACGGGCCAGCACAGGATCTTGAGCCATTACTGGGAGTTTGTGTTTATGAGAAACATCCAGTAGACACCCATGGGGTGTCAGTAAAGGACAAGAGAAGTCCCTTTCAGTACAGACAGCTTCTATTGGCTTTAAAGGTTATTGCTCACCCAATTGGTCTCAGTCTGGCAGTGTCACTTGCATTATGACTTCATCACCCTGGGAAAAGAGGATGAGAAGAAGGAAAAACAGTTGCTAGCCATCCGTCAATGTCCGTCTCAAATTACCGCTCGACCAATCACTGCTAAAGATCAATAGGGAGCCAGTCGGGGAGGAGCGTGAGATGTAGCCAGCGGGGGATAGTAGAATAACTGATCAATACAGGAGGATGGATTTTGTCATCTTGGAAATGCACTGTCAGAGAGAGAGTGCTTCACTATGACAGTCCAACAAATATTAGAGACATCCTAAAAGGCTGTACCACAATTTTAGAAGAGCTCCAAGTCCCTAGAAAATGTATACTATATTGACAGCTGTTTATCCAAACTTAAAGGGTTAAAATTGTCTTCATTTACTCACCCTCATGTTGTTACAAATCTACTTTTGTGTTTTGCTGAAGGAAGACAGACATGCATGTTGGAAATTACAATGACGACAGAATTTTTGGTGAAGACAACTTGAACATTTGGTGTAAGTCCATTCTAATTCATCTAAAAAATTAAAAAATAAATGTTAAGTTCGAAATGTCTTGAAATTTGTCTGGAATAAGTGTGCTGTGTGGCCAAGAGCACTGGCCTCAGTGAAGTGTAATATTGCATGATCAGAGTGGCTCAAATTGAAAACAAGACCTCCATGACCACCTGATTATTTTTACACAAAACTTTATTTCTCCTGCTGTTTCTTTGTTAGCTCTTTTCATTCATATATTCATTCTGGGGTTGTATTTTGTCGAGGAAATATGACTTGTCCTGAGGCATCTGATCATTTTTGAAAATTTCAGTGATTTAAAGTGTAACATTTCCAGACTCCAAGGTCAAATCCGTGTTCTCCCCTCCTCCTCTTTCCTTTCCCCTCGCCCTCCCAGCCAATCGATTGTTTCTAAAGAGCTCAAACGGCATGTGTCCACCCTGGAGTCTTTCAGGAACGCAGGCGAAGGGAAAACGCTGGTGGGGACGCAGGCGGAAGAGAAAGCGCACTCCCACTTTTTCCTGAGTGGGAACGCTGGCAGCGTGACCTCAGAGTCAGGGTGAGCGGGTGTATTGGCACGGGTACAAGACCACTAGGCCCCTGTGCAAAACTGCCCTGGCTCGCACCCTGCGCTCTGCCCCCACTTGTGCCTTTGCCAGCTGCCAAGTTGAAAAGTTTTTCAGAGATGGATGTAAATTTCTGGAGCTCTGTTTATTAAAGCCTGATTACAAGATTGGATGCGGTCTAACTGACTCTTTCATGTTTTGACAACGCATAGTGTTTGTTAAAAACATGAGGTCAAACAACCGCCGCTCTGCATCCCTTCAAATTCACCAAAGCATGCAGCGGTCAAAATGCATAATGCAGGATGAGACAACAAACAGAGCGGTTAAATGCGAGCGGTCATTCGCTAAGGCTATGGTTACCCTCACCCTTTGATAACTTGCACTCGATCAGCTCCTTATCAGCATATCTGGCCTCGATTCACAGTTCAATAAAAGCTTGAGGCTTAGGTGGAAACAGATGACTAGGTGTTGGTGCTGACCTTGGTCCATGCCTGAGCACCAGTGCCATTTTACAGAGGGAGAGAGGAAGAACCAGTGCCTGGTTTGAGTCGCGGCGCAGAAAGAACACCTGCTGAGCAGGTAAAGAACTTAAACTGCTACTCTCTGATCCACGGCAGCAGCATGGCCTCCCTTATTCTCTCTTTCATACACCTTGACTCATGCAACGCCACTGTCCTTGCTTCTCAAGCCCCACGGGGGGTCAGGCGTGTAAGGAACATAAAAGGCCAATTTAATTTAGCACGTCCGCAGCTCCCAAGTATTTTAATTCAGACAGCTATGACTGAGGAGTTAATATTTCACTTGTCAGAAGGCAGGTCGAGGCCACTGAATCATTGTAATTCTCATTAAGAGGCTCTCCCCCAGCAGCACCCTAATTCAAAATAATGAAAGTAAAGACTGAGAGCGATTCTAATGCCAGTTGAGTCCTATCTTTTAATATTCCCCCCTTGATGGATTAGAGAACCGGGAAATTCATCTTGGATCATGGGACCTAATTCAATAAGGGATCATTCCAAGAGTATTGCATTTTATAATAATGTCATTTAAAGTGTCGTCTTCCATTGCGGCTGTCCCATATGTATGCTTATATAATAGTGCCAGAGGGATAAACTTTTACAGCAGGAACCACTCTCCTAACATTGTGCGCTGTCAGTCTCTCTCTCTCTCTCTCTCTCTCTCTCTCTCTCTCTTTATTCAGTCTTCCTGTTTTCCTTGTCCAACCACATTTAAGTTAAATTTTTATTCCATTTATGTGTCATTCAAGTTTGAAGTAGAGCTGCTGTACAAAATGCATGCTATACACTAACATTTAATCCATTATTATTAAAAAAAGTAGGATTTATGTGGAAACACAACTGTTGAATTGCATCACACTCAGCGTTGTAGTCAAGACCAGCTAATTCGAGTCCGAGACATGAGGAGTCCATGACTTTGAAGCTTGTGGTCCAAGTGAATCCAAGAACATATTTTCTTGGTCTTTTCATGGACTCTGGAGCATGTGGATTCAGTCTTGAATGGGACTTGGCCCTTTTCTGATGTTGTTCTAAATCACTGGTCCCACAAAAAAAAGGATAGTAAATAAAGGATAGTAAATCAATTAAAGGGAAAAAAATCAATCCATGTGAAGTGGAAGTTGAGACAGACTTTACTCTTTCAGTTTTGTGACGTATTTCCAAGTGATACAAAGTACTGAATAGAGGGCAGGGCTTAATTTTAGGGCACCTCCCGAGGCCTGTTGTATGAAGCCAGTTTTAGTTCCTAAACGTTGATTACCCAAGATTAACTATGGACTAACTTGCACTGCTTAACTGTTCACCACAAGACTAAGGATGTGCGCTATGTCCATTTTTATTTAATGTGGACTTTAAAACAGTTGGAAATCCATATCAGCTCTTTGCCTAAATGGCAAATCAGAAAGGATGACACTGTCTGTCAAACATTCTGGAGTGTGACCTGTTAAAAGATCCCCCTATACTCATTAAGATAAGATGTAACGTTTTTAAGGCCCTCTCCAAACTGACAAAGGACTCCTCTTGTGTCTGCGCCACCTCGCTCTTGTACTCATCCCACGACAGTGAGACTCCCAGGGTTCTTCTCCTTCTATCTCTTCGGGTTTTATCGCTCACATTCTTCTGACACATGATGTGCGCACATCCCTTTTTGGTGTTGGGTTTTCATGCAGTCAGGGGCTGATCCAGGGTCAGACGTGACCCCTTCTGACTTCACTGAGTGCAAAGGCAAAAACTGGTGTGAGATCAGCATGTTTTCTTAAAAAATATGACTCAGAGACATGGAAAGAGCATGTGTGAGTGCAGAGTGGTCATATATTATATCGTGAGAAAGAGAAAATGTTCTTTACTTAAAGGAGTAGTTCACTTCAGAATTAAAATTTCCTGATCATTTACTCATCTAGGTCTGTCATTCAAGATGTTCATGTCTGGCTTTCTTCAGTCGAAAAGAAATTAAGTTCTTTGAGGAAAACATTCCAGGATTTTTCTCCATATAATGGACTTTAATGGGGTCCAACAGTTTGAAGGTCCAAATTGCAGTTTCAGTGCAGCTTCAAAGTCTCTACACGATTCCAGCCTTTTATAACATTTAAATATAAACATTTAAACATTTATATGATTTTTAACTACAAATACTCGTCTTGCACGTCCATGACTTTACGCATTACGTAATAACATTGGAAAGGTCGGGGGTGGGGGGTAACCTGATGTAGGCGGAAAATGTAGGGTAGAGCGAAAAACTCATTTTCTCCTCCAACTTCAAAATTGTCCGACATCGTCGTTTTACCTTTTTAATATTTTTTTTTTTTTTGGTAAAGGCCGTTTAGGTCAGTACTAGCACTAGGTCAGTACTTCCACCTATGTCACGCGTGACCTTTCAACGTGATTTACATAATGCGTGGGCAAGATGAGCATTTGTGGTTAAAGTATTTAAAAATATTTTTTTTTTTTTGAAAATGACAGATGGTTTGGCTAGATAAGACCGTTATTCCTCGGCTGGATCGTGTCAAGACTTTGAAGCTGCACTGAAACTGCAATTTGGACCTTCAACCCGTTGGACCCCATTGAAGTCACTATATGCAGAAAAGGAATATTTTCCTCAAAAACCTTAATTTCTTTTCGAATGAAGAGAGAAAGACATTATCATCTTGGATAACATGGGGGTGAGTTTATTATCAGAACATTTTAATTCTGAAGTGAACTACTCCTTTAAACAAAGTTTTCACTGCTGTCTCAAATAGTATGATGATTGACAGCACTGTGAGTACAGTGCTAAATTGTTTAAAGTGTCTTAAAGTGAACCAAAAGAGAGAATAGTAAGTAAAGATTACAGGGGATATAGACGGGAACTGTAGGCATGCTTACAAAATTCAGTTTTGTATTCAGAACCAGACACACACACACACACGAGCGCGTGCGCCACACCAGCCTCGCACACATGGACGCTAATGCATGGCTATTTAATTAAATGTTGCCAGATCACTGGGCCAAATAGGTAATCCAATAGCTCTGTAGGAGCCGTGTTAAATCCTGTTCCATCAAAGCCCGCTTGCCCCTGACAGCCCCTGTGATGTTTCCCTGGAACATCATGTCTACTTAGTCTGTCTCTTTAAAGACTGTGACATAATTTTATATTGAGTAACAATCTATTCATCTGCATTATCCGCAAACCACAAGCGCACGTTCAGCTGAAATTGACCTGAGCTATTTTTATATATATTTATATTCTTGCCTGCTCAGGTCTATAATAGCATAACCCATTAGAGTGGGTCCATTTAGGGTTTTGTTTAACTTTAAGTAAATCAGGAATTTACTCCAAGCAAGATGACTAGGTTCACTGCTTGTAAGATTCAATTGATTAAATAATATAAATATCACAACTTGATTATCAAACTCTCACACTAGACATCTGATAGGCTACTAAAGAGTGTCTGAAAACTTCTGTGTTCCTGCTTGATGCTAAATACACATTCTAAAGTTTTGCTCGCAAAATCTCTGCTTGAATGTTTTGAGAAAAAGAAAGAGATTTTTTCTTTTGTCTTGCCCTGGTGCAGAAATGGCACAGATTAGGTTTAAGTCAAGCTTTATGTTAAAGCTGAGTTTGGAACTGAAGTTTTAGTTTGTTCCTGATGGTAGAAAGTGGATCTGTAGAGAATTTATTTGCCTGGTTTTATGAATTGCCATACTTAGCCAGCTGTTTTGAGACACACTCTGTTAATTTCTGTATACAAAACTGACTTCAACAAAGCGGTAGAGTTCATACTGAGATTTGTGTAATTCAAGACTCCTAGAATAAATATCACATGACGTGAGTGTGGTTATTGTCATAGCACATTGTTTCAAAGAATATTCAAATGTTCCTTCTTGATGAAAATATATTTAAGTCAAATAAACAAAATAGAAAATTATATATGGTTAATTTACAACTTCAACAGGAGAGAATAAACTTACAGTATTACTATCACAAGAATAAATGCGCTTTTACATCTTGTGTGATTTTCACTTTGCAAGGATGAAACGCCTCATTGCAGTTTGTCCTCCTTTCAGTGCCAGTTAACTGTTGTTATTCAGTTGTGTTACGGCCAGCTGCAACAGGAATTACATGGAAAATAAATAAATGCTCATAGTCCATAAAAGATTTGCTGGTCCGTCTGCACTACCTAAACAGGATGCTGAACAACAATTCCTCACTTTGTTTGACTTCATTTGGTTATTGTGAAGCCTTCTTCCTAACAGATACATGAAATTGCTGCAAGTGTTGCCATTTTTCCCAGCACTTTATTCGGTCAGTCCCATTGTTTTCATCTGCATCCCATTTGAAATTATGCACACAGAATGGGTCTTTGGTTATGAAGTGCTTCATACAGACTCTCTCTCATAGGATAAATCTGAGCAATAGGCTGCTTTAATTGGTCTGTTTGAGCAAGTTTTAGGCAGGTTTCTGTCTCACTTTCACTCCATTTCACACCTTTGAAGTCTCTCTTTCATCTTCTTGCTCTCCCCTGATGTTGCTTGTCTTTTGTCTGATGATGTGCGCACATTTCTCTTTCGCAGCACTTAATATATAACAAAGGCAAACCTTTAGAGAGCTACCTTATCTTTGTGTTCTCTCGCTCTCTTCACCTCCTTTCATGAGTCCTTCGGAGTTTGATTCAACATTCATTGACATTTTCTCAAACACACTACCACTCTCTGTCTCTCTTACGGGCTTAGAGACATATTTAATATGTCATCTTCAGTGGAGACAGCGAACTTGCATGCTTCAGATTTCACAATAAAACAACTTAAGTGTAGATATGGTGCCTCTGTAATGGGTAGACCGAGCCTGTTCGGAGATGACTGTTCAGCATTAACTGTCTGTACACTGGTAAATTTAGCAACAGGTCATGAAGCTCAGATACACACCATAGACAGCTCAAGGGATGAGCCTGACCCTCAAAATGCTGCTTCACTTGTCTTATCGTCAATGCAGGGTTAACTGCTTGAAGTTTACAGGGGTTGAAATGGCTCTCGGTATCATTTCTAGGCCATAAAGTGCCGGGATACAGCGTGAACCTCCCACTCCGGTGAGTCACACATTTGCGCATCTTAAAGATCATTGCAGAACGGAGAGAGGAAAGGAAAGAGATGAAGGAGAGGAGGAATGTGGAGCCAGCACAGAACGACATGGAGCCAGTGTGGTGTGAAGCCTGATGTTGACTGAAGAGAGTGGGGGAGAAAACGATTGCTCTCTCCAGCATTAATCTAACAAGTACTTCAGTGTTCCCGTCCTGTTGTCTCCTTGAGTACTTGTAGATTGATAAGACTTAACACTGAGATATAGAGAATAAAAGAAAGAAAAAGAGGACTTTTGCACGTTCAAAATCCAAATGTAAATCAAGTTGAAGTCATTAGTCATGATTTCCTAAAATAATGCTAAAAGACACCGTGTAAAAATATTGTAAAGTGCAGGTCAATTTGCTGCCATAAGTTACTGTAAAACATTTGAGTTTTTACAGTACTGGAAAAATCTGTTTACTGTAAACAATGTAATTTACTGTAAATTAAACTGTAACATTTTAGTAATTTCAGTTGAATAATTAGGACGATTAGCTGTGACTATTACAGTAATCTCTTGTATATTTAACAGATTAACTGGATAGTGTGTCTTCAGGCACTCAGCATGAATAAATTATGCTGTTGCATTTTTTTACTCCTTGCTGGTTTGTTGCAGTTGTTTTTGTGGCTCATTTTGTAATATTCTGGGTTTATCTTAATATAAAAATGATTTGTTTATTGTCACCATTGTCATTTATTGCTGCGTGCTAATGTCTGGTTTTCAAGACAACTATAACAAAATCTGACATTGCATATTTTAAAGCATATTTGGTAGCTCTTCTAATATTGGGGAGGACTTGATAAAAATTGATAACATCATATTGTTCTCCAAATGTATCAGTGTCAGCAAATTGATTAATTTGAAACACTTTTGCACAGGAAGAGACTTTCCAACTGTACTGGATCCCCAACACTAATCACCCTAATGATTAAACAACTATTGTTAATAAAATAACAAAACTAAATAGAACCAAATCTCTATGCATTTGGCAGCAACACACAACACATTCAAGTTTTAGCTATTATTGTGTTCCCTGCTCTAACAATTGAGCCAGAGGAAAAGTCAGTTAAACTGTTCTGACAAGTCCCTATGCTTGCCTAAACATGTTCATGTAGTGGCTAAGGGGTTTTCCCCCATTGTGGGATCCTACAAAGCAAGGAAATGTACTTATTTTTTGTTTTTATGAAGTAATTAATCGTGTTGTGAGAAACTGATTTCCCTGTACAATTCTAAACATCACATTGTATTTTCTAAAACGGCTCTTGGTTTGAACCTGTACTCTTCAGACTCGCAGATCAGTTCTGTAACCTGTCTGAACAACCTGAAGTTCACCGCATTTTACATGCATGCCTCTACAATAGCGCATCTTTCAAGGCCAGGCAGCAGCTCGAGGAACACATCTCATAATATAATGACATATTGTAATTTCAGAATTTATGTTGTTATTGTCATATTTACTGTGCAATTTATTAAAGTGCTTTTTGGCAGTATAGGTCTCTAATTTAATTCACTTGATCTTCAAATCACTATTCTAGCTCAAGTTCAAGGTCATAGCCTAGTATGGTGCCTCTCACTTATTAAGAAAACTGCTGTGCGTTTGTGGAAGAAACGAGAAGAAAAAATGAAATCCAATGCTCAATGTCCAAAAACGCGGATAAATGTTTCCCCTTTGGAGCGAAGCGCTAATTTTGAATACCCACCTTTCGCCCTCTGTACTGTAGGCCTACGATCCCCATGCATTCACAAGTTTGTCTGAACTAGACAGTAACAGGAATCAATAATTCAATAGCGCTGGCGTCCGAGTCCAAGCCCGCGCTGGAGACACAAGCCCTCTTTATACACACGTGTGTTAAAGCAGGATTAATTAATAGGCCAAAACATTGTGCTTTGTATCCAGACAGTAACCTGAGCAGACAGGTTATTATTCACGATAAGAGATGGCGATTGGTTTTTATCCAATTCTCAAGAGAACCGCTTTAGATCTCTACAGAAGACTGCGAGTGGTGTGCCATTTATAAAGGCACAGTCCATTTTACACATGCAAATACAATTCAATATGTTTTTATTCATATTTAATTTATTAATTTTAAATTAATTTATTATATTTTATTAATTTATTTATCACCATTAGTTTGGCTTTGGAAACAGACAAAATGATCACAAAAAAGTATATATTAAAATACTTATTCCATTAATTATTTTTTGTTTTCCTTTTCCTAAAGTAATTTTTCCACTGCAGGCTACACTCTAAAAATAAAGTTTTTTTCCCCCCACAGTGATGTCATAGCAGAACCATTTTTGGTTCCACAAAGAACCTCTAGTAAACCCTTCTTAATTTTTTTTCTTAGTGTGAAGATCATTTGAATAATCTAAAGAAACATTTTCCGCTATAAATAACCTTTTGTGGAACGTAAAGGTTCGTAAAGGTTCCATGGATGTTAAAGGCTCTTCATGGAACCATCAATGCCAATACAGAACCTTTATTTTTATAGAGTAAGTGTTTGCTATAAAGGTCAGCCCCATATATTTCACATCCAGAACTGAGAGAGGTCATCACAAGAGGATTTGTGATTTTATGACAAATGTTTTTTCCCAATATATGTAAAATTTGTATTTACATAATCATATAAATGGGCTATTGGGCTAATTGATTTTTGACAACATTTTAAAATAATCTTCATTAATAATATAATGCTTAACATACACAACAGAATCATCCAAACAAAACAGAAACGGGTCGATTTTTAATTAGGCTATTTGCAATTTATAATTTATAATTTAAGAGACACCGCCAGCGTCAGTCCAATTCTACAATAATAAAGTGCAAACGTCTGTTTAAACGTATGTAAACATTACATTAAAAATGAAATAAAACGAAAAGACTACGTATATAGTACGATGACACAGATGCTAGTTTTTGACATTTATTTTATGAATCGAAAACACGGTGTTTCGGTGATCTCACGTTTCACAGTCATGATCAAATCAGAGTTATCATAAAAATGAGTGCCCGCAGTCGATGCTTTTATAACCCTTATAAAACATACATTTAGATTCACATGGTTTTTACACACTGAGAAAGAGATGAAGGGAAAAAACAGCAATGAAAAATCCAGAGTGCTCCCACAATGCCTTGATGAAGCAAAAAACAACCAAAATCATTTTTGTTGGTATTAACATAGGTATTTTACATGTGCCCGTGCCATATCAATATTCGTCTATTACCTGAATTTGATTTATACACCGAGAATAAAAGCCTGATGTGTGTTCATATGAATTGGTCATCAATGCAATTGAAACTCTTCGTTGAATAATTACCTGATGTTTGATTATTATATTCACAATACACTCAGTAATTATTAATAAGCAAAGGAATGATCATCATTTCATTTAATGTTCATTTATTTTGCTTCAGAATTTAAAGAGCATAAACTTGAACTTAAACCGTGTGTTATTATCCGTGAGGACAGAAACAGAAACGCATGTTCTACACTGGAGTTTTCATGTTTGGCAACACAAGTGGTTTCTGTAATATTTCACAAATATCCACAGAGAAACTTTGTTTCAAATAAAACGAGGCCAGCCTCTTTATTTTCATTATTTACTAATAACGCAGAATTAAAGCAGAAATGTTGGCGTTGTCACACAAACAGCCGAACAAGTCCCAGCTGCTTTATATCATTATATTCAGATGCAGCTTCTTCTGCAAAAGTTCAGTCAAAGTTCAACATTTGTAGTTGTTGCATCCTTCCATCCATGAAAAGATCCACGTAAAGTTGTCCACTTCACAGTTTGTGTTCTTATAAATAGCCTATCCTTTTCCCCCCTCGCGTGTCCTTCACAAGAAAACATAAATAATGTGTTTTTCTGTTGTTCACATCAACAAGCCACCGTTGCGCGCGATGCTTTGTTTGTGACGTCACAGTCCCAGCGCCGCGGCGTGTTTTTTCGCCTTCAGTCTCAGATCCGCGATGCTCGAGTTTTTGTTGGTGGTTTTCGCGGCCGCTGCCGCGGCGACCACTGAAGCTGCTGACGCGGATTCCGCCGCAAGCGTTGCGAGCGGCAGCCCGAACGGCGGCGCGGGAAACATCATGTATGGCGCGTGCGCCGCCAGGTGCGAGTGCAGGTGATGGTGCGCGTGGGCCACGGCACTGTCCAGCTGCAGCTGAGCCTGCACCTGAAAGGAGAAGGGCGGCACGTTGAGATGACTATCCTATGGACGCACGGGTGGGAAGAGAGGGGAGAAACACGTTAACTTAAGAGAGACTCTATGCAGAGCTGTTATGGGCACTGGATCAATTGCATTTAGGCTATTTATCATAGTAAAAAAATCATTCGGACACCTGCATTCCATTGTTTTGGCAACTATATGTTCCCCTGAATACGATTAAAATCTATAAAGCAAACAGACGAATTCACAAATCTAATCTCGTCTTAATGTAATAACATATTTATAGTAGGCTTTATTAATTTCTCTCTTATGCTGACAATGCAATATAGCAATAACAAAGAGAGCTATTTGAGTGTGCAGTGCGCCATAAAGGATCCACAGACATTGTATAAAGTCTTTGGGACGCCTCTGTGCGCAGGGTAACTTGCCTGCTGGAATGGCATGCGCAGAGCTCCCACGTTGACATATGGAGCGACGCGACACGCTTCAAACTGACTCGCCGCTCCGATGAGAACCCCTGAAAAATAGTGACATGGAGTTTTCTTTACACGCAACTTTAGCTAGGCAAACGAGAGACTGCACGAACTACTAGATTTGATATTTCACAGTCACTACACATTAAAACATTGTAGGCACAACGTAGATCATATATTAAAATAAATAAAATAAACGTATATTAAAATATAGTAAATAAAAGTATATAAAAATAAATTGTATTTAAAAATGTATTATAACAAAACAGGAAACCAAAATAAATAGTTGATTTGTTTGTTTATTGGCACCTTTATGCAACTGGTTTTCCTGCTTTCTGCATTTGGCCCGTCGGTTCTGAAACCAAACCTGAAAGCAGAAGACATTGATTGACAGCTGTTGGTGAGGGCATGTGTACATCCTCCCAAAATGACAACAGTCTCAGTAAAACTCTGTATCCCTGAGGACGACCTTCTAAAATATTCATAATGCGTAACCGCACATTTTAATTATTATTATATCTTCATAACGAGCGGCGCGGCCAGCTAACCACAAAACAAACAGATTTGTTCAAATGTTAAACAATCGGAAAGAAACAGAATCTTGATGTAATGCATTTGAAATAGTGCCATAAAATATCGTCTTTCTCCAATGGTTGGATCTATCCAGGGATTAGAGTCCCAGAAGAAGCGAGCTGATCCTTTCATAGCAAACACCCAGCATGGGACGATTGTAATGTCAGGGGTGGGCTAAAATTGCCATTGATTGGCTATATCCGAAAGAAAATTTGTTACTTTTTTTTTTTTTTTTTTTTTCCATATAGCCATGTCATGGGCATTAGAGATTTGGAAATGATTGTGTGTTATGCATCTGTTTTGAATCACGCGCAGTTTCATTGCATTGTTTATTAATTTTGTTTCACCATAACAACGCAGCGATCAACATTGCATTTGCATAATATTTCTGCTGTAAGTGAAAGTGGAAACACGATTATAAATAATGAAATGGCCTAGACATTATGACTTCATCCGTTAATATGGTGTATATCCTTTGAGCCAGTGGTGTGGCCTTGTCTGTGAATACTGAATATGAAAAGAGCATCAGATCTTTATTTGGGTAAAAATGATAGATAATTTATGTAAATCCGCAGGCCTTGCTTGGGACAATGCCTTTTGGTAAGATCCCAAAGAGAGACGATGGTTTAACTTTTTCCAGGGAGGTCTTTTGAGCCCATTTTTAAAAAGGACCAATGTATTCAAAGAGTGAATTTTATATCCCCACCCAAGGAATGAATAGATAAAAGAGAATGAAATAAGATATTGTTTTTTTTTCTTCCCTGATCAATCACAGCAGAGCCAATGTCTATGTTGAATGTCATTATTCGGCTCGGTCGCTCGTCTCTTGTTACACATATATTATGTTTCTGTGCAGATGGTCTTCCCCGTCCTAAAAAGCACACTACAGATGTTGCCTGCAGGGCCAATGCGCGCGAATCACGGCATCAGTTCTGTTCATTGTTTTCTTCATTATAGCACAGCGCCGGTTATTTAAGCGGATTATTAGCACTTATATTTTCAACAATTTCATCCCACCGTTCGACACATATCCTATAAACTGATATCTCATTTTACATTTGTAAACATGAACTACAATATCGCCACAAAGAGTGTCCAAGTACAATTTTAAAAACGACTATTTATTATAAGCCTACCTAGCTCTTTTTATTCATCGATCATATTTCAAATGCCATTTATATTTTTAATGCTTAAATAATTAAAAAAAAACCCAGCTACAATACAGAGCAGTGTTAAAGTTGCAGTGTCATTACATTCATAGCATAGTTTAATTCCTGTGTATTAAATCTATGACTAATGACACAGGTGCTGTATATATATATATATATATATATATATCATAAGGTTACACTTATTTGAATGTATCCCTGTTACAGTGTAATTATACATTTAAGTACTGAGTAATAAATAAATAATAATAAATAATAATTAACTACATGCACTATATGGTTAGGATGAAGGTTTGATTTAGGGTTTGTTACATGTAATTATGCATAATTTATAATTATTACTACAGTATGCTAACATGTCTAACAAGGACACTGTAAAATAAAGAGTCACCATATATATATATATATATATATATATATATATATATATATATATATATATATATATATATATATATATATATATATACCATAGGCCTACATATAATACTCATTACTCATAATGTAAAATATATATTTATTTATTCATTAGCAGGTCATTATTTTGCACTTATATGTAATTGCATTTGGCCTGTTACGGTTAACATTAGCACTAATCGAAATGATTTCGTCTCTCGCAAGGGAAACCATCACTGCCACAACATGCGCACATGACAGCACACACACACACACACACACACACACACACACACACACACACACACACACACACACACACACACACACACACACACACACACACACACACACAGGGTCTGACCTGCACCCTGGCCTCCGACAGCCCGAGTCTCTGGCTCAGCTCCTCTCTCATGAACGCGTCCGGATAGTGTGTTTCATCGAACAGTCTCTCCAGCTCATTCAGCTGCTCAAGGGTAAAGTTAGTCCGACTCCTTCTCTGCTTGATTTTAGTCTGTGTCTCATCCTCCATCGGCTTACAATCCTCTTTGCGTTCTTTCATATCTGTGTTCCCTGAAAACAGAAATGAACGCTTGATCCCGCGATGTGAAGTGAGGGCAGTATTTGCCCACTGATGTCGGTCACGGATGTTTTGTCCTACACACAGCTCTTTAATTATTTACACACTATACATATGCATGGAGTTTCTCTCTCTGCACGGGATGCTTATGACAGGAATATTAGCATTCTGCACGTTAAAATTAACAACCTGGCAAAACGGGTCAATGTTACGAAAATTAAACCAATAAAGAAAACAATTAACGTATAGCTGAATGAAAATCCCTGCTGTCAAAATAATAATTCACCTCTATTCAAATGTGAAAATCCAAAACAACATGTTCACAATTATAACTAAAGGGAAAATAATACGTTTATTATTACTATACGTTTAATCGAAATGATCTGTAATTTATATTACATATTATTATTTTATTGTGGCTGTATGTTCTTCTGATATTATTTTAAGTTTCAGACTTGATGAATTATAGGCCTTTAGTGTGTCTCATACAAAATGCGTATTGATTTATAATAAACTGCACATTCTTTGTTTGTTTTTTACAGTCATTTATTTTTCTGTTTAGCAGTAGTTTACAGAAGGCTGTACGGGAGCCTACATTAGCCTTTTATCAGTCTAGATTATTATCTAAAGAATAATCTATCATTTTTTCAAGCCTATTGCTACAAACAATTTACAAACAATATTAATTAAAAGGCCCACATCATGCAACTATCCAATAAAATACAGCGCTCGATTTTATCACTTGAGAACTTTTGATTTATTCTCGGCACTTTTGTTTTTCAGGCTGCTCCAGTCATATATGACAGTGATGCCTGTCAAATTATTATGTGATTGTCATGCTTCGTGTAGTTTGGATTAAATCAATGTAATTTAAAAAAAAAAATATATATATATAGGCTATCGAAAGCGAAATTATAAACCTTAAAATACAGAGATAGGCCTATGAAAAAGAACTAGCGTGATTACATCATTTTCATGATAAATGTCACAGAAAGCACCCTCACCGTCTGTAAGTTTGGGACTGCTCGAGTCTCTGCTCCTCTCGGACGCGAGCATGTCCGCGTCTCTGGCCGGCGAAGAGCGCACGGAGCCCCGCGTGATACTGTTCCCCTCCTCGCGCACCGGCTCCACCGACAGGCTCTCCCTGTTCCTCCCAGACCCGGTCTCCAGCACCTCCCGGTACGTGATCACTTCCTTCTTTTCCTTCACTTTCTGATCAAACGACTTGGAGACAAACGCGGTAAGTTCTTCCATCACTGCACCCAAAAAGAAGAAGAAGAAAAAACACACTCTTCCCTTTAGATCCTCAGCAGTCTACCATATAAGACATCAACAGTGCTCTCTCTCTCTCTCTCCCTCTCTCTCTATCGGCCTGAATGCGAGATGATGCGAGGAGATCTTTCACAATTCCTCTTGTTGCGGACTGTACAGACTTGCTGCCGATTCACTATTGAAGTCACACTATTTATACTTAGCGAAGCGTCTCTGCCCCTTGATCCGCGCGCGTTACCTTCCCTCTCCACGAGCCCCTTCCTTCCCATGTGTGTGTGTGTGTGTGTGTGTGTGTGTTGGGGGGGGGGGGGGGGCTTATCTGTCCTTCAGATCCACATCACCAGTCCGTGCTTGCTATTGGCTAAGATTGATAAGAGGAGCAAATTAATGTCATTAAACTGGACTGGTTAGAGTTTGGAAACACCAGGCGTGATGATGATGATGATGATGATGATGATGATGATGATGGTGGTCTGAAACTACTGTAAAGGGCACACCGTGGACATCTTATCGGCAACTCTTTGATCTGAGCTGGAAGACGAGAAGAGCAAAGAGAAAAATGCACTTTGTGATCATGGAAGTCACACGCACATCGTTAAGAATCGCATTTTGGCCCACAATTCTGTTGTAGAAGATACATCTAAATTTCATCTTCACAGAAAACAGCTGCAGGCTTTTTGCGGGCTAATTATTTAAACAGTCTGTTTTATACAATTGATAATTAATGTAATGGTACTATGAATGAGAGTCATCTTGCATAATTAACGTCTTTTTTTAGTGATAGGCTTGTTATGAATTTAATGATAATATGAAGAACGAACACATTGAATCGGAATCATTTAAAGAGAATCCAAACGACCAATTTGAACAATTTACAAGTGTATAGGCTATAGGCGTTTACACATTCCTGATCCTGGTCACATCAGCTTTATTAAATAGCCTCGTAGTCGAATAGCTTAAAAAGTGCTTTACGTTTTGTTGTGTTTATTCACAATGTCGCACACTCCGCACAGCATTAAATACATATTTAGAAAAAATATTATAAATAATAAAAATAACTTTTTATTAATATTTCAGCTATCAAAGGACAGCTGTTTGATGAATTGCAATTTTATTTTATGCTGCTTTATTGGTATTTAAATAAACAAACTTTGTAAAGTTATTGCATATTTGCATAACAATTGTAGCTGTGTAAGTAAATAGGCTAAATATAATAAAGCTTTTTGGGGTTCAAGAGCGAATCAAAAAAGTAGTATAGGTTAAATAACGCGGTAAAATGAGATACAAAACTACACGCTTTTAATTGGCAAATCACAAAATACACCTTGTCATCACCTCACCTTTAATAATTACCTCACAAAAAATATGTATCTTGTAGTGTAGCCTATAGGCCTATTACTCTAGCCTACTTCATATTTATAACATTATCTTGGAGCATCCACGCATTCGATATTATTCAAAACGCAGCAAAAAAATTAAGCATCTCACGAAGATAGCCAAATAATAATAATATGCTAACCTTCCTAAAATGATCATGCATTTATTTATTTTTTTACATTAAATTAGCCTAAATGTTGAGTAACGTCATTCCTATCAGTGTTTGTATCTAAAAGGGCGCAGTTTTGAGACTGTACTCTGTAGGAGTGAACACACGATATTTGAATGATTATATCTTCAAATCTTTAATTTGGTGTGAGCGTTTGTTTCCTCAAAAGGGACTGAACTATTTAAATATTATTCAGTTTGACTTTATTTAAAAAACATTTTGTGTAGGTAGTTGAGCTTTTACCTTCAACATTTGAGACAAACCGTTACCTTCACCAATGCCTAAATGTTTTATTTTCTAATTTGTCTGATAGGCTGTTCCATTGACAGTTAGGCTATGAACCTTTGTGATTTCCTTATTTTTGTCTTGCGACAGAAAAGCCTTGTCCATAATAGCCTACATTCCGACAAAATATCGGCCAAAATATTTACCTGGTCACAAAATTCACGGTCTTTTTTCCTGTTTTTAAACAAAACATTTCACTCATCCTGAAATTTCTCAACAATCAAAATTAAAATAGGTCTTGTGATCGTGTTTCTTATGACGACCTTATCGCTGTGAAAAAAATTGTAGGCTATTATTACTTTTTTTTATACAGTCTATGGCTATTACGTTTATCTTGCGCTTCCCTGACAAGGTGAAAGAGACTGACGATTGTGTTTGATTTGTAATGCCTGCCGGCTGCGCGCGCATCGATGATCTCAGGATCGCTTACTTTAGTCTGTTCATCGGCTCATGGCGCTGCCCTGTCAGTTGCTGTTATGATACAATAGGAGTGTGTATCGTTGCCTAGGTAAGAGTATGAATATAGACATAAACATCAGTTATTTTACATATAAACGTAAAAATATATTAGCAGACCTGCTATTTGTTTGTTGTGTAACGTGTGTTCGAGAAAGCGCTTGGAAATGTGAAAGAAATCGAGCTAGTAAGACTGACAACACTCGGTATTGAAGTGTTTAGCATGTATCGTTACACAGTCATGTAAAGCGACGCGATTTTCTTATTCGCATTTGTCCTATGAAACCACAACGTTACCTGGCAGCGTTTCTAACGCTAGTTTCGCCTAGTTTTAAGCTTATGTTTAGGTTTTAGTACAGCCTTAGACATTATGAAATGTAGCATATACGTTTTTTAACACATTTCTCGCCGCGGTACGACATACCGACTATGCAGATAAATAATCATGTGTTTTATGTTTTACCGCTCTTCTCAGGTCACATTATTAGTTCAAATAAGAGGAATTAAGAATCTTATGTTAGATTAAATGAGTGTTCTTGCATTTTAATTCAGACTGGGAACTTCACAGCTTTGTAAAATTAGTCGATTTAAGTTTCATCCTTGTGCTAGAGCTACTGAATACTGAATCAGCATGTAGTAGTAGTAGTGAGAAGAAAAACAAAACATGATATCTGAACATCTGATAAACATTTTTGTGTCATACCATCATCAACACATTTTTCCTCTCCATCTCCCCATTTAACCCAGTGACCGGAGTGAACATGGGCCGCCACTCCTCAGACAGTGAGGACAACAGTCGAAGCCGGAGGAAGAGGAGACCGAAACAGCGCTCTTCCTCCTCCAGCTCCACTGACAGCAGAGTGACCAGCCGCAGCAAACACTCGCGGAGACGCACTCGCTCCAGAGACCGAAACAGAGTCACTGACAGGAGGTAGACAATGAAGAATGAGATAAAAAGTTTCTCCCTGTAATCTTTCATCAAAATGCAATAACTTGTTCCTCCTCTGAAACAAATTTCTTGTTCGCCTGACATCACAAGCCCTCCTATTTCTCACCCCGGACCAAGCACCTGTCATATACAATTTGTAAAAGTCTATACCAGGAAAGAGTTCTTGCATTAGCATCCCCGTTTATGTCAATGGCAGTTGCTTGGCTGACACACTGATCCCGGGAAAAGTGCACACTCATTTCCAGAATAAACGGCCAATGTGACTGATCGCTCGGAAACTGCAGCGTTGATCGGCTTGTGTGAGCATGAGCATTTACAGAGTTAGCGGTATATTAAAACTACGTGCTCCAGGCTAGTACACGAGGCATGAGGTGAACAACAGCACATTATTACAGTACAGAATCGTCTCAGTTTAGTGATCTAGACGTTTGGACCAAAGCTGGATGCGAAACATTCTGTTATTGCATTCATACCATCTGCACTCTTACATTCTGTAACTGAACATGAGTCCCAAACAAACAGACACGTGCAGTTTCTTGAACCCAGACGTTGCTTTATGCAGTCACTTAGCACTGTCTGCCTGAGCTCAATTATTCATGACGCTTGCTCTGCTGCCATTATGTATGTGATGGGAAAGAGCTGCTCTCACAGAAAGAAGGATGTCTGTGGAGGTCAAGGAGCTAAATAGAGTGCTGTTGATCAGCGTTTTTAGCATTATCCACACATAGATCTGTAAATCTGTTTCGCTCTTTTTAAGTGGCCTTATCTATGTGATTATGCAGACGTTTAATGCCCTCATTAACCTCACCCGAAGAGTGTGAATCTGCTGTGCTTCAGCATCGCTCTGTTTGTGATCCCGATTATCTGTTAGTCAGACCAATGGCAGTGTGTGGTTGAACAATTCTTTTACATTTCTTTTGGTCAGACTGTACACACTATGTGGGTGTATTTCATATGGTTTTGAAAACCTTTAGAGAGGAAATTTCATGACTCTAAAAAAAATTAATATGATGTACACCATTATGTAAGAAGTATTTCACAGCTGGGATCTATGTGAGTGCACACCTCTTTCCAATTTGAAACACATTTTCAAGGTAAAACCCAAACATCATGAATTATTAATTCAGTGTTTGAAGGGTTGTCACCACTTTTACAGTCTAAACTAAACTTGCCTTGTATAAGCAGTGAAGAAGTTGTTAAAATATTTTTAGTAAGAAATAATAAAAGACGATGCCAAATTACTTGTTTTTCTTTTCAGTAGTTCATTTCTTAAATGAGGCTTTTTTCTTCATTATGATGTCAGAAAAAAAAGACATGCATTTTAATAAAAAATTAAAACATGGCTAATCAAACAAAAGGTGTATTGAAGTCATTGTATGCATGATTTTTTAAAAAATGTTTTTCTGAATAAATGAATAGGTTCTGTGGACGTTGAGCCACATGCTTTGAGGGTTCTGCGTTTCCCGCTCTTTCTAAAGCAGCACAAACGTTAATTTTGTCCTCATATGCTGACACAATCACGGAGAGAGACGGCCTGATGCCTGAGCCGGGTACCATCCGATGCAGAAATGCATAATAAATTTAATTATGGTTTTTAGATAAACATTTTATTTATTCATGATGTGGGGAATGGGCTCGCACTTTTGATTTAGCTTTTGAAAGTGCATCTAAGAAGTCCTGGTCTATCAGCTGGAGTAGAGAAGAGGGAAGTTGACAGAAGCTCATTGGAGAGAAGAAGGAGAGAGAAATAGAGTTCATTAGTTAAAATAATGCAGTCAGACTGGTCTATATCCGTGATGTCAGCCTTTCTAAACAGTGCAGAGAGTCATACTGGCTGATGGGTAGAAGCTCAAGACTTTAAACACTGTGGCTCTGCAGGTTTGCATGGCCTGGGATTATCTGTTTGTCCAAGCAAGGGTGGGTGTTCCAGTGTTCATGAAATCAATTTCAAAACTAAACTCTTGAAACATCTTATACTGACACCTGACTGTCATGAAAAACTTTTTTGATGAGCATTGAAAATGTAGATGAACAGAGAAAGAACTCGGTGGCTGTGTGTTTAATGGAGTTGTTCCTGGTGTTTCAGGCACAGAAAGCGCTCCAACAGCAGCTCTTCCAGAGGCTCCGTTCACAGGAGGCGGAGCCGAAGCGCAGATAAGAGGCGGAGTCACAGGTCACACAGATCTCAATCCCGCAGTCGAAGTAGGAGGTAAGGACGAGCACACTGATTAATATAAATAGCCATGGTAATAATTGTTGGAAGGAATGTGAGCAGGCGACTTCAGACCATTTTATATATATGTCATATACATATGTCAATCATGCAAAGCATGGTGTTTGCTCAGGAAAGAATGAAGTATTAAACCTCATTCTGCACTGTTTTTGCTGGGCACGTGAATAATGCTGCTATCATATTTATGATTTTCAACTGGTGGATAATAAAACAGGCCAACCATTTAAATATCTACCAGAATCTCATACTTTTTTCATAAAATGTCAAATTTTCTTTGCACGAAAAATTGTCACTTTTTATTAGCTAAAATCTAAACATGTTGGCCACATCTGCATCATCAGCAGCAGCAACAGTAGGGATTTTCTGCCCCCTCCTCCTCCTCCTCATTCGGGCTCAAATGGTAACATGTGCTTGGCTAATTAGCGTATGACAGGTTGCCATTAAAGACCTTCTGTTCGCAGAGCCACTCACTCTCACAGCTGCTTGTCCTGTGCACATAGATACTCACACTCATTACAGGGGTTATTAGTGTAGATTATTATTGTTTTTGTCTGTATTAATTAAGCACTGGCACAAGCACCCTTGGGTCAGTCCACGTTTGCCTGCCCTTGTGCCTGTTTGGAGCTTGGAAGAAAAAGGGGGCACTTAGGTTGATGAATTAATGCAATTAAAATATAATTATCCATCAGCCGTTTATTTAATTTTTTATTTAAAATAAGCTCTCATGCACATCGACACTCACAGGAATAAGAACTGTAGGCTTTTTGTTTTTAAAGGTAGGCAAATTCATTAGCAATGTTAATGTGTGTAAATGAAGGAGAGTTTTGTTAAAGGCGTTAGAAGTGTAAAGATGGCTTTCATAATGCATAGAGGCTAAAGCCTTTGTTTACTTGTGTTTGGCTGTAAGAGATGCTGGAATCATTTAAATAAGTCTGGCAATTATTCATTCATATCTTAATTAGACTGACACAGATAAACAGGGATTATAGCATCTTGTCCGCACTGTATTAAAGGTATTGTTGGTTGCAGTTTCCTTTTAATCCAGTATTTTACGTTAACTCTTACCCTGTGGGAATGAGATTATTTGACATGAAATTATTTGATTAGTTAACTATTGAAAATAGTAGCTATTATTGTTTAAACATCTGGGCTGATAACTGTTAGGTTACTAGTTCTTGGCCATGACCATCATACCCTTGAATTCCTCCTGGAGGATTGGCCCTGTAATGATGTAGCGTAAGATGACCGGGATAAAAGCATTTGCTAAATGATTTTTTTTTTTCCGAAGTTTAGGTGACGAAAAAACGTGAAAGCTTTTTCACAGCTTTTGGCATCTGAGTCTGTATGATGTCAGAGTTTGGTTTGTTTAGTTTGTGTGAAAGCTGTTTTCTGAACTTGCAGTTGTTGAAGTAGTTGAGCCAGTGTCATAACAGCCTAAAATGTAATAGATTTATTAGCGTCTCAGGTTTCTTTTTAATGCAAGCTATGTGACTATACTGTTAACTTTTGAGGTCATGTTTGACATGATGCAGTTTAAGAATTCTCTATTTGGAAACAGACTGAAAAGGAACAAGAACAAGGAACATATTTTAAAAGAATCAGCACATGATGGCACTGTACATTCAGAACGAGAAATGTGTTGAGTTTTGAAAATCAAGTATACAAAACGTTATGTATTCACATGTTATACATTACAGGCATTATGGATTTTGTCTATTTGGTTATAGGTAATATATACAAAGTGTATTTGCTAATGTGACAACATTTTCATTCTGCATTTTTAAAGGGATAGTTCATCCATAAATGAATATCCTCATTTACTCATAACCCGGTATGAGTTTCTTTCTTCTGTTGGACACACAATAAGATACTCCATTGACTTCCATAGTATGGAAAAAAAATACCATGGAAGTCAATGGGGCCCATCAACTGTTTGGTTACAGACATTCTTCAAAACATCTTATTTTCTGTCTAACAGAAGAAACAAACTCGTACAGGTTATGAACAACTTGAGGGTGAGTAAATGATGACAGAATAAATTTTTTTTGGTGAACTATCCCTTTAAGGTTAATATGAAATATCTACATGCTCACTACATACAGGAAGTCTTAAAACAAATGCATCTAATAGTCAGTTAAGTATGTACTGTAGCAAACAATGTAAGTGCATGTTTAAATGACTGAATTGGAAGATCATCACGTGTGTTTCTAGTGTGTCACATAGTGTGTTGTGTTTTGGAGATTAAGTCAACATTTTTACAACCCTAATGAGAGCACAATAGCAGGTTTTGAATGAATGACTAGCTGTATTACAAGTGACTTAAATAGGTTAAATGAAAGCCCTTTCGTTAGTAAGCCTGTTAAGCCATATTTTTTTTCACTATTATTGTTTAATTTGAGCCATGTTATTGCATTTTATTTATCCCAGGTTCACCCTCATCGGTGAAAACTGACGTAACGTGCCTCAAGCGCGCGATGGGCTAGACAGAGTGAAACGGGTTACCTGGGTCGGGCTAGCGATCTGTCACTGTCGCGTTAAAAAGGTTTGGGTCTAATAATGGCGTTTGGGATGAGGCAGACTGATAAATCAGGTGTGAATTGAGTGGACAGCTCTCTTTGATTGATACACTGACAGGATATGAGCAAGTGCCATACCAGATAGAGAATATGAGAACGGGAAAGAGAAGAAAAGAATAGAGCCTACAGAAAAAAAAAAAGATCCAAGGAGTGGAGGATATTATTCAGAGAATGAGAACAATAACTGCGGCATGGAAATATTGCAGGAAAGAAGATTAGGGCAGTTCAGTTGGGCATATTACACTCCTTGGCTGCCATAAAAAAAATAAACAAGTAATGCAAGAGAAATGCATAAAGTTAGAAACGTGTGGATTCTGGTGTGCTGTTCAGTGTTCACCACTCCGCTCTGCTATTTTCCAGAGTAGTCAGAAAAGAAGATGAACATAGACTCAGTCTATCCCCCTTGACATGTAAAACAGACACGAGTAGCTGATAAACCATTAGACGTTAATATCTATTCCCTTTGATCAAGTTTGGCAGCTCATTCAGCCAGGGTACTACTGGGAACGAAATATTGTTGGATGCATTTCTCTTGCATTATACAATGGGTTGGTAACTGTAATTGACGCGCATGGGGAATTCACTAAATAGTTACGCTACTTCTGTGCATGGCATGTTAGCACAAATACATGCATCTTATTCACTAACCCACGTGATCCAGTTTAGTGGGCGGAGTGCAAATTGCGCAGCAAGTCATTGACGTTGCACAAACACGCCTATACTTAAATAGTTTTATTCATAAAAATTGCCCCGATCAATGTGATGAATAAACATGGCATGTATAAAATAATGTGCATATATAAAAGAGATGTTTGAGTGCTGAAGCAGGTGCTTTTATATGATCTGGCCTATACAGGGCTCTACACTTACATTTCTTTTTAGGAGCATTTGGGCTGCTAATTTAAAAAATGTAGGAGCACCTTCTGATCAATGACAGAAATGAACCTTCCCATTAGGGTTGGGCGATATGGCCAAAAAAAATTATCACGATAATTTTTTTTATATCAGTCGATATCGATAATCATCACGATAAACGTCAAATCTTTATTTCTTTCAAGCAGATTTTTGCTCCTAAGTGAAAGTTGTAGAAACCAGTGTTAATTGTGGTTTTAAACTACTCCTTATTGTCAGAACATATCATGACAAACAAATCTGAGGTAGAACATTCAAACATTTTGTAATTTTTCCTTAACAAAATAAATATCTTAATAGAAAAAAATATTTCTTAGTTTCTGCATGTGCTAATTTTTATTTGGTAAAATGTAATATTCTGACTGAGTTTAATTAAAATTAGCCATTGGTCATCCAGCATCATGCCTTTAGATCATGATAACCACAGATAAAAGCACCTCACTATGTTGGCTAAATGTTACTTTATGGTTTCTATGGTATTTGTATGAAAAACAGTAGCCTAGATACATTATTAAATACTGTAATTATATTCCATTAGTCCTTTAATACATTGTCTACAATAATAATATAATACAATTCAATATGTATATCCCACATTTCATAGTGCAGTTAATATTAGTAGGCTAACGTTACAGTAAATCCATGGTAAATGATGGGAGTTTGTAGCCGGAAAAGCTTCTGACTGTATCGTTGCGCGCAGTGTTCCTCCAGTTCGTCAGCGCTGTTTCATCTGCCTTTAAACTGGTTTAAATCACTGAGACATTTGTGTTCTTCGCTGAACTCAAGCACTTCTCACTGGATCTCGTGACGAGACGATCAGAGTAAACGCGTCTGCTAGTGAGCTCGCGCTCGCGCTGCCGTTTGGACTTTGAGCCGAGCGGATAAACGGTCCGTGAGGCGCGCGGTTCAGATGAGTTTTGTTCCGCTTTTGGCGCACAAACATTATCGAACATTTATCGACCTCTTGATATCGTTTTATCGAGAAAAATGATATCGCGATAACTATCGTTATCGTTTTATCGCCCAGCCCTACTTCCCATTATGATGATGCGATATTTGACTCTTTAAAATGACTTGCCGGGGCATTTTTGTAACCTTTGTAATCGCATTTTTTCTAACCTCGAAATGTGTCATATTTTATGTCAAATTGGCAAATTTATATTTATAAATTGAGTCAAGACAAAATCAGGAAAAATTCCAATCAATTTCAATTTCAATTTCCAATCAGTTTCCAATCAAATGACATTTTTTGATACTCGATGGTATCGAGGCAATTCGGTCTGTGCCTAAAAAGTGTTGAACTCGATACCCAGCCCTTGAAAGGAAAGAAGCGCACTAAAATCACACTGCCCTAGTGTCTTGCTGTCATTGCTGTAGGGTTGCATTCGTTACTATGTCTCCGCTTTCCGCAAAACCATTGCAAATGTATTGTCTCGCCAGCTTTGCGTCATCTGAATGGCTCTTCTGATTGGCCTTTATGGAGACCACCTGTCAAACTATATAGGCTAAAGCTATTATCAGCCGATAACGATTGGCCCCGATCAATCAGAGTAACCTTAAAGGTAGGGTAGGCAATTGCAGAGAGCCTAGCAATAGCAAGCTAGCTGTGAAAGCATGAGATCCCACCCTCCCTCCAGGACGTCTCCAAATATAAAATAATAAACAAGGCTTAAACCTCCATTTTGTAACAGATGCGCATGTTTATTTCAGCATTTCCGTCAGTGAAACGCAGCACTACAGCCTGTAAAACATTAAAATAAATATCAGTACATATTGGTAAACCAAATAATATAAGAAAGTTACATATTATTTAAAAAAATTTTTTTTTATATTTCAGGACAACGATGCGTCATTTTGTTTAATGTCTGTAACCAACTTGAGGGCGAGTAATTGTGACAGAATTTTCATTTTTGGGTGAACTGTCCCTTTAAGCAGCTTCATGTGATGTAAGATGACTTGCAGGTCTGGGGCGGGTTAAATGTTAACCATTTTAACACATTGTTTTTCCCATAATTAATTGCAAAATTTTGTAAAGATTGGACAAATTTTGTTAAAGAAATAGCAAAAAAAGGTGTAAAAGAATTTAGTTTCTAGGCCTTATGGTTCAAAGGTTATGAGCCTTATAACAGTGGCTCTAGAGGGATTGAAAAACTGACCCCAATTTTGGGACTGACCTCTTTATTCAGTGTCAGTGTTCAAAACTATTTTCCAAATGGCTCTATGGGCTGCCATGGACTTCCATTCAAGAACAATAATAAGAAAACGAACAGATTTATTCTTTTTGGCGTTATTTATTTATTTTTTGTCATTGGGTAAAAAAGCTATAAGTGCAAGACTACCTTTACCTTTTGTAAAGAGAAATACTTATCGAAATTACAGCACAGGCATATACAGTAGTTAACTTAAAAGGGCTCTTGTGAATATGAGGATTCAGGCATCAGACGTGGCTTCATGTATAATATGGTGCATGTGTGTTGGCAGGTATTGATGTCTACAGAGCAATAATAAGACTATTCATCACATGTTTGGAAGTTTTCTTAATCACAGCGCTAAAGATCAGTGATATTGCTGCATATTATGATAGTAGTGTTTTTTTTTAAATATTCAACTCTCTCCATAACACTTTTTTTTATTGTTTCTATGTTTTTTTTCTTTGAATGGCGAGCATTGGTATTGCATGTATTTTGTCCAGTGGAAGCAGGAATTCAGCTAGGTTTAGTTTTGTTCTCTGGGATCTCTCCTGTGCTTTGCTCCTGGGGCTCACAGTGGGGGTTAACGTCTCTCTATAAACACGCTGGCGTAGTTCCAGAGAACAATATTCACATACACATTATTATCTGACTCAATGCAAACCTAAGCCTAACCTTCTTTTAGCATGTGTGTTCTGGCGTGGTTCAGGTGTGTGTTCTGTGTTTCATCAAATCAACATGCTTCAGTTTCCTCAATCTAAGAGACGGCTCTCCTCTCCTCCTCTGCCTTTCTTCTCTCCTTCTGTCCCGAGTGTCTGCTTTTTTTATTATCTCCTCTAAAGGCTAGTCAAACGCTGCTGGCCTTTGTTGTCAGAAACTTTTATTTACCAAAGAGGGGCGTAAGTGAGTGACATGGCAAGGGTCTTTTATCCCTGGCTAGCCGCAAGCACAGCTCTCTCTTGCTACCAACAGCAACCTAGCAAACCTCCATCACCCCACCCCTCCATCCACAGATTCCTCCAGCCGTCTCCCCGGGGCAGAAACAACCAGAGAGCTGTCTGTAAACACTGCCTTTCACATGGACGCACCATTCACCTATTTTTAGACACGCACAAACTGGATGTACAGACTGGGGATGCACATTTATAAACACATTTACCAGCATCAGTAACTGGTTCAAATCGGTTAACCGACAAGCTATAAGATCACAATAAAACTAACGAACAGACAGACATGACAAAGGCTATTGTCAGTCTTCACTGGCTGAATTTGAAAAACACTGACAGATCGTTCAGTGGATTCTGTCATTTTGACTGAGCAAAAAAATGAAAGATCAAAGAATAATGTATTGCGGTTTTCCACAAAAGTATTCTGCAGCACCACCGTTTTCAACGTGTGTTTTAAACACCGAATCAGCATATTAGAGGGATTTCTGAAGGATCATGTGACACTGAAGATTCAGCTTTGCATGACAGGAATTAAATTGTAAAATATATTAAAATAGAAAAGTTTTTTTTATTGGAATATTTTTATGATATTGTTTTTATATTAATGATAACATTTTATAAATTATTTTGATAAAAATAAATAAATGCAGCCTTTGTGAGCATAAGAGACTCCTTTAAAAACATGAAAACACCTTACCGAACACATACTGTGGGGTAGATGATGACTGAAAAGTGATATAGGCCTAAATTATTCCTGAAAATGAATAAAACACATTTGTTTTTGACTGAGCATATGTGGACATCTACGCACACACATTTGTACCCATGTCTGGATGCTATGAGCTGTAAAATAGGCAAGGAATAATAGACCATTGTATTAGCCTATTGAAAATTAATGCACACCTCTGGTGGTAATGCAGACACCACGCAAAGTAGAATGGCTGTTGTGAAAGATTAATTTTCAATAACATTTCTGCATTTTTAAGAGATTATTCAGGTGTTCCTCGCAGATTATGCCAGCTTGTGGCGGTCTGTCATGTTTCCAGCTCCATACACTGAGAAATGCTGGTGAATTTGGTAAATGCTGTTTATTTAGACAACCCACTTCGTTATTAATGGAAATGTAATAAATGATGCATTAAAGACCAGATCAAAAATGCCATACTGCATTAAATGCGAAACCCTAAAACACAAAGCAATGAAAGCAATAAAATCACATGTTATTTTCAAAATTAAGGGAAAGTGTTTAATTTTTATAATTTTTTGTAATTTCGTTGTTCCGGTTTAAAAAAACTGAAAGGTTGAAGTATGCAAAGTCTGATTCATGATTGATGCACAGAGCTGCAGAGAACAGAAATATGTCATTAGATTCTGATCTCCACATTATTCATGAAAGGGAATGCCCACCGATTGATTTCCATCCAAAACAGCGGAGAATATTAAAAAAATACACACACTCGTGGAGCTGACATGAGAGTGGTTTCTACACAGCACGCTAAGCATCACATGCAGAGCGAATTCCAGCTCGTATCCAGCATGGAGCGAGCTTCTTTAAAGAGAGAGTCCACCCAAAAATTACTTTAAAAAGTGTCTTGGTTTTTATTTTTACTCCATACTTGTCCAAGAAAGGCCGGTCAAATGCTAGTCAGAAACAGGTTCAATACTCATTTCAGCAGCAAACATAAAAACGTGATGTTTTATTTCTATGGTTGTATTTGATCATCTGCAGCAAAAGTATATTTTTCAATTTAAGGAGAGTGACTATTATAAAAGAAAACAATTAGATTTCAAATTGTGTCATCATTGTCTCTGACTTTGACTAATATAGTCGAGAAGCCCCCAAGAAATTTCAAATCCACCAATATTTACAGAGATAATCAAAATTAGAAAATAATTAAAAAAAATTACACCCATGTATTTTTACCTAAATAAACAGTTTTAGGAAAATGGCAATAATAATAAATAACAATTAGATTGCAAAGTGTCGTCATTGTCACTCATTTTTGATAAATAATTGAGGAAAAGACTTTCAGATATTCAAAGGAGATATAAAAAAGGAATACGTGGTTTTAATGCCAGGCTAATGTTTGCACCTTGTGTGAAGAGCTAAATCCATAAATTCTATTCAAAACCAAACTTCTTTTTAATTTATTTTTTTACTTTAAACCATGAGGCTGATAAAAGGATCTGTGGAAAGAGACACTTCTTTAACACTAAATCCACAGAGTGTGTTCAGAACCGACCTGAACAACTAATGGTGAATGACGTATTCAAACGCGCATCACAGATGATGCTCTTCTCCATGAGTGGTGCAAGAAAATAACGTTTTTCTCTTTTTGACACAAGTCTACTTCTTTCTATTCTTTCTATTACCAGCCCTTTGTCTATGTTTAAGTTTTACAGCTTCGAGATCTTGCTATAAAAAAATCAACTGGGTCTGACAAAATAATCCTAAATAAACCCAAATTAGACCAGATATTTATAAACCAGTTTATGGGGTAAAAAAAGTCTCAAATGAGTGGACAGGGCAAAAAGAGTAGTTTAGTTAAAACTGGAAGAAAATTTGCATCTTTGGCCACTAATATTACTTTGGTCAAAAAGAGTGATCAACAAAAGGGTTAAACTTCATGTGTCTTGTTCACAGTCATGGGATGGCAAAAGATTGGTATGATTCTCACTTACATCACTGCGATTTCGGGAGTACCTCATTTTCTTGGAAGGAAGTCACTTCCACAATCTAACTGTGATTGATTTGCAGTGTGGGTGACCTTCCCGAGTTTTCCTGAAGAATGCAGTTGTCACTCTCGTAAACACTGAACCATGTGTCTAGTGCACAGAACAGGATTAAGTACTAAAGGGTAAAGTGACAGCTGAATTTAGCTGCTGTGAATACGCATGTGTCCATTGGGGTAAATTTTAAAAATCGTAATAATAATTAAATCCATCGTTGCCGTCACCCTGAGATTTCACAACACTGGGTTTCCAGCATATAGTTAGACCTCCTGTCCATGTATCATTATTTGTGAGAATTCATGAGTGCCTACAATGATTGCTAGCATAACCTTTGAAGAAATGATTGTGCTCGATCCATCACGTGAGCTCGCATTGAGAGCATTGTGTTGTGGGAATTAGACACATGGCTGGCTGCTAATTCACCGCGAGCTCAGTTTATTTCATCCTATTCAACGTTACGTGTGGTGGCTGCCTCCTTTTCAAGCTTCTGCTATTGGAAACTAATATAAAATGAACTGGCCTCTCTTTCCTACTATCCATCCCCCATTTAAGCCCTTCTTGAAGTTCTTCCAAATTACATTTTAAATGCCAATTAGGAGGTTGAATGCAGTAAAATAAAAGCCAGTGCTAGTAGAATGGCCTCACCTTCTGGCTGACCAGGCTTCTGAGAGCACATGCCGAATCTTTGGCTCCGAGCATGACTTTGAAAGAAAATATCCTGCCTAATGAACACATTAATTAGAACCATAACTATTTATAAGATGATAATTAGAAACGAAGCGAGGCAAACTGGGCTCTTCCTGCAATTAATGGTGGATTAATTACGGGCCATAATTAAGTGGCGTTTTGAAATGCATTAAGGTGAAGTACAGAGCCATGCAATAGCTTTGTGATCACTGGCATAATTATTCGCTGGCTGTTTGAGCCCCGCTCACTCTGAGCCCGCTAATCAGCATCATTGCGTCGTTATATGTGCACTTAAAAAGACTCACCACTGCAATAACTGCCTAATTATTTCTAATTGGCTGGCCCAAACGTAGTGTCTGCATTGATGGGATGAGTCGGTATTTAGCGATTGCTCCTAGAGGAGACGGCATCTACCCAAGGGCTGAAACCTTCGCTTAGAAATCTATGAAATACTCTTCACTGTTTCTGAAGAGAAATGACAAGGCTTTAATTTTTATAAATCGCTGAAGAAGCCATCTTTAGTACTAGAAAATAAAGGAGCAGTCAGAAAGCTTATTGATAAGTCTAATTCTAGATGTTTTTTCTGCAGTCTGAACAGGCTTACAATCAAAGGCATTTTAAAACTAGCTTTGCCTACTGTGATGAAACTGTGAATAATCAGCTGTTCTCAATGGAGATGGTGCATTTTGAGGTCTACAACACACGTCATCACACATCCATTGACAAATATCAAATCTCAGATGGAGTGGGATCAGTTTGGCTGTGAAATCAGGAAAAAAGCAGGATATTTCCCTGTTCTTTATGATGATTCTTTGCCAGACTTCAAAAATAGTGATTGTATTACAAAAGCTTGGTGAAGTGTGTCAGTGATTGCTGACATTGCATGTTGGTATCATTGCAAATTTATAGTTAGATCGCCATCTCAACTTTGCTTCCGGACTAAAACGGGCCTAATAGTATGTGGCCACTGGTGTGTTTTCAGTTCATTTTTACTGTGACAACCCTAGATTTGACACATTTTTAATCTTTTAATCTGCTTTATTTACCTATGTCTTGCAATAAAAAAGGCAAATGACATTTTCTCTCAACCTTACCGGAACAGAGAGGCATTATACTTTTGTAAAATAACAAACAAAGCATACAAGCAAATAAACAAAAAAAAAACTGGCTGCTGTGTTTGCCACTATAATTCAGTAAAAATACAGAAAAAAAAAAAAAAAAACATTTACAGAACAACCGGTACATTTTTTTTACTTTAAATCTGTAATTTAGACATGCAAAAAACAAAACACATTTAATACTTAACATATACTGGCATCACTCATAATACCACATGATAATTCATTTCAAAGCTAATCACAAGTAGCTTTTCCACAAATACTAATATAGAAGCTGCACTGTCTCATACACACAAACACAATCATGGTAACACACGTGACACTAAAATAATGCAATAAACAGTTATTTAACAAAAGATGTGACATAAAACCTTGATGTACATACATGATGGCAAAAAACAACTACTAAGAAACAGTTAATAAAACAAAATCATCAAATGTGAACTGTCACACAATTCTGGGAATGTCAGTTTACAGCTTTCCCCTAAAAAAATGGTTAATGCAATGATACACATTATACATGATTTAGTAATCTCATAGTGCATTACCCAAATTCACACAGATCTTGTGACAGCTATAATTTAATACACAAATAAATGTACAAATTACATTTGTACTCTACATTGAAAATATGTTTACATACACACATTTTTAGACTTTATCTGTGAGCTCTAAAGACAGGTTACACTCATGGTATGGATAGATCACATGTGTGCCTGAGACTCTGGCTTTTATGCCACAAAGAAATGTACATGAATAAATATGAGACACAGATGAGTCCTCGTTGTACTATAATGTGAGAAAACGTCACATCCTGTGATATTGACTCCATGAAGTTTTGAAATAGTACAAAATAGTGAACCAGTTTTCTCCTACGTTTTAAAGAACATTTTAAATGTCATCTATATGCAACACAGGCACTTCTGTTAAAATCGTAGATGTTTAGTGTTAAAGTGTTTCGTGATCCTTTAAATCCAAACTACAGCAGTCAACATTTGAAGTGGATAAAAACCTTTGATCAAAGTTAGACATGAATTTTGAACAATACCTGTTCTTGTCTTAAGACAACTTTGATGAACTTTTTTGATCCACTTCAAATGTTGACTACTGTACTTCTATGGCATTGAGCACACCTTAATTCTAGTAGGAATGTTACCAACAACACAGGACAGGCCTACATGCACCTCAGCAGACAATATGTGATAGACACTAACACATTTTGATTAATATCCATCAATTGAATATGAAGCTCATCAAATATAAATATACAGCGTGTGCAGAATTATTAGGCACTATTTGAAGAATTCATCCTCCAGAATCTGACAGTAAGTTTTGAGAGTTAAGATGATGAATTCTTCAAATAGTGGTAGAAGAGGATGTGGTGCTGGTCCTTCAAGAGTCTCTCTCAAGAGATCCTGACACCTTGCTCTTCTGGAGACTCCAGGTAGGCTGCAGTTCTGGAAAATGGTGGCACTGAAGGCTTAAGGGTTCCTGATGGTTTCACACTTAATTCTTCACCTGAATTCTTAATTCTTTTACATTTAACATGCATATTTTCTTCTCCACCTGTTTTTGTCTGACCCTGCTGACCCATTGAGCATTTCACTGTCCAATGGTCATGCCTCAACTGCCATTTATAGTATTGCATTAGTATTGCATCCTTCTCAAGGGCATTTCATAATGCTTGACTTTTCAGTCTTAGTTAAATCTCTTTTTTGGCTTGTTTTATCTGTAAAAGAAAACATGCCTAATAATTCTGCATACCTGAATTAAAGGCATTTTTCATTTCCAGCCTTCATGAACAGTTATATATCATTTATAAATGATTAAATAAAAACTAATAGTAGTTATTAATATAAATATGGTTTGGGATTGGCAAATTGTGCCTGAGAATAAAAAATTATCAGAAAATCAACGTGCCTAATAATTCTGCACACGCTGTACTAAAAATACAGCTTATAGCCACTATTATGAAAAACATAATAGTGTTTTTCATTCATTGCCACAGTCACTTTTTGGCTTGCTTGATGGGGTCATGCTGACAAACATAAGGCAGATACACTGCCTAAAAAAATATTTTGTATTTAAAAAGGCAAATAGGCTTAAGATTGTGTATGACATGATTATTATAGCAGTGATTATGATGTTTCTAGCATGCTTGGCAACAGTTCTTCTAACCCTAATTGATGGCGTGTGTAGCTTTTTATTTCTTAAACGTCCATTTAGGAAGATTCATTACGCTCAAATTGTGAAAGAATGGTCTTAAAGAGACGGCAGCCTAATAAACCTGCTGCTGTCTGTGCGATTAATGTTAATCAAACAACAAAATAAGACAAAATCACCCACTGCTTGACTAAATTACTTTAATATATTTTTTTAAATAGTCAATTTATAAAGTGTTTTTTTTTTACGTTTGATTTTTTAATGTCTAGAATGCTACTGTTAAATATAACTACTGTACCTTACCTGGAAATTTACAGCACTCTTTATATAGTTTGTATATTTCATATATAGTATTTGTCATATTGTAATTTGCATCTTTGGCTATATTTTTTCTTTTTATATCTTTGCTTATATATTTGCTTTAAAGATAAAATAAATGTAAATAACAATATTGTGATATTGTGAAACAATCTATTAATTTAATTTAAAAAATAATCTAAATAATTGGGACCTATCCCAACCTATTCAAAGGTTAGTGAATGTGATTGATAATGTGTTTTTTTTTTTTTTTTCAAATTAATTACTAAAACAATGAATTTTAAGTTGTGGCATATTATGCGCTTACTTTTACTGTTGTTTTAGTTATTTTCCCTGGTATCGATTCAGCATTGGTATCGAGATATTTTAATCATGTATCATGTATTAATCATTGTATCGAAGTCATAATCTCGGTATCGTGACACTAGTCACTAAGACCTGCCGCACATGACTCGGATCTCACACACATTCTATTTTCTTACAACTCTATACTAATTTAAAACTTTTTAAATCATTTTAGGCTGTGCTAATGAGGATACTCGACAAAATTCGTGTTTTTGTCAGTTCAAGCGTGAAAGAACTCAAACCTGTCCTGGCACACTGATTGAAGCGGCTTTCTGAGCACGTGTTTCGGGTGTTCACAGATAGTGCACCAGTACAGGTTTGAGTTTGTTTTTGCTTCTTATCGCATTTAATAGCATTGAATGAATGAATAATATTATTCCTATGGCAGTAATAATAGCCATATATTGTAAAACAAATGCACTGAAAAATAAATGAAACTTTCATAATTAGTTTTGTCCTAATTTCTATACATGCAAGCGATAAACCCGTGAGCTTTTATTTTGACGGAAACTGCGGTCGAGCTCTAATTTTAGCGGGGGGAAAGAAATCGTCAACGATGCAAATGTGAAAATAATGCGCAACTGTTACCAATGTCACGTTAAACTCATGCACAGATAGAGTTCACTGCATTCATTCACTGTGAGCTGATCGCGTGAACGAAGTGCACTTCTTTTCGCGCAGCGCAAACATACAGTCCTTTGATAAGGACACAAAGCCTTCGCACTTTCGATTTTAGTTTCCTTTGACAGCAATGGTGAAAAACAACATTAAAGATCTTTTATGTTTTTAAGAGAAGTTTAAATATATTTTTAGGCCACCACAGTCTAGTTAATGAATGGGAAGCACTGAAATCTATTTGTGGTGGTCAATGTTGATATTGTGGCGGCCCGCCACAGATAAATCAATGTATGGGAAACACTGCATGTATATTTATGGAACTTTGAATATAACTATTAGATGTTGGTGGAATTGCAGAAATTTTTACTGCAATATTTTTCTGTATTATATAAAGCGCTATAAAAATAAGTGACTTGACTTAAATTCATAAATACTTGATTTTATTAGTTGAAACATTAATAGAAAGAAGGCTTGGTGAATTATTTGGTAACGCTTCCTTTTACAGTACAGTACTTACAGTGTACTTACTTAGAAAGTACTGGCTAATATAAGGTAAGTACATGGGTTAGGGGTAGGTTCAGGGTTAGTACCTAGTTATTTCCCAGTAATTGTAATTACTAAAATAAGTACTGAGTATGTACATGGGTAACTGGACTGTAAAAGGAAGCGTTACCAATTATTTTTCTGGGCATCTTTCTGGTTACATAACTAGTACTTCCAGTACATAATTGTCAGTTAGTACAAAAAAAATCAAAAGGAGTGATCATCGAAGGCATTTTTCTATTCTCCATTCATAAAGCTGTGAGTTCCTGTGTGGCTCTCAGCTCATGTTTTAGCAAGGAGTTCAGGAGATCCACTGACCTGTAGAAGTGCTCATTTCTTTCTTCAAAGCCATGTATCTGCCATCACCCTCTCCTCTCAAAAGCACTTTAGCAAATTGTACTATAATCAGGTTCACAGTGAACCTGCACCTCTGACAAAAGTCTGGATATGGATCCAGTTTCATGCTCAATATTTAAGTGTAAGGAAGAAAGAAAGAGGGAACACAAAGAAAACTTAAAGCTGAATTATGTGCTTCTTGACTGAAACTGTGACACCCCCTTGGAAAATAATGAAACACTTTCCTCTTTCCTGATACTTGCAAGTCATTTTTCTAAAATGTCTAACAGAGAAACACAGGGCCAAAACTATGGCTCCAAACCTCTTAAGTCAACCCTTTCTAACCATTTCAGGAAAAAAAAACACACACTCTAAATCTAACTGCTGTTACTTTTAGTACTGTGCAAAAGAACATAAACCAGTGACAAGCGTTTTTGTGTGTGTGTATCTATGAGAAGAATAGCAATGAAAATGTGTGCAGTCCTTCATGCCTATTAATCAGTAAGGACTGCTTTATGCATTTATGCCTTTCTTGTGAATTTAGTTTTTTGCTAGAATACAGTTTCTCGACACCCTAAACACACACCACACCCTCTGTGTGACTGATGGGCTGGTCAAATTAAATCAGGTTTCATTTTATAGCACTTCCCACAATATCACCCAAGCTTTACAGATTGGATAACTATTACTGTATTTTGATATGCACCAATACCATGATATAAAATGAGCCACCTTGTGGTACAATATATCAGCCACCTCTACGTTTATCAGTTGAACCGTACTTTAGTTCATTAGTGTCTGCCACCTTACATGTGAAAATAAGTGAAATTTCCCATCCTCTTAATAGCTTGTCGTCATGCATTACTAAATTAGTTTTTTTGTGTTGTTCTAGTTCTTTTGTAAGAGAAATGGAGAGTAATGTGAGGTAGTTCTTGGGCTGTTTACACGACACCGTTTTCAACTAAAAACACAACTTTTTATGCGTTTTGGCTGTTCGTTTACGTCACCACAGCGTTTTGGGTGCCTGAAAAAACTTTTGAAAACTGGTTTCAAAGTGCACGTTTTTAAAACCGCTCTCAGTGTAAACAACAAAAAGGTGAATCTCTGAAGACGATGACGTCATGCACGTGCGTATTGCGTGTTCAGTCTACAGTGTTTCATCGCCATCTAATGGTCTGGCAGCAGAATACAGCGCTTTTAGTCGTTTTCGCGGATCCCTGTGAATGCGGATCGTTTTGACGATGATGTCGTCTGTACGTGGAAAACTCAAAGAAAAAACGTTTCCATTTTAAGCACATCGTTGTCGTGCAAACGTACCCTGAGACACAGGCCGTCCTGTCCTGACTGTTTTTCTTGATGGTTAGTGAAATCTGATATGTGAGCATCTCTCTTTCATGGCCTCATTAGAGGTGGACTGAGCTGTGATTAGACACAACTAATGTAGCTTAGCTTAGCCATCGGGATTCTGGGAGAGCTGATGTTATGTGTATATGATTAAACACTCCTTTTTCTGACGCTATTTTTGCTCTGAAAAGACAGGCTTAATATATGGATTTTATGCAGGTGCCATTTCAGATGCTCGTTTAGTGTTTAATTAAGTGTGGTTTTTCTTTTAGTAGTGGAATGAGTGTCTGCTCTCTGTCACAGTGCTGTCTCTCTGCTGTAGTTTTATGGTCGGCCCACTTAGTCTCAATATTTATGCTTTTTCTTGTGCGAGTGCTTAAATTGAAACATAACCCTCCACATTTAAACAATAAAAGTCTTTAAGGACCGACCTTCAGATCTACCGTCACTTCATAAATACCTTATCATAAAAAAAGAACAGAAAACCATCATCTTACCCTTCGAGAACACCTACTAATTAAAAACACATGCTTCCAACATCATTTAAAAATTCACTCTTCTTTTGCCCCCAAACTCTCTCCAAAAGAACCTTGATATGAAGTCATAGAAAGTCATTACTAAGGATGTGTTTTTTTCTTTTTTACTTTTCTGATTATTTATCATGAAGGAAAAATCTAATTATTTTTCTACAAATGTGAAATTGTACTGCAGAGCATCAGAAGTGTGTCTTGCAGGCACAGTCGGTCTTATGATTGTGTGTGTTGACAGTGTTGAGTTAGCACTTATTGACTTTCTGACCTCTTGCCTCTCGCTGACCCCTGCTTGCGGTGCCCTCTGTGCCACTAATAGGGATCTAATACAGTCTTAGTGGTGCTAGCTAGATAGGAGCGTTTAGGATGTCACTGTTGTTGTTGAGTGATGGCACTCACATATGCTTTTCACAAATCATTCAAAAATAAATTCCAACCCTAAACTTTTGAAACAAATGCCTTTGTGTAGATCAGAGCATTTGAACTGGACTGAAAGACACGACCTTGCAAGTGTGGGTGGCCCAAGTGTGAGCTGGTTTCTTTTCCTCTCGTCTCAGAGAGAGAAAAAGATCGATCTAAGAAATTTCAGTAAACGTTACTTTAGTGTATTTGCTACACATTTCATGTAGTTACTAAAGAAATTACTATAAATTACGCATAATTGGATACAACTAACCCTAATCTAACCATAGGCCTACTATAGTAAATATTAAATTATTGTTAGTCAGTACTTTAATGTTATTTATGTTCAATGTTAATTACACTGAAACATGGACCCCCGAAAATAAAGTGTCACCGAAATGTCCTGTTTTCATGTACTCTTCAAGATTATGGCGCTTTTCCACTGCATGGTACAGTACGGCTCGCTTCGGCTCGCTTTAAATGGTACCACCTCTGTTGAGGTTCCAAGCGTACCGTACCGATACTAAAATGTGACGTGAAGCACTGTAGATCACTGATTGGTCAGACAGACAGAATCGTCACTACCAGCGTCATGGTATTTGCGAGACATCAAACCCGCTAGATTTAAATAGCCAGTAACGGCCACCGCTGTAACACTTGTTTTAGAACTACTTGCTTGACTTGCTTGAAGAAAAAAAACTTCCAAAAAAGAAATGGCTGAATCATGGTCAGTGGACGAGAAGTGCAGATGTTCCTCTTGTTGGTTGCCGAGGAGCGGATACACTATAACGATCAGTCATAATCCCACCCAGTTTGAAGCGGTACTAACTGCAGTGTAAAAGCAACCGAGCTAAGGCGAACCGTACTGAGCCGTACCATCCAGTGGAAAAGCGCCATTAGATATCAGTTATTTTGACTCTTTCCCCGCCAGCGTTTTTGAAAAATGGTGCAAGCCACTGCCAGCATTTAAAAAAAAAATGGTAACAAGGTTTAATGGCCCCCAGAATATTTTGTTGTATGAATATGTGAAAATGCAGTAAATCATAAGAAAGAACAGACCCTTGTGCTAAAAAACAACATTTTATTCCAGCTTCATGCAAGTTTCATAAAAAAGCAACATTTTGAGCAAAAAGCTTAGAAAAGCAGATTTTGCCAAAAAAAAAAAATTAGATCAAAACACAGGTGGAGTAGATGGAGTCCATCACCACCCCAAAGCTTCACAGTCCTGTAGCTCGTCCTGGGTCATTCAGTAACAGGCAGTTTTGATTTATATGCTGTTTAATGTTGATGTTCATGTTATTTTACTCATGCATCTGCTTACATTTGCTATCACTTCTTTCTGCTTCTTTTTCACATGTGTTTTGATCAGGAGATTCAGTACTCTTTCAGAAGATGTGTAATAGCGCCCCCTACCGTATAACAGTGAAAACACAGAAAGCCAAAATTTAGACAAAAGAGTTAATGTGTCTGAAATTGCTTATCAGAATGGTGCTATTTAGTTTAAAACGGACAACCATTAAAGGAATACTGCCCTATAAATGCAAAGCACTAACACTTCCCTTTAGCTCAGAAGGTTTTTCTTATTCTTTGACAAAAATACAAATGACCAAAATCTGTGATATTAAAACAAAATTCCAATACTGTTCATTTTTCACTTTTGACTTTACGTGATAAATTGTTGTGTATGTAAAAGAGCAGTGAATATAAGCAGAAAGAAATGGCTTTGGAAATGTTCTCATGAGCTCTGGTAATTAGAGGAATCTCATAAATTACACTTGTGTGGCACTGCATTTAGCACTCCGAAATAAGGCATCCTGAATTGTTATTTTTTTTCATTATGTGGAGCGCTTGGGAACAAGCAGGAACAGCTATTTGGAGCACTGGCGCCTGTAGGAAACCCACATTGCTTATTCAAGGTGAACTTCAGTGCTCTGAAATAAAATATATTGAGAACTTCTGTCACACTAATTAAGCGGGAGCTGCTTGTTGGTTCTTTCCGTCAGAGTCTTATTCTTATTATTATTATTATATTTTTTCTCTCCTCACACTTGTAGTGTTCAGTTTCTTTTTTAACTGTAACTCTACTTTTACAATGTAAGCAGCACAACAAAACTGAATGTTTTATTTTAATCATGAAAGATGACTCTGTGTCGGTGTACACAGGGCCAAGCCAATGAAACAGAGCTGGGTCTCGCAGCAATCATCTGACTCTGAAGCTGCAACGTTTGCCTTGTAAATCATCAAATTGAGAAATATAGCAGCACTTCTTTTTGGCTTGAATATTGATTTGATTGGATATCAGTATGACACTTGGTCTTCTCTGCACCGGAGTATAGTTGAGGCAAACCCGTGTGTCTCAGACAGGAAGGATCATTGTCTAAAGCCTGTTTTTCAGCCTGCCTGTTTGAGTTTACTGCATTAAGCATAACTCATGCACCCCATGACTGTAGTTTGTGGTACTCCGCTTTACCTGTAGAGGAAAGAGTTGTCATCTTTATACTTTTTCAAACTCAAGATCATGGTACACCTTCTGACATTATCGCATATCTATTTTTGGTGTTGCGTTTGCTGTCGTCGTCTTAGACTGACTCTTAAAAGCAGCGGCCCCTCTGTGAGTGTTTATGCTTGCTGTGCAATACATTACTGCTGCTCCTGACTAAAGATTTTTCTGGTTGACTTGTAGTCGTTCATTTTAGCCATCTGTTGACTAATCGCACGTTTATATTAAATTAATTACTTAAATGTATACTTGGGGGAATACTACACCTTATTGAGCCTTTAAGAAATGTAGGCCTAATGCTAATATGCCTATTCCACGCTCAAGCGCACACATAAAGCTTCCGCAAAGCACCGTCAAAACCAATGATTATGAATGTCTCGGGAAAAAAAATAGCAAGGAGACATTTTGATTATTGATAAAAAAAAAAAAAAAACGAGTGTTTTCTTTTTTTTGGCTGCAAATATGAAGTTGACAATGCTGACTCGCCATCTCCACATTATAGTGGACGCGCCTTTAGAGAAATGTAACTTTCATACGGATGACATAATCAGTTTGTTTTCTATTTGAATTGGTTCATTTTAAAGTAGACCGCTGAGTTTCAGTTCATTTTTGTGACGCTTCAGTTCACGGAGACCGAGACGGCAGAAACTGCACCGCTTTTTTCTTTATTTAATAAAGACTCAACATTTCATTTTTCTTGTGAATTTACATAAATAAATGTAGACCCTTTACAGTTTCTAATGATGTATTACTCTTCTGAACAAAGTACAGAGTATTTTAAGTTGTTTCTGCTGTTATCAGCTAATAATCATGCGGTATAACCATAACCATGTCATGCGGTATAACCATAACCATGTCATGCGGTAATCGCCCTAATACTTCAGCTCCAACACACTCTGCACAAACACCTGCATATGCCCCAAATAATAGCTCACATTTATCTAGGTTAACGTTAGAGCGAGCAGCCAAGGTACTTACTGTACATGTTTCAATAAAGATCAGCCATATTTGAGGTGGATGGATGCTAGGCGAACGCTTGGATTTTCTGCCAGACAGACTATAATTACCACAAGGATCCGCCGTTATTGGTCGTCCCTCTCGGACTGCGTGACTTTGCCATTTGCTGTGGAGTTTTTCTTTCTGTGACCAACCGACTAATAAAGTTTTGGTCGACTAAGCCTCTTCTCGTCAACTAATGTTTTGTCGTCTATTTTGCGGCAGCCCCTTATTAAATTTATGTCTACAGTCTCAATGTCGTTCTACTTTTATTCCACAGTAAACTTTCTATTCAGTAAGCTGTTTATTTTGTACAAGGAGATACAGTTATACCATACTCTTATATACAACTGTAGTTTCCCATGCAATTGATGTTGGGATGCACCGATACCGATACTTTAATTTTCGGTACTTACCGATACCTGTATTTTCACTGCATTTGTAATTTAAAAAAATATATTGGGTAGAGAAACCAAAAGATTATGAATCATATTAGTTTAGCATATTAGTTTAATTTCCTTCAGTTATTTTCATGCTTAGTTAAGCCTGCTAAAATATTGTGTATACCTAAGTTTCTGTTACTTTCACTGTTCATTCTATTGCTCTATCATATATTATCTATTATTTAACAGCACATATTTAGAGCAGCTCCAATAGTCTGTTTTATATAGCCTAGTCTTCCTTGTAATTTGTTTAATATTTCTGTAATGTAGCATTTATTCGTTCATGAATAAATCAAATATATATATATATATATATATATATATATATATATATATATCTATATATATATATATATATATATATATATATATATATATATATATATACATATATATATATATATATATATATATATATATACATATTTTTCTCCCACTTGCTGTGCTATAGCCTACATGACAGATTATAGAGTTATACTAAAATATGTGGGACATCTTTTTTTATACCATAAGAGATTTAATAAATGAAGATGACAAGAATAAAAAGAAGAAAAATATCTTGTGTCTGGTATCCGAACTGTTAAAACATCCCAATGTCCAACAAATTCACAAACTGTTGGGGACAATGTCAGATAATAATATTAATACAATGAAAACAATCATATTTTTTCTGCAAATGAAATCCCTAGAGATCGATCAACGTTCTAATGAATAAATACATTTTATATATATTCATATAGTGTATATTGCTCTACAAATTATTATTATTACAAGTTGATAACAAACAATATAGCTTATTAATTAGCCTACATTACTTTGCATGAAAAATAGCGCTATGCCGTTATCCAGAGAGGCTCAATCTTTATCTAGACATTTTTCTTTCTAAATATTTAGAAATTGAGTGTAGTTAAACGTATTATCTCCAATGTCGTTTTGAGTGTTTTAAACAATTATGAAAAGCAACTATAACAAATAAACATTTATTTGACTTGACTTAGGCATTATTAGTCATGTGAACCCGTCTTTTCTTTCATTTTAATTGCCGTTTTTATTGATGAGAATGTTTATCTTAGCTATTAGAATGATAAAAAAAATGATATACACAAAATTGAATTTTTCTAGTTTTTAAACTCAACTAACTCAGAGTGGATATCCTAATAGTTAGGCTATTGCAACTTCTGCATATCTATCATGTTACAGTGCTTCATGTAAACTTATGGATTACATTAATCCTGTAATGGATGATAATAGCACTAATTTGGGAAGTGTCGTTGGAGATAAATTAGGCTACAAAATGCATATCCAGTGTTGCAAATCTTGGAAGCTGCCAGTAAGGAGAAAAACGTTATGGGCCATAATGTAAAAGCTTTCATGTTTAAATTCATCCACTATAGCCATTATTAAGGAATATGTCATACAGATTTTATAAAATAATGTAATTTGTTGATAATGTAATAGGTAATCGCGCCCGTGCGTGTTTAAACTTTCATGAGGCACTCGAAACCTACTACAGCGCATGCGTGTTAAAACGTCAACTACGTATTTGATATCAATGACGTCATCGCGCGACAGGCTGCAGCGAGGACTTCTCGCCAGAAGAGGGCTTCTAATCTGAGAACGGCTTGTATAGGGTGGTTGTGTACACACACTGCCAACGCACATTTATGTTCAAACGCCATGTAAACGTGAATTTTGCATAACAGTTGCAGGTTTGTTAGGTTGCTGTCTCTTTAAGACTGAATTACACATGCATTTTATTTCTCAACGGTCTTCTATGTTCACTTGAGTTTTAAACCATTATGTTCTCTAGGATACTCGCCATGATGCACTGTAAAACCTAACAATATATTTACTCAATTAAATTGGGTTCACTGCACTCAAATAATACTGAAAAACTTGAAGTGGCTTGAATGACTGAAACAGAACTCAAACTGAATGAGTTATAGAACATTTCAGATCCCAGAATGATAATTGAAGAATAATTGTACTTAAGTGATCAATTAAGTGATAATTGATCATTAGTGATGAACACCTGCTGTTAACAAGCAGAATCACTGAAGGAAAGAGAAACACAAGAACTACAAGGTTTAAGGTCACCATGATGGAGATCAGTGTTTGCTTTAGTTGGGCTCTTGACCCTTGACTTTAGAGTACAAGTATTTCTTTGACTGCTGTAATTGAGTGTTTATCAAACATTTGTTATGGCACAAAATTCAAGGAAAAATATGATTGGGAATGGTGGTCAAGGTTTGATGATGACAATCATCGTTTAATGACTTGATTCACTGATCTCATTCAGAGTCTAGTATCTGATTAAAAGGGTAATAAATTATTAATTTGATTTGAAACTGAAACTCTACAGTATAAGAACTAGCAATGTTATGAATATCAGATAATATGAAGGATTTTACAGAAAATGTAATTCATTACCAAAACTAAAACAGATATCATGAATCAGCATATGAATCTCAACAATGGTGATCATTAAAAACCTATTCATACTGCAAAGCATGCTGGGTACTACCATAATACAAACCTTATCCATGGCTCCCAGCATGCATTGCAGCATGAATATTTTTTTAATGGTCACCATTGTTGAGATTCATATGCTGATTCTTGATGTCTGTGTTAGTCAGCTTGATACCATAGAGGTTTTTAAAATCTGATTGTAACAACACTGGGCCTTACAGCAGAATCACAGTTCTTTTATAATGAATAATACAAGTTATATATCACCTGTTTAATCAGAAATTAGTCACTAGAAAAGACCATAAAATCAAGACACCAAATGATAATTCATCTTTCTATAAATCATCATCAAAACACAACCACATGCTCACATTTTCTTTTGGCTTTTGTGCCATAACAAGTGTGTTATAAAAACACTCAGTTACAGCAGCCAGAGGAAAAACTGGTGTTATAAAGTCAAGGGTCAAGAGCCCAACTAAAGCAAACACTGACCACTATCATGGTGTCTTTAAATGAAACCCAATAAATCATCTTCATCTAAACCTCTTTTCATTCACAATAACACCTTCTGTAGATGCATGACTCAAATAACTCAATAACTCATAATTTAAATTGGTTAATAAGTGAAGCTGGTAATGCTGTTTGTGGAGTTGTTCAATCCTCCTCTGAGATCTTCAGAGATTTAAACATATTTTATCTTCAGTGATTTCATCTAATGTTGTGGTTGGAAGTCAGTTGTAGTTCTTGTGTTTCTCTTTCCTTCAGTGATCCTGCTTGTTAACAGCAGGTGTTCATCACTAATGCTCAACAATCACTTCATTAATCACTTAATTAATCACTTAATTTCTTGACTGCAATATCTACTTTTAGTGAACTCAACTGAAATCATTTCAGAGTACTCATAACTATTGTTTGTTATGAACTTAAATGAATTGAGGTAATAAGTTTCCTCAAATGTAATGAGTTAGCTTAACTCATTGGAGTTGACTTTGTGTGTGATATTGTGAGCTAGCAGTAACTGCAAGTGCTCTGAGTTCATTTAAAGTTTGTCATTTCACTGTTTTTACTCAATAAAGTGAATTTTCAGCTATATACAGTATTAAATGCAGTGTAAAGTTTAATTGTGTATTAAAAAATATTATTGTTTTAGTAAACTCACATAAAATAAGTTCAGAGTACTCATAACTTTTGTTTTTTATAAACTTAAATGAATTGAGGTAATCTGTTTCCTCAAATGAAATGAGTTAGCTTAACTTGTTGGGTTTTACAGTGTGGGTGTTTTTACATAATTTTGTCCTGCATTATAATTTATTATAATTGTGCCAAATGAAAATGAAAACAAATTTACAATCACATAACATGTAGTTTACTTGAGGTTATGACGATATGATCTCTTTACTGTCATGAATGTCTAAAATGTTACCAATTGGTCTATTCAAAATATTTATTAATGTGAATTCATTACATAAAAAAAATGGTTTGAAATGGATGAATGAAAACTTGATTTGTGCAGAGTTGTTTAATGAATATCATCAAATACATTTTAACAGTCACTGGTCGCCATCTACGGGCATTGTAATAGATATTGTAATATTTAAAGCGTTACATTAGTTTCAAATGTCATTTACTCACTTTTACTTTTACATCACATTTACTTTATATCCAGACTATTAACTTTTATCCCAATACTTTATTTATTATTTGATGTTTGCAACACAGAAATACCAATAGTTTGTGAAGCTGTTTCAAACATTACATTTCAAACAGCTTACATGACCGCTGCATGTCAGCTGCCGCACGAAAGCAGCTTTAAATATTCCGGTGTGATCGTAATTTCAAAAGTTTAGAGTAATAACGAGATGTCAATCTTTTAATTAATAATCCCGAATACATACGGGTCTATATAGCCTATGTATTTTTGTAGGCTATGTCATATTTGTACCAGACCTCAAAAGTAACCCAGGCAATTAACGATTTCCACAGTTTCACTCTAATGTAAATCAAGCACCCTTTCACAAATACCGTGACTTATATTATTTTTTGAGTGATGGAGATTTTAAAATGAACTGATTTTAAAGTAATCACTTTAGCCAGGCGACAGTGTTAAATGTTGATTAACATCAAGACTCATAGTGATAAAAATTATAGGTTAAGCTTATCATTTCCCATTTTTCTTTTTTCTGTTCTGTGCCTCAGAACGCTTCCTCTATCCATTTCATTCATAGACTTAATGTCAGAGGGTGAGTGGTTGATATTTATATATTTTTATGTATGAAAAAAAGTTAAATAAAACATTTCCTGTCATAATTTTTTTTAACAAATAATTCGTTTAAAAAAAAAGTTTTATTAAAGGAGACTTTCAAATAATGATTTTGGCTCAATGGCGCCTCCCTCTCGTACGGCGGCCCTCTGCACTGTCGGTTGTTGGTATCGGAACATTTTAATAAGTATGAGTGCATGAGCGCAGTATCAGGGCCAATTTCTCTCCTAGGCCCATCCCTAGTTGAATGACAACTTGTCTCGTAAAAAGACGACGATGCACTTTCTAAAAAAAACCCAAAAGTTCTGTCATGAACAGATGGCGCAGGCTGATAGGTCCTTAACTCAGTCTGCTTGCAATTACATCATTCTCTATAAGGCACAGCTGATCGGTTCCTGCTGTATCAGTAGCCAATGAGCAGCAGCAATAACCAACAGCAGCAATAACAGCAACAGCAGCAATAACAGTAACGGCAGCAGCAGCAATAACAGTAACCGCAATAACAGCAGCAGCAGTAATAACAGCAAATTCAATAACAGCAGCAGCAGCAATAACCAATAGTAACAGCAATAACAGCAGCAGCAGCAGTTATAACACCAGCACCAATAACAGCAGCAGCAGTTATAACACCAGCACCAATAACAGCAGCAGCAGCAGTAATAACACCAGCACCAATAACAGCAGCAGCAGTAATAACACCAGCACCAATAACAGCAGCAGCAGTAATAACACCAGCATCAATTACAGCAGCATCAATAACAGCAGCATCAATAACAGCAGCAGCAGCAATAACCAACAGTAACTGCAACAGCAGCAGCAGCAGTAATAACACCAGCATCAATTACAGCAGCATCAATAACAGCAGCAGCAGCAATAACCAACAGTAACCGCAATAGCAGCAGCAGCAGTAATAACACCAGCATCAATTACAGCAGCATCAATAAGAGCAGCAGCAATAACCAACAGTAACCGCAATAGCAGCAGCAGCAGCAGTAATAACACCAGCATCAATTACAGCAGCATCAATAAGAGCAGCAGCAATAACCAACAGTAACCGCTATAACAGCAGCAGCAGCAGTAACCAACAGTAACAGCAATAACAGCAGCAGCAGTTATAACACCAGCACCACTAACAGCAGCAGCAGCAGTAATAACACCAGAACCAATAAGAGCAGCAGCAGCAGTAATAACACCAGAACCAATAAGAGCAGCAGGAGCAGTAATAACACCAGCACCAATTACAGCAGAATCAATAACAGCAGCAGCAATAACACCAGCATTATTTACAGCAGCAGCAGCAATAACCAACAGTAACCGCAATAACAGCAGCAGCAGCAGTAATAACACCAGCATCAATTACAGCAGCAGCAGCAGCAATAACCAACATTAACCGCAATAACAGCAGCAGCAGTAATAACACCAGCATCAATTACAGCAGCAGCAGCAGCAATAACCAACAGTAACTGCAATAACAGCAGCAGCAGTAATAACACCAGCATCAATTACAGCAACAGCAATAAACAACAGTAACCGCAATAACAGCAGCAGCAGCAGTAGCAATAACCAACAGTAACCGCAATAACAGCAGCAGCAGTTATAACAACAGCATCAATTACAGCAACATCAACAGCAGTAATAACCAACAGTAACCGCAATAACAGCAGCAGTAGTAATAACAACAGCATCAATTACAGCAGCATCAACAGCAGTAATAACCAACAGTAACCGCAATAACAGCAGCAGCAGCTGTAGTAATAACACCAGCATCAATTACAGCAGCATCAACAGCAGTAATAACCAACAGTAACCGCAATAACAGCAGCAGCAGCTGTAGTAATAACACCAGCATCAATTACAGCAGCATCAACAGCAGTAATAACCAACAGTAACCGCAATAACAGCAGCAGCAGCTGTAGTAATAACACCAGCATCAATTACACCAGCATAAATAACAGCAGCAGCAGCAGCAATAACCAACAGTAACCACAATAACAACAGCAGCAGCAGCAGTAATAACACCAGCATCAATTACAGCAGCAGCAATAACAAACAGTAACCGCAATAGCAGCAGCAGCAGCAGTAATAACACCAGCATCAATTACTGCAGCAATAGCAGCAGCAGCAATATTAATATCAGCAGCAGTGTAGCAGTACTGCCAAGACCAAACATAACATTGTCATATCCATTACCATGCCAACACAAGTTGTCATGTTATAAATATTATTGTTATAGTTTAGGTAAAAAGGTACAGTACGATAATTGTCTGATATGTTCCTTTATATAAATACTCATGAATATCCTCCTTGTAGAATCACAAGGTCATGTTTCTGAAGAAATCACACAGCTGATATTGAGAGAGCCCATTATTACATCTCATAGATTTCTGACATATACACACAAAAGTCAATGATATATATATATATATATATATATATATATATATATATATATATATATATATATATATATATATATATATATATTTGACTCTTGTTGAACATTGTACATTTTCTTAGTAACAAAATGCAAAGGGAAGCATGGTGAATTTGGTGGTCGGAACTGAAGTTTTTTGTCTTCTCTTTTATAGCAGGTCTTTATAATAAATTAGTGTTTACAATGTGACTGTGTAACACCGTAGACCGAGAGTGGAATGTGCGTGTGTGCGTGTGTGTGTGCGTGTGTGCGTGTGTGTGTGTGTGTGTGTGTGTGTGTGTGTGTGTGTGTGTGTGGGGTGTGGGGTGGGGGGACTGAACCGAAGAGAAGAGCAGAAGACAGAAAAGGCCACGGCAGGAATAAATAATCATTTGGCCAGGTTAGGATTCCAGTGGTGTATCTTACGTCTGTTAGTTGCACTAGTGCTATCATTCGCCACCATTAATATCCAATTTCATATGAAGCAAGAAACCTTGTTTAGCAGGAATATAATATGGTGTGATAACAGCAGGACACCATCCTGCTCACATAATTACCCAAATGCAATGCTGGGAGGGATCAGATCCGCGGCTGGGCAGGGGGCATCAGCGATAAGCGCCCGGTGCGTTCCCACACACTGGTAATTACTTTATTGATAATTTGCAGGGAAAATTGCCTGAGCCAATCGTTGCTGCTAGATTTAATGGATTGGAGGGGGGGGGGGGAATAAAAAAAAGGATCTTTCAAAAGAATTTTAAATATTTTTAGGCCATAGGGGAAGGCTTTTCCTCCAGCGATAATAGCTGAAAGTCATGTAAAATAGCCCACTCTTGGCATGATGCTGCTGGACGCATGTGTGCTTGTGGCAGGGGATGTTTATCTGGCCATCCAGCATTAACACATTTACCCCCTCGCCTTAAATGAGGTCATAATTCTCTAAGGGTAAGGCCTTGGTAATGAAATTGACATTTAGCAGCCGCACCACAGTCTATTAACTACAATAAATTTAATTTGCAACAGGCCCAGAAGTGAGCTGGGCTGCAGAAAGAGAGAAAGAGATGAAACAACAGCAAACCGACGGCCCTGGTGTTTATTACATGCGCTGGCCACAAGTACATTTTGCTAAAATAAGACCTCTCGTGTTCTCTCGTGTAACTATAACTGCTTTTGCTCTGCATGCTAAACGATCAGATAAAACAACATAAGAAATAGAAGTACAGCAGATTTAGTGTTTCCAGACTCACATTTTTCAAATCAGGATCTGCTTCTAGATCCTATCTGTAATGTCGAGAAAATTGTGAAAGCTGAAACAAGGTTGCCTGCATCGCTCATAAAAAGATTTTGCCAGTCTTCCCAATTAAAATTGTTAAATGTACTCATTCTCATTGTTAAACTTTACTCAACTTGTCCCAAACCTGTATGACTTTCTTCTGTGGATCGATCACCAATCAACCAACCAACCGATCAATCAATCATAATTTGAATTGACTATATTGAGCATGCTGGAGATGAAATATGAGACATGATGACAGGAATGTTTCTTGAGCATCAAATCATCAGAGTGATTTCTGAAGGATCATGTGACACTGAAGACTGGAGTAATGATGCTGAAAATTCAGCTTTGATCACAGGAATACATTACATTTTACTATATATTCAAAAATTTAACAATTTTTAAATTGTGATAATATTTCACACAATTACTGTTTTTACTGTATTTTGGATCAAATAAATGCAGCCTTGTTGAGCATAAGAGACTTTTAAAAAACATTTATTTTTCTGTTTTACATTTACATTACATTTGTCATTATTAATGTTGGGAAACATTAGTGTGTTAGTGTAGGTTTATTGCGGATTATACAACATTTGACGTGAGTTCAAGATCATGTGACTTGAATCTTTGAGTGGGGATGTAAACAATGTATTAGAAATTACATAGTGGAAGGAGTTTTCATTAAAAATGCAAAATTCTCTTTGGCCATTTCTAGTGGACAAATTAACTAGTGAAATGTGATGGAGTTTTTTTCTACAAACATTTCTACAGTAAAAGTACACAACTTGATTAGAGTAGAGTTGAGTAGAGTCAGCTCAGGTTACTTTTCACCATGTCCCATACTCTGTGTTTATGTACCGGTGTGTTTGCGTGAGCATGTCTGTGTGCCGCAGTGTGGATGTATGGCCCCTGGAGTCAGTTGCTCTGGTAAGTAAAACCCTTTAAATCTCCGGGCATTCTCTGGCCTGTCCGTAAGGATCAATACAGCATGTGTACAGTCATTTTGAGGTTCTCCCTAATGGCCACTTCATAGCCAATAGGGATTTGCACAGGCACTACTAAGTGACACCAATGATCGATCATAAAAACTGATCGTCATGATTGTGTGCCGTAAATTTTGACTGAATTAAATTATCAGCTTTACACGTGTGTCAAAAAGGTGTGCCTATTTTTCTTTATTTTGTTATTAGGTATTATAACAAGATTTTCAGTATGGTGTGCAGTTTTAAAGACCCTGTTTTTTTTTTTTTGGTAATGTTATTTTTGTATCAAGGTCTATAATAATGAATATGCGAGACACTGAAAGACACAATGAAAAGGTTCCCACCATGTATGGATAATTTCAGGTTTTACTATTCTTGTGAAGACATTTGTTCACCGCAGTATAAGTTAAATCTGTGCACACACACAAACTTTGATTACGGTGTCAAAAGAATCTTTGTCCACAGGGACAAGAGATGAATGAACATTGTTTTAATTAATGTTGAATGGTTTCTGTGAGGGCTAGGATTAGAGGTACAGTCAGAGCATAGAAAATATCATTAGCTCAGTATAAAAACAGTGAAAGTCAACAGAAAGACGTACGAAGATATAAAAACAAGCGTGTGTGACTACAGTGTCTTTGCCCATGTATTAGTGTACCTGAGGTGAAGGCATGCAGCCCTCATGTCTGAGGAAAATTTACATCAGTGAACAATTCTTTATCACTTTAACACAGTTTACACACAGTTTACACTGCAAACTGTCACATCAGAACTGCAGTACTTCGCTTATAGGATCTGTCCCAGTAAACCACACTTAGGGTCTTTGTACTTGCCTACTTGTTACGTATTTCTGGTATTTGTGCCACAGTGTGCATGTATTGAATGCATTTTGAGTACCGTTTGTGAATTTGGATTTACGCATGACTTTTGCACATTTAATTACATTTTTTTGTACTTTTTGCCTTTTTCTCATGACAGTAAAATGTAGACCGGAAAGTCGGGGTGAGAGATGATTGGGACATGGGCTGAACTTGGGTCTTCAACAGTTGGCCGACAGCTCTTACACATGTCTAGAGCATATGCAGAGCACACTGCACCAAACACACACTTGATGACTTAACAGTTTCAATTTGTGAATGCGACAGCGTTTTTGTCGTTCTTCTCAGTTTGAGAAAAATCTCATGTTTTTAACTGTATCAGTAACATTTTGAGATATCAATAGAACAGACACCAGGTCACTGATGAGCCACAGACAGTAGAAGATGTGAATGTTGAGTTGTGAACGTCCATGTTGAGTTAGAGGTTTAATCAATCTTGATCAATGCCGCAATGGAGGCGTAATCTTTTGGCCAGTCCAGCCTGGATGTTTAACAACTAAGCTAACCTCTACTTAGGGCTGGTTCTGCTTTTCCTATTTATTTAATATGCTTTTCCAGTTTATATGTATTTTTGGTGTGTGTGTTTCTTGAAGGTCTCGTTCCCGTCACCGAAAGTCTCGCAGTGGCAGCAGTGGCCGGTCCGGCAGGAAGCGTAGTCGCAGCAGAGAACGAGATCATGGCCAGCGCAGAACTCGAGACAAAGACAGGACACGAGACAGAACTAAAGACAAAGAGACCGACAGAGCCAGAGACAAGGACAGACAAAGGTAATACTTTATTTTTGAGCCATTTGAATTTCTAAGTTCTCTCTTTGTTTTTCTCTAACGCACACACACACACACACACACACACACACACACACACACACACACACACACACACACACACACACACACACACACACACACACACACACACACACACAGAAACACACTCCCAAACTGTTCCAACCCGTTAATATATCCATCTCATGTCTGAACGAAATCTCATAGTTTAGATTCAGATGAGAGTTGAGCTCAATCGTGTGGTAGGCCTCATCCATCCAGCCTGATATCTGCCCTTCAAACTCAGTGTATACACCGTCCCGCTGGGCGTCTAATGCATTTCCTTCTCTCTCACAGTCTTGATTTATACCCCAGTGTAATATGCGTGAGCAAGAGCTAACTGCATTTCCATCTCCGCTCTCCTGTTTGCCCCTCTCAAGCTCCAGCTTTACTCTAGAGAGAGATTTTACTCCAAGACAAAGTGTTCACCTTTCCAGTTCCAATAACAACAGTCAGCAAGACTGAACATATTGCGTGAACTTATTTACAACACGGAAACACCAGTAATTATAGACACATGCAAAATCTATTCAAGATGTTGTGATTTCTGACATTCTGATGTTTGGATGATTCTAGAAACATTTCCAAATAAAGGTATACATCTTACTAAATGACAGCAGTAATTATTACAAGGATCATTAGGTGTAATATGTTTTGGGGCCACTTCCCTCGCAAAGCCCCTGTCCATGAAAATGGATTGGCTATGAAGTAACCCACTAAAGAATATATAGTCTAGAAAGAAATTGTTGATTAATGATTAGTGACACGATAGAGACCGGTCTTGTTTCCTCAAGGATACATAGCACCACGTCTAGGTCCTGTTAACCATTCCAAAAAGTGAAACAAATGTATATGGATAAACTTATTAACATTTAACTAGGGTTGGACTATATAATTATAGACACAATAAACCAGTATAAATTTGACAATTGGCACAAAAATGGTCTCGGTGAAGCTTGTGATGTCTGTCATCACGAAAGTTTGATCATTTGCATGCATTTTTAAGCTTTGCCAGTTTAAACATCCAACATTTTTAAACCAATCGAGCCTAATAAGCTGTGAAAGAGAACTCGCGTGTTTTGTGCTCATACACCAGTATTCAATTGAGTTTTTTTTATCGCAGCTTATCGTGTTTAAACAGTCAAATACACAGAGAATAATGTCAAAATACCTGTCTCGGGGAGTGTTCACATGAACACAAACACAGATGGTAATGGCTTAAGTAAATTAAACAGCTGTGGGAAACTGATGTGTGTCAATGATGTGTGTTTGCAGTGGACTGTTTACATTAACCTCACGTCATAAAAGTACATTCTCAGACTCAGCCGAACGCACATCTGCTGGAAAATATCTATTTGAAAAATATTGGAATCGATCCACAAATTTATTATCCCAGCTCAAATATATATATATATTAAAAAAATGTTTATTATTTTTTTTCTGGGATTTTTTCGATAATGATTATTGGACGAAATTTTGCTGAGTGTGTTTATTGTGTTGGTACTTTGGCAGGTTTAGGACTGTCGTGGACAGCTGACTCCTTAAGTTTTTGATATTCTTCATACTCTGTGTGGTGGTCAGTTCACAGCAGTGACAGAAATTATTGTTTCCAATATGTTTCACTTGATGTTTACCTAATTATGGGTATTTTTACCTTTAGTAAGCCATTTTTTACACCTAATTACTATATACATACATCATCTTTTGTCAGTTTCATAAATGTAATCAAATTCAATTATAAAAATAAGACACAATTGGGCTGTTACCAATCAAATGAAATCAGTATCAACAAAATGCATCTTTGCAATATTGAATATTGATATTTAAAATAATTTAAAACAAGAATGTGAAAATGTGAAACTGAACCCGCCAGTAGGTGCAGCAAGCCACTGTCAATGAGCGAATCATTGAGATTCAACCGATTCATTCAAACGGCTGATTCATTCAAGGAAAGAAGCATTTGACTCTCCTAATCTGTCCTAGTCAACTGATTCATTCAAAAAGCTGATTCACTCAGTAAGGAAACACCGCCGTGTGTGGCTTTGTTTTGAACTATTTTATAAAGCAAAAACAGGCAATATGGCGTCTAAAATGTAAGTCACTTAATATTAACTTCTTGTTTATTAAACTTGTATAAAATCAATATCACATTTGTCATCATGCTGATATTTGGAGAAAAACTGCACTCTTGTGATATTTATTACTAAATGATATAAGACTAAATGACGCAGTGAAAGCGTGCACTCTAAAATCTATATTTTGTGTCTCTGCAGCTTATATGTCCTAGGGGAGTCAATGCATGTAATTGTGGCTGTAATTAGGGGATGTGGCTGGGATGACATTAACATAATGGAGGGACAAACTCAAATGAGCAAACACAGGGGCCGTTATCTTAAACACTTCAGACCCTTGGGACCCCCTGCCTTAATCTGAGCTACAATCTCCAATAACTCCATTCACTCTAATGTTTGTTCACGTACACACTTTCCTGTAGGACACATCGGTCTTCACTTTCACAACTATCTTTACTTATTAGCAGTTTTTATTGAATATTTCATATCAAAGTTGGTCTACTGTAATTTTGTTTTAATGACATTTGGAGGTAACATAGATTTGATGGTCTAGAACAGAGATGTTCAACTCTGGCCCTTGAGGTCCACTTTCCTGCCAAGTTTAGCTCCAACCTTGATCAATCTCACTTGCCTGTAACTTTCTGTAATGCTAGAAGACCTTGATTAGCTTGTGTTTGATAGGGTTGGAGCTAAACTCTTCAGGACAGTGGACCTCGAGGGCCAGAGTTGAGAATCCCTGGTCTAAGAACGTACTGTAGATAGGATTGTGGAGAACCAGGTGGTTTTCTATATGCAAGCATTATGCAACCTGATGCAAGCGGCAACTGTGAGCCAGTGAAGTGAGCTAAAGAGGTGTAACCTGCAATCTCTTGCAAAGCAAAGACCATAAGATCACAGGTATGGGCACGAACAAGGTCAGGGTGACGTAAGGAAGGGCTTTGGGCCGATCATACATTTCTACACTCGTTACAGTAATGCTGTTTTTGTGTTTCACTGCACTGCTTTTTAATTGTTTTTCAATGTAAACGTGCTAGATAGACGTCATTGAACATTATGACGCTTCTCGCTGCTTTTTCATTGCATAATGCATGTTTTGTTTATTTACTAATTGATAGATGGATAGATAGAAAGATAGACAAAAGCCCTATTCGGACGGTATTGGTTTTAAATGAGGAGGTAGGCTATTGTACTAATTTCCCAAGCTTCATTATAATTTTAATCCCATCCTAGTTGACTTGCTTAGTAATTGTTCCAGACTTTTTCCTGTTCATGTTCCAGTAAAAAATAGTGTGTTTTACCCTCTATAAAATGGCCTGTAAAAACAGCCGCAGTAGTAGTCCTGTGCAAATTGCCTTACGTTCCCCAAGTGTCTGACCTGGATGTTTAATGAGACAGTACCAGAAATTGAAGAGGGTGATGACAAAACACAAAGTATCCCAGCTTTTAAAACGAATGTGGCCCATTCACGTATTTGCCGGACCGCTACTACTACTATTGGGATTCATTCACGCAGAATGTGTTTTTGCTGTTAAAAACGCAAGACAGGTCAGTGGAACAAAGAAAAGTATTGAATAATATTGCATAAAACAAAAGGGAAAATTGCATAGGCCAACATATGTGAAAATTCGATTAATTGATATCCATGAAATAAACACATTTCAGCCCACTATATATACATATATCTTAGATGCACAATTTCAGCAGTATTACCATAAATGCAATGACACCACCTACACCAAAAGTAATTAATTGTGTCTCCTTTACTATAAAACAAAAGCAACTGCTTCACTAATGTAACAAACACTCATTGCAACCCATTTAACAGATGCATAATTTTATGGTAAGTTAGCCTGAACAGTAACTGGTGACAAACAATAACAATACAGTGAAATCGTATATGGATCCGTACATTGGTTCTTAAAGTGACAGTAACCTAAACCTGCTGCTGTCCGAGTCCTTAATGTTAATCCAAACTACAAACATAAAAATAAAATCATTGCTCTTGACTGAGTAACTTTAAACGCTTTAAAAATGGTTTATACAAGGAAAACTATTCACTGTTATTTTACATTTAGATTTTTTCTTTTTTCAATTTCTGTAGGTAGTACTTCTTACCTGAATACTACTTTTAGACATACCTGACAAAACTGTCACTGTTAATTTCATTTGTACCTTTTGTTCTATTGTATTTTTTCGTTCTTATTTGTTCTTATTTACTGTTAAATGTGTATCTATTGTAGGTTATCTACTAAAGGCTTATGATATTTAATTGACTAAAATAAATACTGCAGGGTTTACTAAATGGGTCCTGTACATGACTCTAGATTACCCCGTGCAAATCGACGATTTACAGTACATTAAAGTTGAACAGTTTGGGGTCAGTAAGAATTATAATAAATTAATACTTTTATTTACCAAGGAGTGATTCAAATGAAAAGCATGACAGTAAAGCCATTTACATTGTTACAATTTTTTTTAAACTGTATATAAATGCTGTTCTTTCAAACTGAAAACAAAAGCATCACAGCCTGCCGCCGCGTCACCCTGAAGCCCAGGACTGGTTGCCCGCTGAAGCTAAGCAGGCTGAGCCTGGGCAGTATCTGGATGGGGACTCCTGGGAAAACTAGGTTACTGCTGGAACAGGTGTTAGTGAGGCCTGCGGTCCTGTGTCTTTTCTTTTGTCTATTGTTCTCCTCATTTGGAAGTCGCTTTGGATAAAAGTGTCTGCTAAATGACCAAATTAAATTATATTAGTATAATTGCAATAGGGTTCCAGCACACGTGTTACAGTACAGTAGGCACGCTAATAGTATGTTGGCTTGACAAAGCGGTTGTTGGGTAGTCGGGATAGTTGCTATGCTGCCAGGGAGTTCTGGACAGTTGCCAGGGTGTTGCTATGTGGTTTCTGTGGTGTTCTAGGTGGTTGCTAGGACGTTTCACGGAAACACAGAAACATTAAAAGCTGAAGATGCCAGTTGTGCTGTCTACAGGAGAGCAGAGTTTGCCTGTTGTGTGAGTGCTGTAACACTTCTGTGATGCTGCGATAAGAGATTTGGTGCCTGTCAAACATCATTCATCCTGTCTTTTGCAATTTTGTCAAATATTTGTTTTCCTGATTACACATCTTGATGGGGTTTATTTTATTTTGTAGGTTACATTTCAAGTTAAATGTTTTTTTTGTGTTATTTGTTTTGTTCTGCAGATATATTGAAACTGCATTCTGTATATATTTTGTATAGGCAGTGATTTCTCTTATTTTAAAAATATTCAATCTTTTAATCTGCAGTTTAGTCAAATAAATGTATATAAAAAAACAACAGTAAAATGTTTGCCTGTAGATTAAATAACGGCACCTGTTTCTGAATATTTCTTTATTTTAATAGTCTACTGCAGGGTTTCCCAAATGATGGTTTGCGTGTTTCAGAGTGAAGCGTTTCACTGTGTTCGTTTACATGAGTGCAGCTTATGATCCGTGTTTCAGTGTCACCGTTTGCAATAAATGCTGCTTACAATTTAGGAAAATTACTTGTGCCAGAAACCCATCATTTTCAACATTTTAATGTGCGTACGTTTTAATTTGACCAGATTTGAAAGACAAAAAAACTGTTGCCTTGAGTCCTTGAAGGTCTTTCTGCAGTTTTCAACCAAAATAAAAGCTGGAGGATTTATTTTTTTGACAGTGAAGAATTTGATTAATAAAAACATAAGATCTATACTATTGTAACTTTAAGTGTAAAATAAAATGATTATAATTATTAACATTTTTTTATTTTATTTTAAAGTACAATTATAGAATTTCTAAAGTCATTTTTATAGCATCATCTAATGTTGGTTTCTGGAAAGGAAAAGAAAAACGCAAATTATATAATAAGCCCTTTTTTATTGTTCATATTTGTATCATATTCATAAAATATTAAGTAAAGAAAAATCAATCTTTGCACCATGTTATTTTGTTTTTGTGCTCATTGTAATCATGATCATCTATTGTGAACTTGTTTGTTCAGTGTTGGCGTAACGCATTACAAGTAACACAAGTTATCATTACTTCAAGTAACATATTACCTTTACATTTACAGCAAAATTCGAGTTACTTTTTCAAATAAGTAGCGCAAGTTACTTTGCTTTTCATGTGTTGACTGACAGCTCTCCTGTCCCCATGTTGAGAGAAATCAGAAGTGCAGAGGTGTTGTGTGTGAACATGATGGTTACTGTAGATCTAGACTGAGTACTTTTAACTAGGGTGCATCATAAATGCACTAAGTGCATTTACTCATCTCACTTGCATAAAAACACCTCAAAATGAATAAATACAGTAAATGGAAACTCGGAATATGATGTAAACATGCAATAATTAAATATGTTAACACAAATATACTTTTTAATCTCACTTTATTAACCAATGCTGTTGACCTTCAATGATTCAATTGAGCCATACTAATAAGCAAAAATGACTTAAGATAAAGATCAAACTGAATAGAAGGATTCTGGATTGCAGAAGAATAGCCTTTTCTTCTGTGATCTGGAATAGCAGTGAAAGGTTTGTTTGAGCTGTGCCCTCTACTGTACAGGCGTGAATTTGCATTTCCTTCATCCTGAGGCTTATTCATTTCACTTTCGGTGGGAAAGGGTCTTTATTTTTGCCAAAACATTTTTTTTTGGGGTTAAAAACTAACAAACAAACAAGTCCAGCCCTGGGGCCTGATGTATAAATGTTGTGTTCACACAAAAAAGGCATTGCAATGTGTGTACGCAATTTTTCATGCACACATTGGGATTTATAAAAAATAAACAGTGTAAATATGCACACCGTATGGACACTCTAGAATGAGTTTAAGCTCTTCATTTTGATACACACATTTAGATGAAATATTCCACTGTTTTGATGGAGGAAAGGTATTTTGAGCAGGTTCTGGCGTACGCACACTTTTAGGATCATAGATGGCAAAGGTACTCACTTCCTGTACTCAAGTAGAAGTACAGATACTTGTGCTAAAAAAATGGGTAAGGTACTGATTTAACTTCTTTCCTCAAGTAAAAATAACAGTACAGGCTTGGAAATTTACTTAAAGTATAAAAGTAAAAGTAGCCTTGCGAATGACATCCATGTTTTATGCAAAGCTACCTGGACCACACAAATGTTACTAGAGTGCACGCTGAGAAACTTAAGTGCACATGGAAAAAAGGTTCTTTATGCCATTGCCTACATTTTAAATGGATGTCTGCCAATAGGCCTAAAACATAACATAGCCTATATGATTATTGTGACAGAGACTGGGACTCCAGGTTAATCAGATTCTGACTGAGTAGCAAGATATGAATTCAATGTGAATTCAATTGTGATTCTGTGAGAATTCACACAACCAGTTTCTCTTTTGTAATCTTCCCCTTAACATTTAAAGGTATCTACATGTATGTAATGATTTGACGCGAATGAATGCCCCCGAATCTGTAGAGTCGTCTTGTAGTCGAGTCAAGTGCAGCGTCTATTCCAATCCAATTGACCGTTCGCAAAGACCCGCCCCCTTTAGTTACTGTTGCTATGTCCGACGAGCGACGCCGCTCTCACACCACACATGTTCTCACGCAGAGAGGACACTGACAACGCGCTGACAGACAGGACACACCAGGTTACTTCTGATATGAAACACAGTCTCACCTTTAAAATGTAGTCATTTTTTAAAGAAATTTAAACAATAAATACCATTTTGTGGCTCTTTAATGTGTCAGGACATGTTTAAATCCTCCGGCTGTAATCTACTAACTCTCCTGACTGCTTTGCTGGACAAAATGGTGGATTATGATTGGTCAGATCGCCTGTCAATCAAACTCCCTGCGAAGGGTTGATGAATCAAACAATAATAACGGTAACTCCACTGAAATTATTTGAAACTAAAGTAACGAGCCTATTTTTTAAAATGTAAGGAGTAGAAATGACCGATATCCGTGTTAAAACTGTAAGGAGTAAAAGTAAAAAGTCGACACAAAAATAAATAGTAAAGTAAAAATATCTGAAAAATCTATTTCCCATCTCTGTTTAGGATGAAATCTACAAACAATTTTATACATGAGGCCCAGGTGAAAAAAAGCTAAAGGAATGTAACATTCTTTCCATACAATGTAGCCTAGTAATGCAATTAGTTACTTTTTTAGGGAGCAAAGCAATATTGTAACGCATTACTTTTAAAAGTAACTTTGCCTAACACTGTTTATGTTTGGCATACTTTTACATACAGCAGGTGATCATGATTAAAATGACCCAGTTATTGGACAGAGTATATATACAGTATATATATTTACTGCCCATGTACTGTGCAGCTACAGTATATTATCTAGTGCTACTTGATTATGACAAAAATCATAATTGTTGATCATTTTCCTTGCTATTATAATCATTCTTATTAATGCTGATCCATAGATATTACATTGCAAGATGTTTTGCATTAGGGAACCGCGTGCCATGTACAAATTCAAAAGCTGAGAACCATTTCAGAATGAGTTATTAATTATTGCTGTTTTATGCTCCAGTTAGAGCATAGTTAGTAACAGCAACTAAATAGTCAGTTTAATAACTTTTTTTTAAATGGTTAATAAATGATATGCAGAAAGTGAGCAAGGATTATATCTGTGTTATATGGAGAGGGATGCAGATGATATCTAGGTTTTTTTTTATTTCCATAAAGAGCTGATAATCAATATAATGACAACAGTATAATGTTGTGAAAACTACATGACTAATGAGGATTATGATAATATGATTAGGCTAATGCAGAATGTGTGTGTGTGAATCACGGACCCATCAACCACTCTTACGCTTTAGATACTGTTGTGCTGCGCTCAGGGACATATGCACATTAAAAGCCCTTCCCTGGCTCTTCCTGGTGGCTTTTCTCCTCAAATAGCCTTTTCATTTCCCCTGATTTCTTTTAGCATGTTGTGGTTTGTTAACCTGCTGTATGCACTGTGACACAGACACATTTGAAGTGGTTCATGAGTGATTTGCATCCACGTAGCGGGACGTATGTGTGTGAGGATCAAAGGGGAAAGCGGCGTAGCGGGGGGCTTACAGACCCACGTGTGGTGTTGTTTTCATGAAAGATTTATCAGACCTCTAGGATGACAGCAGGCTTCTCCACACCCAGCACAATGTGTTTTCATGCAACATTTATTGAAAAAGACAACACATTGTAAAGCGATCTTACTGCCTTTTAAGGCTAAATTGGTTATTGTGGTGTGTGTGTGTGTGTGTGTGTGTGTGTGTGTGTGTGTGATTGCCTATTTAATGATATATTGGTGACAAATTTGCACCCAGACAGATTCTTCTTTTAGGGTTCATGTCCTAATTTGTACAGTTATTATTATTATTATTATTATTATTGTAAAATACAGAAAGTTTTCTGTTAGGTGTTTGTGTGTGTGTGTGTGTGTGTGTGTGTGTGTGTGTGCGCGTGTGTGTGTGCGCGTGCGTGTGTGCATGTGCAATATTATAGTACTATGAAAAAGTTAGTACGGTAAAAATAGTACATAGTCCATATAATTTAGCAAATGACATTTGTATGTATTGTAATGATTTGCAGAGCTTAAGTCTGTCAAGTCTTAGATTTGGATGCTGGTGGTGAGATGCACAAGAGAGATGCACAGCTTCAGAAAGAGTTCAACTATGCTAAAAAAAAATAGTTTACGGTAGTTATATATATATTTTAAGAGGTATAAGTGTTGTATATTGTGTTTTTGTGCTAATATCAATGAAAAATAGCTGCAATCAGCAATATCATGATCATAAGAAGCCGAAGCATGCCTTGTCCAAACGATGAAGATTAAAGGAAAAATCTTGATCAAGATGCACAACTGTCCTCATGGAGAATAATTGCAACTCCCACAAAGACACGACATCCCAATGTTGAAGTCTGGCCATCCTTGGTTTTAGTCAAATCATTGTCCATCGCTTCATTTTAGCTTCTTTGGTTTAGTTAAACTGTGACCATATTTATTTAGTACTTTATTTTTAGTTCAATAATGAGAACGAATTAATACAAAATGTTTTAACTAAAACGAAGGAAGGAATTAATAAAAAGTGCTCAATTATTTTTTCAAAGTCATGGACAGAGAGATAGGCCTGTGTTATTCTACATGTCATGTCAAAAAAGGATAGATTTAAAAAACAAGTGCATGTATGACCCGTTGAAATGCATGGTGCTTTATTAGTGAATTATTAAATGTTAATTTTTACTTTTGTATTTGTGACAAATATTAAATAATGTGGGATAATATTGGCATATGGCTTAGTTTAGGCTACATGCAAAGCAAACCACCTTTTCTTTATTTCATGGCAAGAATACTATAACATAGGATCCAATAATATAAATGATATTGCACACACGTTAAATGTGCAACATCTAAAATACGGTGTAGTACTGTGTAGCCTACAGGAAAACATAAGCACAGACTTTCAAATAACAACGAAATATGAAGACTTTTTCTTAGATTATAGATGACTGTAACCATTAGTTCATTTCGTTAACGGAAACTATGACCAAAAATGTTCGGCGACTAGCTTTTACCCCATGACGATGATGAGACGACACCATTAAACATCTTTAAACATCTGTACACATCTTTAAACGATAACTGTGACTATATCAACAAGCAATATCGTTGATGAAAAAATGTAAAAAAATAAAATCATACTAAAATGTAGTTAAAACATAAAAACTTGACCAAAATCTTTCTCTATTTTTGTCGAAAAAAAGAATAAAATATTACAGCATCTACTGCGATCTTTCATGTTTGTGGTTGCCAGATGTCAAGAGTTTAAATCCCCCAATCAGAGCTTTTCTCTTAAAATGACGCATTTTCTGCCTGGTGTTTTGCTCCATCTCTGGCAGTGCTGCACACACGCTGTCTCTACACTGCAGAAGAAGTGCCAGTGATCTGACAGACATGTAAGCTGGAGTTCATATTCCACTTAAATGAAAGTGTCATTCAGTCAGTCTGTGTACTTTCACGAGCTGCTTGCACTAAATCTGCCATCAAACATTCTGTGATGAACCGTAATAAATCCAAACACGGATCTCGACTCTATTTATGCTGAATAAATGCACTTACGCAGCTCTGTGTGGCAATACAAAGCCTTTTACTGTTGTTAGTTATAGAAAAACAGTAACGTAACTTTCACCGTTTTCATTTCTGAGAGAAGTTTCTAAAGTAAAATGAACCATGCGCATGAGTTTGTGCTTCTAGGTGAAAGATGTGCAATAATTCTGATGAAATCCAAACATTTATTTCTCAAATGACAACAATCATTGCGGTTATGATTTTGAGCAAAATAATCATTATTATCAGTTTAACCATTATGCAGCATGACGAGGTTTCATTGACTAAAACTAAACAAAATCAGAACAGGGTTGACTAAATATCAGAAAAACTAAAAAGTACATTTGACACAGGACTAAGACTAAATAAAAAAATAACACTGGTAACAGTCAAATCGTGGGTTGACCAAGGTTGACCGCTACTTGCGAAGATGCGCTTTGATATAGCGCCACCTAGCGGTCAAAAGCTACAAATGCATCTGTCATAGAAATGGCCCCGCTGCAAAATACTAATTCTGGTCGAGTAACATCTGTACTCACAATTTTTTGTCAAATAAAGTTTAACATTAGCTTGCTATTGTTATAAGTTATTGATGCAATTGCTCTAAAAACCATAAAGTTATAAAACATTTTTATTAGATTTATTTAAATATACTTTGTTTAAATATACAGCATATTCTGAGTTTCGATTGTCATATTTACAAATCTTGAAATGCTGGTTTTCCCGTTTTCAGATGTGAGATGTTTCAAGTGTGTTTGATATGGGGGTGGACTGTGTGTGTGTGTGTGTGTGTGTGTGTGTGTAAGGACTTCTCTGGCCACTGCTAATCACAATGGAAACACCCCATGTGAGCAAAAGAAAGCTGGAACAATCCACTTACTGGCCTCTGTAATCTGGTTAACCATTAAGAGGTGGTTAAATCACACACACACACACACACGCCCGGAGCTTCTGGGCTGTAGGACGGGCACATGTTGTCAAAGGTTGCCAAGCTTTTAACATGTTAAGCATTTTCTGATTATGTTCACAATTCTTGTTTTACTGCCTTGTAGGGGTTTATTAGTTTAGTTTAATCATAAGCACAATCGCAGTTACTCACACACACACAGAGATCCAGCCCTGGAGCGTGATGACGGCGCTCAGGCAAAACCAAATGAAATCCCACAATCCAATTAAAGTGATCTGCTCATGCTGAGCGGTGCAGTCGCCATCCACAACAAACTCATATCTAATCAGTAGTGCCTCACTACGGCCCTCTTTTACGGGCGTTTCGCAGGGACGCGCACACGCTGAGCGGAGCCTGATGGGCCTGTAATGTGTTTGCGCTGTTTTATGGGCCAGACAGACAGAGGGAGGACTGATTAGAACCGGAACAGCTGCTTATGAGATCCCGACATGACGGACCTCTTTCTGGATTTAGGAGCGTTATGGAAATGTGCTTGTCAACACATCCACTTCCCCGTTTAGCTACAGTGTATGTTTATTTCACTGTCCCCTGTCATATGCTCTCTCTCTCTCTCTCTCTCTCTCTCTCTCTCTCTCTCTCTCTCTCTCTCTCTCTCCTTTTCTCTCTCTCTCCTTTTCTCTGTCTCTCATTTTCTCTGTCTCTTTTTCTCTGTCTCCTTCTCTCTCTCTCTCTCTCTCTCTCTCCTTCTCTCTCTCTTTTCTCTCTCTCTCTCTCCTTCTCTCTCTCTTTTTCTCTCTCTCTCTCTCTCTCTCTCTCTCTCTCTCTCTCTCTCTCTTTCTCTCTCCCTCTCTCTCTCTCTCTCTCCTTCTCTCTCTCTCTCTCTCTCTCTCTCTCTCTCTCTCTCTCTCTCTCTCTCTCTCTCTCTCTCCTCTCTCTCTCTCTCTCTCTCTCTCTCTCTCTCTCTTTCTCTCTCTTTCTCTCTCCCTCTCTCCTTCTCTCTCTTTCTCTCTCCCTCTCTCCCTCTCTCTCTCTCTCACTCTCTCACTCTCCCTCTCTCTCTCTCTCTCTCCCTCTCTCACTCTCCCTCTCTCTCTCTCTCTCACTCTCTCTCTCTCTCTCTCTCTCTCTCTCTCTCTCTCTCTCTCTCTCTCTCTGTTCAGCGAAAAAACACTTCACGTCAGTTCACTCCACCTTAGTCAACAAAGGAGTAGTTCACTTCGAAATTAAAATTTCCTGATACTTACCCCCATGTCATCCAAGATGTTCATGTCTTTCTTTCTTCAGTTGAAAATAAATTAAGGTTTTTGAGGGAAACATTCCAGGATTTTTCTCCATACTCACCTAAAGGATGATTAGGAACACCATACTAATACTGTGTTTGACCCCCTTTCGCCTTCAGAACTGCCTTAATTCTACGTGGCATTGATTCAACAAGGTGCTGAAAGCATTCTTTAGAAATGTTGGCCCATGTTGATAGGATAGCATCTTGCAGTTGATGGAGATTTGTGGGATGCACATCCAGTGCACGAAGCTCCCGTTCCACCACATCCCAAAGATGCTCTATTGGGTTGAGATCTGGTGACTGTGGGGGCCATTTTAGTACAGTGAACTCATTGTCATGTTCAAGAAACCAATTTGAAATGATTCAAGCTTTATGACATGGTGCATTATCCTGCTGGAAGTAGCCATCAGAGGATGGGTACATGGTGGCCATAAAGGGATGGACATGGTCAGAAACAATGCTCAGGTAGGCCGTGGCATTTAAACGATGTCCAATTGGCACTAAGGGGCCTAAAGTGTGCCAAGAAAACATCCCTCACACCATTACACCACCAACACCAGCCTGCACAGTGGTAACAAGGCATGATGGATCCATGTTCTCATTCTGTTTACGCCAAATTCTGACTCTACCATCTGAATGTCTCAACAGAAATCGAGACTCATCAGACCAGGCAACATTTTTCCAGTCTTCAACTGTCCAATTTTGGTGAGCTCTTGCAAATTGTAGCCTCTTTTTCCTATTTTTAGTGGAGATGAGTGGTTCCCGGTGGGGTCTTCTGCTGTTGTAGCCCATCCGCCTCAAGGTTGTGCGTGTTGTGGCTTCACAAATGCTTTGCTGCATACCTCGGTTGTAACGAGTGGTTATTTCAGTCAAAGTTGCTCTTCTATCAGCTTGAATCAGTCGGCCCATTCTCCTCTGACCTCTAGCATCAACAAGGCATTTTCGCCCACAGGACTGCCGCATACTGGATGTTTTTCCCTTTTCACACCATTCTTTGTAAACCCTAGAAATGGTTGTGTGTGAAAATCCCAGTAACTGAGCAGATTAGGGATGCACGGTATACCGGTACTGCCAAAATACCGGTGTTTAATATATTTCAAACGGTACAATATCATAATTTTGTTAAATTCGATATTTGATGCGCTGCTATTTCGAAGTTATCCACTAGGCGGCAGTGCGCTACCTAAACTGACGCGGGTCACGCGAAACCAGCAAACGCTGACGACGGAACACGATGGATCAAACGAAGCTTATTCGAATTTCTACATGCCCGAAATCAATAAATAAATCAATAAATTTGCCTACAGAAGTAATGAGAAAAGTAAAGAAACAGACCTCAATGCACCACTCTGCAAACATTGCTTTAAATAAAGTGTTACCATGGGAGGCAACACTGCCGAAGCACTTGTCAGTTGCTCATCCTGACTTGGTCAAAGAGTTCAGAGATCGACAGGTGAGTTCATCATTCCACTGATTTAATTTAGACTTATTGAACACTGAACAGCACACATAAGAGCTTATCAATAAAATATGATACGGTAAAGACGAAAGCTGTAATCTTCTTGCGTGACACGCTAGAACCAGGTAACCTGGCCTAACAATATAGCATTTAATAATCTAGATCAATCAGTAACAAAATGACCTAAAAAATGTAATATACTAATACATGTTTAGCATGTAAACTTTAGTTTATGCAATGTATTATATGCATAATATGAAACCAAACACAAACAGTAACCAAACCAAGATTAATAAATGCTATAAATGTTGATAATTCTCTGTTGATGCATGACAGCTGGTTTACGTAATTTAATTATTCTATTATTATTATTATTATTATTATTATTATTATTATTATATGTTAATCTATTATTATAGATAATTAACCTATTTTAATTGTATAATTTCAGTTTTTTTTCTTTCAAAATCAAAATGTTACCTACTATGTTCCTTGATTGAATTTATTTATTTTTTACATTGATACGTTTTTTTTTATTTATATATATATATACTTTTCTTTGCAAATAGTGGTAGTGGACAGTTTGAAGCAGTCTTTAATAAAGTTGTTTCAATTCACTTAAATTGAGACTTTTTTTTTTCCGACTGTGTATCGATTTAGTATCGATACCGAGGTATTATGTTCTGGTATCGTACCGAAGCCAAAATTGTGGTATCGAGCCATCCCTAGAGCAGATTGTGAAATACTCAGACCGGCCCGTCTGGCACCTGCAACCATGCCACGCTCAAAATTGCTTAAATCACCTTTCTTTCCCATTCTGACATTCAGTTTGGAGTTCAGGAGATTGTCTTGACCAGGACCACACCCCTAAATGCATTGAAGCAACTGCCATGTGATTGGTTGATTAGATAATTGCATTAATGAGAAATTGAACAGGTGTTCCTAATAATCCCTTAGGTGAGTGTAGTGGACTTCGATGGGGTCCAACAGTTTGAAGGTCCAAATAGCAGTTTCAGTGCAGCTCTACACGATCCCAGCCGAGGAATAAGAGTCTTATCAAGAGAAAACATCAGTCATTTTCTAAAAAAAAAAAAAAACATTTATATACTTTTTAACCACAAATAACTGATGGTTTGGCTGGATAAAACCTTGCAGGTCCTTGTAAATTGGATGTAAAAAACAAACAAACTGTAGGTTACAGCGCTAACTTCCTTTTGTATTGATATTGAAAAAGATATATATTTGTGAAAAATATTTTAATACGATTACAGAAATTGCCATCTGCTTTCTAAGATATTAGCATTGGCGATCAAAAAAACAATATTGGTTGATCACTAATTTTGAGTTGTACCACAGTTCATAACAAAATATCTCATTACCAAATGCACTTCCTAGCGCTCTAATGGCGCTCAATGACCCGCGAGCTTCTGAGGAGTTTACAGCGCTTGCTTGCTTCTGATCCAAACCTTTTTCTCAACACATGATTATTATCTGTGATGATTGTGAAACTGAGCATGAAAACTATGTGTCTAACGGATTTCATTTCAATGAAGCTGTGTGTGAATATGAATTCCAGTATTATGACAAGTACTTAATCAATAAATGCTCTAACAAATAAGCATTCTTATTCTTTTAATAAACATGGACCAGATCAGAATCAAAAGATCCACAGCTAATGAAATTGAGAAAAATAGCAAGCTGTATCTATTGCTCCTTTTTTTTATTTTTTATATTATTATTTATGGGATTTAACTGTATAGCAAACTAGCAATAATGGGACAGTTGTTCTCATCGGTCAGATTTTTCTCCCACAACGCCTCGTTTTGACTTTCTCCTAGTCTTATTGTGTGCAATTTGATTGATATGAGATATTGAGATCCATATAGTTTTTATTTACCTTATACTGTTTAATCATGCGTCATGTAAACAGCTCGGCTGGTTCTCTTGTACTTTTCTTGTGGCGCGAGTGTACGTTTCTTTAGAGATAGACAGATTGATGACATCACTCACTGTGTTACAGCTTTGAAAATGTAAGAGTGTTTGAAAGCTGTTTAATTTGCAGCTGTACACACGGGCAGGGAAGTGTGTGGGTGCCATGTTTACCATTCAGACCGAAATGAATCAAGTTGATGAATTATGGACAAGAGATTGTTATGACTTCCCCATTAGTCAGTTTGCTATTTTCACCAAACTGCCTAATGTAGACCTTTGAAAGGCTTATTAGAGGTGAAGTAAAAAAGCAACACACACTTTTATCATGATTGTGTTTTTTGGGTGTGTTTTCATGTTTTCATTCAGTGTGATTACAGTGTTTCCCACAGGCTTCTTTTTACACTGGCTCTCAACCCTTTTGCTTTCAAGGACCCCACTGTCCAAAGATTATATTTGAAGATATTTCTGATAGTTTTGCTATAATAACACAACTGTTCATTTCCATAATAATTGTTATTATACTGAATAAATTGAATAGTTGAAGTAACTCTGCGGAAGTAAAATAATGCCAAATGTTTTTTGAAACATGTTTTGGACCGAAAATTGCCTGTTGAATATTATAGGTTGTATTTTTAAAAAGTTTGAATATTTTGGAAGGGAAATATGAAAGGTGAATATGGATTATTGAATTTCAAATAATGAAATGTGTTTGAAATGTTTTGAATTGAAATATTCACAGCTTAAATATTCAACCATATCAAATTTGAACCAAAAAAAAAAACGCAAGTCCTAATAATACAATGCACTAAAATGCAAGCATGGTTAATGCAATGCATATTTTTTTTCAAGTAGTGCAATTCAACAGGCTTTTTGTTTCAAAAACATTTGGCATTATTTTACTTCCATATAACTCAGTGCTCTTCATGGTTTACTCTGATTTAACATGACTTTTCTAGTTTGTGATTACATGTTTGTAATTTTTTTATCACAAATAGCATTTTTTTCCCCGATACAATATTATATAGCTTGACAAAAATGCATGTAAATTCCTTAAAAATGTAAATGACATGAAAAAGACATGCTTCATTTTGAATTGTCTTGACCTGGAAAGTTATCACACTTTTCAAATTCCCTCCTACCGTACAAGTTGTCAAGAAAAAATGTAAAAATGGTAGTTGTTAAAGGGAACATTAATTCTTAATTACATTAAGAAATATGATTTCATCTTTACATGTTGATTTTTAGTTGAATGTTTTTGTCTTATGTTTAGACTGAAGCTCCCTTGTGGGCCCTGGTTGAGAATCACTGCTTAAGGGGGTGTTTTTAGGGAGTTCTGTACAGTTTGAATACTGTACAGTAGTCTTCATTTCTTCACTTGCAAGCGTTAAACACTCAAGCTTTTATTTTGGTGGAAAACTGCAGGGAGACCATTAAAGGTGAAGTATGTAGTTTCTGCGACACTAGTGGCACTTAGCGGGATTACAAAAATACATCTCAAACTCAAACATCACAAATACAGCACAACAACAAACATAACAAAACACAACAAAATAAAGGTACATATTAGGAATATTTTAGTGACTAGTTACACTTCTGTTGGAGATAAACCCATTAAGTCACAGCCTTTTGCGATTTGATTAGCGCACTAAGCCATATCACAATTTTTGTAATAATGTAAATGTTGAAAAATAATCGCTTCACTATGAAACTGACGTGATGGGATTTTTTGGTCATTGCATTCAACACAGATTGTCTTTAGCATAGACCTTATTTTATGTGACAAACTGATCTATTAAACATCTACTCTTGAGTGTATTTGATGTTTTTCATTGTAGATTATAAAAACGTCCTTTTATTTATGCAGGCTATTTCCTTTGTAATTTCAGCCTGTATGGGATCAGTAGCCCATATTGTTGTGCAGCTCTCTTTGCATCACCAAAGAAACACCTCTGAGTCTTCCACATGAAGTCAGAGCAAACCCCAAAGAGCAGACGCCACATGGCAGCATAGCGCTTGAGGCCATATTGGATTTTTCCCCCATCCCGAGGAAAGCGAGAATAGGGGTCTTACTGTCCCTTCAAGCAGGGGACAGCGGAGAGATATTCATAAAGGTGGGCTCACATATGAATATGAATCGTGAGTCCAGCTCTGATAACCTACGGGTGGCCAGCGCCCCTCTGCCCAGTGCTTGCTTCCTGACAAAGACGGCTTTGTGACCACTTATCCAGTCTGTACAGTGGTGGGAGCTCATACGGATAATCGCTCTAATCTAGTTAAGGTTAAAAGAGGGCCATGACTGAGAGCTGGCCTTACACATACAAATCTCTGCGCGCAAATCCGGTTTTAGGCCCAAAACAAGAGAGGTGTCATATTGATTATTCTAATAGGAAGCTGGCAGCGCTGTTTACCTCCAGACAGATGGGAAGAGAGAGGCAGAAGGAGAGAAAATAATCACTTGGTTAATGCATTATGTGTATTCATGTATTACATTAGTATATATACTTATAGAAATAGAGCAGAGATAATTGAGCAATAGGGCATCTTCCTGTATTAATGCCATCTAAAGTCCCTAGTGTATGGGTTAATTAGTGGCTTGAGTGGAGTTGCTCAATGTGGTGGAGTACACGTAGTAACCGTTAGGCCGTAGCACCAACCTCATTGGTTCTCCTGTCAGTGTTTTCAGTTGGTGGAACCAATAACAGTAACATTTCACGGTTCTCTGTACCAATTTCGGTTCCAGAGCAAAAACTATTTAAATATTTAATTTATATAATTGCAATTTTTTAAATTTAATTTATTAATAATGCTTATAATTATAATAAGTAAATAATATGATGCGGAACAAAACGAACTGTGATTTCTTTGTGAAATTGCTTTACATGTCAGTCAGACGGCAGTTCTTGGCCAATGAGAGACGGACAACTAGCTGTCCAGTTCTGTTCACACAGCGCAGGTTTTCTGAGAATGCCGTTGTGAGTCCTGAAAATGTACAGGTATGAGTTCGGTTCTAGAATGCGATTGACACTCCCGTATATAACTGATATGTGCGGGTACTGGAGCTGATTCTTTTGACAACACTACAACTAATAATAATAATAAACAACAAAAATAGTGTCTAGTTCTGGCATGAAACTCTAGATGGTGCAGGCTGATAGGTTTTTAACTCATTTGGCAGCGATCACATCATTATCTACATGCCGCAGCTTATTGATTGCTATTGCATCAACGTCCAATGAGCTGCGGCTCATCATTCAAACAAATACCGGTGTGTTGCTGTTAGCAGCGCGCTTTCAGAAACCCTCCTCCTTCCCCAGCTCCACCTGTATCTAATGTATGTTATATTGTATGTTACATGTGCAGCAGCAGTAGCAGCATGTCTTACATGCTCACAGCAATGTCTGTGAATGTATTAGCAGTAGCAAGTCTCTGATGTACTTGCTCTGGAGCAGTAGCAGTGTAGCAGATCAAATCCGCCAAGACCAAATACATTAACATTGCCATATCCATTACCATGCCAATCTCTATTACCATACCCATCTCCCGAGAGTTATCATGACAGAATTAATACTTCACTTTGTGCCTTCAGACTCTCCTTACCCTTGCAATAAACAATTGCTCCATCAAATACTACAGGTCATCTGTGCTGCAAGCGTACTAATGAGAATAACTATATTTGGTTTGTTGTTTTTGAGCTTTATTTTCTTGACTATGCTACGGCTTTATGATCTGGGATTTTAGAGAAGAAAAGATGGGAGATAGAACAGATGTTTTAGAAAAGAGGTGTGCAGCCTTGTGTTTTTCTTAACAATGTGTGTCAGGTTGGAGATGTCACATCGCTGTAGAAACTCGGTGGACAGATGTCTATATTACTCAGTAATGTGATGAAGCTGATTACCTTGTTAACTCCAGTGTCTAAGTGCATGGGTGCCGTTTGCAAATGAAGTGCTTGTTTCTCCCTCCTTCTCAATTCCTCTTTGATACTGTTTTTATTCGGTGCCAGCACCATCTTTTTACAAGCTGCCATGACAGATGCCATGGCATTGTCCAATCGCAGTGTTGGCAGCAAGAATATTTCCATGAGCTGTTTCAACACGTCCTGCCCTGCACATTGTGCTCTAACCAACTGAGCTCTGCCTCAGAAGAAGAAAAAACTGCAAGTGAGAAAACAAATTGTCATTCCATACAGAAACTTTTTGATTTCATTGTGATTATTTACATAAAATTGAGTGAGGATGTAAAGAGTACTGGATTTCTGTGTCCACCCACTGTCTCCTTCTATACATTATCTTCTTCCTTTCATCCAGAAGTCTTTATTTTATTCAAAATTATGGCTTTGAATATAAATGTGTTTTCGTTCTGAATGGTCTGAGGCACAGTGAAAGTGTAATCTATCCCTTCCTTTTGTGACTATTCAAATCCCAAATAATTATTTTATCAGTTTTATGTTCTCCTAATGATAGTTCTTAACAAAAATGTGGAAAATCAGTTATCTTCATTGAAAAAAAAAGTTTTCAACCAAATATCAAGATTGAAGGATTTTCCAACAACTTATATATTTTGTACAATCTTGTAAGTATTGTAAGTTGTTTTAAAATGATACTGACTTCCATTGCTCAATTCCCTTGTGGTTTGTTGTCACACCATACAAGTTATACAATGGTATCCCTGGAAATAATTTGATATAGTATTTTAGGAAGAGTTTGTTCTGGATAACAGGAAATAGTTAAATATCAGTGAAAAATAATTGTAATTACTAGTCACCCATTATTCACACTAATTTAAGGAATATTTATTCCACAATATTATTTATTCTCTGTCATGTCATTCCAAACACGCATGATTTGGAACACAAACCAATTATGTTATTATAATGTTCATACAGCATAAAAGCTCCAAAAACGTCAACTAAAAATTAAGTTATATTGCACTGAAAATCTTCAGTACAGAAGAAACACTAAAACTACACATTTTCTCAAAATTTGGGTTGAGTGAAATCAAGTCTCAATCAGGTGCAACTATGATCTGTCCTGTGACAGATGGGTGCAACTTCAGTCAGAGCCATTTTCTTCGTTTCAGCGCTGGTGTAGTTAATGCGTTGGCCTTCGTAGGACAGCCTAACGCTCAAGCTTACATACTGTCAAACCTGTTGCTTCACAGTTTTGCCAAATTGGATGCAAATCATTGAAAGCATTTTTTTTCCACACAATTTTGTTTTATGGAAAGGAGCAGTGAGAGCATTCTTTAAAATATTTCCTTTTGTGTTATCTAAAGTCAACAATCACTTACACAGTCACATACTCGTAATCGGAGTCCTGTTGCGTAAGGCTACTTGAACAAATGTGAGTTTCAGAGTAGGTTTCAGCAGTATCACTATGCTCGCTATAAATGTTCTGTGTCACCTTAGGGTTTTATTCAGCGTTTTTGATTAACTCTGGAGCGTGTGACATCTGAAGCGAACATCCAATCACATGAAACATGCAGAGCGTCAGTTTGATTGACTTCTTACGAGAGTCATGCAATCCACTTCTCTGCTGAAGATTAAGAAAATCATTCTACTATAAATAAATAAATAAATGAACACATTTAAAAGGCAGGAAGAAACACCACTGCTGCAGTGAAGGTTTGAGAAAGAAAATATCTGACTATATCAATGCAAGTACATCAACTGAATTTATTTAGTTAATACATTAAAGCTTTATTTATATTTATTAGATTGTATAAGTGTATAACATCCTAAAGCTTTTGTATGTATATACCGGTATTTGTAATAATTTCAATTAAAAGAATTTTGTTTTGGCCAAAATATAAAAACATGCTTATGTGTGCAATGCATCAAGTGTATAATAAGTAATATATAATCATGTAAAATGAATCTAATAAATAAGTATGGGGATCTTATTAAAAATCTGGCCGATTTTCTCTTTAAAATTATTTCACCGTGAACTGCTTTAATTTTGCACTTGACACACTAGGGCCCTATCATACACCCGCTGCAATGCAGCTCCAGGCGCGACGCAAGTGTGTTTTGCTAATTTCATCCCAACGCAGTTTTCATTTCCACGTCCTACCACGTTGTTTAAATAGCAAATGCATTTGCGCCCATCTTTGCGCCCATGGTCGTGCTGGTCTGAAAACCAGGTGTGTGTTCAGGTGCATTGTTGCTGCGTTGCTATTTTGAGGCACTGAAATAGACTGCGCCAATGCACCAACTGAAACCTGGTCTAAAGTCAATGGAGCCGTATTTTTTTTGTTATTTAAAGAGCGCGTTAGTAATATGCGCCTATAGACGGGTCCACAACGTGCGTGTACTTTGTCCTGTAGATGGTCTGCTTGCGAGCTTTAACCTCACGCACGAGCAGATCCATTTCCTCTCTGGAGAAGAGTTCAGTTTTCCGCTTGCAAATCTGTCATGTAAATAATGAATCCGCCATGACGCGAGCGCAACTGGCTTTTAAAGGGAATGGGAGATGAGAGACTGATTGGTTTATTGCACGTTACGCCCAAAACACACCCATTACTCATTAAGAGAATAGGGACAACCCAACGACCATGCGCCGGGACCACCGACCATTTTTCCCGTCATTAAAAGTGGATTCAGACACACCCTAAGTGCACTTGCACCGTGAGCTTTTAGACCATGCACTTAGATCCTTAAAATAGGGCCCTATACTTAATATTTGATAGCACAGTCTTTGGTTAAATCAACTGCAATCTAGCACTTCCTTTAACATCGGAGAGCTTCTTGCACCTCCGTACAGGCTGTTTTTCTTACCCCTCTTGTGCAAACTGCTTCAGTTCTCCTGTCTTAGAAGGGTGCCTTCTCATAACCGCTGTCATATTTGGGTTTTAGATCTGGACTCATTGCTGCAGAACAGTTCAGTGTTTGTCTTGAAACATTGTTGGGTGCTTTTTGAAGTGTGTTTGTGGTCATTGTCCTGCTGGAAGACCCATGACCTTCGATGACATCTCCGCTTTCTGACACTGCATCCAATATTGTGTTACAAAACACATTGGGATTCACACATGTTCAAGGCAGCAAAGCCTCCATGTCCGGCTGTAGGGAAGGTCTTGTTTTCTGTGAAAGCTTAATTTAGTTTTAACTTCTTCACAACATTATGTACAATAGAAACCTGAACATCAAAGTATCTGTAGATGCTCCTGTATCCTTGAGATTACCCAAGCTTGGCTACAGTCTTGTGTCTGACTTCTTCAGATTATTTTCTGGGTTTCCTTCATTTGTCCATGCTTATTGCGGTACACACAGATACACAAATCAGAGGAAATAGTCCTTTACTCGAATTAAACCGGTTGAATATGTGGTGTTGTACTGCAGGTACTTTCAACTCACCACAGGTCCAAAGTAAATGAGAATCACTTTCAAATTATCTTTAACTACTTCGAGAAGGTGCCAGCAATATTATCTGGGTCCTTTTAGGATTTCAATGTGGAATTACCTAAGGTGTAGTAAATCTAGTAAAATGGTTATAATCTCAACAGTTTTCTAATTGAAAAATGAACAATGTCAACATTTTTGCTCAAGACTACGTCACTTTACTCCAAACAGATTGAATTTTGGTTTGCAATCTCTAACTCAGAATTAAACTTTCTCCACAGTAGCCATGTAGCGTAAGTTACCAGAGTAATGAAGACCAGCAAAAAAACAATCCACTTTCTTGAGACTGATAAACAAGAGTTTGCTCAGACTAAACTCAAACTTACCGGGGTAGCCTCAGAAACCGGCTTCATGCAACAGGCCGTAACACGTTTTCTTTATCTTATTGTGGCACGATCCAGACTGTTGGCATAGTTCATTATTTAAAATGTTAGAGTAACAGTTTAATACTTTCATGTAGGTATTGGTAAGTTCTTTTAATATTATTAATAATATAACAGGCTCACTGATGCAAGGAAAAGCAACTTCTGCAGGAGCCTGAGGGCAGAATATAAAGTTAATGTCAGATAACACTGCAATTATGCACTGGTGTATTAGCCTAGTTTTACTGTTCGCAAAAAATTTGTCGTTCAAGCAATGAGTCTTTTTAATAGGCTGATAAAACTCAACTCAATCTTTATTTATGAAGCACTTTTAAAACTACCAAAGTGTTGTATAGAGAGAGAATCTTTTTTTTTACATAAAACATTGCCTAAAAGAAAACAAACAAAAAAAATCAACTTACCTAAATCATAATATTCATTGTTCAAAGTCATCAAAAAGGTCGTATTTTAAAAGTAGTCAGTAAGACTTGCTCTGTATACAATGTCCTTTGAAGTCCTATGATTTCTTCAAACAATATGTGTGATTTTCTGAATGGCAACTGCCCTTCTAGCAAAGTTATTATTTGGATTTGTTTCATACTGGTTTGGAAAGACACAAGGGTGTGTAAATAATGATGCAAGTTTTCATTTTTAGATACCATGTTCCTTTAAATAGACAGTTCGTCCAATAGTTAAAATTTGGTCTTTATTTACTCACGCTACTTTTTTCCAAACTAAAAAAAAAAAAAAAAAAAAAGGCTACAGTAAATTAGGCAGTTAGGCAGTAAATGCAGTAACTAACAATGACCAAGACAGTTACAGTATTTATTTATCTTTATTAACCTTTGTTATTAAAAATATGTTCATTGTAGCTCAGGTCCATTAAATAATATTAACAGATACAACTTTTGATTTTAATCATGCATTAGTAAATGTTAAAAGAACATTAAGATTAATAAATACTTTAGGAGTATTTTTCAGTTAGGTGATAAAGTTAACAAATGGAAACTCTTTGTAAAGTGTGACCATCTTTTTTTGTGTTCTAAAAGAGAAAGCCATGCATGTTGACGAGGACAAGACGGTGATTAAACCAAATTGTAATTTTTAGGTGAACTATGTATTCATTTTTAAACTCTCATCTGGCTCTTGAACACTTGTCGGCCACGGAAAGAGCATCTCTGACCACATGCTGCCCTCTATTCCTCATGAAACCTGAAGAAAGCTCCAGTCTTGTGTTCAGAGCCGATCATGGCAGAGTTGCCATCTAACCCTCCCGTCTTTCTTTCTCTTCTTTTGTGTCCTATGAAGAGTTTTCCTGGTTTCTAATGGATTTTGAATCTCTGCTGTGCTAGGATTATGCTAAGAGCCCAGTTTTGTTATTTATAAATCTCTCTATCCCACCCTCTCTGTTTCTCTCTCTCTCTCTCTCTCTCTCTCTCTCTCTCTCTCTCTCTCTCTCTCTCTCTCTCTCTCTCTCTCTCTCTCTCTCTCTCTCTCTCTCTCTCTCTCTCCCTTTTTAGGGACTTGAGCTCTAAAAGAAGGGAGGTTTTGATCTGATTAAAGACTCACTGGCCTGCCTTTGCTATTATCAACCTACTTATGCTGAAATGTGATGGTGGCAGCCTTACCAAGCACACTCGTGTGTGTGTGTGTGTGTGTGTGTGTGTGTGTGTGTGTGTGTGTGTGTGTGTGGCTGCCCCTCCTTTCTGAACAGTTTAACAGAGAAATCAAAAGGGCCAGCAGTGCTATACACTCAGGAACACAATTTCAATTTCAATTCAGTGCCGCTGCTAAGTACGTGATATGGAGATGACAATCAACCTCCTTGTCCTCCATTTTATTGCACAGCCAAGTCTATCACTCTGCCACGCTCTCCTCGTCTCTCCTGTCATTTCCCTGCCACACAGGAAGCCGGAGAGACATTGATGAGTGGATCTTATGGATGAAGGATGCATCTCTCCATTATCATCATCTCCTTTAATAAACCCACCATAGTTTTTTTTAATCAGGCACTGGACAACATATGAGCACTCACTGACACATTTGATGATGCATAATGTGACTTGCTTGATCTTGAATTTTTCTTCATATTGCTCTCTTTCTCAGTCTGTCTTCTCCTTTTAAATGACAACCTTAAGGTCATTTTTTTAAATATTAAAATATTTTTGAATTTCTTTTGTTTAAAAAAAAGTCTAACATCCTTCAAACATCACCATTTTCTGGACTAAAATGCTCAGTTTTGCAGCTGTTTCCCCTTTGAAAATACCATGAAATTAAGATTTTTACCACAAGCATCTACATGAAATCCACATTAACACACTTAAAAAAGCTCTTAATTTGCACAAAAGAGAACACATTCATGTATCGCTATTGACAAAAAATAATAATAATTTGGCTATAAAATATTATTTATTGGTAATTAATTGAAGAATTAAGATGGTCACTTCACCAAATTGTTGTAAACTGAACAAAACCTCACAGGTTTCATAAATGTCAATTTCACCATATTACGAATATGTACTGTAACTGAAATTGAAATAACAAATTGAAACTACAATAAGTATATCCAACCTTACCCGGATACATATAGTAAGCTCACGTTAAGCGCTATGTAATATTTAGAAAATCTCTTCTACTTTATTGTTTATATATAATTTAAAAGAAATGTGAACTATATTACTGCCCAGTGATATATTAAAAGTTGGATACAAATTCATCCTCCTTTACCTACAAACATACAGTACACACTCATGTAAAGTACTACATAGCAAATCTTGGCTGCTTGATTGTTTATATTGTTGCAAAAATGTAAACTAAACTACTAAGACATGAAGATATAAAGATATTTTAAACATTAACATAAAATTCTGTAAAGCTGCTTTGAAACAATGTGTATTGTGAAAAGTGCTACATAAATTTGACTTAAAACAGTTCAGATGAAATGAATATGGCAAATGTTGATGTTCAGATGTAAAGTCCAGATTAATAAGAGCATAACCATTCAATAAAAATGTTAATATGAGATTTACATGGTATTTGGAGTGAATTTTACTGGCAAATATTTGAAAATCCACATCCATATTATATAACAAAATATCAAATAAAGCCATTTTTATAACATGTCCATAGGTCATGCAATGAGCAACACTTGTGTTTGCCAGGACACCTTTGTGACCTTTACAAATCGACAAAAAAATCACCATGACTCTATCTGGTTAAAAACTCTATCTGAAAAACAGCCCAGTTTATAACTACTTTTTTGGGCCAATGTAGATCACATTTAAAGCTCATAAACAGCTGCGGATCATCTTGACCCCGGGCCACCGCTGATCGAATCGGTGCCCTGTGCAAGATAGCCGCTTTCCAGGGGTCACCTTCGGTTGAAATGCCCCGCAGAATTGATATGGTGCCCTGCTTAGGATACCCCGGAGCCTGCTTTGACCTGTCTGTAGACACCTGTAAGACACTTGCAGGGTTAAAGTGGGCCAGAACAAAACCACTGCCTACTAAAGCTGTACATTAATGCATCTGTGTTGAGCGCTAGGCTAAAATCTTGACCTCTGCTTTTCACCGATTTTTCTAAATACAGGAAGATTGTCTGATTGTCTGAAAAGGAAGATTTTGTTTTGGAGGTCTCCTACAACAGGTTTACATGCACCAAAGGTAAAAAAAAATTTTTTTCAATGATTCTCAAATGACTCGACGGATGAATCAGTCTCTCTAAATTCCTCCTTTTTGAGATCTGTCTGCTCTAATTGGTCAATGGCCCAGTCGGTTGTGATTGGTCTACTCTGCTCTGATTGGTCAATGGCCCAGTCTGTTGTGATTGGTCTACTCTGCTCTGATTGGTCAATGGCCCAGTCTGTTGTGATTGGTCTACTCTGCTCTGATTGGTCAAGGGCCCAGTCTGTTGTGATTGGTCAACTTCAGCTCCGGAGGCTTCCTAAAGCTCAGTGATTGTACACACTGTAAAGACAGTAATGATGACGTTGATTTTACCACCATAAAAAAGACGTCATACTTAAAGGTTGTGATTTTGAGGAGCAAGTTGGTCCAAATAAACTGGGAACTGACCCATCTTTAATGGATAAGGATTTTGTAAATCCAATTTAGTCCTCATGGAGATTTAAAAAGCAATTGTCAAAAGGTTATACTGCTGGTAATTGTAACCACTGACTCTTCACTTCTTCATCCTTTGGAAGTGTTTGCAAAGAGAATTTGCTTTTGCAGTGGAGAAAACCGCGTCTTCATTTCATTTAATTTATTTATTTAAGGACAGTGCACATTAATCAACATTTCTGTAAATGTGCCAGTGTCAGCCAGCAGGCAAATTTTCAACTGTAGTCCATTGGCAAGATGTTATATTAGGCACATTAAATCACACAGCAATTAATAAACGACAATAAAACACAATGCCATAGCACTGACTCCATTAAAACATAACATCATAAAACATATATATATATATATATATATATATATATATAACCACACATCCGTACAACTGTTAGGGAATTAAAAAAGTAACCATCTATCCATATAGCTATCATATATAAACCATAGGTTACAGGACAGCTAAAATATAGAGGCAGGCATACATTCAATATTATGAGAGGTGTTCACATTTTTGTAGGCTCAAAAGCCAGTCCTTAAGACTGTCTTCTCGACATATACGCAGCACCAGCTACAGCATTTGACGTGTCGAAGTAAACATTGTGCGTGGGCTGCCAATAAAGACCATAGGCGGGCATTAGGCAAATGTGTTACCCAGTGACATGTAGCCGTCATGGGATTTGAATTACTGACGACTCGTTTAGGCGGTTCAGAGTCAATTCTTTCTTTTGAGAGACAATAACTTAATTTATCGCGCACTTTCGACTTCACAACTGAGCAGACCGCGTACATTCACGGATAGCTGTATTACACACTGCATGAAAGGGAATATTCAAAAAAGCATAAAAGCTTTAACTCTGTCATGCCTGTGCAGAAGACAAGATGATGGACAGAGAGAGAGATGGAGAACAGGGTCTTTCAGAAGAAAAGGATAATAACATATGGATACGATGCAGTTGGGAATGAACACACACTCAGAGAGACGTCAGTCAGGGCCTCTTGAGTTTGACAGATTGGTCAGACGTTTCCTATTTGGCACTATTGACCTGTAAGCAAATGGCTGGCATTGCATCGAGCTCTGTTAACACTTTGACTTGTTTGTCCTCTTTTACTTAATTAAGTCGAGATAAATAATGACTTCTTTACGGGAAGCCATACAGAGGGAACATTTTTTTTCCCGTCCTTCATGCTGACTCCTCGTTCATTGACCGATTTCCTCTTTATTAGCTCTCTTTGTTTTTTTTTAGGTTCTCTCTCTTTCCCTTTTATTTGAGTCGCTTAACTATTTTAAAGGTTAAGTGTAGGAAGTGCTCTGCAGTTCCTGTCCAATTAAAATTTGGATAATTTGAAAGAATTGGTCACCCAAAATATTTGCTTACCCTTGTGTCATTCTAAACCTAAGGAGCCCCACATGTCAAAAATATATGTATTGTATACATGTTGGCCACAAATTACCAATTCGTTCCCACCACTTACTAATAGGTTAGCATGTTTCACTAATCCATTCCCTCGCTTTACTAAATCCTGGCCACTTTGTAATAATTTGTTGCCTTATTTTAATTCAATCAAAATGAGAGAACAAATACCTAATTCGTGGCCACGTTTTTTTTCTCCTTAATAGATGAACATAGTTCATAACATTTGTACACAATGTTCCGAGACATCTGAAACCTTGCGCTCTAGCTATTTCAAAACTTATTTGTGTGTATTTGCTTGACGAAGCGTAGGATTTTCACCAAATAATGCCTTACATTTCGGTCTGTTTCACATTTCCTGAAAAGCTAAAAACACATTTATCAAAATAGTAACCATAAACTCAATTGGATAAATCTAAAACTTAGTCCCTCTGTGGTGAAAATCCAGCTTTTATTGTGTTTTTATGTCTATGTGGTGTTTTTAATATGCTTTAAGACAAACCATGTGTAAATCCATAAGTCGACAGCATTGCTGAGTATTTTCTTCTTAAAACTGCAGTGAACCAAAGACAGTCTCAAAAGCACGGTTTGAAATCGCTGGTGTTTCTGACGTCACAAACTACCTTGTAACCAATCAGATCAACGTGTGATCGTCAACCAGTGGATCTCCGAGTGAGTGAGTGAGTGAGTGAGTGGAGGCGGGGCTCATTTGCATATTCATAGAACCGCATATATTAAATGAGGCAAGGGTGTCGAGTTATAGAGTTTTAATCAAGCTATTTTAAGGCATGAATAATTTTTTTAAAGGAAAAAACACTTAAATATGTAATTTTGGTGATCAAAGATGAGTTTTAAGGGATACAATGATTTACTACAGGGTAAGACACCCAAAACTCAATTCTTTCATTCAAATTGTGCTTAAAAAAAATTACAAAACCATTCCCAAGTTTTGAAATTTGTTCTTTTTGAAAATGTTAGGTTTGGTATTATTATATACAACTGACCAGTGCATATATCTCCCACTGTTGCGCACTAGCCAGTGTTTTGGCTGGAGTAGGTTTATGTTTATTAAGATCATTATAAGCTAATATGTAGGATTTATAGCTCAAGGTCAACACTGATCTTGCTTCATTTTCCACCACTGTCCATTTAAACAATATAAAATGCTTCATGACATGCTTCTCTCGCACACAAATTGTAAACCAGCCAAACAACCCCTGACACATTTTCAATATTATTACATTAAACTGAATTTGATTGATAATGTAATATTGGGCTAAGGCAAAACATCGATCATGGCAAGTATATTAATTATTTAATATTGCACTGTAATTCAGAAATCGATGCGAGCATGTTCAGGGCGTGCGGAGAGAGGGAGGGATGGGAGATCTGTGCTCCCCGCAGACCTGCAGGAAATGGACAACATCTGTAGAGGAAAAAAACAATGAAGCTAAAAAAAATGAAAAGGTGAAGATGTACCAGTTCAATAAAAATGTATATTCATTTGCCAATAATGTCTTCCTGTGTCTGCACTCAGCAGTGTTGTGATTCGGTTTGAAGGTTATAATTGAATTGGGATGTTGTTTTTTTAAGCAGACGTTTGCCACAGAGAGAGAGACAGATACTATTAGAAGAATACAGTCATTTAGCCATAGACAGGGGAAGCTGCTAAATGACCAAAAAAAGAGATTGGGGGGGGGGTGCAAAGATAATAAGCACTTGTGAAATTGGATAAGTGATTTATAAAAAGAAAACAGAATTAGCGTGATGAGGGGAAAGGAAAGGGAGTGTCAAGAGGAAAGGAAGTGATATTGTCTCTTTTGTGAGTAATTGTTTTCTGCTAATTGTTCTTATTAAAGGATAATAGCTTTCCGTCGCCACGGTAACTTGTTTTTAGCCAGTGCCCCAAACCCCTGACTCGTGTGTCTCAACAATGACCTGTTTGTGTTTTACATGATGATGTTTGTTAGCTTGCACTGGCCTTTCTGTGCTGAGATGTAGATGTTCCCTCAGAAAAGTAATCATCAGGAAGAGACAGAGCTTCTGTAGGAAGCATTGAATCGCTCCTGGAGAAGGAGAGATGTGCTGGGATATCAGAGGGAAGAGTGGCGATCACATGGGGTTTGTGTCCCTGATTTCTGGGCTGCCATAGGCTAGTGAACATCATGTTTACACACTGTGCTGCTTTGTCTCTCTCTTGTCTTTTTACCTCCTCTTTACACACACACACACACACACACTCACACAGTATGTAGAGGCGTTCCTTTTCTGGCCAATGTTCTATTTTCATGTATTAATAATATTAAAAAAAAAAACAATACTGAAGTATTTTGAGTAAGACTTTATTTTATGGTGTAATTGTTAGTGCAATTGTTTAAAAAAATACCTCATGCTCCATGTTTGGGGTCTCTGCAATTTCCAGTCTCAGTCTATTGACGCTGAGCAGAGAAATAAAGAAGAAAAAGAGGCACAATATACACAATGTACTCTTTGCATGGACTGTGATGATGCGTTTCTCCAAATCTAGTAACGTTTTTCACATGTATTACACATTTATAATGCTAAATGTTATGTTATTTAACTTTTTCATATGGCAAAAATGCTTTCTAACACAACAGCTGAGGGAGTGACAGCAAATTTGACATCTTTCTCTCTTCTGGCCAACAATCAATCTCTCTGTATTTTTTCCCTCTTTTGTAAAGTCGCAGAAACTCTTTTACAGATTTTTTCTTATGCTTTCGGAGCAAATAGAAATGCAAAAATTATATTTGCTGTCATCTCCCATTCCCCGCTATAGAAGTTTATTATTACAAGTTTATGCTCACCAAGGCTCAAAGTTTACCCAAAACTGTAATCTTATTAAATATTATTATAGTTTTAAATAAATGGTTTTAATTGTGATTCCTTTTTTGATGTAATTTGTTTATGTAATGGCAAAGCTGAATTTTCAGCATCATTACTCCAGTGTTCAGTGTCACATGATCCTTCAGAAATCATTCTAAAACAGTTTTTTTGTAAATATTATGTGCTACTTCATGTCAGCATAAACAAACATGATGGACAATTAAACTACAGTCGCTGATAAGGTACAGTACAGCAGAGTTTTAGCACACTGAAGTACGGCTGGGTATCGAGTTCGATACTTTTTAGGTACTGACCGAGTTGTCTCGGTACTACCGAGTATCGAAACATGTCTTGTTTTTCGGTACCACATTTCGATACCTAAGGGATTAATCCAGTCAACGTCACTGAAACAATGAATAAGCATGCAGCATGATTGGCTGTGGCGGAAAAACACTACGTTAGTTTACGCGGTTGCTCAGAGAGACGTGGCTCGTCGCACGTGAGGCTGTAGTGTGTGTGTGTGTGTGTGTGTGTCCCAACCCAGATAGATAGAAAATATGTGGAAAAGATACAATATACCTATATACAGGGTGCGAACTACGGGGTAGATAGGGGGAGCTCGGCTCCCCTTAATAAGACATGGGCTCCCCTGAAAACGTGATTCGTGAAATTTGGGGGGGTCTCAAAAAATATTGACAATGTTTTATTTTGACGTGCAATTTCAGCTTTGTGTAATGTGATCATCGTGGAGTATTATGTCTAAAATAGCAAAAATATCATTCATGCATGCTTGACGGCGATTTAAACCTATTTCACTTCAATAAAGATAACTATACATGCTATTCTTGTCATGAGCATCAAGGTGTGGTGGCGCTGCGGTGCAAATTCCAATCATGTTTACGTAGGCTACATATTAACTCAAAGATTCGAATATAAATGGTGGATGCTATTGATCTGCGCGCAAAGTCCTTGAAATCCATTTGCTCGTGCACTTGCGCGTGCCGAGGATTGAAGCGCTTTTCATATCGGACGCGAAATGCACGGCGCTGCACTTTGAAACCCGTTAATTTCAAGGACTTCCAAAGATGCATAACAGCTACAAGTGTATGCACTATGCAAGCACTATATAGGATTCACCCAATTATACTTTATCGACACTGTGGCGAACAGGACGGCCGAGGGACGTGAGAGAACGGCGCGAGGCCGGTGGTGCGATTGCTAATGAGCAACACCTGTGAGGCACACCGGTCTCGCATCTCGCGTCCCTCGGCCGTCCTGTTCGCCACAGACACAAATTGAAGTCAAACAGCAAACAGCCATCCCCAAATAGTCTATAGCTACATAGGCTGTCTTTGACTTGAACCAGGTTAAATTCTTATCAAATTAAGAATATCATAATTCATCCGTTCAATTAGGCCTAATGGTGTGTTCCCATCGAACGCGAATTTAATTATTTGCGTGAGTAGATTACATACAAAGTCAATGCAAAGACGCAAATAGATTGGGCGACCCGTTTGCCGTGAACGTTTTCCACGCTAGTTGAAAAATTTGAACTCGAGCGAATGTTCAAGCGTCTAACTAGACGCGATAGACTCGTATTTGACGCTAAGTTCGCGCTCGGTGTGAACAAACCATATAGACTTTAAGGCATATAGACTTAAATATAAGTTCAAATATGTCTACTTTTAAACGAAACAATTAGAAATAAATAGTTTGCTTATGCAATCCATAGGCGCGCGTGCGTGTACACTAGCCTATACTGCAGGAATGATGATCGAGGCAACATCGCCATATTCATCTTTACAGACAACACAATCACTAAACACTTGTTTATTAGTAAAAAGTTTAAATATATCCTTGCTATTTTTTCCCGACACATCCATAATCATTAGGCTACTTTCGCTACTGCTTTTCGGCAAGCTTTATGCATGAATACCATAATTCGACACTGTAAAAATGTCAACAAACTGAAAAAAAGGTAATGTAATATTATTAAAATATAGGATTTCAGGATTTTCATAAAATTGGTATCGAAAAAGGTATCGTTCAGGAACAAGTATCGAAGTCAAGGAATCGGTATGGAAAATTTTGTTACGATACCCAGCCCTACACAGAAGACTAAATAGGATATGTCTAGTATTTTCTGTCAGCTTTTGAGACATGAGAACATTTGAGTTTATTGAAAAGAACTGACTGTTTAGTCCTTCCATTGTAAAGGCATATTAATGGCAAAAACTTGCATTTAAAACAAAAACAAAAAACTATAAACTCCTTTCATCTTGTCAGGTAAACAGATTCAGCGACACACTCTGCATGAATGCTGCCAAGTATAACTGTTCCATACTTTGAGCATGTATATGAATGAATTAATGAGACACAATAAATGGTTATTTATTGTAAACACACACCCACACAGCATCTGTGTGCATCATTATTCCCAAGAAGACCAGCTGTCTTTAACCGCTGTCATTTTTAATTTTCCACTCTTTTCACTTGTATTGTGTCATCATTTTAAAAGAAGTTTAAGAGCCCTTTTGAAATCTCTTTCCCTCATGGAGCTGGGTAAATACAGTGCACCGTTAAAAACAGTTATGATGTGTGCACCGTGAGTGGGAGCACAGGGTGATGAGACGCTTGGTGTCTTTGCGTTATTTACAGTGAAGCAAATTTGTTCTTCTGTTGCAGGGAAACCGGAAAAATCAAAGCTGGATTAGAACATCTGGTAAGTTGTGCCTCTTTACCCCTTCAGTGTTTCCTGAAACTTTGATATCTGCATCCAAAATGAACGTTCAGCGATTGCCTTGGAATACCAGAGAGGTCTTTCTCTGACTCCCACACGATTGCCTGGGTTTTCATAACTTTTACTCTTTCATTTGTCCCATTCCATTTTTTACATTTCCTCTAGAATTTTTGCTTTTGTCTTTTTACTAAAAGGTGTTGCTTGTTAGTTCCCCACCTGAGTTGAGTCAGTTGGGCAATTCAGAAAAACTAAACACAAATTCACCAGTGGATTATGTATCCTTTGATTTGTATCCTCAAGCTGTTGAATTTTCAGTTGAATGTACAGTTCACACACTCATGTCGAGCACACATTACGTCTGAACACATCTGGAGAGATCACAGTGTCTTCCCACTTCTACCGTCCGCCTCCCTCTCTCTGGATGTAGGGCGTGCTGTTGGCCCTTAAAATGAGCCCTAGGGAGGGTTTAAAAATGTAACGTCCAACATTTCCTGGGTTTTCTGCAGCCTTTCTAATACAGGGTCAGAGTGCCATGCACTGGAGTTAAAGGGATGCTTTTCTCCTCCTGGGTGGAATTGAGTTTCCATTCCTATTTTATTTTTTTCTAAGGGATGAATAATGGAGAGAGGTCACTGCGGGGTCCTGACTCTCTGAATGTACACTCACCTCCCTGAGCTCCACACCCTGAATATTAAACGCACGCCTGGCCCTTTAAGGGTCACTCTACACACCTGACCTTACTCCTTATCAATTATCATGCGTATATACTAAAATCAAATCTTTATCACATATTCCTGTCAATTCCTTCTCAAGATCTCTTACTGTTGGTCCTGTTCAGAAGCACAGGCATTAGTGTTTGTATGGGACATCATCAGTGTCATGTGGTGCTAGTGTAGCCTGACCTATAATTTTGTGGACAAGCATAGATACTGTGTCCTCTTCACTATTAAAGAGCAGTAAGCGATTTCTGAGAAACGATGTTGAAAGTGGATCAGACACCACAATAAACATGAAGCCAATCAGCAGTAGGGGCTTGTCCACTCATGATGGGGAAGAGAGAGAGTGAGCCCATCAGCAGTAGGGGGCTGTGTCCACTCATGATGTGGAGGAGAGAGTGAGCCAATCAGCAGTAGGGGCGTGTCCACTCATGATGGGGAGGAGAGAGTGAGCCAATCAGCAGTAGGGGGCGTGTCCACTCATGATGTGGAGGAGAGAGTGAGCCAATCAGCAGTAGGGTGTGTGTGTCCACTCATGATGGGAAGGAGAGAGTGAGCCAATCAGCAGTAGGGGGTGTGTTCACTCATGATGGGGAGGAGAGAGTGAGCCAATCATCAGTAGGGGCGTGTCCACTCATGATGGGGAGGAGAGAGTGAGCCAATCAGCAGAAGGGGGTGTGTGTCCACTCATGATGAGGAGAGAGTGAGCCAATCAGCAGAAGGGGGCGTGTCCACTCATGATAGGGAGGAGAGAGTGAGCCAATCAGCAGTAGGGGCGTGTCCACTCATGATGGGGGAGGAGAGAGTGAGCCAACCAGCAGTAGGGGGCGTGTTCACTCATGATGGGGAGGAGAGAGTGAGCCAATCAGCAGTAGGGGGTGTGTGTTCACTCATGATGAGGAGGAGAGAGTGAGCCAATCAGCATAAGGGGGCGTGTCCACTCATGATAGGGAGGAGAGAGTGAGCCAATCAGTAGTAGGGGCGTGTCCACTCATGATGGGGGAGGAGAGAGTGAGCTAATCAGCAGTAGGGGACATGTCCACTCATGATGGGGGAGGAGTGAGCCAATCAGCAGTAGGGGGCGTGTCCACTCATGATGGGGAGGAGAGAGAGTTAGCCAATCAGCAGTAGGGGGTGTGTCCACTCATGATGGGGGAGAGAGAGAGAGAGAGCCAATTGGCAGTAGGGGCGTGTCCACTCATGATGGGGAGGAGAGAGAGTTAGCCAATCAGCAGTAGGGGGCGTGTCCACTCATAATAGGGAGGAGAGGGTGAGCCAATCAGCAGTAGGGGCGTGTCCACTCATGATGGGGAGGAGAAAGTGAGCCAATCAGCAGTAGGGGGTGTGTCCACTCATGATGGAGAGGAGAGAGTGAGCCAATCAGCAGTAGGGGCGTGTCCACTCATGATGGGGAGGAGAGAGTGAGCCAATCAGCAGTAGTGGCGTGTCCACTCATGATGGGGAGGAGAGAGTGAGCCAATCAGCAGTAGGGGGCGTGTCTACTCATGATGGGGAAGAGAGAGAGAGCCAATCAGCAGTAGGGGGCATGTCCACCCATGATGGGGAGGAGAGAGTGAGCCAGTCAGCAGCAGGGGGCGTGTCACTCATGATGGGGGAGGAGAGAGAGTGAGCCAATCAGCAGTAGGGGGCGTGTCCACTCATTATGGGGGGAGAGAGAGCAAGAGGGAGATTTGAAGAAAAACTGTAGAAAGAGAGATGGATGAAAGACATTACAAAAGGAAGAAAGGAAGCAAAAAAACATAGTAGGGGCACTTTAAAGGCCTGGAGTAAAGAGAAAGCGCGGAGGTTTTGAGGTAGCTTGTTCCAAAGCTTAGGAACTGAAATACTAAACGTTCTTCTGCCAACAGTCCATAGTTTGAACTTGGGTAGTACAAGCATATTCTCAGAACTCAGTCTATGTGTACAGGGTGTAATAATTCTGTAAGACATGAAGACATGTAACAAGGATGCTTTACAACAGTTTCAAATAAAGTGCTACCAATTATTATTGCCATTGTTATCATTTTAGTTTTTGAATTACACACTTTAGACCCCTTTTCAGTTAGTTAACATAATGACGTTTTTTTGTGGGTGGAGCTTAAGTGTAGAACAATTCCCCTGGTCACTTCACTAACGCTACGTTACCTTTTTTTTAACAATGACTGGAGAAAATCCAATTTTGTCAGAATATATAAGATCACACACGGAATTTAACCGTGCTTGTTATTTGGGAAAGTTAACTTTTACGGACAGAGCCAGATTGGCCGACCAGTACACGCTCAATAAATGAATTGACGATCTGACAGGAGTACCTCCACTGCACTTATGGCAGAAAATTAGACCGTAGAATTACTGTAGAAAAGGAGACGACACAAACAGTTTCCTTTGTGTTTAGTCTCTGGCCGTTAGCTAGCAGTTACCTAACTGCAAGTTGTACGACTATAAAAGTTAAATAACTTATGTTAAACAAATGCTAAACAAATCAGCATTATGTGAGAAATCACTTAACTTTTTTCCCAATTTCTGATGGTATCTCTAGGTGGGCATGCATAGGAAATCTTTAGACACGTAACCAAACCATAATCCATACCAACAAAAGACAATAGTTTATTGATATGAAGTGTGCGCTGCAAACATGAGCATTTTTTATTCAACCACAGTAGGCTTGCTAGATAGTCTGTGTTGACGGTGTTAGCGGTGTGTTCAGAAGCAACACCGGTAACATCACTTGTCCACTGCAGCATTGCCCACACCGTCGATTTAATTTAAAAAAAAAAATTTTTATCAAATAATTTAGTTCAGTTAGAGAACAACACTATTAAACTGAGTGGTGGTCTGCTTAATAAATCGTGAGCTGAACGAGAATCGCAACACAGATACGCAACAGGAGTCAGATTTCATTAATCACGAGAGTGAGTTGACAGACAAGATGGCGAAATATTTGGTGTCAAAGCGAAATGTAAAAACGCTTATTTAAGTGAATTTGTCATTGTACTGTTTTGTTGTTGTGTTGAGCAGAACAGATTGTGGGACACGTGGGGCCGTGCGCATTTTAGTTTCGGTTTCAAATTAGTGCCAATTCGGGGGCTGATTGCTCTAATGGTGAGTTCATTAGCCTATTATTCTTATTGAAAAACACAACAACAGAACAGTGCTGCTCCGCACCATTATGAATGCCGTGCGGACGTGCATATTTTACTTTTGCCTTTAAATTAGCGATTTGGAAAACCCCGCCGGTGTTGTCCAAGGGGGTAATCCATCAGCCGGAAGTTGAAGCCTCGCGGGAGCCGCCATTGTAGCAGAACTTCACCTGCTGTTAGCATGCCATTGACTCCCATTCATTTTGGCGTCACTTTGACAGCGAATAACTTTACATCTGAGGCGTCCAAAGACTTCATTTGTCCATTATTTATTTCTAAAGAAACACGACAATATATAAAAGGGGCGCCATTACTCTGTATCTTACGTTATGGCCCCGTAGAAGCCGTTTTTGTAAAAAATAGGCTAACGATTGCGTCATAACCACACGACTTTCTGTTGCACAATAGAGACATTACCGTATAGACAGGAGGAGAAGCTCGTAGGCAATCTTTTACTGTCTATGAGGCAATCGGGGGGAATTGAGGCATAAAGTCAAGGGAGAAGCCCATAGATAGAGTCCATAAAAGCAACGGGACAAAATATTTCGATTAATTTTTCAAGATTGTGATTCAGATTTGTCTTTCTTGCCACAGCTACTAGAAGATTTACAGCTGTCAGACTGTCGTTACGCTCAGTTTGAGCCTGCGCAGTCGCTCAGCCATCAGACAGGAAGTGAAATAATCGGGCTTCAGTCTTCTCCGTTGAAATCAATGGGGTCGCTGTGTCCATTTCTTTTACTGTCTATGGTGTTGTCACGCGTCGATTAACCGGTGGGAAAACATCCTCACCGTCACATCCCTAAACCACAGTTGCCGTCTGTTTTTTTGTCAGGCAAAATGCGAGAAAATTTCAAATTGGACAAATTGTACTCTGTCGATTCTGGCATCCAACAACACAGCAAGATGACATTTTAAGCTACTTATGTAGCCGACTATAAATATTAATAGCTGACAAACTAGCTGATTTGTATTGGCCGCCTCCAGTTTTGCCTTTTTTTGCCTCCAGCTTACGCTGTGACGTAGTGACGGCGGCACAAAAAGGGTCTAAGAGGCATATCTTTCAAATGACGTAACGTTAGTTCAGTATCCTGTTAATGAAATCAGCAGTAATTCACAAGGCACCAATGGCACTATTTCCAGAAAATGAACCATTTTTACAGATTTTTGACTGCGTCACAGGTTAATGTGTAATTAACTTGTCTTCATTTGGGGAGAGCGATGGACAGATGTAGAGGGAACAGAGGATGAAAGGAAAGATTGTGGCGGACTGATTTGACAGAGGAGAGAGTGAAAGGGGAGGAGAGTTTATGAGCGCATCCATTGATCTACAGCTGTAGAAAAGGCACAGTGAATTATTGAAAAGAAGATTACATGCATAACCCTCTTGAATCAATATATCTGTTTGAAAAGGGTCTCTATACAATGTGCCAATCCTAGAGAGTAGACACTATCAAAGTTCATTCTGAGACTTCAACTAAATAGGTTTAAATGACTATTAAAAAGCCTGTGTACTCATAAACACACAATACATAGTTCTCTTTTTTTATAGTTTATTATTTGAAACTGCATTTCCATTAAACATTTTATTTTGTGAGGAAAGGTTTAGCATTGAATGTTTACTGATACAGCTGTTAGAAATGCTGAATTTGTTGATATAATCTTTTTTTTTATCGTTAGCAAAAAAATGTGTCAATACTTTTCATTGAGAAAATGTGCTTTAATGCAGCTACTGTAGTTTTGGCGGGGACACTTAAGCCAAAAAGTAGATTTGGGTGTATTGACACACACTAGCGTATGTGTACAGTGTGTGTGATATGAATTTCGTTATCATCACAGAATGTGTGTATGCCTTAAAGTATTCTTTAGGCTTTACACAATTAAATTACAGTGTTGTCCCCATCAAAGCACAGATATATCTAATTGGACTTGTGTAATGGCCTGGATGAATCAATAATCTGAAAATTGTTTACTGTATCGTTCCTATTTTTTATGGTACCATGAACTGTATTTTGCTTATTACAGTTGAATGAGCCGAATCATTTTGTGGCAGTCTTTGTCAAACCACAAGTGTCTTTGACAACACTTTTAAAGGCTGATTAAAGATTGTTGGTATTTGCAAGATTTTCACTGTACCCATCTTTTTTATGACCACTTAAATATTACATTTCATTTTACTGACCCATGGGCTTCGTCACATAAAGGAAGTCCTGTCAGATGTCCAACTGCTCCATTTTATTTCCTAATATAATCATTTGTGTTTACAAAATTTATGTGTATTTAAAAAACATAAAATGCTAGCTTTGAAATGAGCCTCAAGAAATTACAGGCGTTTAAAATGGCATCTCTACTGAATTTTATTTGAGATTTGATTATCTTTGAGACATGTACAGTGTCATTGTTAGTTACTAAAGAAAATTGAGAAATTAAAATGTAACAGTTGTGTTTGGTAAAACATGCAGATGCGTGAGTCCACCAGTGTTCAGCTGTAGGTTTCCTGAAAAATGTAAATATTGCCCCTGATCATTTATTGTTGCCTCTATAAAAGCTTGTAGATTGCATCCTGCTCGTCAGACACCAGGTGCCGCAATATTTTATTAAGATTTGTGCCGGCGAGCAGTAAGTATACACCTCCCCTAAAGCCATACGCAATTACCCAGTAAACATGAGCCATAAACAGCCCCACATTTACAAGCTTCAGATCTACCGATGTCAAAAGATGGCAAACTTTACAAAGTCTAGATGCAGGCAACTTGGTAAAACTTCCCGCAGCTGCTTCTAATCTTGTGTTGCTTACCATTAGCTCCAAAAATATCAGTTCCTGAAACTTAACTATATTTTTACAACATATTCAAGAAGATCTTTGTAATTTTGCTGAATGGGGAACACTGTTGTGTTCAGATGGCAGATTTCACATAACCTTGTTTCTTTGTTGGACTTTTAATGGTTGTGCTTATTATATTTGTGTGGGAAAACTGAGGCTGTTTATTTGTTTTTCTGTTTTGTTTATTGCTCAATTCTTCCTCTATCTCTCTTCTAGCATGTTTCTTTCTTAGAGAGGCCTGAATCTAGCTAGACGGCTAAACAATCACAGTAAAAAGCGACTCTTCATGACTTCTTGCATTCAGTGACGTGTCCACCGTGCCTCCCTCTGTTATTGTGATGGTAGGCGGTATGTGCTGCTCATTTCTATCTAGTCTTAACTTCCTTAATCTCACGTCCATCCGCTTTAAAAACGAAGAAATGATATTTAAAAATGATTTCCCCCATGGGTTTTCGCTTTTGATGCCTTGTTTATATTTAATGAATTATGTATGTTTGGCATTAGGACAACGATTGCGAGAAACAGCTCTGTTTTGGCTCTCCAGGTCTTCTGGTGCTTAATAATAGATTTATCCCATAACATCATCAAAAGCACCTGTCTCTCTCTCACAGAACGAGGGAAGATCAGGGCTTGAGAAATCAATAGAGTGTCAGAGAGTCTGTAGCGTCCAGCACCCATGATCCGTCTCACTCCCTCGCTCCCGTGTTTGCCAGTAATTTGATTGTGGGATAAAGAGGTGATCTGACAACACCTCAGCAAGTGTCAGCTAAATGAAAGCCGAGGAGCTGCGCGAGGATAATTTGCTAGCAGATTTACATGCTTATTACACTAATGATTTCATCAGATTGGAGGTGTCTGGGAGTCTGCCACGGGCCTCCGTCTTCCTCCATTTGTGAAATAAGCGGCTTTGCTAAATGATGGAGTCATCAGGCTGACCTTTGACCTGACGCCTGCCCAAACATAATTGCATGTCATACTGATACGGGGGACGAGCGCAGCTTTCATATCCCGCTGCTTTATCTCGTTCTCTCTTAAGATCCTGTGCTCTTTGCATAGATCTCGCAACAGGAGTAGAGTAACAACAACAACAAAGAAATATTGCATATCCATTTCCAAATGATGGTGTTCAATTTAGTGTGATATATATATATATATGTATATATCACAGTGGGTGAACTGGTCCCTTACTGTATACATATTATCGAAATGGTATCTCTGAATGTCAAGGGCATAAAGGAAATTAAATCGGAAAGTGCAGATAGAGCAAAGGCGATTTTATCTCCTGATGATTGCAGTTTTGATAGGTATTCCAGTGAATTTCATTTTCTTCGGATGGTGAGGAGATGAGTTAGCCGCCACATTTGTTCATTTTTCTTCTACATGATTTATGTGAGTTGAGTGTGAGCCCAACGCCCAGCCTTCTCTGGCTGTAACACACACACTCACTAATACACACACACACACACTCACGTGCATGTCAAAAAAAAAGTCTATTAATACAATTGCCTTTCATTTTGGCCCGGCTCGTGTGTGTGTGTGTTTGGGGGGGGGGGGGTCTGTGAATTGTGTGTTTGAAGGCGAGGACCGCCGCGGTTAAACCTCTGTCATCACTCACGCTTGTTTACATTCTAAATACGTAATGAAATCTTGTTGGCAATAATCAAGGAAATAAAAGTTTGTGAAAATTGTAAAAGTGGTGAAGTTTGAGAAATGAGCGTCAGGCAGCTAAATAACATTTTGGGGCAGGAAAGCTTATTATTATGCAGCGGCAGTGCCTACTGTAGACACAAAGATGAACAGCCTCTGCTTTCCTAAATGCTGTTAGCGCCGTCCTGAAGTATGGCACATTGTAAAAAAGGCCTCCGATTTCATATTGAGATTATATTTAAAAAAGATATCCATACACAACATTATATTTTATAGACGCCCGGCCCAGAACTCCTGATATGCAGTATTTGTTATAAATATATAAATAAACATATTGCACTGGAGCCCATCTCTACCCTGATCTTATAGACCTGGATATTAAAAACGGAATATTGCATTTTCTAGGGGGATCCTGTAACGTAATGCTGCAGTCTTTATTTATTTATTTATTTATTTTTGGGTTAAGGAATGGGGCAGAGGTTGGAAATAACAAATGAAAAATGACTATCAATGAGGATGAAGAAGTCAGATGAGATGAGATGAGTACAGTAATGAGTAATGGAATCAACTAGATATATATTGCCGTTCAGAAGTTTGGGGTTGTAAGATGTTTTTTTTTTCTCTCTTTTTTTTTTCAAGTCTCTTCTGCTCACCAAGGCATCAAAAATACTGTAAAACAGTAATAATGTAAAATATTATTACAATTTTAAATAACGGTTTTGTATGTGAATATATAGTAAAATGTAATGTATTCCTGTGATCAAAGCTGTATTTTCAGCATCATTACTCGTCTTCAGAGTCACATGATCCTTCAGAAATCACTCTAAGACATGTCTGATTATCAATTTTGGAAACAGTTTTGTTGCTTCATATTTTTGTAGAACATGTCATACTTTTTTTTAAAGATTCTTTGAAAAATAGAAAGTAAAAAAAAAAAACAGCTTTAATTTGAGACAAGGGTAAACCTTTAACTGTCACATTTGATGAACTTTTGATCCAAACGTGTGTGTGTGTGTGTGTGTGTGTGTGGGCTTGCATAGTGGTGTGCTTCTTTTTATTTAAAAGGTAACTTTCATGGCTTGTGTTCCACAATGCCTCCTTGATTGTTTATAAGGATGTAAAAAGTGTGTGTACTGTACAGGGTGTTTGGGAGAGTGATCCGTTACAGTGATGATCCAATATATATGTTACTCAGGTTGATATTTTGTACACAAGGACACGAAGTGTGCGGGATTCGTAGTAGTATTGGAGACCGATTGCTTCTTGTTATGTCTAAACGTTCACTGTTCGAAATTTTATGGAGAGGAAAACAGGGAACAAATTCAAATATCAGTGCTCGAGATTCATGGGAAACAGAATCCCAATTGCAGCAAATTAAAATTCTCCAACCCCCGTCCTTACCAAACAAAAGGGAGTAAAACAAAAATGTAATACTGTGAATGTTTTGTCTAAAGAACTCCTGAAGTGTGAGCGTTCTCGAGCACGTGAGGTCTCCCGGTCTGGATGGACCGCAGATATCCAGGTGTAGCGACAGAAGCACAGGCGCTGAGCAGCGTGAACGTGGAGCTGTGGGTGCAGTAATTGAGATAATTGGTTTGGCTCAGAGTGTGTGTGTGTGTGGGGGGGGGAGATAGAGACGGCTCCATGACCGTGGGATCAGTGGGACTCTGAAGCCCATGAAGCCTGGACTCATCATTTCTCTGCTACACAAGCAAGCTTTAACTTTGCATTTATCACACGTTCAGTTTTATCATCGGAAAAGCCCTGTTACTCAACTGATGATCTACCGGAGCGGCCTTATGAGTATGGCTGCATAATGTGTTGGTGACCAGAATATCAGCCAATGTCACATTTGTTCATTTATATATTTATTTATATCACTTCATCAATATTGTTGATTTATTTTCATTTAAACTGTATGCACTACTGATCTTAGTTTGGAATAATAAAGATTACTCCAGTCTTCAGTGTCAGTGTTTTAATACGCTGATTTGGTGCTCAATTATTAATAATAGTTACTTATTATCAATGTAGGAAACCATTTTTTGCTGCTTAATATTTTTGTGTAAAATGTGATATATTTGTCAGGATTCTTAAATGAATAGAAAGTTCAAAAGAACAGTATTTGAAATGCATTCTTTTTTGTGACATTATAAATGTCTACTGTCACTTTTGATCAATTGAATGCCTCCTTGATGAATGAAAATGATTTATTATTTACATACACTTACAAATCCCAACAGTTTCAACGTTAATAATAATCAGAAATATTTCTTGAGCAGCAAATCAGCATATTAGAATGATCTCGGAAAGATCATGTGACACTATTAAAGGGATAGTACACATCCTTTTGTTTTAAACTTTCCTTCTTCAGTAAATATGAGTATCAGTAGTAGTTTGAAATATTACCTTTTTTCATACAGTTAAAGTCAATGGGTCCCAACTTTGCAGAAGAAAGAAATCCAGATTTAAACAAGAGGATGCTTACATTTGGGCTGAATTTTCATTTTTGTAAAACGATCTCCTCTATTTTGTCTGGACTGTAGAAAGTGAGGGCAGTGCCTCTAATGACAAGTGTATTCTAGTTGTCCAGATATTCTGAGGGCTGCTTTGGACATGCGTGAAGCTCTTCGAGACGTGCCTCCAGGATGCGTCCTCCCGCAGGGTGTTCTCACTCATGATTTCGAGCTCCAGCGCTATACCGCCATTAACCGGTCAGCTCTGTTAGTTAGGAGGCTGCACCGTGGGTTATAACGAGATTGGATGGTATTCCAGATGTGGGCGTCAAACAGTGTTTTGTAGCTTATTTGTATTATATCTGTGTCAAATTTTATCAGCTCTCTCTTATTGCTCAGTGTTTGCCAGAATGAGGCCTGTCTCATAATTTGACAAACTTATCTAATTATTAATCCGCCACCCATTTGTCATCCTTTGAAACTAATTATATTTTTCTTCATATTGATGCCCGTCCCCCCCAGCCCCCCTTTAAATGTTTTCCTTTTTTCTTTTTTCTCGCTTGTCTAAACACTTGGTGGTGTAATATCACCGGACACTTGCCTCAGGGTCACTTTAAACAAATGCAAATGCAATGGTATAAATTTCATAATAAACTGTAACTAAGATGATTGCGCTGCCAGCTCTTATCCCTCTATTTAAATGGTGTGATCCGTCTGTTCTTCCGCCTGGTTATTGCGCCATGACTGGATGTTATTGTAATGGCTGAGAGAATAGAAGACGGGTTTGAATGGGAGGAGAGGGGGTTTATCTGAACATTCAATAATCCTTCCTTTATTTCTGTCTGCTTGATTGATGCCCTGAAACAGTCTGATATGCTTCTGATAACAATATAAAGGAGGGAGGGAACAAACGAGTAAGAGGAGCATGCTGGAAATACCACAGAGAAGAGGAGCCCGTGTTGTTTTAAAAGTTATCGAAAGCGAGGTGTCAAAAACAAGCAGATTTCCAAGAAGAGCTTGATGTGTTTGTCATCTAAGACACAGTGGAGTGACAGTTTTACATTAAAGCGGGTCATTATATCTCCCTGTCATCACCCCAAATGACATTTTTAGAAAGTGACACCTTTACAGTTTGATAAATCAAATTTATACTGAATAATGTGCTTTAGTGCTGTCAGCGACACCCACATTCTCCCATGAGCTACGGTGAGCCTTGCAGGATCCACATTTAAATTTCATCCTATTAGCATTTAATTTCTCTGTAATCCTACACACCTTCATAACACCAACACACACCAGGCTTTTCTGCGTGCGAGAGCAATCTATAGCCCTTTATATCTTCCTTCCCTCATCATTCTTCTTTCTTGACAATTAAGAGGCTGGAATCTAATAGTGGAGGTACTGGGATTATACCCGAGCCTCTTCCAGAGCCACTGCGAAACCTCAACCTGTTTAGGCCTCGTGCGCATGTTTACACACACACACACACACACACACACACACACACACACACACACACACACACACACACACACACACACACACACACACACACGATCTGCTGGGGTTTAGTGTCATTTGTACATGACTAAAGATGTGATCTTGAGGAAATTATTCTTTTTTTTTATGCCCTGCCACTGAAGCTGCTTTCTTAACTGCTCACATTGGTGCTGTGTACTGTTGGACTGTATCACGGGTGGAGTTGTGTTTTATTATCTTATTTATTCAATTTCATAATGACATCCTCTGTTTTTTCCAGACGCCTGCAGAACAGGCCAAAGCTCGACTCCAGCTGGTGCTTCAAGCTGCAGGTACCAGTCCATTGCTCTTAGTTGTCTGCTCATGTGGTCAGGTATTACCTGAATAACACTGCATTTGTTCAGCTCAATTCAGTGTGTCTGAAAATGGCAAGTAGAAACATCTTTTTCTTGACTATTTATTTAATTGAACTGCCGTGAGAACTAGATGATAGTCTCTGAATTAAACACACAGCCATGATAACAGTTCAGTGTAGCCTTACTATAATTTAAACACTAGTGTTCTGCTTCACATACTGCAGTGCATTTAGGAAAAGAGTTAACAGTGTGCAAAATATGCAACACAATATTGCACCTTATCATACAGTTGTCAACTAAATACATGCATACTTAATCCATCAGTTTTCTGCCTTTAACTGGATAGTAAATAAATGTATTATATTATAACGTTATATTGCATTACATTACATTACTTTAGGAGTTTTTTATGAAATTCAAAATGCTGTAAATGCTCTAGTCAGCAGAAATTAAAACCATTGCTTTTGACTCAACATGAGGAATTCAGAGAATTACATTTGTTTATCATATACGGTTCAAAAGTTGTAATCAGAAACCTAAGTGAAACCCTGAATGTAATGGTTTACATCGACATTGACCTTTTAATGTGTGCCAAAGTCCTCAACTTTTTACCATTTGGGTCTATGAGACCAGAGAGCGTATACAGCAGAGACGGGACACGTGTTTTACAGTGAATGGGAGGAATGGAAAGTCTCAATATGGCGACTCTAGTAAAAGACGTCCCACCTTCCAAATAAAAGAGCCAATCACATTCGGCCATTGCTTGGATGACAGTTTAGACAAATGTGAGCTTTTTTTGTTTTTGTTTTACATGTTAGGGTTTTTTGTTCTCCTTCAGTTAGATGGGATCATAATCTGTAAAGTCTGATGTCACTCGTCAACATTTCCGGGTCCAAACGTTCAATAAAATGCCAAAAGCAAACCAGTAACGGTGCTAATGTACACTGATGTAATGCTGACGTAAGATCACAGACCGAGATCTCAGTTGGCCACACGGGGATGCATCTGTCCTGAATCTGTAAAACACTGGTGTCCGAGACGCCATGAGCCCAGAGACTGTAGTGTACACTGTGAGTTTATTAAAGCTGCGTGTGCTATGATTAAATAGTGCTCATAAACGATTTCTCTGATAGTATTATCACTTGAAATAAGTGGAGGCTTGGACCCGGAAACAGCATTACTCACGTCATGACTGCAAAAGTCATCAAAGTCATTGCTTATAAAGAGTGGGAATCCTGAAAAACGTATAGTTCTTATAGACCATAATGTAATTATTTTCATTTTAATTATATTGCCAGTCCTAGTTTGTGTAAATAAAAAAAGTTTGGAAAAGACTTCTGTCACTACAGAAATATCTTCACCTCCAGTATGAGGGCCTGTGAAACCGGGTGTGAAACATGCGCTCACTGATATAGTCCAGTCGGTCTGCCATATTATATCTATCATTTTTCCTGGCTGGAGGCTTCAGTAAATATTTAGTTTATACATAGGGTTACATTTCAGCTATATTTAATGGTGCAACGCTCAAATATGTGGAAGTGTGTAAACTGTTACTGTACTCATTTACACCACATTCAGGCTGAGTTGCACAGTTGGACCCAGATCCGGTCAAGGTTGATCGAGAGATATAAGCAGGGAAGTCACAGTGAGGTAATGAGTGAGAAGAAGGATAGACCTGTTGCTGGTGCAGTTTTCTGTGTGTGAAGAGGTCATTCAGCACACAGAGCGGCTGGAGAATACTCATGACTAAGCTAAAGTGACATACTTTTTAAGATAAAAGGAATCCTGAGCTATTTCAACAGCAGCACATGTGTCTTTCAGTCCAGGACTCACTCTCAACATGTTTCATCCTTTCATCCCTGAATGCTTTCTTTTGTGGGCTTTGATTATGCAGCAGATGTGACAGTATGCTTATTACTTTTTAAAGTGTGTGTGAGTGTGTGTGTGTGTGTGTGTGTGTGAGAGAGAGAGAGTGTTTGTGTATGTGTGTGTGTGTGTGTATATACATGCAGTGACCCCGCTGTCAGTCGTACAGGAAACATATTTAAGGGATGGTATATGCCATACATCATCTAGCAAACACTCACCCATCAGTCCTGGCAAACACGCACACACACACACACACACACACACACACACGCACACGCACACACACACACGCACACACACTGCTGCTAGAAGGAATAGGCAACTGAAAACGCATAACAAAAACTGAATACAAGGATATTTGCAGTTAAACGAGAAGGTGACAGACAGAGATGTGGAAGCAGTAGTCCTGACTCCAGCACTCATAAATACAAATAAAAGAGCAGAGCATGTGAACGAGTGATGGAAAATATGCTGACAGATGCTAGTTCTCTCTAGCATCGTTCATTTCTTGGGATCGCACAGAACGGATATACGTTATTGTTATTGATTGGTCTCTGGTCAGCCCAAATATGACCCCTGTTGTGTTTTGCAACTTTATTACAACATTAAACTCATAAACTGACACAACAGCATGTCTCTGCAATACACATTTGCACTAATTCTTGTTTTGTGCAGCATAATAAATCCAGGTTGAGTGACGAAATTCATATTCAAATATTCAAATGCAGCGTTGTTGAAAAGACATTGAGTTCTGTCAGCTATGTCCATGCAGACAGCAAACATAATCTGACATCACTACTTATACGTTATGCTCCCAAGATCTTAGGACAAACTTTAATATTTATATCAAATAGCCATGTAATGTTATACAGTTGTGGTCTTAAGTTTGCATAGACCTTGCAGATTCTACAAAATGTTAATACTTTTAACAAAATAAGAGATGTCATAAAAATTGCATGCTTTTTTCTATTTTATTGTATATACTACTGCCCTGAATAAGCATTTTCACATAACAAATGTTTATGTTCAGTCAGCAAGAGAAAATAATAGCCGAACTTTACCTTACGCTTGATTCCTAATGCTATCATTACATAAAACTTGTAATTGTAATTCAGTTTTTATCTATCCCAAAGGGATTACATGCCAAAATACTAGCAATCTTTTTAATAAAAAAACAGATTGCTAGTATCTCGTGTATAATCCCCCTAGCAAACTTAGCAAACAACACTCCCTCTACCTCTTCTACATTACCTGGATATATACACAGTTACAGTTCATATATGTTCATATTATATTTATACTGGGGACCTTTGAATATTAAGTTGCACCAAACTACATTATATTATTATCAGAGACTGGAAGTGCAGATCCTGGTCAAATTAGCTAACCACAATTATTTTATTTTTTTATTCTAAAAGTTACAAGAACTGTATGTTCTTCAGAGTAAAATGTTTGGAAGTTAGCTGAGGCCCTCTAGTGGGCCCCCGTCCCCTGGCTTAGAGGACTCTCTCTCAGGTACATAGTAGCCAGAATTTGCACTTTTTTTTTCAATGTTGACAGTATTTAATTAATCGTGCTTTGTGTGTGTGTGTGTGTGTGTGTGTGTGTGTGTGTGTGTGTGTGTGTGTGTGTGTGTGTGTGTGTGTGTGTGCGCATGATCAGGTCAATGCGTGTGTGTGTGTGTGTAATTGATAACTCTGTAGGCTTGTAAATGTGATGTCACAGCAGTTGTGACTTCATGCCCCTCTATGTTTCATTCTTCGTCAAATGTAATGTTGTAAAATGAAGCATATCAGCTTATATTGTTTAGTGGTGATAAACAGGCGAGGACCGGTGACCTCCACCCCCACCTCTCTCTCTCTCACGCTCTCTCTCTGAGTCTGTGATCGAGCAGATGTTGCTGGTTTTGGAATGGTAATGTGGTCTAACTGAGAGTCCTGCCATGCTTTAAGCCCTCTGTTCCTCTGTACCCCCGCCAATCGCTTCTCTCCAGCTTTTTCTCTCTATTCCCTCGCTTTCCTTTTTCAGCGAGGTCTCCTGAGATCTCTAAATCCTGCCCCAGCGCTCTAAGCTGCCCCCTCCTCCTGTCCATGTGTGGGAGTGTGTGTGTTGATGGACTCGGCGAGTGTGTGTGAAACAGATCATCCCGGCGTAAGCTGCTCACACTCAATAGTGGAGGGGCCCCGGCAGACCTGTAATGAGGTCCCTCCTCTGAGCCTGACTCGGGTCCCTCGCCCTCAGGGGCCCGGAGTCTCACGCGTCACTGTGGCCATGCGTTTAAGGCTCGCTTCCTAACAAACACACTCGCTAATGTGTGCACACACATGCTAGGCTTAAGAACGGCAGTCCGTTCATGTAGGGAGATATACACTCACAGTCAGCTTTCAGTAACTGTGCATCTACACTACCAGTCAAAGAAATATTGCTTATTATGCGCAGTTTCAACTGATCAAAAGTGACAGGAAAGACATGCATAATGTTACAATAGATTTCTTCTTCTGAACTTTCTATTTATCAAACAATCCTTTCAAAAATGAGCAATTTTAAGCGGCAAACACTACTTGCAGCACTAATAAGAATAAGAAGAACCATTATTAATAATTCAGCGCCAATAATAATTGAGCAGCAAATCAACATATAATAATGATTTCTAAAGCAGCATGTGACACTGAAAGACGAAAGAAAATTAAAATTTGCCATCACAGGAATAAATTACATTTTAAAATGTATTAAAAAGCTCTTTTAAGTTAATAATATTTCATACTATTACTGTTTTTACCGTATTTTTGATCAAATTTAAGAGGCTTCTTTCCAAAACAAAGAAGCCAAAAAAAAGAAAAAAAAAAAAAAATCGTAATTATTAACCGGTAAACAAATTTGAGCTGTTTCCGACACATCTGCCACATTCTCCACATCTTCCGACATTAAAGCACTGAAAGGTCAAAGTGCATGAAAACTGAAGCGGCGTCCTCCGTTTGTGTTGTTTAAATAAAGCCCTTCAGTCACAGCTAATTAGAGACTGTCCCGCTTGTTCTGTTGGTGCTCTGCTGCGTTTCTGAGTGTTTCTCTGCAGCTCCCGGTGAGAGAGAACAGAGCAAAACTAAACACAAGCCTCTGCGTAAGACACCGCACTAACTGCCCAGACTCCTGCAGCAGATGTGAGGCCAGCAGACCACATACATAGAGGGTGTCACATTTCACACACACACACACACACACACACACCTGAAGTGGAACTAATAGGCTAACATGGAAAGCCCGGGTCAGAGTCTGTCTTTGTGTGAACAGAGAGAGGAGAGAGTGATGAAAGACATGCTCAGATATTTCATTATTGCACAGCTTCATTCCAGTGAAATGCTGTTTGTCTCATTATCTGCTTTATTTCACAGTGTCTTTCTCAGTGGCCACCCACTCAATCTCTGGAGAACATGTGGGGTGCAAGTGTAGAGACAATATGCATTATTCCTACATGAGAATCATGTGCTCCTCCTTTCAGAGGCCTGTCACCTCTTTTATTTCCTCTCAAGTGCTTTTGGGGGATCGAAAGTGGGAAAACAGCTCTTCTGTTAAACGAGTGACAGTGACGACTCGCGTTTCAGAGGTTCAGTGCTGACGTGTGTATGTTACTGACATTAGTAGAGCAGTTCATGTAGAAGGAAAAGAAAGGGGGCGGGTCAGTGAAACAGGGGGGTTATTATATTACCACACCGTTCACAGTCATGATCCAAGAGGCTTCATTCCCCCAAAATACTTGCACCGCATGTCAAAGTCACTTAGCTTTCGTAATGAGGCAGGCTGACAGATTCCCAGACACAGGCCACGGAAAATACACCACAGGACTGAAGTTATAGTGCTGTCATTTATCCTGATCTATATACAACGTTTAAATGATTGGGTTTATGAAATGACAGCTCATAGTGATTTCTACGAGCCTGCGCTGGTTTAATTAGTTATCAAGTTTTCATTTAGACTTTTCTAATGTGAGCCCCTTATTTTACTGCATATAGATATAACTGTAAATATGACCTTACATTGTTTAGAGATGTCACCTTAACTCCTCCATACTATGCAAGTGTTTGTAGCTAAAGCTCGAGTGTAATGAACTGGTGTCGGGTGTGTGTCAGGGGTATGTCAGGTGTGTGGTCGGTGTGTGTCGGTGTGTGGTCGGGGTGTGTCAGGTGTGTGTCAGGTGTGTGTCAGGTGTGTTTCAGGTGATAGTGCTACTGGGTGTGTCGGGGTTGTGTCAGGCTGTGGTGTGTGTCAGGTGTGTGTCAGGTGTTGTGTCTGGTGTGTTGTCTGGGGTGTGTCAGGTTGTGTGTCCTGGGGGTTTGTGTCAGTGGTGTTGTCTTGGGGGTTGTTCAGGGGGTTGTGTCAGGGGTGTTGTTCAGGGGTGTGTCAGCGTGTGTGTTGGGAGTTGTTGGCACGGGTGTGCTGTCAGGGGGGTGTGTCATGGGTGTGGTCTGGGGTGTGTCTGGGGTGTGTGTGTCAGGGGGTGTGGTCAGGGGTGTTGTAGGTGCTGTGCTGGGTCCGTTTGTCAGGGGTGTGTGTCTGGGCGTGGGTCAGTGTGTGTGTCTGGGGGGTGCTGTCTGGGGTGTGTTTCATGGGGGTGTTCAGGGGTGTGTCAGGGTGTTGTGGAGGTGTGTGTCAGGTGTTCTTGTGTGTCAGGTGTGTGTCAGGGTGTGTCTGGGGTGTGTCTAGGGGTGTTCAGGGGTGTGTCTGTGGTGGTGTGTCACGGGGGTGTGTCAGGTGTTGTCTGGGGCGGGTGTGTCCAGGGGTTGTGTCAGCCGGGTGAGTCTGGGGGGGGTGTGTCAGGGGTGTGTCAGGGGGGTGTGGCAGGGGTGTGGTCTGGGTGTGTGATCTGGGGTGTGTTCTGGGTGGTGTGTCAGCGGTGTGTCGGGGTGTGTCTGAAGGTGTGTGTCTGGTGTGTTGTCAGGTGTGTGTCTGGGTGTGTCTGGTGGTGTGTCTGGGGTTGTTGTTGGTGTGTGTCAGAGTTGTGTGTCTGGGGTGTGTCAGGTGTGTGTCTAGGGCTTTGTGTCAGGTGTGTGTCAGGTGGGTGTCAGGTGTGTGGTCTGGAGGTTTGTGTCTGGGGTTGTGTCTCAGGTGTGCGTCAGGTCGTGTGTAAGGTGTTGGGGGTGTGTCAGGTGTGTTGTTCAGGTGTTTTTTGTGTCTGGGGTGTGTATTCTTCTGGGGTGTGTTCAGGTGTGTGTCTCTGGTGGGTGTCAGGTGTGTGTCTGGGGTGGGGGCAGGTCGTGTGTAAGGTGTTGGGTCTGGGGCGTGGTGTCGGGGTGTTTGGGTCGGGCGTGGTGTCAGTGTGTGTCAGGTGTGGGTCTGGGTGTGTGTCAGCAGGGTGTGTGTCTGGGGGTGTGTCTGGGGTGTGTCTGGAGGAGTGTGTCAGGTGTGTGTACAGGTGTGTGTCAGGGTGTGTGTTTGGGGTTTCACCCCCCCCCCCCCCCCGCCCGCCCTCTCCACCCGCCCCCCGCCCCCTGCCCCCCCTCGTGTCCCCTCGCCCCGCCCCCTCCGCCCCCCTCGCTGCTCCCCGCCTCTTTTTCTTGTTTATCCCCCCATTCATTTCGCCGCCTTATTCACCCCCCCACCCCCCCTTCCCTCCCCCCCCCACCCCCGCTCCACCCCACTCCCCCCCCCCCCCCCCACACTATGGGGGTGTGTAGGTGTGTGTCTGGGGTTGTGTCATGTTGTGTTTGTCCTGGGGATGTGTCAGCGGGTGTGTCAGGTGTGTGTCAGGGGTTGTGTCACGGTGTCTTCAGGTGGTGTCATGGTGTTGTGTCAGGTGTTGTGTCAGGTGTGTGTCAGTGTTGTGTCAGGGGTGTTCAGGGGGGTTGTCAGGGGGTATGTCATTCAGGGCGTGGTGTCTGGGGTGGTGTGGTCTGGGGTGTTGTCTGGGGGTGTGTCAGGGGTTGTGTCAGGGGTGTGTCAGGGGGGTGTTGTCAGGGGTGGTTCTGGGGGGGTGTTTCTGGGAGTGTGTCTGGGGTGGGTCTGGGGTGTGTCAGGGTGTGTCCAGGTGTGTGCTGTGGAGAGTGCAACGGGAAGTGTTCAGCTGATGCTGTTTGTGGCAGATTTTTTTAAAACAGCGTCTGGTAAACTCTTGAAACCAAACCTTGTATGTTCAAATCAAATAGAATAATTTCTCTCCCCTCTCTCTCTCTTTCTCGCGCTCTCGCCGCCGCTCTCTCTCTATCTCTCCTCTCCTCCTCTCTCCCTCTCTCCCTCCCTTCTCCTCTCTCTCCTCTCTCTCTCCTCTCTCCTCCCCTCTCTCTCCTCTCTACTCTCTCCTCTTTCCCCCCCCCTTGTGGTAAAAACCACATGGCGATCTCCTCTTTTGTTCTCTTTTTCTCTCTGTCTCTTTCTCTCCGTCTCTCTACCTTCTTTCTCAGTCACTATATTTACAAATTACCATAGCAGAAAAAAGAGAATATTTTAATCATGCTGTTTTCCATAATTTCTGCAACATATGGTATAAATGATTTTGATGCAAATGTATGCGCTAATTATTTGCAGACGAGTTTCAAACAGGCCTGTGACTGAAGTGGAATGAAAGAAAATTTGCAATCACCTTAAATTTGACTAACCATTTACTGTTAAGTAAACTTTGCAAAGTAATTTAATTAGCTTGGCCTGCCTGCTGGGGTTTGCTGTGCGCACGTGGAACAATCCTGATTCCCACGACAGCATTTATAACTGTTGCTCTAATTAGATGAGATACAATAAATGGGTTTAAAACAGTTGGTGTAGTGGTTGCTAATGTTATAATCGCACACACATTTTAAAAGTAAAAGATAGTTACAGTGCTTTCAATGCAACACTATATTGATGTTCCTATTAACAAGTTCATCGCGAACTGAATTTGTGGACAAAATCAGCTTTTCATGTGCTGTCTATTTTTGGTCGTAAACTTAATATTTTAAAATGTGGCAGTCGACGTACAATGGTGTAATGGATGGATGTTCTATCTTAAGCCATTTTACATTAGGGGAGAGCTTGACTTTCTTAGTTTGTGTAAACCTACTTAAGGTTCAGAGTATTTATTTTTTCACTCTGTATATAATAGAATAGCATAGTTCTAATAGGGGCTCCTTGTAACGCAGTGTGACAACATGCCCCGCCTGTGCAACTGGGATTCAAACCCGGCGAGTGTCTTCTGCTTGTTAGATCAGCATTAAAGAACTATCTCAACTGTTAAATAACAGATAGAAGATTAAAATATTATGTGATTTGTCTCATTTTAAATAAACACAAAAAATAGAGATACAATTTTTACAAAAGTAAGAAATTAACCTTTGCTGTTGTTAAATAAACATTCAGTGATATTTTCTATATAGTGTTGATAAAACAATGGTGGTTTAAAACAAGTGTGTTACAACTATCCCCGCGTTAGGTTGTGCCCCGCTCACCCCTACTTTATCTAGTGGTCCAATCTCTCTCTCTCAATTCAATTCAAACCTCTCTCTCTCTCTCTGTCTCTCTCTCTCTCTCTCTCTCTCTCTCTCTCTCTCTCTCTCTCTCTCTCTCTCTCTCTCTCTCTCTCTCTCTCACTCTCTCTCTCTCTCTCTCTCCTCTCTCTCTCTCTCTCTCTCTCTCTCTCAATTCAATTCAAACCTCTCTCTCTCTCTCTCTCTCTCTCTGTCTCTCTCTCTCTCTCTCTCTCTCTCTCTCTCTCTCCTCTCTCTCTCTCTCTCTCTCCTCTCTCTCTCTCTCTCAATTCAATTCAAACCTCTCTCTCTCTCTCTCTCTCTCTCTCTCTCTCTCTCACTCTCTCTCTCTCTTTATCATTTCGCTGTTGAGCAGTTAGGTTTGAATATGTCCATGTGTTTATGTCCACATCTCCACCCATTAAGGAAATATGTTTTTCATTAAGCGGCACAGAGCGCTGCGACTACAGAGGCCGGACGCTCTGATGCTGGGCAAGACATTAAGGCATTTTTGATGGCCAGTCGTGAATGATCAAATAGTCATAGTCCTGTCCTTTAAGATTGTTGTTGACAATTTCTGTGACAGCCCTAACTAGCTCACCCACTGGTTCCAGTTTAAAACGTCGGCTCGGGAAGTTTGATCGCAGGAGTGAAAAACAGCTTCGACTTTTCCTTGTATGCATTATCTCATTCTCTCTCTATTGGCGCTTAGTAAACGCTTTTAAAGACACTTTCACACCCACACCATTATTTACAGCAAGATTGAAGGGGAGAGTTTAAATTGAAGTAATAAAAACCTCTTTGTTTTAGTTTTTATTGGCTCATTCATCATCACTTTATTTAATACGAGAAAATGATTGTGCCATCCGTGGCTGCAACTAATGGCTGTATACTCTTGTATTTTCTTTGTTGATCGCAATGAATGAAATTAGGATAAACAACCTTCCTCGTCGTGTATAATCAAGGCCTGATTAATGGATGTGCCGTTTCAGCGCTGCTCCTTATTCCAGAACACCTGATATCTTTCCCATAAACAAGTGCTGTTTGTCTAAATGGAGAGACGAAATGACGCATTTGATGAGTTTCTGATTGACCCTGTCCCACAGGCGGCCCATTCTTCTCTGTCTCTTAGCGAGTGCTTTTCGGTGACTAATGCTCTGTCAGAAAAGAGGCACGAGGATTTATTAGACATGCTGATTAATGAGGAAGCCGCCCCACCCCTTCAACTTGGCTGCCCCAAACAACATTTTCATAATGATGTGAGCCGTCCGTCCAGAGAGAGAGAGAGAGAGAGAGAGAGAGAGAGAGAGAGAGAGAGAGAGAGAGAGAGAGAGAGAGAGAGAGAGAGAGGAGAGAGAGAGAGAGAGAGAGAGAGAGAGAGAGAGAGAGAGAGGAGAGAGAGAGAGAGAGAGAGAGAGAGAGAGAGAGAGAGAGAGAGAGAGAGAGAGAGAGAGAGAGAGAGAGAGAGAGAGAGAGAGAGAGAGAGAGAGAGAGAGAGAGGAGAGAGAGAGAGAGAGAGAGAGAGAGAGAGAGAGAGAGAGAGAGAGAGAGAGAGGAGAGAGAGAGAGAGAGAGAGAGAGAGAGAGAGAGAGAGGAGAGAGAGAGAGAGAGAGAGAGAGAGAGAGAGAGAGAGAGAGAGAGAGAGAGAGAGAGAGAGAGAGAAACTTAATTCGGGCACTACATTTGACCGGACCCAAAACTAGGGTTATGGTCATAAGCTGTTGCTGGAGTCATTTGAATCATGGATACCTGTCTCTATTTTTATCGAGTTTTGTGTCTTAAGAACAGATGGCGTAGTTATGTTTTATTTTTTTTTATTTTTTTTGTCTTTTTGACTGCGGCTTCTTGCTTTTTTCCATCCATATTTCTTATTTTCTCTCTCTCTCATCCGTCAAGCTCCTTTTAAGACCTAGCCTCCCGTACTTAAAGGGTGGGGTTGAAGAGAAATAAACATTTAATTAATTCTCAATTTTTTCTCTGTAGTTGCATATTTCGATCTAATTAGCCCAGCAGCAATCAGGGCCTTGGATAAGTATCCACCAGATCCCCTGGTTTAAGATAAATAAATAGCAGAAATTACACCAGAGCTCTTTCATCTCCTGCAGAAAACACGCCGGGAGAATTAATGTTAGTAGAATTTTTTTTCTTCCCTGTGTATTTGCGTTCTTCAGGTATTCTCTCTCTCTGTACAGCGCCGGCGTCTACGCTCCATCTGTAGCACATATGTGTTGCACTGTACGCCTGCAATGAGCCTGTGTGAGTTTGAGGGAAACTGAGATAAAGATGCTCAGCATTCAGAAGATCTGGACAGTGTTAAAGGCAGTGTAACTGATTGAAGGATGTCTCTCAAACAAGAACGTCACTCAGAAACTTTCGGAGAATGCACCAAATACTTGGCTCGTGCAATTGCAAATCCTTGAGAATCGAGTTGAACAGTTAACATCTTGTTTGTAACACACAACTGTAATTCTTAATCTTGCCATTCATTTCGCTCTAACACACAGTAATCGAGGAGTTAATGAGTGAGAAAGCAACCCAATTCCTGTAGGCCTGATACATCTCTTGTAACACTTCCAGCTTTTCCTGCATTCACTCTGCAAACAGCGGATGAACATCTTAACTATAAATATATAATCTCTATACACATGTGCCCGTAATCCTCCTGGATTACAGCCCGAGAGGAATTACCACTGGATTTCAGCGCCTTCCTTTTCTCTCTCACCTCGTCTGCTTGCCCTCGCCTTGTAAACATCAACTCTTGGCCCTGCCTGCCAATACCCAGCTTTGATAAGACTGTATTAGCTTCCTTTGGCCGCCCAAAACAGATTACTGAATAGAGAGAGAAGGCCATTATTGAATACGTGGAGCAGAAACTATTTATGATTGTGTAAGTAATCTGTAACCCGTCCCTGGATCCCCTCATTTTCTTGGTTGCCTTGCTCTCGTTTGCTGGCTTTATCTTCTATCCACAGACATCTTTAGTAAGGGCTGCACCTGATTTTTGTTGGTCTAATCGCTTATTTTTAAGATCCTCTGATAGCAGGAGATCATCTTTACTCCTCAAGTCCATTGTGCTATTCCACCACCGCTGCGACACCCTGGTTCTTGTGCAGGAACGAGACCTCTGCCAAGCCGTAATCATTCTGAATCTGATCACAATGCAGCGGATGGGAAACACACAGATCTGGGTCACTTGACATGTAAAGCCAAGCTGAAATACATTCTGCATCTGATCACAAAGCAGTAAATGGGAAAATTCATAGAGTTAAAGTTACTATATTAATGAAATACTTTGTTTACTGAAATCAATTTTAATACGTTTACATTTAATTTAGCCGTTTCATTCTGCTTTGACTGGTAGTCAGTGTTAGTAAGATTGTTATTGACCATGTTTCAAGTAAGTTTCAGTAAAAGGAAGAGATTTTGTATTTAAATTGTATCTGATTTATTTGCATCTGTAAATTTCCATACTTTTTCAAACTCCTCCAAGGGCTTTCATCAGATCTTCACCAAATTTGCAGTCCAAACATTATGAAAATATTGATGCGTTTTATTGTTTTGCAGATACAATCTGACATATTTGTTGGATGTGACGCATTATGACTAATATTCGAGATGCACCGTTTACAATTTTCTTGTCCGATTCCCATTTGACTGTTAGTGTGACCTGCCGAAACCAATTTTTGCCGATTCAGAGATTCTTTTTTAAAGAACTATAAGAAACATTTTACTGTTCTTCAGTGCAAAATTTTATTTTCATAAAAACAAGTAAAAAGACAGTAATAGATTAAGAAAAAAATCAACTAATTTAAAACAACAACACAAATAAATGCAATAGAATAAAGACAGATGTGAAATAAACACTGCTTTTTTCAGGTGGGTATACCGTATATTCAGGTAAGAAATACTACAGAAATTAAAGTAATCAAATGTAAAATAACAATGGATTGTCTTCATTGTAAACATTTCATAGAGATGAATGCTTACAATTAGTTAGAGAAGTTATCCAGTCAAGAGCAGAGAGTGATTTTCTTTGTCTTTTGTTGTTGTATTCACATGACAGACATCAGCAGGAATATTAGGCTGCTGTCACTTTAAATGTGTATGCATGGAGTCAATATACTGGTACACAACTTGCACTATCTTTCTCATCTAATTAAGCTTCAACACCTGCTGTGTTTACCTGATAATTCGCCAAGATGGCATTTTTGACATAATGTTGTGTGTATTTGCCCGTTTAAGCGCAGTAAGCCACTCATTTTGGTACTTGCGGCTCACAAGCTGCTTGAGACTTTGAGGCGGCTTGTGTGCTCCACTTATAGATCAGTGGTGTAAATGAGCGAAACCTGCGGGAATTAGTCAAATTATGCGCAATACAAGCATTTTGAACTGGACCCAATGAAACGAGTGAGAGGAGGCGGGTGTGTGTCACTTCACCGTCAGAGAGACGAGAGTGAGAACCCGCAGCTGACATTATCGCCGGTGCCGCTGGCAGCAAAGCCGATCATGCGGGAAAGCGTCCGATTCCGGTCCCTGGCCCGTCGATCGGTGCATCTCGAACTAAAATGCTTGGATCGTGGGTGCACAATGTCTGAAGTTCTCAAAGTCTTAGGAAACTTCATCAATTTCAGATGCTATAGGCCACAGGATAAGGAATCTTTTTAAGTCTAATTGTTAAGCGTCAGTGTGAATAGCTGATTAACTTAACCAGCAATTAATAAATGGTACAAAACATAATAAGTTTGCAAAGAAATCTCCCCAAAATATATATCCATAATGGAAGCATAATGGGTCATTTTGGTTTATATTTCTCTTATAATATTTTATATAGAAAAATATTTCTACAAAAATACACTTTAGTATTCTGTACAAGAGATCACATTCTCATGTAACCTACAGTATGTACAGTAAACGTTATACTCAAGTAGAGTAAAATTTACTGTACACTTTCTAACATGTTGCCTGGAGTAATATGGTCTGTTTGTAGTAATATGTATTATTATTATGTATATGTATTATTAAAATATTGTATGATTAGAATAATTTTTACAGGCTCAAATAACATTGCAACACAATATTAGCAGTATCAGTTTGAATAGAGTCTTTTGTAACTGAATGTGTTCTGGTTCCCTCATAATCTGTGTTTTGCATCTGAAACATGTATATTGCATATGTTTCTAATGTGAAGCAGCAAAAGACACATTAGAGCAACACAAACATTTAAACACACACACACACACACCTGTGATGGCCGTGAGATCTCAGGTGGTTGTCTCGAGTGAAGCCCTCTGGCTGGCCGTAGGGTCCTGTGCATTATGCATGAGTGAGTGGGGCGTCTCGGGACACCAATATCAGACCCTATAAAGCAGCAGGGTCCCTCCCTGGACACAATCCACCAGACCTCTGGCACACGTACCAAACCATCTGTGAAACTACACCCACAATTCCACCAGTACTCTACAGATATCTATTAACAAACACCTACTCCATAACAGTGGTTACTGCATTCATTCAAACCCTCTTGTAGCCAGGGCTCTAAAAAATGATAACAATATTATAACTGTTAGTATCTTAAAATAATCATCACTTTCACAATTACAATTAAAGGGTCAGACATTATCACATTATGCCCTAAGCCAGATTTAAGGGCCATGGGCCATGTTATTTTACCCAATTTTCGCAGCCTTCGTCACCTTCTTCGCCTCCTTTTCATTCTTTCTTTTGACGGTAAACTGGTGTTGAATGAGTTCTGGTTAATGAAGCTGCCAGCTGAGCACCAGTGATCTGTTTCTTAAAATATCCTCTTGTTGTTATGCGTCTGGAATGCCCACTTCTCTTTGTGTCCTGGTTAGATCCAGTTTGCTTTCTTCTTTGAAGTTGGTAGAGCATTGAATAGCCTTCACCTCTCAAAAGAACAACAGAGCAATACATTTCTATCAACCATTTTGGTTCCAAATTTTGACTTGCAATTATAGTGACAGGAAATGCAAGTGTACTTAAATCGCATTGCCCTTTCCGAACCCTTTCACATCAGCGCATTAGAGTGATTGGGTAAGAATTGTATAACACAAAGTCTCTTCAGAAGTCGAGAGTAATGTCTGCTTGAGCTAGATTGTTGGCATCACACATAAAGAGTTTAATTTGAAAATATGCAAAAAAATAAAGTTTCTATAATTATACATTTACATCTTTACTACTATATTTTTTGATCAACTAAATCCTACATTAGTTACAGCAGAAGCAATGATTTCTTTCATTCTGATTTATTCTGATATTTTGAGTGGCAGTGTAGATGCATCATGGTTTTAAACCCATATGGTCGAACTTCTTCGAGAACCAGCTTTTCCAATTCATTGATTTCATTGAGTCAGTTTAGGTGGCAGCTCAGTGTCCCATAATGCTGTTGATGAATGATTTCCTTTCAATGCTGAGTAATTAGAGGGGTTTAAGCCCTACCCTAGGCCCAGTTGGGCATTTCTGGGGGGGGGGGGGGGGGGGGGGGGGGGGCTGGAGTTTATTATTCAGGGGTTTTAAAGGGGATCGATAGAGACTAGTGGATCTTCAGAGGTTTGGGGCTCTTTGGGGTACACAGGCCTTGGGGTACCGACAACACAAGCTTGCTGTCAGGTTTTCCCTGGTTGCTTAATTACAAGTTTTTAACCCTTATAGTATAATAAGATGTGATATGTAGTTTTCAAACATATAAGACCACAGTATATGGACAGACATTTGTTTTTTTTTTCTGTTATTTAAATAAATGTAAACAATACTGTACATGTTTTCTCCACTTGGACATCATCTAATGTACATGTGTTGTTAATCACGTTGTGCATATGTTTACGCATGATGAGGTCCATTATTTGAATGTTATTTTCGCAGAGTTTGTTTGGCAATTCTTCAGAAAGTGACCCCATTAGATGTGCAAGCAATGTATTGGTATTCCTCAAAGGTTCTAGTTAGGGTTTGTTCTCATGAGAAAACATTTTATGAATTAGAGATTTCATAAGGATTTTTACAATTTGATGTACAAACAAAACAAATTTATAGCCAAGCATGAATGTCCAGCCCAAGCCTAACCCTCAGTGGGGCGCAAGCAGATCGCAACACAACGTAACAATAAGATTGTATGATTTCACCACGATGTAGAATTGTTACGAATTGCCATGAGAGTAGGTTGAAATGTCTGCAGTTGATTCAGCCCAAATTGCTTAACATACAATTTATTTATTTATTTGAAAAGGGACCATGTGCAGTTTTTAACATAAATGTTTCCATTTCATGCATTGTACCGGATTTAGACAAAGGCTAGTTTTCATCGGCATATGCATATTCCATTCAAACTGTGTGTGTAATTTAGGCCCAGGGTGTGCTGTGCTCTATCTTTTTTTATTATTATTATTTTATATAATCTCCCAATTACTTTGATTCCATTTGAAAACCTAACCATCAGTGATAACACCATAATATTTGCATACTGAATTCTGATTGATCTTATATTTGCAAATAGTTGCATTGTGCTTTGGTTATTATTATACACCGAAGACCGAACACAAAATATGACGGTGGTCCTTTCGGGTCGTTTCATTTATTAAATCGAACCCTTAAAACCTAAGCTTACCTAAAACCTTAATGTTGTTTCCTTGCTGCCTTGCCTTCCTCCAGGAACTGCAAATTTAGAATATATAGACTTTCCTCTAACTCTTGTAATTGGAGAAAAAAAGCATGGTCTTTCTTTTTCTTCATTTTCAGATGTAAAGGTGTTTATTCCTCTCCACTTATTCCCTCCTCCTGCCCCTCATGGTTCACAGATCTACTCTCACCATGGGTCCTGGTAGAGGTCAATGGTCTGTGCTAAATTATGAGGACAGGGCCAACCCATCCACTCCTCCAGCTTGTGAGCTTGTGAGCGTATGTACAACACAACGTTGTCTGTCTGAAGATCTTGTTGAGAAACCTGTTTGTACTGCAGCCCTTTTTTAAGAAGCCATGAGTTATAAATAGTATAGCTTTCTTTATACACCAATTCTCTCAACCATCTGACACTATATGGAGGACGGACACTAAACTGGAATGAAACCGAATTACGATAAAGCTACTCATTGGCTCCAGCTAGTGGGATGTGGTCCCATGTTAAATACTCCTAGTAAAACCTAAAGTAGTTGTATAAGAAAACAAAAAGCCTTGTGAATTAGCCACCTGCGTACCTCTCCTCTCATCCGTTTAACACATCCTCAGCCAAGACAATAGAAAACATGCACTTCAGCAAATAAACGAAGAGGGAATTCATCTTAATTGCACACGACAGCCAAAAGGGAGTCAGGAATGGGGTTTTTAAAGCGGAGCTCTTTTTAGGGTAGAATTGTGTAACGCCCTGTGTAGGTGTGAAGAGGAAAGCTCAGTGGAGAAGGGCTGAAGTGGGCGGCACAAACCAACGGAACAAAAGGCCAGTGAGTTGGCACACGGAGGCGCCCAGCACAAAGCCTGGAACCAAACCACACAGCTAATTGCCTTCATGCATTGTGAAAAGAGAGGCAGAGAAACAAAACAGGGATAAAGATTAATTTCATACTTCATCTTCCTTGCTTGAGAGAGATGCTGTGAAAGGTCTTACAAATTGAAAACACCAGGGGTGTTAAATAGCTCAGAAACAAGGACCGGATTTGTAGCAACGACGCTGCATTATGTGGAAACAAAGTTGTTGTTGCTGTTATAAGATTCACTCTTGGTAGAGCTTTCTCCTAGAGCTGCATGATTATCGGAAATAAAACCTAAATCACGATGTGGCTCAGTGCGATTATCAAATCGCAATGGCTGATTTAATTAAATAAATATGATATGAGTGAAGCTGTTCACGTGAGTCAATTTAACAGTTTAGCTTTAAGGCATCCCTGTGATTTTAAGTCTATATTTTTTCGATGGTTTAACATTTGAAATTGAAGAAATTTGGACAGCCAAATATCAGTATTGTAATTTTACAGTCATAATGTAAAATATGATTACATTACTTAAATACTCAAAAAAATATAGTGATATTACAATAGTAATATTTCTTATTTTTTTTATTTAGTACTTTTCATAACACTTTACAATAAGGTTTCATTTGTTAACATTGGTTAACTACATTAGTTTACATTAATAATGAACTGCGAGTCTACAGCATTTATTAATCTTTTTTAATGTTAATTTCAACATTTAAAAGGTGTACAGTATTTGTGAGCATTAGTTGATGCACTGTAAAGTAACATGAAGACATAATGAACAGCTGTTATTTGTATTAACTAACGTTAACAAAGAAACAAATACAGTAACAAATGTATGTATCATGGTTAGTTCATGTTAGTTAATACATTAACTAATGTTAACAAATGAAACCTTATGTTTTCATATTTCTACTTAATAATAATAATAATTATTATTATTAGCCATGTTGATGTAATCACAACAGTTTGGCCACATTGTGCAGTCCTACAAAAAAGCACAGCAAACATGGATTTTAAAAAAAAAATCACATTTTAAATCGCAATCACAATTTTTATCAGCAAACTCACAATTAGATTTCTGCTCCAAATCACGCCTCCCTTCTTTTACACAGTAAACTGGTACGTCAAAGCTGTCTTAAGTTGTTGTTGTTTTTTTTAAACAAAAACACTTTTTTTTTGAAGGGCACTTTTAATTCTTTGTAAATGTTCTGAACCTGTTTAGTCTTTTGTTGGTTTGCATATTTCCCCTTTTTCTTCCTAAATGCCACTGGTTTACCCTGAAGACCTGCATGGCTGTTGTGTGAAATCAACAGGCGGTATTATCAAACATAACATGACTATTACCAGAGGACACTTCACTTCTGTTTCTATTTTTACCTCTACCCTTCTCCGTGCTTGAGCGGCCCGGCCTGAGCTTGCTGTGCTCTCTCTCCTGTAGGGGAGCTGCTTCAGTTCTCAGTGGTGCAGAGCTTGCTCCTCGTATGAGAGTCAGGATGAGAAGAGGTTGAAATAATAGCCCTCAGCCAGAGACAAAGAGAAGAAGAGAGAGATTGTGATGCTGAGTGAGATGGAACGGGATGATGGAGAGGAGGAGGAGGATATGGAGGGAGGCACCGTTATTGTTGTTGCTGTTGTTTTTCCTTTGTTTCCTGATATCTGCTCTAACGTCTCCTGACATGTTAGCTCTGCATTCAGCCCATAGTGGCGCTTTTGCAGACATTTTCTTTCATTCCTCCTCCTTTCGCCTCAAATTTTCTTTTTGGATTTTGAAGAGGTGGACAATCATCTGTCATTCTTGTCTGACCATCATTATTTTTCCTTTTTTCCCCCAAAATGTATTTCTTTTCTTTCTGCAGAGATGTTGGGAGCTTGTGCCGGTGTTTGGAAGATAAAAGGCATGAAATCGAGCAAAATTTCTGCCCTTCCACAGAAAACCTCCTCTGCTCTGACATGTCTGTCAGGCCTCATTTAGCTTTAAACTGCCACGGTAAACTTCGGCTGCCATTTGCAATAAAAAGGGTCTGTAGTCTGACACTGATTCCAGGCCCTGTCAAAACCCTGCTGATAAGAGCCGTTTTTCAAGCTCCGTTTCAATCCCCTTGCCCCCTTTTGTAGCTCTGATAAAAACATGTAATTAAGCTCGTCGCTTCTTTGATTGAACAAATAGATCAGAATTCAGATAGATTGTCTCACAGGCCACACAAACAGATGTTCAGTTGATCGGCCTCAGATGATTAGGTTGAAACTTGAAGGTTTGTTTAGATGGGCCTTACACATGATGCAGAATGACAAAAAAACAGCAGAAGTTTTTGGATGAGTTTCAAAACCGTTGTGCTCATGGTGGTGACAACACAAGATGTAACATAAAAGTAGAGTTGGGGTACTCGGACTCGATTGTTAAGGACTTGGACTCGACTCGGACTCGGACCCAACACTACATAAAAGCCTAAAAACTAAGAAGAAATATAATTATTTAAGTGAAAAAAAAAAAAATATATATATATATATAATTTGAAGCATCTCAGCGAATTCTGAAAATATCAGTTTATGGGTTTTCACTATAAATTATAGCATGACTTATTCCAAAAATGTCCAAAAACTGTAAATTTAAGAATGCATCCTTTAATGTCTGGCAGTTTAACATGTAAGAAGGGTTATTAGTTTTAAAATATAATTTAATTATTATAAAAATGTTACCAATGTGATGCTCGAGCTAGGTTTTTTATTGTATACATATTCTTTTAACTTTTTTTTTTTTTTTTTGTCATTCGGCTTATCACAGAACATATTGCATAATGTAATGTAATCTCTGCTCTCTGAACTTCTTCCCTATTCATCCCAAAGCGCAGCTCTTATGCTTTGAAATTTAGTTTTTCTTAATAAAATTCAGTTTTCCTGGTCAGGTCCTTCTGCAAGGACTGTAAAATCAAACCTCCAAACCCACGACCGATGATATGATTTGATACCGGGAAAGACAACAGCAGATCAGTCTCCTTCATTTCTCTTATTCATTCTGTCTTTATCTCACAAAGCTCAAGGCCTCCACCTTTTTTGTCCCTTAATTCCAGCATCATCATTTTAATGTTAAAGCCGGAAGGGCAAGTTCCCCCCTGACGGTGTTGGCGCTCCAGAGGAGAGTATTCTCCCTGCTGCAGATGTTCATGAATAATGTCTCAGACAAGAGCTCCTGGTGAAAGGAGGTTTCCGAGGGTGTGGTTGGGAGGACGCGGGCCAGATGAATTACACGGAGCGGGAATCTGACAGCCTGTGCGGGGCTTTGTGATCATTCCAAACTTCTAATAATCTCCCTCACCTTTCTCATCTCAGCTATAATGAAAGAGAATAGGCGATTGCACCCCAGGCTATGTTCCCCGCGCCTAATGACTCCAAAGCCGGAGCCACCGTCGGAAAAAACAGCTTTGACAGCGTGATAGACTTTGACACCAATTCTGTAACAAAACAGACGTAGCGCTAATTGATTATCAATATTTTAAGTAACGTGATGAAAATAAGCATTAAAAGATGACAGGCAGAAATGAGTCTTCCATGGCGGGTCTCTCCTTCAACACGTTCTGATTTCTCCTCCCTCAGCACATGTCCTCCTCTTCTGATTTGCATCTCTCTGTATATGTATGGCTCTTTGGTCTCGGTACCGCAGACCGACAGCTTACTGAGCAACTTGACATTGCAATTAGGCTTTAATATGGCAGAAAAAAGCGAGCGTTCCCTGGGCCCCTTTCCAGCTCAGTTCCCAGCGCCCCCCTCTCTCCTGGGCTTAGCCACTAGCGCTTGACTAAGCACAATCTTAGGGACCACCGTGTTTCTAGCCCTTTGTGCCAGGTGTTTAAGTGTTCGCCCCAGTCCAGCTCGGTCTCACTGAGCCTTATATGGTTTATTCTTTTAAACAGGCTCTTTTGTTAATATACCAGTGCATTAACCCATCAGGAGATGCAGCTCCTCTCCACCGTCAGAAGCGTGATGTGTATACCATAATCAGTGGTCATAACCATTCATATTCATTGTTCTTCTGTTGGCAGATATGCTGGTCTCAGATGAGACACTTATTAGTGTGTTGATGGCATTGTGAAGATGCTGAATCCGTTTGCTTTCTATATTAAAGTCAGCATGAAATGAAACTCTGACACTCGCCTTATTGCTCGGCCCCCATGCCGACATACACATCAATTTATTTGCACATTAATATATTTGAGTAAAGATTACAAGGACATGTTTTTTATTTTATTGTATTTTTTATAAAAATAATGATGTGCATGGATAAATCATTTCAATTCTACCATACACACAAGGCTCCAGATGATCACACACAAAAAAAGCAAAAAAGTGCTTGTCTCAGAAGCAGTTAAAGTTAAAGACTTAAATTATGATAAAATTAACTTTAAATTCAATAAAATATAAAAATGACACTTAATTACTATGCAAACTGTCATGCTAGTAAATAGCCAGAGAATGGTCCCTGTCCAGATTATGCTCTTTAATATTAAAATGAAAACAACACGTCGGCGTAATCTATTAGGTCACTTACGCACGGTTTATGCTCCTCTAATCCCGTCATGTTTCACACAAAACAAGCGTGTGACAACCCCATTCTACAACCGAACTGACACATGCTAGTTGTCTGCCACGTTATATAATGTATATACTTTATACTATAATAACTTTATACTCATGGTGGGTTTAATATACTTGCGAGCTGCGAGGCACAAACGCACTTTCTGCACTCGGTGGCTAAACAAGTCCTTGTTGGTTAACACATCTGATAGATGAACTCTCACCTTGATTGGACTTGTGTATTTAAAAACACGCTGTCAATTGTGATAAAACTTCCCGATGTTATGTACATTTATGTACATTGCTGAATGCAGTTGTTAGTCCTGAAAATGTGCAGACTCGTATCAAGCGGCGCTGCCATACTAGCCTTAGCATCTGCTCTAGAGCTGTGTTTAGTGTGAAACATGACAGGGAATTAGGGATGAACATAAACAGTGTGTGATTGACATAACCGATTATGGCGACGTGTCGTTCCAGTCCTGCTTAATATATTAATCGTTTTTGAAGTTCTTCAAGAGTCTGAAGGGGATGTTTTTCAATGAGCAGACAACAAAAAATAAAAAAAGACACCACTATTTTTCAGGAATAACATAACAATAAAAAAAGACTATAATGAGAAATACTGCTGACTGTTGCTAACGGACTTTAAATAATTTTAAGTTTGAATTTGAATGTAATATGAATGGCAGTGATAGCAGGATAATGCACAATGCAAACATTGTTCAGGAATGGTTTGAGGAACATGACAAAGAGTTTGTGATGCTGCCCTGGCCTCCAAATCCCCAGTTCTCAATCTGATTGAGCTTCTGTAGGATGATCTGGACCAACAGATCCGACCCGCAGAGGCTCCTCCTCCAAACTCTGTCCATGTGTTGCTGCCAGATATTACAGGAACGCGTCAGTCTCCAAAAATAAAGCAAAGATAACGAACTAACAACAAGAACAAAAAAATGAGCATGCAGTACCCTAGTGAAAAATAAACATACTAAATTTATTTGAAATACATTCATTTTATAAGTACTTTTATAAGTCTACTGCAAATACATTTACATATGTATGTACTGCAATTGTACTTTTGGTATACTAAATTTATATACTTAAAGTCTGCTAAATTGGAACAACTAATTTTGTATTTAATGCACTTTAGTTATTCGGAAGTAGTGCTGAGGTCCAACTAAAGATATACTTAAGTGTATTTGATTGTGCTAAAATTGAACTATTGCAAGTATACTTTAGGTACACTTTAAATATCTTGCATTTACATACTGATATTATACAGAGATCATACTATTCTTACTAATAGTGATGTTAAACACATTTTATGCTCAATATTAAGATATAATTATAATTCAACTTTATTTGGAGTATTTCTTTATTGCACAATGCATATATGTCAGTAAATATGTTAATGGACTTGAAGTATACTTAGTATAAAATGTATTGTAAATAGATTTGGTATAGGTTTTTGTCCACACATATAAGGCAGGTAGTTTTAATGTTGTGGCTGAGTGTGGGTATTAAATGAAACTGAGTAGCTTAAGATGCGGTCACATTTACCATCATTCAGCAATCATGGGCGAATCCTTCATGTCAACAGGAATCGTGAATTTTGCGTGAGACAGAAATATTTCCCCATGCATGCAGATTTTGCAACAAGTCACAGTTGTTCAACACAAAGCTGCTTGGTTTGAAAGTGACTTCTGTGATTCATACATCGCTATAATATTGACAATAGACAATGAGGGACATGCCTGCAAACTTCAAAGCACCTCTACATTTCAGACTAAATCCGTCTGTATACATTTTATGAATATCCATGAAAATACTCATTTGTTTTTCTCTTTCTCTCCCCACTCATGTTTCTATCACCTTCTAATGCCTGTTACACACATGACATTGACTGATCTTGAACGCTGAGGTCTGAGTCTGTGCAGGATGTGATCCAGACTGATGTCCATGTAGGTGCACAGCCATATATTTGCATTTAGTTACAAATGAGATTTCCAACACCGATGAGACTGTCTTACACTTATCCTTGGGTTAGACCACCATCACAAGCTCCTCTTAAATCACTCTACCCGTTCTGCTATTAGAGGCTTCAAGCTATATGTCCTCAGATCGACTCTGAGTTTGAACTCATGGCAGATACCTTCAAAAGAGACAGACAGGCCTACGCACATTCCTCTCCAAACGCTCATGAATAAAACAAGCTTCATCAAGCAGAGTCTCATGTGGACATGATGAAAACTCTCAGACTGTTTTGTTTCTGCAACCAAATCTCCAGTATTTACTCTGTAAATTAAAGAAATCATCTCAAATTATTGTCAGAAAGATGCTGTGGGATCTTCAGGCGGGGTGTGCAGAAATGATCCCACAGTTGTGTGGAGAAACGTCTGGTGGAATATTTGATCAGGGTTTGATTGTGATGTTCAGACTCTCCAGGGCCTGGTTCAAAAACACCACGCTATACACGTGTAATTAATTAATTACTCTTGGTGAGGGTGCTCCTCATATCTTCATATTGCCTGTCTCCTGGAAACGTGCAGGCTTTCTGCCAGTGTCTGGAGAAGGGATGAAGCAGAGCCGGCCTGACCGCAGAGTACAGCAGCAGACGTCTGATTATAGAGACATTGATCCCACAGTTCACATCCAAAATAGAAATCCAGTTAAAGGACTTTTTGATGAATAATTGATCAAATTGATATGATAGCTCCCTTTCTAATTGTTTAGTTGTTAATATTTCATGAATATCATTTAAGTTTTACCCGAATGTGACACTGTTTGGTAAATCTCCATTTAAGCGAAGTGCTTTCTAGTTTGTTTAGTTCTTTGTTGTTCGGCTCAGTGGATTGCTTTCGCACGCCTGTGGTTTATATCTGTGTTTGCAGTTTGTTCATACTCCACTGAATAACTTGGCTGCGTTTTGCCGTTCTTCATATTTGTCATTGCACAAATTAAATTCCTGCCAAAGTCTAATTTTCTTGATGCAAACAATGTCTAACAGTGGACTAGTTTTAATCGTGACAGTCACAGAGGTTAGTTGTTATTGAATCCTTTACTGTAGTATTTATATTATCCTTTTTTTTATTCTGTCTTAACAATCACACATTGATCTCTTCTTTTGCTTTTTATGTACATTTTACAGACATGTACAAGTATGTAGGTTTCTGGACTATAGCCAGAGGTGTGTGCGTGTGTGCGTGTGCGCGTGTGTGCGCGTGTGTGCGTGTGTGCGTGTGTGCGTGTGTGCGTGTGTGTGTGTGTGTGTGTGTGCGTGCGTGCGTGCGTGTGTGTGTGTATGTGTGTAAGAGTGTGCGTGTGTGTGTGTGTATGTGTGTAAGAGTGAGAATGTGAGTGTAAAGTGAATTCCTGATTCAAAGGGACATTTTTCCAATTGTGGGGTGCTACAGCAAATATCATGTTTGTCGTTCGGCAAGCGGCTGATTTATCACATTTCCCCGAGCTCTGACATTCAGATTGCTTGTGATTGACGTGGTCGCTCAGGACACACACACACACACACACTCATTTACAGATATTCGTATTCTTTGAGCTGGTCGAGTTTGTGTAAGTGTTTGCCCGTGTGATTATTTGACTCCATACTTATGATTATTTAAAGAGACTACAGTTTCTCTCTCTCTCTCTCTCTCTCTCTCTCTCTCTCTCTCTCTCTCTCTCTCTCTCTCTCTCTCTCTCTCTCTCTCTCTCTCTCTCTCTCTCTCTCTCTCAATCTTTATTTCTCTTACTTTGTCTCACTGTCTTATAAACACTCACACACACACACAAAACAAGAACACTAGCTCTTGCTGCTGTACATTCAGTGTCTTTCTTTCTTATGCCTTTTCACAAAATTATGAACAGTGTTACATAGTTTAAATTGTAGTTTTTATGTAGGCTAGCTGTAGGGATGTACGGTTCTCTGTAAAATATTGAACCGTACCATTCTCCACAACACTTGCACCGCGGTTCATCTGAAATCTGTGTGTTTTTAATGTTAATCAAGCAACAAAAGACAAGGACATAACTCTGCTCTTGACTGAATAGCTTTTTAATCTTTTTATAATGTATACAGTTATGATTATGCAGTTATTTTACACTTTATTACTTAATTCAATTTCTGTACCTGAAAACTATACTGTTGGATACCAGAAAAGCACTGTTTATTTTATTTGTTTCTTTGCTCTGTTGTGTTTATTTGTGCTTCTGCTTGTAGTTAGATTATTTGTTCTTATTGTCTTTATTTTTATTTCCCCCGTACATATAGCATACCGAAACAGTGACCCTAAAACCGTGATACAAACTGTACCTTGATAATGTTGAACCGTTACACCCCTATTAAACATCCTACACCAGCAATACTGTAACACCACCCGCACTGCTCATTACCTCACCAGGGCAGATTTCTCTGGAGAGCGGCGCAGGTATGCCGGCTGAATCTGCTCTGCGCTGCAGCTACGGGTGGTTTTCTGACGCCTTTGTGCTCTTCTTTCCTCCACACCAGCGCTGTAAGAGATTAAGGCCAGAGTAATTAATCACAGAGGATTATTATGGCTGTTGTGTGGTTTTACTGAGAGGCCTGAGGCTGGAGAGGAGGATTCTGCACGGGTTTGGAGTCTTTCCTTTTAGGGTTTGCTTTAAGGAGGGAGACAATGTGAGCCTTGCGTGTCCTTAGAGTATTCTTGTCTGTTATAGATGTGAAATCCCTCTCGTGCAGCATTGTGTATGATTGTACAATGTATCTTCCCTGTGCTGTTTGTGTTCAGGGTGTGTATATAGGCCATTCTACAGAATTAGTTCAATTTCCAGTTCCACTGTAAATATCTATTAAACCCAAAACATCATTTGAAATATACACTAAATATACACTAAATATACACTAAATATACACTAAATTAGAGTTTCTATTAGGATGTGGCTGTCCTCCCAACCCTAGCTCCTAAAGTTATAGGAGTATATATATAAGTGTGTGTGTGTGTGTGTGTGTGTGTGTATATATATATATATATATATATATATATATAATTTTTTTTTTTTTTTTTCATTTGAAAAGATCTATTTGATTTCTGCGAAAGGAAATAACAATTTCTAGAGGATGATTACATTTTTGGGAGGATTACATTTTTAAATTTGTGTTAAAAATATAGTTCCACAATTTTATATCACTACTGACCCTATATATATTATAGTCTGTTTGCTGAACTTGTTTTTAGCTGCATTTTTTTATTTTTTTAGCAGAAAGTGAGACAGCATATATCTGTTCATCATGGGGGGTTAGATCATTTTAAAGTACAGTAAATGTGCTCCAAAATATCAAAATCCAGTGTGTATTTTTCAGAACTTTTCTGCAATTAAATAAACATTTGGGGGTTTTAATCAATATTGTAATGTTTCTTTGTATGTGAAAACCAGGCATGTACTGGCTAGAATTTTCTTTCTTTTTTTGTTCATTAATGCTCAAAACTACCTTAAACTTGTCACTGTACCGAACAGTTACTATCGCAACAATCATGTCACTACCGAAATGTATTTCTGGATCAATAATTCATTATTTCACCCTTTCCTTTTACCATCACAGCATTAAAATTGGTGTGTGTTTGTATGTGCATCATCCACCCACACACTTCGTTTACTCCATGATCCGTTCAAAAAGAATTTTTATGCATCTCAGTTCTTCCTTTGAATTCAAACTTTGCCCAAACAAACCCTGGGCCTCGAGTCACACCCTTCAACACCTCATCTGTCCTGGTTTTACATGGCATCTGTTAGACACTCCCGCACGGAGTTTGCAAGCACACGCTTGAATTCAATATCCTATCTCACATGTCTGCTTAATGTTATTTCGGGAGCCAGTAACCTCCTTCAGTTGGCAGGGTTATATCAATGAATTGCTGCTGCGTAAAGAGGGACAGAAAGTGGGTGAAGGCGAGTAGGTTCTGCGTGTGGCTCTGCTGTAGTGGATAAACCTGATAAACCGAAGCGCTTTATTCAATCTAAATAGTGGGCCCCTCTGAGCCCCCGTGTTCGTACAACACACTACCCCTCCATCAATCACTGATAATGGGCCCGGCCATCTCTCTCTGATGTTTGCGTTATTGCATTGGATTCTAACGAGCCATCGCTGCTAATCAGCCCACTGGATGAAGGAGGCGGATGGATTTGTTTCTGTGTGATCATTTCAATGAAACACAGTCCTGCATGCCTACATGACTCTAGGGGCCCGAAGCTGCAATTACACATATAATCACAATTGAATTTCAGTGGAGGCTCCATTATCCATCCTGCCAGCCGAACTGGAATTAAGTGTAGATGAAGTGAAAGTCTTTAGCTTTCTACTGCGGATAGTGCTGTGCTATTAGCTTCAGCTCCTAATACATCAAAAACTGCACAGACGGGCGACACAAAATAAATCTGCTGGATCTTATGACCCATTCACACCAAGAACGATTACAGTAAGGATAACTATATTAGCATCTACACCAACGGAAGATCGCGTTCTGTTTCGTGTAAGCCTGCACTGCAGTTATGTTGTCTGCAGCTTTAAGCTTTAAGCAGCAATGTGAGATAAAATGTCATGTCGCTGTTAATCCCAGACATGGCAAAATAATTCAGTTATGCAGTCCTATATATAAATCATTTTAAAATTAAAATGATTAAATATTTACCGAAAAAAGGTGATTTCACCCTTCGCATGGAGTTTGATTGACTGACCAATCATAATCTGCCATCCGCCATTTTGTCCGGCAAAGCAGTCAGGAGAGTTAGTAGATTAAAGTCGGAGGATTTAAACTTGTAAAACGGTGTGTCCTGACGTCTTTCCACGGTTGAAACAGCATTCCTTCTGATGTTCATTCATGTTTATTTGATGCTATAAATGAACTAGAAGAAGAGATGATCGGTTCACGAGCAGCTTTAACTGGCGCTCTACAGCGATCTGTCTGACACATTAAAGAGCCACAAAACGGTATTTATTGTTTAAATTTATTTTAAAAAGGACCAAATTTGAAAGTTGAGACTGTTTCACATCAGAAGTAACCTGGTGTGTCCTGTCTGTCAGCGCGTTGGCAGTGTCCTCTTGCTTCGCGATGTATTGTTCACTGCGTGAGAACATGATGTGGCGTGAGAGCGATCTTCAAGCGTGGCTTGTCGGACACACCAACAGTAACTGAAGGGGCCGGTCTTCACGAACGGTTAATTGAGCTTGGAGAAGGGTAAAACACACCTGATTCGTGGAGCACTGAAACAAATATTCTAATATTAACAGTCCTCCTTAGCTTATTTATTAAAATGGTTGTGTTGTCAAACAGTCGTATTATCCAGCTGATCTGGTCTAAACATGGCAAACTGTGCAATTTGCTTCTCATAATGACTATGATTGCCCTCCCCTCTCCTTTTACTTCAAAGTTGAAACTCATACAAGGTAATGCTATGAGGGACTCAATTTTGCATGACTCCTCTCATCAGCGAGTGAAACAGCAATAAAGGCAAATTGCTCCTGGGAGACATGAACGCTTTAGAATAAATTACGTGCGGGAACAGAGGTGTAATTAATTTACAGGCTGTATTGATAGTCCCCCTTCACTGCTCACTATATGTCTTCATCTCAGCTAACGTCTTCATTATTTGGAGGGCAGGAGAGAAGCGAGTCAACAGACTAAATGAATTGCCATAAGACTATGTACACAAACTGTTTCCACAGCGTAAGGATTTCTCTCAGGCTTTTAATTAGCATGCTGAAAAAATTATTTAATAAGTGTGTGCTTAAGACTTAAAGATATTCAGGCAGGGAGAAGTGTACATTTGCAGAGAGAGACATTACTGTATAAAGGGCTTCTTAATTATATATTAAATGTGCTGTTTATAACTTATAACTAATCTTGCAATGTTCTCTTTTTTATTTCAGCTAAAACTGATGAGGTACTGAAAGCAAAGGAAAATATCAAAGAAGAAAAGACAATAAAGGAGGAAGGTGAGCCTAACTTAAAAAAATGTTAAACTCAAACTAATAGAGGAAAAGTATTCAGGGAAATTCTACAGGTAAGAGATGCTTTGTTGCACAACAAGCTTTTAAATCAATACAATGCATTCAAATGCACACTTTTTTTCACTATGTAAAGGTGCGGTCATATTTACCATTGTTTATGGGTGGAATCCACTCATTTCAGTAGGAATCTATGCAATTATGAATTTCACACGAGGGTGAAAGATTTCCCCTCACAGTTATCACAATGGGCTCGAGTTGGCAAAAAGGTCCATTGTGTATTATCTGATGTACAGTGATGTGCAGTATGAAGCACTTTCCAGACGCTTTCTTTTTGGTCAACACAGTGAATACATGTGGCCGACGTGAACCTGGTGCAAAATCTGCATGGGGAAATCTTTCCTCTTCCCAATCACACGGATTCCTATAGACATGACTGAGCTGCGGTAATTTCACAGACAATGGTATATTTTACCAGGCCACATATTTCTTATAGCTGGTTTCCTGTCTCTTGCGTCACTCCATGCTCTCTTTCTTCCCACATAATAAAATAACGCCAACTGAAATTATTTTCAAACATTTCAATCTAATTTTAATTATTGGATTGTGTTTGATATTTTTCCCCCACTTAGCATTTGCATCATACTCTTCTTGTGTGAATAATTTTGGAAACAATTCTCTCTGTAACTTTCCCATCACTTTTAGTGCGAAAATGCCTATTGCTTATGACTGTCATATTCCTATGACAGTCTGTTAACACTTGACGTATGCGGCTCATGAAGCAATGAAGTAATGTGGACAGTTTGCATGATATCAACGTCATTCACTTGTTGATTTCAGCAATATCAAAAATACTGAAAGGTGTATTATGGTTTCTTACATGGTCTCTCACACTCAGTTCATTAGAAATAGAAAATAATGGTTTTAAAAAAAGCATATCAGTATAGCATTTCATCATTTCAGCTCATCTCCCGACTCTCTCTCTTCCAGTTAATTCTGCATTGATCCCTCTTTCCATTACTGGATCCAGATTCCAGCGCTGGTAAATTGCACATGCGTGGCTCCAGGCTACAGTGTGTGGCTCGCAGTCGAGTGATTTTCTTAAGCAGAGTTCATGCTGTAATCTCACCCTTTGGAATCAATTGACTTCTCCCCCCTCCCAAAACACTTTCATTTCTCTCTTAAACTTATGAAGTAACGCATTCTTCCTGCCTAGCGCTGGAAGGCTCTTAACACCACCTCCAACCCCGCGTTTGGAAAGTACAAAAATAGTCACAATTACGGTCTTTTGAACGTGTCTTTTGCTGCCGACACTCGTTCTCTGTCCACATGATCTGGAAGTGACATTGTGAGAGCAGGGCCGGTTTTGGTCTGGCTTTAATCTCCGTTCTCCAGGAGGAACAGGGTCTGCAGAGCACACGTCCCTCAAGGGCTCGCAAGCTTCAGCTCCACAGCTACAATCCAGCTGAACTGTGGAAATCATCAGAATACCAACACAGCAGATTACACATCATATCAAAACACACTCGCGCTCATGCTAATCACTTTAGAGCGGATTCACACGATTGATTAATTTTATTTGACCACTTAAATATAAAAATATGAAACTGTACTCTTGTGTCATACACTAAAAATACATAAATAGTCAGGGATGACACAATACAGCCCAAAGACTTCTTTCCATTGCGGTCCCTATAAGGGCAGGGGGAGAGGACAAGTGGCAGCAAATCAAACATCAATCATTCCATCATACGTTAAGCAAATTCATATTATACAGAAAAATTGACCATAAAAATAGACTATGATATGATAATGACTACGATTGGCACCTAAACCATACTTTCAAACCCTCTGTTTAAAACTGCCCGTGCTTGTTACTGTCTTGCGTTTAAAATCAAATCATAAAAGTAGAGATGCACCGATACTAAATTTAGCCGCAGATACCGATATCCAATTATTCTGAATGACATTGGCCTATACCGAAAAAATATCTCTGAAATAATGCTGCAAACTATACAGGGAACCCTCTCATTTAGTATAATATTATAATATAAGAGGTTAAAGTGGACAACAGAGCTGCTATATTCAACTGCTATTTATTTCCAGATATGTTTGAAATGTTTGTATAGGCCTACAACTCAGTTGCACATAAGGTAGTTTTCATGAACACTTCTTCATGGCAAATTTATTCAAACATGCCTGTATAATTTACAGTAAATAATCTCTTCTCTTATGATTTTATACTAACTAAGGGACTGTGAACTTTCCTGAGATAAACGTTAAGTGATATTGTTCACTAGCTGTTTTATTGACGTCTTTCCACGGTTGAAACACTGATTGAGTGATTACATGAAACATGATATGGATTTCGGTAAGTTGTACTGTATCTTTCAACATACCTTCTGATATTCATGCATGTTTTTCGAGATATAATTTGTATTAAAGTGGAATAAAAGGCTCAGAGCTGCCGGCGCTACAGCGATCTGTCACGTCACATTTAAGAGCGCAAAACGCCATTTATTGTTTGAATTTCCTGATAAAATGTGCATAATTTGAAAGCTGAGACTTTGTTTCTTATCAGAAGTAAGAAGGCACAAAGCTCTTTGTGATTATTGGATGGGAGGCGCTACAAATAATGTTTGATGTAGAAAAAAAAAACGTAGATCTGGCAACCCTGGCTTGACCTACGGGTGATTCATAGGGTTAAATAAAGACTGCATTAACGTCGCTATTTTTAACTGTTAAAGTGTTATTGTTGCATTAACTTGCCCTAAATTCAACACAAGAGATTTTCTTCACACACATTATGAGTTGCAGTCTGACACGCTCTTCCTCCGCACTCTTTTGATTGACAGGATATAATCGGCTCTGATCATTGGCTGTTTTTAACAAGCGAAAATATTAGCTTTAATCGGCCGATATCGATTATTGGCAGATACATCGGTGCATCTCTACATAAAAGGTTTTTAGATGGAAACTCTTAAAAAATATAGGTTCAAATATTCAGTTAAGGTCCTTTAACATTCATTGAACCTTTTCATTACACAAAAAGTTCTTCATTGTGGGTTCTTTAGATTATTAAAATGTTCTTCTCATTAAGAAACAAAAATTGTTCTTTAAAGATATGTTAACAAAAAGGTTCTTTGGGGAACCCAAAATAGTTTATCTATGGCATTGTGTAATTGACGTAAGCTTTCTTATATATATATATTTTTTTCATATTCAAATCAGTGTCGAATCCCTTACAGTCCATCACTGCTGGGCACTTCAGTCTATCACTGTTTTCTCTGGCACAGACCTGCATTCTGTCCGTATCCATGCAGATCATATATTTTAATGAGCCGTATAACAGCGTTTAACCCGTATCATTAGAGCAGCTTGCTCTTTCACCATGGCAAAGGGAAAGACTTTCCTTAATTATGCTGTGTCGTGCAGGTCATCTTTGCTGGTGTGTACCTCTGTGTGTGTGTGACTAAATGTTTAATGGTAGTGTCATTCTCCAATACAGATGAAATTTAACACCCCTACACACACACACACACACACACACACATACACACACACACACACACACACACACACAGAGAGAGAAAGAGAGACTGCCCCCTGTATCCATTCATTTCTAATCTCACTATAACAAGCTGTGTTGTCATTCACAAGAGGTGTCTGTCGTAGTGCTGAACAAGCGTGTGTGTGTGTGTGTGTGTGTGTGTGTGTGTGTGTGTGTGTGTGTGTGTGTGTGTGTGTGTGTGTGTGTGTGTGTGTGTGTGTGTGTGTGAAAAAATCAGACGGTCAATAGGACACAGGATGATCAATGACCAACAGAGGTGCGTTTTATCATATATATATATATATATATATATATATATATATATATATATATATATATATTTATATATGCTGAATTTCTTAATCATCATTGTAAACTTAATTAGAGGCTTGATTTAATAGGGCATATATGGTTATATATGTAAAATATTGCTTAATTATCCCTTTTTTAAGTCGAAGTATAATATAATTGTTTGTTACTTAATGTTAATATATTACTATTGCATTAATACTGAAATATTACACACACACACACACACACTCATATTTACATAAAAAGACATATTAATGTATGTAATTTAACAGTTTATTGCTGTAATACTTTCTGTAAGGCTTCTTTTAAATATTTCTGAATAACTCCCTCTGAGAAGAAAATGTCATCAGAGCAATATTTCATAGCATTTCAAATGTTGCTCTTAAGTTAAAATCCAAATTATGACTTGCAGCACAGTTACGGTCTCGTGCAAACCCAAACCCGGTCTCAAATGGCTTGTTGTCCACGATTTAGGGGGGTAAATGGAGAGTAAGGTGATCTCTTTATAAATCAAATGATTTGACCTGTGAGCTTGACAATAGTAACTCCTGCAAGACTGTTGTTAAATATTTAGCGCTCTGCTGTCATGAATACGAATGCTGTGTAAATGAGGGTCTACGAGCAGTTGACCCTGGGACCAGAGCCTGCTGAGTGGGGCTCACACTGGCCTAAATGATTTAATTGTCCTGACTCCAACTGCTCTTTAATGGGTAAGCTTTGAAATGCACCACCTGCTAAATGAGACACTTCTCTGTATCATAGAGCTTTTCTACAGGACATCTGAAGCATTTGTCTTTGAGGAAAAAACTAGGCTGCTTGTATGCTTGACACCACATGTATTTCTATGATGATGCGGTTTACTTACGCCATCTTAAACGGTCACTTTATTCTGTGTTGCATAAGTTATACTGTAATGTACTTCAGTGCCTTTCAAAAGCTTGGAAAAGGCCTAGGTTTCAACGTGGGGTTTTGAACAATATCGGCATACATCCTTATGATTTCTTGATCAATTCAGTATAAAGTAACTTGAAATTATCAAGAATTATTTTTTTTAATTACGCAATATTGACAATATATACTAATGTGCTAAAATACAGTAAACACAGCTTGCTTTTTGAAGCAATACTGTGTTACTAGACCCAGCTAAAGTTTAAAAAACTGATTTTTTTTTTAATTTCATCTCACTAGCGAAATTCATCATTTGTAAGCATTATGTAGCTGTAATTTTTGAAGTAAAATATGTTTGCATATCTTTCTCTCATTCAAAGCAACTATTTTCCATACTCCAGTGATTAGTTATGCCTGGCTTATAAGCAGTGAATCAGTATTGTGGACCCAAGGGAAATAAAATTGGCAGAAAATCAGAGTGAGAAGATTTAATTATCACGCAGAGACCTTTTCCACCGACTGGCCCACTGAACCCAAAAAAGCCCAATCCACCTGGACATCAGCCTCCTCTCATAATTTGTTTCCCCATGCTATGCCGAGCAATTACTGTTTTATTGATTTTTTTATCTATTAAGTTTTTTTTTTTCTTTTGAAAAGCCATGATCGTTTAGTTCAACATGTCATAAAGAAAAAAAATGGTGCTTTGTGGAATCCTATCCTTCATTCACCTGTACTGACTCATATTATTTAGGCATATTATTGACCAGTGTCTACAGCTGGACCATTTCTCCAAACACATATGCCTTTTCCTGTGCATGATTCAATTAATAGATGATTGACATCCATTCCTCCCCTCTGTAATTGGTGTTGTGCTAGCCAACAACTGCATCGGACATTTGAAGTTTATACATATATATTATTATAATTTATTAGGATTAACCCCTTGAGATGTATCATCTCATTTTCATTTACAATGAAACACAATTACAACTTAAAGGAACATAACTAAATTACAATTAACAATACATCAGCAAATAGGCAAACAACAAAACACCAAAATAACTATAACTAAGCAACAGTACACATAACTACAACAACAGTTTCAATGATAGCATTTGCAATCTACTTTAAAATAAAATAATAAAGATTGTTTAAACAACCGAAGGGAAGTAATGGATCTAATATCTACAGGCAAATTATTCCAGTCTCATAGGGCTTTAAACATGAATGCTCTCTTACCAATTGTTTTTTTAACACGAGGAACGAGAAAGTAAGTCTGGACAGAATGCCTCACTCGGTGGTTTGAGGAAAAGAATCCAAAGCACTGTTGTAGATAACTAGGATAATCAAAGTAAATACATTTAAATATAAATTGGAGCCAGTGAATCTGCCTTCTCACATTTAGAGATGGCCACTGAAGTGTATCATACATTGCACAGTGGAAAAAGAACATCCTAAAACAAATCTGCAAATTCTATTATATGCCAAATTAAGTAAGATAAGATCAGATTTTAAAGCCGTCTGATAAACCACCTCACAGTAATCAAAAAACGGGAATATTGAGCAACTAGTTTCTTTTTATATATATATATATATATATATATATATATATATATTCTATAATATGCACATTTAGTTTTTTGACACTTCTCTAAACCCCACGTTATTAACAACACTACTGACCCATCCTACTGTACATTAGCAACCTTTCGACGACACGACAAGTTTAAGTCCCAGCTTGTGGTCCTTTCCCAATCACCTCCTGTCTCTCCTCTACTGTGCCCTCAGATAAAGACAACAAATACAGATAAATAGATACAAATTAATATATAACACATTAATTCACACAAGTAAAAAAAAAAATCAGGAACAATTCTGTTCAATGTTAAATTTTTGAATTATTGCTTCAATAACATTCAACCCATGTAAGAATAATAACCCTTCATTTTCTTTTATCAGTTTTGACTGTGAAGCTGTTGAGCTACTGAGGAAGTGGAGCTAAACAAAGGATCAATCTGCTTTTTCCTAGAGTTGCATTACACTGTACGGTCACACAGTTTGACACGTGAAATCCTCTGTGCTCATCGGGATTTCGTAGCTCTATTAACAGCTGTTTGTGTGCTTGTGTTATGCATGCTCTCTTGGGAGGCTGTGTTTAGGGTGTCAGGACAGGGTGGCCCGACCAAACACACACACACACACAGCCGTGTTCATAAAGAAACTCTTAGATTGTCATATGCTGATATGTGAGAAGGTGTGTTTGAGTGTGTAATGTGAGAAAGTGTGTATGTGTTTATGTTGTGGGAACGAGAGGAAATCCTCAGGGTAGAGTGTTGAGAGTTGCATGTGTGTGGTTGGGTCATTTGCACCTCATCAAGTCGGGCTGGTGGTCTCAGACACACACCAGCAGCAGGGCCTGATGGGTCAGTCTGTGGTCAGTCAGGCCAGCAGTTGTCAGAGGTCCATGAATCAACGTGACCAGTCCTCAATGAAATCTGTGATATGCTCGTATTGTTGTACAGCATGTGTGTTGTTGCTGTGTGGCAGTAGCTGTAGACTAAGTACTTTGCCTCGTCTGTTTATAAATATAAACACTATTGATCTACATTTTCATAGTGACAGTTTAGTCACAAGGATGAGTAATATATTGTTAGGCTGGGAAATATTAATTTGTGTGATTAATACTTGCTGTTTAATGAGCGTGAAATAATTAACGCTATTAATGCAGCATCTTTTTTTCACTTCATGAAGTAGCTGTGCTACACACACACGCACACACACACACACACACACACACACACACATAGGTGCAACTGCGAGTATAACTAAGCTATCATGAATAGTGAAGGCAATCGAATGAGGCGCGAGCCATACTAAAAAGTCCAATTACACTTTTTTCCTGAAGATGTTTTTTGTCATTTTATCACACTCACGTATTTTGAAGTCTTCATTTTTACCAGTTAGTTTGGTTTTAGTTAGGTATTCGATGAAAATGTGGTGTAACATCATGATTGACAGCTGGGAATGAGTCTGCGGGAGCGGTAGCCTGGAAATCTAGACGCACATGTAATTTGCAGCCAGGGTGGTCTAGCAACTCTCCTTCGGCTTGCGAGCTGGAAAAACCAAACTCTAGTCAGGCGTGTATATCGTGTATGGAGTGGGTGGTAGGGCTTAACATAATAACGGCAGAGTTGCGACGGTTGCGCGTGAATTCCCTGCTACTTGAAAACAAAGAAGCTGCTGGCGAACAGCGCTCTTGCAGATCGGCTTTGGCTGCGACTCTGGAAGTTGGAGTTGAGCTTTCTTTGAGAACGGCACTGAAGTCCGTCGCTCTGACTACGTCTCCTCCTTCGTGGCTCTGGTTGGTTGAAGCGCTATCCTATTGCGTGCAGAGGGAATTTGAAAGACAACCGTTTATCCCGCCCCGTGGATTGAGCCCTGCCAGTGGTGTGTTGCCAGAACCAACATCTGGATGTGGGTCTGGCTTGTCAGGCTATGGGAGTGTGTGCGGGACCTTGATGCCACGGCTCCACCTCAGGGTCACAATTGCGCAGACTCAGACTCGGGACCGTTGTGGGGACAAATTGGGTCCTCCCTAAAATCGTGTCTCCTTTAGGAACCCCAAGCGATCCTATTGGCTAAAAAAAATTGATAAATAGGTACTCTTTTTGCGCCTGATTACAATTCCTACAAAAATATGTTATGTTAAAAGCTGTTTTAACTATAGTATAATTACCATTAATATCTTTATTTAGTTTGCGTATGTGCTAGCATAGCATACAGATTAGCCTGATAGCTTATGGCGCTTTTCCACTGCGTGGTACGACTCGGCTCGGCTCGCTTTAGCTCGGTTTGCTTTTCCACTGCAGAGTACCGCTTCAAAGTGTGTGGGATTATACACTGATCGTTATAGTGTATCCGCTCCTCGGCAACCAACGAGATGAACGTCTGCACTTCGTCCACTGAATGTGGTGGAAAAGCGCCACAAGTGAGCCGAAGCGAGCCGTACCGTACCATACCATGCAGTGGAAAAGTGCCATTAGTTTATACACGCAGTTGCACCTATATGTGTTCACAATCATTTTTAATGTAATTATGTGTTCAATTAAGTGTTCAATGTCAAAATATTTCAGTTAAAATTATCAATTATTCACTTAATAGGCTATTATTATTTTATTAATTAAAAGTTTAATCAAGTGAAAGAAATTACGTACAATTTGTTTTACTCTGCACTATATAGTAAGCTATACATATTTTAAATTATTATTGTTTTATGTACTTAGTATTATCATTAACTAGTTGATGGAGAGCCGATTTCATGGAAGGACCTGATTTGACACCAGCAACGACCATTACTGGGAGATTGTGGCTTCGTTTTTCAACATTGGAAAGAAGTGGAGACATGTCATCCATCTTTGTTTCTTTTCTTTTCTTTTTCTTTTTTACAGTCTACAGAGATAGAAGTATCACCAAACACACTATATAAAAGGCATAGCTAAATGTAACATTTATTATAATAATACATTTATGTGAATATTTTAAGTTTGCTTAAATTAAGTGAGTTAAGTGAACTACTTTCTCCAATTATAATATGTATGTTCTTGTTAATAAATGATAAATAAAAACATATAACTTGCTGTTTAGGCCTGTCTTTCACTTATGCTGAAAAATCAATTTAATAGAGGCATCAGTATCAGACACGTGCCCTCATTCATAGTAAGGAGTAAAAATATGGCATTAAACAAATATTTAAAATACTACATGTATGAGGTTTTCACATTCATTTTGGAGATTGTTAACACATTCAATTGGAGAATGTGATTACAAGTTTTAATGATAGGTGCAATAAATGAGAGAAACTTGTGTGATTGATTAGTTATTTTTTAATCGATCGAATGCCCTTAGTATTAACAGAAGAATCGACAGTTGCTGTTTGTTACATTCAAATCTGAGAAGCAGTGAAAACAGACTTTTGTAATGTTCTCTTAATAAAGCAGAGTGCAAGGTTGTAAAATCCTCGTGGGTTATTTGCCTGAGACAGAGGTCACCAGGGCACTGTTGTTAATTAGCCAAATGAGTCCGCTCGCATTGTGGCCGTGACCTTCTCTGCAGTCAATTACATGAGTTACACTACAGCTCTGTGAAATAATGCTGATCATAAATATCTGGGATCTGATTTTTTTGTCTCGCTGATAAGAGTAAATGAGAGTTACAGCCTTGGCGTAAAGCTTCAGTCTCGTGAATGGAGAGGCTCTTAGTCTGCAAATCTTGCTGTTTTATGTCTGATTACATCATTTGTGTTTTAAAGGCTAACTCCAATTACGTAATTAGCCAGTTGGGTGTTTCCCTCATTATAGAGATGTTTGTGACAGAGCCGCTGACCAGCAAAACCTCCCAATGCTGCAGTTTGTGCCGTCCAGGTTCCTCCATTCTCTTTCATCTTGTTGTTCGTGTTAAAGTGACATTTGTTTGGCTGCATCTCTCTCTCTCTCTCTCTCTCTCTCTCTCTCTCTCTCTCTCTCACACACACACACACACACACAAAAGTAAACAGCCTTTGGTTTCTCATTATAGATCTTATGTGTTATGGGTCAGTTTTGACATTATAATATGTTGTTTTCCATTGTGCATTTATATTTGCTTTGACATGAACTGTTATACCGAAGAATGATTTTGTTATGAATCATGGATACAGTACATCTTTTTTTAGCAGTAACTAATTTTTAAAGGGTTAGTTCACCCAAAAACGTAAATTCTGTCAGTAATTACTCTCCCTCATGTTGTTCCAGACCCGTAAGACGTTCGTTCATCTTCGGAACACAAATGAAGATATTTTTGATGAAATCTGAGAGCTGTCTCACTCCTCCATAGGCTGCTGGGTAAAGACATTGTTAAAATAGTAACTACAGTGGCTCAACCTTAAGTTTATCAAGCAACAAGAGTACTTTTTGTGCGCAAAAAAAATCTAAAATAACGACTTTATTCAACTATAGATTTTCTTCTGTGGGCCTCCAGTGAGTTCATTTTTCCCGCAATTCATTTTTGTTCTGCAGCAGAAAGAAAGTCATACAGGATTGGAACTACATGAGGCTGAGTAAATAATTATGTCTTTCCATTTTGGGGGGAACTATCCCATAAAGCAGAGAGAAATGAGAAACATCGCTGAAAAAGTTTTGTATTGAAGCTATGTGTGAAAAAAAACATTAGTTGCACATGTTCAGAACAAATGTTTTTGTGTTTGTATTAACACTTGTTTATTAAAATCAAGCTAATTCAGGTTTGTTTTTTCATCTCATTTGTTTTTATTTTTTTAATTGCATATTTATTAACATTTACTGTATGTGTTACTGCTAAATGTTGTTCAGCTATTATTATGTATTAGTAGGTTCTGCTATTAGTATTAGTAAGTGTCAGCTTCTGTTGAGAACATTGTTAAAGTCCCCCTGTGCTGAAAATCCAGCTTTTATTGTGTTTTTATGTCTATGTGGTGTTTTTAATATGCTTTTAGACAAACCATGTGTAAATCCATAAGTCGACAGCATTGCTGAGTATTTTCTGATTAAAACTGCAGTGAACCAAAGACAGTCTCAAAAACACGCTTTGAAATCGCTGGTGTTTCTGATACAAACTACCTTGTAACCAATCAGATCAACGTGTGATCGTCAACCAGTGGATCTCTGAGTGAGTGAGTGAGTGGAGGCGGGGCTCATTTGCATATCATAGAACCGCGTATACCGTACTTAATGAGACAACAGTTACATTCAAGCTATTTTAAGGCATGACTAATTTAGTTTTCACAAAGAAAAAAATTAAATGTAATTTTGGTGATCAGAGATGAGTTTTAAGGGATAAAATGATTGACTACAGGGAGACTTTAACACTTTCTAGAACACCTTAACCTTAAACCCTGTTGAACGCGAGTGAAACCCAGCTCACTCACAGATCATCATTTCACGTCAGGGTTTGGTTTATATGTGATTGAATGTGATGATATCTGAGTGGGAGAGTTGTTTCACCAGTTTCACCCATTCAAGCAGATTCTGGATCACTTGCAAGCATGAAAGGTCTGCATTATCACAGTCAATGCAATGAAGCAAAGTGATATGCAGGAATTATCAAATCAACAGAATAATGAGCCAATCATATGAACTTTCATCTGTATTATGCCATATTTAGAGTTTGTGAAAATGCTTTAAACACTATTTGGACACATATTGATCTTTTTTTTCTGTCGATATTTTACTGCTTCCTCATGCATGTAACGTGAGGTGTTGCAGCAGCGGAGAACTGATCCACAGATATTATAGTACAGTAGTGAAGTTTTACAAGGAATTGCTAACTTATTTGATAAGTTGGGATTTGTTGATTTAACTTTAAATTAGGCATTACACATCAAATAAATCTTGAATTAAAGTTGTAATTCGTGCTGGAAGCATCAGCTATCAGTGATATTGATAAAACCTCCACAAACCAATAATGCTTCACATGCTGTGATGACTTCTCCCATGCATTTGATACAAACTATATGCTGGAACTGCTGCTGTTTCAGCAGGACGAATAGGAGAAGAAAGACACGTCGTGTAGGATCATTATCAAAGTTTCTGAAGAATTAGTTTGCTAGCTTTTCCGCATTTGTATCATTGCAGTCTGATGTGTTTAGATCGACGCGTCATTATGGGACTATAGGTTTTGGGGTCAGCTTCCTTTGTGAGCTGATCATACATCTATTAGAGAGACTATTCCTGAGGAAATCCTCTGTCCTACGGCTAAATCCATTGGATTGCAGAGCATACTCATCTCTGTCTCACGCTGCTTTAGACCCTTAGGGACATTAGAGGCATCTGGCATGAGCCAACACCAGCGAGAGAATTCACTTAGATGACCCATATCAAGTGAGACGCATATCATATCGCTCAAGATCCTTTTTATTTGGCCCGTTTGTGGAGTGCGATCTGCTCCGAACATGGATTGAGTGCATGTTTCTAGCAGGAGACATCGGCCATGATTGCAAACTCTCTTTGTTCATTGAGATCTCATTTGTCAAGGCCGAGAGCCGAGAGGGTATTAGTTAGTTAGCAAATATTGACATGCCACTTTGTTCGGGGAACTATCAATTGAAATCAGCAAATCAATGCTCCTAATAGCTGCTCATTACGCACTTGATGCATTTTCAGTGTTCGCGTCAGCTTTGCCAGTCAATGCAGTCAAAAACTATTACTTGACCAGCAGCCAGACACGTTTTTCACCCAAAGCCTTCAATAGCTTTGCATATGGAAATCTTTCTATCTTTTAGGTGGTTGTTTTGTAGCTTGAGCGAGGTGTAGTGTTGACTCTTAATTGAGTATATCTCACTGACATGCTTATTTAAATAGAGTTAATGGAAGATGTTGCTGTCACACACTGTGATTAAGTTAGCGCAATGACCTTTCATCTAGGTTTCTTTTGTGCGTACGATGCAAATCACAAAGGCTTGAACGAAACCACATTTTCTCTTCCTATCGTCGGCAGCACTCACACAAAGTCAAGCAGCATTCGTCAAGAGAGGATCTTTATTTAGACACCAGATCTTCCCAGATAAATAAAGACAGTGTTAATGGAAGAGGGGCGAGTCGGATGCGTGTCAGGGGTTTGCCCAGATAAATCATTAGATGGAAGGTTATTGGAAATGCAGGGAGATAAAAGACTGAAGAAGCCAGTAATTGCCTTAAAGATCAGACTACAAAGCATTAGCCTGGCTTTTACAAGGCCAGTCGGCAACAAAAGAGTCGTAATTTATGAGCTCAGCGTAAAAGAATAGCATAATTGCATTAAAAATTAATGCTAATGAGGTCTAAAATGGGGAAGGTGGTTATTATGAAAGTTTGTATTCATCTTCTTTGGCCTGAATGATGGCTAGTGGCTTGATTAATGGCTTAATTTCTATCAATTAGCCGGGCCAAAAATAAATAAATAAATCTATCCACAGAGACGAGGCTAAATTGAGTATTGAATTACATATCTTATCCTGATGCTGAGAGGGGGCCGGATTACCACAGAGCCAATGCCTGTGTGTTTAACGGTTAGTTCAACTTTGTCTGTGTTCGTAAGTGCACATTGATGGAAATGTGTACGTATGTATATTTATTTATTTATGGGTTCGGTAGGGGGTGTCAATATTTACTTCTTCTTTTTTTTGGTCATGTAAATTAATAAAATCTTTAATAAAACTCCATGGGCGTTTTATAACGACACCAAGCTCTAAAATATGTTATTTGGTAGAAATTGTGAATCAAAAATATTTTTATTGTACAAACGAATGGAAAATCAGAAATCTTTGAATATTGTTGTCGTCACCTTTATTTATATAGCACTTTTTACAACACAGATTATTTCAAAGCAGCTTTGCAGTGATAACAGGAAAATAATGCAGCAAAGTTTGTTTCTGCTGTACAGCAGATCTAGAAGACAATAGCATCACAGTCCAGCTTAAGTGCGTTCAGTGATGCTTCATTTCTGTTGTAAAAAAGTTAGTTGTGAGCAATGTTTTGGCTGAGCTTGATTATTTCTAGCAAACACATAAACACAGCTGTGTCAGTGCTTGTGAGAGGTCCTCAGGTTTTTACATATAGATATTGTGTGCGTTTTGTTTTATTTTATTGCCAGCGCTCTCGCACTCGTCTCTATGGACTTGTCATTCTCTATCAGTGCAGAGCCATCATTAGGTCTTGTTTTCCTTGCTCATGACATTCAAAAGCACCTTTGAATCTGTGGCCGTTTGAGACGTCCACCTGATGATGGGCAGTTTCTGTGTTAATTATCCCATCAGTGATGAGAGCTGGTGTCATTTTGCTCATGGAAGTAAGGCATTCAATTATGGGAATGAATGGGTCTCGGTGAGTTCTGCGTTCACTTTCCTCTGCTATCCGTGATGAACGCTTTCCTCCAGGACCTTGAGCTGTTGCACATCGCCCTCTTATGGTGTTCTGTTGCCACACGCACTGCCTTCTGAAGAGGATCAGTTCTTTGACTTGGAAGTGGAGAAACAGCTATTAAGAGACAGAATTAAGGGCATTAAATATTTTGCTGGTGTCTGTTGTTCCTTGTTTTTACAAATCTTGGTTTGTTTTCAATGTATTCACATCTTCACATCCAAATCTACAATCATTCAGGTTAAAAACAGCAACAGCCAACCAATCATCAACTGAATCCGTTAAGGCCTTTAGGGCAACAAGGATGGGGGGGAAAAACATACTTCAATATAACAAAATCACATGTAATTTCTCTTTTACTGTGGTTAAGACTGCTATAAGGCTTGTGTAATGCAGCGACAATGGACTCTAAATTAATTTTGTGGATAATGTGTCAATATTAAATGTCAACTTTGACCTGGCCTTGTGCTGATCGTGTCTGGCAGAGATGTCTCTCCGACAGCGCTATCGATTTTCTGCTCTCCGCTCGCTACGGGCCCCTCTCTCAAAGTCCATTATTTTGGATTTTCCTATGAAATACATATCTTTCCTCACTGACATCTGACAAACAGCATATGGAAGTCATTTTATCTACCAATAATGTGTTTGTCAAAAAATATGAGGCATTAATGGAATTCCGGGCCAAGGATAGGTTGTCACTGCTATATCTGGGTGGGCTTGTGTGTTTGTGTCTATGTATCAGTCATTAAGATGTTCAGTACACACACACACACACACACACACACACCCACACACACACACACACACACACACACACACACACACACACACACACACACAGGAGGGGTAATAAGTGTGTGATTGAGAGCCAGTGGACTGCTGTCATCTTCAGGACAGGCTGTAGACTTCTCGAGGATATTGTACCTCTGTTTTGTCTTATGCTCAAGTATGTGTTTTATTACGAAGTTTGTGTTTTCACAATGTATGGACACACACATACATGGCTGAAAAGTAAATACACCCGTAAATAGTTTGGGCTTTTTTTACTGCAAGTTTGTTTCTCAGAGCATGTTTGTTGTGACATCAGAAGTTAGAGCTATGTCTATAAGTGTTACTCGATTGAGAAGCTTGATATTCATTAGAATCAGTATTTTAGTTTTCTCTGTAGACATTTCCCAACCATTTGCCAAGAATGACAGTGCTACAGTGTTTAAGTTATGTTCATAAGCCGTATTATAAGACAAACACTAGAAGCTGTGTGTGTGTGTGTGTGTGCGAACGAACGAACGGACGGACGAACAAGTGTTTCTGCTAACAGAGAGAAAACCAGAGCAAATATTCATTTATTCATTAAACGAGCCGAGCGAGAAGATGTGTTGTGACAGTCGCTCCCTGGCAGTTAATGGATTAAATTAATTCCTCTCATTAGCACAGGGATCTCTCTCTCTCTCTCTCTCTCTCTCTCTCTCTCTCTCTCTCTCTCTCTCTCTCTCTCTCTCTCTCTCTCTCTCTCTCTCTCTCTCTCTCTCTCTCTCTCTCTCTCTCTCTCTCTCTCTCTCTCTCTCTCTCTCTCTCTCTCTCTCTCTCTCTCTCTCTCTCTCTCTCTCTCTCTCTCTCTCTCTCTGTGTGTGTTTGCGCACCAGAGCGTTCTTTCTGCCTAATAGTATTTGTTTATGAGCATTTTCATGCATATGAGTGGAGAGAGATTAAATTGTTGGTGAATTTGAGCATCAGTAATACACTGTGTTTTTTAAGATTTAGAATGTTTTAATTTAGCAAAATCACACAAACAACCGACAAGAGCATCAGCAATCACAGTTTATATTCAGTCTGATAGCATGATTCCGAGTTTTATATTGCTGTAATACAACAGGCCAAGAAACAAGAAGTTAATATATGGAGTATCTTAAGTTTTAGACACAATTTAGCTAGTTACCTTTGTCTGTTCGTGGAAATAATTCCAAAGTCCCGGCAGGTCTTTAGTTCATTTCAGTACTCCCGACCACCAGAGGGCGTCAACGACTGACAGCCAATAGCTCGACCAGCAATGAGTGTGTGCTGTGTCTATCACTCCAACATAACATAACATTTCTGTATGATGTAATTATGCAGGGATTACCATGTTCACCATGTATTATTTTGCTCTGAAATACAGCATACAGTACATGCTTGGAAAAGCAAGCTCTACGTCTTCTAGACCATATGGCTGTTTGTTTTTTTAAGCATGACTTTTTATTTTCTGATGACTTCTCATTGACCAGCATCCACTTCAGACTCTTGGAGAACTTAAGACAGAATAATAACTGAAGAGCTACAGACTGGAGAGCACAATTTTACTAGTCAGTTCACATAGAAACAATATATGTTACTTTGTGGTATTAATGATTTTTATGAAAACAATGAATCACTATACAAGGTGAATAAGGTTCTGTGTGCATAGCTTACAAAACATAAATTATTGTACCTACAAGCTGTGTTTGGCTGGGTAACCTTTACTCCGTGAAATCAAAGAAATCAAGTTATTTATTATAGATCAACGTATATATCTTCTGAGAGCAAGACTCCAGAGCTTTCAGGCTACATCCACAGTCTGTTCTGACTTCTGTACAGGGTGTTTTATAACGCATCTCTTTTCATGTAATCTGTGATCAGTGATCAATCTGTATACATCCGTCTTGGTTTGACACTGAAATTAATCAAATTAAATTGATTAATTCCACTCTAATATCAACAGTTCATTGTACTGAACAAAATCTGATTAAATTAAACTGAATGAGTTGCAGCAGATTTCTAGTTCCCAGCATGCTTTGGCTCAGACTGTATAAGGAGAATAAAGGTTGAAATTAAGTGTTATTTTGTGGTTTTTGCAAAAGATAAATAAAGGCGGAAATAATGCTAATGTTCTGTTATGTTTGTGGGATTTGAGTTGTGGCAACTTAACACAATATATGCTTTGTCAAACCAACACCAGTGTTGTTTTTGTTTTTTTTGACAAGCTTTCCTTTCGGTTTCTTTCTGTCGCGATCTGCTTTTTTTCCAATATTCTCTTTTCTCCTCCATTTTGTGTGTTCTTGCTTGTTTAGACATAGTTTGCTGTTCTTTTGCTGGAGTCTGGTGGTACTGACATACTGAACCTGGGCAATGGGATCAGGACACCACCATTGTTTCTCTGTGTCATGAACAAGCATGCACTACCGGCTCAACAGTATCCTGTAGACTGAGACCATGATGTTTTTCAGTTCCTGTGGTTTGTGACCAGTTGACCTGGCCAGCTGACCTCTCGTCTGTCCACTCAGCGCTCTGTTTTCTGTTCTTCTAGAGGAATTATCTCTGGCGGAGCAGGTGAGGAGGATAAAGGATATCGAGGCCATTGAGAGTGACTCCTTTGTTCCTCAGGCTTTCAAATCATCTCGGGACGCCACCAAGGTACATCTCTCGCTCTCTCACTGCCTATTCTTTCTGCCTTCCGTCTCATATCTATATTTTCTTTTATTTGATTTCCTTTTTCGCCGAGTTATGTAGCGTTTGTCTGCAGATGAAATGATTCCCATTAAATTCCCTTTGCTCTGTCCACGTGAGCTCGGGCTCCTGAAAAGCATGTGCCGTTGGTGGGCCGCACCGGGCCTCATTCTCCCTCTCCACAGACAGCTTTACTGAATCTGGTCCCGCCAGCATTCACATTCACCGCTCAAATTAGATTACTAACAAATGCTCACAGATCTCTGTGGTCTGAGACAAAAGGTGACAGTTGAAATAAGCCTGTATGATAGATTACAGCCCAGAAGGGCCGGGTGGCTCTCCCGAGCTGATCCAAGATCTGTCTGTGCACACTTCAGCGCTCCACTGAGATGAGCTGAACTGATGCGAGACCAGCACTTAACATTACTTTACCTGCATGCTTTTTTTATTTCTGAATGTTGTACAAACTGCTCTGTAGATGGAGCAATAAAAGCTCCATCTAAATAAAATAAAATGGAGGACATTCTTTGGACAGACACAAATACACACAGCCACACAATAACACACATTTGAGTCCTTCAATAATTTCCATTAGATGTAATTGGATGCTCTCAGCTCTCGGCTATACTTTGCAGCTAACTCTCACTTAACAGACCATGGTCTGGATGTTAGAGGCAGGAATCTGGTGGGATCGTGCTGGATACAGAAAGGACAGGGGACAGCAAATGCTTTCTGCAAGAGTTAGGATTGTACTGATAGAATCCATGAACAAGGTCAATCCCCTTGGACTAACCTGCAGACAAGTGTTTGCTCAACTTTACTCTGGTTCAAGAATGACTCATTATGGTTCAAACCTTCAACCTTTCATCTGTACCTACTAACTCCAGTTTAAATGGGTCAATCAAATTTAACTTGATCTCTTGAGATAAAATAGCTCATTGAACTCACTTCCTTCTCAGTCCAAAATGAGCATTCTAAAAATCTAAAAAAGGTGCAAAAGCCTTTTAACGTCTGCTACTTACTGATGTCAGTATTTTGAATTATTTAACTTGACCACCCACATTTAAACATCAGCCATGGCTAATGGGTGAACGAAACCTTGTTGCTGCCGAATCATCATGCAGTCTTTTCAAATCGTTATTGTAGGGGATGCCAAAAACAGCAGCATAAAGCCTGTTTAAATCAATCTGACCCTTCATCTCACCCTCATGTCATTCCGAACCTGTGTGACTTACTTTCTTCTGTGGAACATACTTGAAGATATTTTGAGAAACTAAGACTGAATCTGAATTTTTTATTTTTTATTTTTTAGCTCTAACCCTAACAATGCACCCCAAACAAGCTAATCCCGGTGTTCAGACTTACAGACAGGTATGTTTCACTGGGGCAGGAGCTAAAGTCTGCAGGCCACCGGGCCTCCAGGACTGCAGTTGATGAGCCCTGCTTTAACAGGTCTAAATAATGACCTTTTTTTGGCACCGAAAAACAGTGTACCTCAAAAGATTAAGATATGATAGCATTTATTTATAATTAAAGGTAGGGTAGGCAATTGCGGAGAGCCTAGCAATAGCAAGCTAGCTGTGAAAGCATGATCCCACCCTCCCTTCGGAGCGTCTCCAAAGCCACGGCCCCTTCAAAACTCATGAACGCCAACAAATTACCTCATGTCTCAAAGCACATAACATTACAATAATAATGAACGTAAACAACTTAAAGAGCACTGATCTGTACCACCTGACTGCTGCAGTTAATACCAGTGTTGACATAGTAGCATATAACAGCTCCAGCTAGAACGCCACGGGTTGCAGTCTCGTAATTACTGTTAGGACATGGTGTGAACACAGCATAAGCTCATTGTTTAAGTTCAGGAGGAACTGCAAAAGGCTGCTGCTGTTGCTTTCCAGCTCTCAGTGACTCATGAAACACGCTGACAGACCGATTGCAATGATCGGATGAACATGTTTAGGTCCTGACACTTCAACAGAAAATATATGTACATGTTTGAATATTTAGACCTTGTATTATTGTTTCAACAAGAATAACAGAAAAGTGTTCATAAAGGAATGCCTACCCTACCCTACCCTTAAACAACTTGCAAAATATGTGTTTTGAATGTTTGGAGTGATGGAAGCATATGAGAGCTCTGTGTGATTTCTCAGGGTTGTTGTAAAAGACATAGCTGTTTATTCCCAGGTGACTGAAGCTTCAGAGATCAAGATAGAGGCCGAGACGATGAAAGAGGAAGTCACCGTTCTGCCCATCTCCATCACATACAACGACAGCAACAGCCTGGCTCACCCCAACGTAAGAGTGTTTCTTGTGTGTGCCTACTTGTCCTTATTAAACTTATTTCCTAAAAAAAAAAAAATGACATCAAATAAGGCATTCGTGTCGTAGGCTTTACATGCAAAGTTACAATAAGTGTCCCAAAAGGCCTCCAATCAATAATTCTCTTCTCCCGAGACTTATTCCCCTCCACCCTTGTAGAAATTGCCTATTTCAGAAGCTCCACTTCTTGACAACCCACACAGGGCCTTCTTATGCACCCTCAGTAATATTTGCAGACAGAATTTCCTATGAAAGTGCGCTCCATCTCTCTCACTCGGCAAACTGGGTTATGTGTGACGGATGCAGATGAGCTCGACAGGCTGATCTATTGCAGCAATATGCCCAAGGCGAGAGAGCCCTGATCACCAGTAATGATTCAATCATTTAGCCACCACCACTTACTGTATCTACTGTAATTTCAAACTCGTTATCTGCACTTCGCTAGGTGCGTTAAGAGTCAGAGGAGGCTCGTTGTCGTGTCGCAAAATCGCCTACGAAGAGATAAGCAGGCGACACACAGCCTCAGTCTATTAGCGCTGCTCAGCACGTGTTTCCCAGTCACACACAGACCCCGCATTGAGTGCTACGGGCGGACCCTAACCCGATGTAAATCACACGCTTATAATGCGCACGCAGCGGGATGGAAGTGATCAGTCTTTCCCAAGCATAGATTTGATTTCATGCCTCTCGTGTTTTTTGGATGAAGGAAATGAGTGATGAGTGTTGGAGAAGAATCCGGAACTTCCAAACTTAAGGAACTCATAAGCACAACTAATGCGGGAATCACTCAAATTCTCCCTTTATGCTGACATCCGAATCAAGCGCGTGTATTACCCTGTCTGATGTGTTTATGATGCAATACCATTTACACTTTCTCCAAATCTAATCGCAGCTGTGATTGTCCTATATTAAGCCAACCGAGACAATTAGAGCGCAGACTTGGAATCCATTAGAAACCAATAGGAAAGATTTGTTTCAAAAGGATTACTTGCATTTTAGATGTATAACATCATTAGACCTTGGCCAAATCCAGACATTTTCTCACCTCTGAGGAGCAAACATGCATGCAGACAGTCGTAGACCGTCACAGATCTCAGTAGGATGGATGTATGAGGACTCCGGGTCCTTCACAGATAGGGATCACAATGTTTGCTATGATAATACACAATTTATTATGCATTTCTAATATACAATTATTTTCAGTTCATAAATAAGAGCTCTTCAATATACTTCAATCATCACTTCAAATACATGTATCCTCCCAACTAGCATAACAACATTGACACACATTTATATTATCTGTTGTCCTGCCTCATGAGGACAGCAGTCTCGAGCAGATCCTGTGATCACAGCAGAGCGTGAGCCAGTTTTTACTCCTGTTTCACTAACAACTGTGTACTTCAGAATCAGCCATTGCACAGCTGTGAAAGATTATTGTGTAGGAAACAACTAGAATATATTACAAATAATTTTTCATTCTTCATTTCTAAGGGAAAGGTTGTATTTTCTCACCTGTAGGTGGATGATTCAGATTGTCTGTTTCTGTAGAGATGCTGTAGATGGAGAAGTTCGTTGCACTTTAATAATCTAAATGAACTGAAGTGAACTGGCTCTCACTCTCTTGCAGTTGTTTATGGATAAAGAGGAGGCAGAGAGGTTGTGGTTGAACAGACTGCTTTCTCTGCGTCAGGAGAGGCTCATGGGAAGTCCGGTGTCCTGATGACATCCAGCTTCTCCAGACCTCCAAACCAATGCGGATGTGAACAGTTTTGGCCTCTGGAACTCCAACATCTCTCAAAAAGGAGCAAGTGCACCTCCTGCTGGCGTCTACGTGAAATATCTCACACCTGTGCATTTCAGCACGTGCTTTTCTGAATCTTTGCTGGTTTGTTAGTTTTACTTTATACTAACTGATAATGATGGTAGTTTTAGTTTGTTTTTGTTTTTTACACATGCTTTGTCCTCTAGCTCTTGTTTTATGTTTTAAGCAGACATCCTTCTCAGACATCAAACTTGAATGTATGACAATTGTATGTAGTGTGTGCTAGTTTTTTCTTTTTCTTTTTTCCTTTTTCAAAATAAATGATCTTGTTGTAATTCTTAGACGGAACTTGTGTTGTGGTCGTTAAACAGTTTAATATTTGACCAGTTTGAAGTACAGCCTAAAAAGAGTATACAACTCTTTTTAGTACAGAATGGCTTCATGAAAACCTGTTGAGGATTCAGTGTACACTACAGTTGCCCGAGTGTGTGCAGCTTTTACAGTTATGGAGAGTAGGCACTGTTTTCTTTAGATGAGCTGTTATTCATGATCAGACTTACTAACAGACATGAGTTTACCGGTCGAGAGAGGTGAAGTGAGATTAGCATGTACTAATGAAATGAATGAAACTTCATACATATCAGAGACTCAAGAAACGACAGCTTGGACATGAGCTCATGAGGGGTTTCCATTACAAACAGACGTCTTTATGAGGAACCATGATGACAAGCCGCTGCAGTTTACTCTCTTTTTACACTTAATACTGATATTGACATATGTTATGTGAACATTTGCTCAGTTGTGTTGGATTTATACACATATTTCTGCGGTTTATATTGATGCATCCTCACATCCACGCGCTGACGTACGAGAAGTGTCCTCAGGCGCTGTGTGTCACGCTGGTTTCGCCAAGGATGAGTTTGAGCTGGATATAGTTGCAGCGGTAAAACTTTAACAATAACTCGTATGAACAATCACTCAGGAGAGAGATCAGGACGCAGGAACAGAACAACCACTAAAAAAGATACAAGAGCAGACGATGAACTGAACAGAGAGTGTGTGTACAGTACACACACCGAATGAGTGAATTAGCCAGGGCAGGGGGACACTTGCTATCCAGTCACTAACTGACACACACTAGGCAACCAGGTCAACTAAGAAAAAGAAGAAATAAACACAGGAACTGGGAACACAAAACTAAATCAAAATAGAGCATAAACCTGACAGTACGCAGCAAACCAGCCACAAATACTCAAGTATTCAAGGAGATCTTGGTGGCTTGTGTTGGATGTCCCCTCATTCTGCAAACCCTTCATTTTCATCAGTGCTTTTGTAGCTCACCATCAGGAGCAGGAGTGCAGTACTCGAGTATGTGTACTTTATTTAAGTACACTTTTTGAGTTTCTGTACTTTACCTGAGTATTATCTTTTGTGGAAACTTTTTACTTTAACTGCACTACATTTGAAAGACAAGTATCGTACTTTTTACTCCATTACATGTCTGGTCCTTGAGTTGAGAGTAGTAACGTCAGTCGGGGGAGGATTTTGGTTGCAGGAGTTGCGTTTTGGTTGGAAATGAAAGTCGGGTTGACGTCAGAACCCAACGTCATTGGTCGCTATTGAGTGCACTTATTCAATCTCACATTCAATCCCACTACTGGAACTGTGTTCTAGAAATAAATGTGAAATTGATATGAGTGCAGGCAGGCATAGATTCAGAGGCATACGGTACTTAAGTACTTTTAAAACGAGTACTTCTGTACTTTTACTTGAGTACAAATCTGTCTTTACAACTTTTACTTGTAACGGAGTAATATATGACCAGTAGTATCTGTATTTCCTTCACAAGGAAGTTGTGTATTCTGTGATCAGGAGAGATGTCATTCGGAATAAAACTCCCGCATAATAAACATATATCTCCAAACACACACAGACGTCCTCTTTCTGCTAATTAAGTCTAAAGCAATTCTATTTTGCATTGTCTCTACCAGTTTCTTCCAGCTACTCATGCACATAAGTTAAAGGTGACATATTATGCCCCCTTTCACAAGATGTAATATAATATACATATATATATATGGTGTCTCCAGAATATATCTGTGAAATTTCAGCTCAAAACACCCCTCAGATAATTTATTATAGCTTGTCAGATTTGCCCCTTTTTGGGTGTGAGCAACAATGCTCCGTTTGTGTGTCTCCATTTAAACACGGAAAAAGTCTGATTCCCTTTAAAACCTGACTTGTGTAATTGATTCATCTTTGATAGTTGTAGTAAATATAATTGATCCACTCTGTATTCTTGATTGGAGTAATAGGATGGATTCCAGTCCTAATGCACAGCCTCAGCTTCATCTCACACACAGACCTTTCTAACCCGACGAATGAGTGCTAAATAATTAAGAAAAATCCCCTGGACATTCATTGGGTTGAGGACATCGTTTTTATATATATATTATATATTTTTTATTATATATATATATATATATAAATTGACAGTTTAAAAAAAGAGATTTGATTATTATATCTAAAAAATAATAATTAGCAATTGAATTTCCTAGTTTGTGCTCTGTTGTTAATTGTAACCTGTAATATTAACCCTAGAGAGAGTTACCAATATAGTTTAAAACATGTTTCTCAACTGTTTTCCATGATAGTATGTCTAACTAGGTACTACCGTAACCCTGAACGTTATCTTAACCCGTCTTACACTGCTCTGTCTCTCTGTCATTTAATGTCAATCAAACAACAAAACGAGAGAATCATTCACTTCTTCTCACTCAATAACATTAGTGACTTCTATAAGAATCAATGTAAATTTCATTCATACAGTAAAGAATGCAATGTTTTATTTATTTTAATTCATTTGATTATTCAATTTCTATATAGTTGGCTATTATTAGTAGAAGGCTAAATAGTTTATTTCATGCATATCTTTTTTTCTGTTGTATTTGTCCTATAGTTTGTTTGTTTTTTGTATTACTGAACTTTTCAAGTCACTGTTGGTTGAAATGTCTCTGAAAGAACAGATTAAGGGGCTGGGGGTCATTTTGTGCCCCGGGCAAAGTTTAGCTTAGGCCCTCAGCACTGGCCCTGCGGTGGATGGCAGTGGCCCCGTGTCGACCCCACACACAGCCCGGGTCATTAGGGGTAACCTCGAATCGCTCTCGCGCTCGTCATCCCACATCCATCAGTGTGTGCAGCGCCGCTTCAACACACTCCTATTTGAGTCAGTCATGATCAAAGCTTTACAATGGACATTAAAAGTATTTTGCGTAACCTAGACCAAGTGTCGGCCCACATCTCCTCTGAGTGACAGAAATAATGGATGGATAATCAAGCAAGCTGCTTCAGTCTTCATCTTGAAGTATTACAAACAATATGGCATTTATTATGATGTTGACTTAATTAAAAGCATCAAGATTTTAACACCAAAATACCTTCTTTTTTGCTTTCTAAAAATATATGGACTATCAATCAGAGGGAAGAAGTTTTTTTTTTTTTTTTTTAGTTGCTCATGTGTTAATTATGAATGAATGGTTTAGTTATTCTTGATTCATACATTACCTCAAGATTATCTTTCCATTAGTTAAACTTTCTGTTCTGATACTCTTGGAACACCTCTCGTCTAATCAGAACTTTTGTTTATACCAATACTTATATATTTACAATAAATATGGAAATATCATTGTGCTAGGAGTTTGTGTTGCTCATGAGCCTATAGTTTTCAGTCTACTAAATTACCAAAAAAACACATACCTCTGTGGTCATTAGTATGGGTGTAAGAAAATATGTGAATATCGCAATATTATTTTTGGCAACATTGCATCGATTCTCAAAATCACTATCGATATTTATTTATTTTTCTACATCCAAAATGTGTGGCAATTGCTTCATGTCGATTTAAACCGTGACCACTAGATGGCAGTGTTGTCTCTAAACGGGTGTGCCATTAACGTTAGCATGAGCAAAGCAAGCTCACTGGTCTCCAGGTCACCATCAGCAATGGAAGAGGAAATGCTCGTGCCAGCTCCGGCTGCAGAGCTCAAGTGTGCACTCATGTTGGCTTCCACTATAAAGACAGCACTGAAGAGATCAACAAGACTTGTGCTGTTTGCAAAATAAGCCATGCTAAAACCTTTACTAAAAAGGCCTGTCCACTTTCGTCTACTTTTGACCACTTCCACAGGCAGTCAAAAACACATTCGGCCGGGTTGCTTTGATAGTGTAAACGCTAGTGTTCAAACAGCCACAAAAGACCGTCTGCTCTCCGTCTACTGACCTCATGCAGGAACATTATGAGAAGTGCGCTGGCCAGACGGGATTTAAACTGTCTGTTTGGTTTGAAGATGAGGAACATTCGAAGCACAATGTTCTGTCACCATTCCTGATTTCTAGCACACACTCAGTGTTCGGCTGGTCTTGTGTCTGTCAGAGCAGAAACTAAAGCTGATGCTCTCCGTATGCTTTTCTGTCCTCTCTGGTTGCGTTCATATGTAAATTGCATGAGCTTATGTGGTCCTTTTGATAAAAAAAATCTGAAAAAGCCATACATTTACCCTGCCATAGTAGAAATCAGGACAGAAGTGTTTGAAAGTGAACATTAAAACACCAGATGTAAACGGGTATGTATCCGATCGACCAAAACGCATCTTAATACCATGTGCAAACAGGGCCTAAGAGCTCACTTAGAGCTATCCGCGCTGCTAAGAGCGCCATTTACATGAATATATAAGTATGAGCTGCACACTTTCCTCTCAATAACAAAACAAACACACAACAAAAATGCAGAAGTGAAAGAACAGCAGTTTAGAAAGCATCTGATCATAGTGATGTGGACTTGTTTGCACAAGTTCGTCACGTGTTGCACTTTATATAATAGTGCTGTTACATAACAGATGATCAGATTTTTCTTTAGATTTTTATATCATTTAAGTCGTTCAACAGCATTCTTAGCCAGCTACTAAGAAACTAGTAGCCGGGCAACTGACAAGTGACCAATCCTGAGTGGCGATTCACGACACGCGTTCTACCAGCATGGTTCAGTAAGGTTAGCTGATAGAGAATGGTTTGTAATTGTGCCGTGCCAGTCTCAAATGAAACATAACTGGAACTGTTCATCTCGACGGTGGGAAAGAGGCTCTGGAGTTTAGATGGAGGGTCTGTGTGGGAGCCCACGCCGGTGGCCAGGCTTCTCACTGGAGAAAAGTGTGTGGTGGCAGAAGGGAATTTCATCGATGTGGACTGGGCTCATGCAGGTTCTTACTCCTCCGTCACAGTTCACTTCCCTCAACAGCCGTCGGTTCCCCCAGCGCTGCTACTGTGCGTAATCACAGCTTGCATCCTACACCTCTATGTCGCCTGTTGCCCCATGATGCTGTCGCTACATAACCCACACATTAACTTTAAATGCCTTAAATGCATGTACTGTAGATTTAGATAAAGATATACACATGCAAATACACACCGAAATAACATTTTAAAAAGGAGGTTTGTGATGTTTTTTCTTCTACCCTTTATTTAAAACAATGTGTAATTAGCATCAAGACATTAAAAATGTAATCTCATTAATTACATGATGTTTCGATTAATTAATCACAAGTTGATTTTGGCTGAGAAATGACCCCCAAAAATAGATCTTCTGCTGTTGAATAACAAATTACCAGTTGTATATTATAAAGAACAAGAATAATTATTGAAAATTATTTTTGTAGAATGAGAGAATATTTAAATTTTTAATTTTTACTTCTAACTTCTACAAATAAAATGCATATCACGTGGAAAAATTACATTTAATTGTAAGTTTTTGTAAGATAATGTAAAAAACAGTGTTCCAACTGATGTTCTCTGAGGCTTTTTTTTTTTTGTCTGTAACCACTTTGAGAAGCAAGATGGCACCAAATAGCTAACTTAGGCTCATAAGCAAATATGGCAGACATGGCAAAATAGAAGTATGTTATGTTGAATCCAGCCAGAAAGCACAGCTTGATACAAGACACATGAACTCATGGGTTTCCAGGATGAGAAGTAAATCGCGTTTGCTCGATGAGAATCAGAACCATCAGGTAGGGTGAATTCAGGTAAAGTTGGCCACTTTTTGTTAAACGTTTTAACTTAGATACACATTTCTTTTCTTTATTACCTTTGTTAACTTTAAGGTTCAGTTGTTTAAATTCAGTTCATATAATTTGGTGGGTTTATACCAATAAACATTCTGAGGTCATGCTCTCCAGACAAATGATCGTTTCAGGTAAAGTGGGCCATTGCTGATTTATCATAACTAGAAATTAGAAAAGCACCTTGTTTATTAACATATCCACAACATATTAAAAATGTGACTATAACACATATGCAACTATACAAATAGGCTAACAAAAAACTGAACAAGTGGAGCAACTGAACTTTTCATTTAGTCAAAACACTTTTGTAGTAGAATTCTATAATTTAAAGGAAAAGTGCAGTAGGTGATTTCTGAGAAACACTTGATATTCGAAATCAACCCAAAAAACACACCCCTCCCTTCATTGTTCCACCCCCAAAGTGCACAAACACATGATGATTCAGAGCATGTCAGAACACTTCAGGACCCAGAAAACACCTCAGACCCCAGAGGGTTAAGGCGAAAACAGAAAACATTTAAAATCAAAGTTTAAACCTCAGCCACCGCAATTCCACACGTGAAGAAAAATTAAGTGGGAAGAGATTGTGTCACAACTGCAGAGGTATCGGCCACATGAGGCAAAACTGTACTTCTCCTAGGCTTAACCTGCATCATTTAGCTCCAGCGCAGGAAATCCAACCTGTCTCTAAGGTTCTCAGAGTCAAGGGGAGTGGTCCTGAGATGTGTATAAACTAGTGCTGTCAAATGATTCAAATATTTAATCGCATTAATGTTATAGTTAACTCGCGATTAATCGCAATTAATTGCACATTTTTATATATTCTAAATATCTCTTTTTTTCTTGTTTTAATGCTCTTACTGTATCAACAATCGGCTTAATTGCTTTGTGCAATTTTTTTTAATTGAAAACAACACTGGCATATACTGTGTTCAATTTCACACTAACATTCTCACTTGGAGCAAATAATCTCTCACACAATGTAACACTATCAATAAAAGGGCGAAAGAAATACTGACGAGGTAATGATAATGAGTGGGCGGAGAATTTGCATCAGCTGTGTGTGTGTGTGTGTGTGTGTGTGTGTGTGTGTGTGTGTGTGTGTGTGTGTGTGTGTGTGTGTGTGTGTGTGTGTGCTTGGCAATCAAGTGGTATTTCAGACTGGACGTGCTGTGATGATAGCTCAGTTCACAATGACAAAACACAGATCACTTTGGTATTGTCAATGGAACAATTTCACAACTTTTTAAAAGTAAACTTTCCATTCAGAATCTTATTGGCATCCATTTCGGCGTCTCGCACTCGTCATCCATTCAAAACGTAACGTTAACCCAGCCTACTCGCAAGCCCAAACAAGTGTGTGCGGCGTGCTTGTTGTTTTCGGTCTAGCTAGATCCGGTGTGGTGTTGTAGTTTTACTTTCAGACAGGACGCGGAATGCGCAGCGCTGGCCGCTGGGTAATTGTCACAAAACGCAGCGGCAAAAGTTGAACTATTTTGAACTTTGACCGCGGCATGCGCGCCACTGCGATGTGCTCTTCTGGACAGTGGAGCCAGGAGGAGTGTGTTACCCCGACACCACTACGAGACCATTAAGGCAAATGTAAGACCCCCACTCAAGCTATCGGCCGTACATATTCTGCAAAGAATAAGCCCTATAAATTTTGATGTCCTTGGGGAAGTCGACGTTCCAATTCAAGTCGGAATCCATACCGTCAGTGTCAATTTCATCGTAGCATATGTAGCTGAGGGCACTGAAGCCATCTTGGGGCATCCATTCTTAGAACAAGCATGAACACGCTTTTACTTTGGGAGCCAGAAAATTGTATTGTTCGGTGAGCAGATAACATACATCAATCCGAGGAACAAACCGCAACTGCATGTAGTTTGGAAAGCACGCACAGCTGTCTTTGAAGCAGGACGTGAAAACATTATTCCAGGCAATGTGCATTTCCGGGAGCAAGTGCACCAATGTGCTGTTGAGCCCAACTAAAGGGTTCATTAAAAAGCACCAGGTAATGGTGGCACAAATTTTAGTTGATGCCCATTCAAGTAATGCATTCTGCAGCAGGAAGGGGCTGTTTGAGGGGAACGTGATGCCATTCGGCCTCTTCAACACACTGGCAACGTTCCAGCGCTTAATGGATTGTGTCTTAGCTGGAATGCAGTGGGAGATCTGTCTAGACTTCTTAGACGACATCATTGTGCTGGGGAAGATTTTAAGGGAAAGCTTCAATGACTAGCACAAAAGTGTTCTAGAGGCTGCACCAAGCCAACCTAAAACTGAAACCAAACAAGTGTTGTCTCCTCTGGAACACATCGTCTCAGAGCGGGGTATTACCACCGACCCCGAGAAAGTGCAGAAAATTCAGGAATGGCTACAACCCACCCCAAGGTTAATGAAGTCCATCAATTCGTAGGACTATCGTCCTACTTCTGGCGATTTGTCAAAGACTTGTCAAACAGTTGCCAAACCCCTTAACAACCTCCTAAGGAAACATGCTTGATTCCACTGGACTCTAGAGAATCAGCAGGCCTTCGATAAACTGAAGGAGCTACTCATCACTGCCCCTGTTCTGGGCTACACTATGGACAGTGGGGATCTCATTCTTGACACAGACACCAGCAACTTTGGAATCGGGGCTGTGCTGTCCCATCTACAACAGGGAGAGGGATGTGTAATTGCATACAGAAGTAGGAGTTTGACGCCAACCGAACAGAATTACTGTACTGTAGCATGCAACTGACGTGCTACACCCAGTTATGATGTTCAGTATAGGCCAATTGAATCAGAAGTAAAGAACGTCTATTGGAGGGAGGAAATGATGCAACAGGTGAGTGAATAGTGTGGTCGATTTTTCCCCTACGCACCTGACTTAATAGCCTGGTTGACACCAGACCCTTCTCAGTCGTAACTGAGACTGGGTCTGGGGAAGGTTCATTCAGGTTCACTGCGGGCGGCAGTGGTTTAGTGGTTCATGTAGGTTGTCTACAAACGGGAAGGTTGGTGGTTCAATCCCCTGTTCCACCTGACCAAGTGTCGGTGTCCATGAGCAAGTCACCTAACCAGCTGCTCCCAACGAGCTGGATGGCTCCTTGCATGGACGTCGTTCATACACCTTTTCCAAGGTCAAATTCAAGCACTTTTCAAGACCCTTTCAAAGTCCATTTTAAAGCTTTTTTCAGCACCTTACACCACTGTAGATTACATACCAAAACATAGTCAAAATTATTATTTAGTGTTTTTATCACATTAAAAGAGTTAATACTATAAACAGGCAAAATTCTGTTTCGGAATAGCAGAAGGATCCGATATTTAAGAAAATCACAAGTTTTATTTTTCAAAATGTATCACTGTCTCAATAGATAATGCTTATTAATAATACTTTTCATTATATTAATGTCCAAATATTGCTTCCCAGATAATATGATTTTCAGGCTGTAAAACTGAAGAAATTTCAAGGGCTGAAAATATGAAGACATAGGATTTGAACAGAAATATTTTACAGGCCTTGGTTTTGGGACACTGTTGATATAGACAAGGTTTGAACAAAATCTGAGATAGTGCAACAACAACCTGTAATTCCATTTTAACCCAGAAGACTCTGACAGTGCACAGGAACCTGCCTGGTAGATAGCCTACATTAATTGAAAAAAATAAAGAAAATGTATTTCATTGCCAAGACATAAACATTGATCTACTGGAATAGAGCAGTGTAAATATTGCATAAGGCCATCCTCAACCTTACAGCAGGCTACTTGTATGACACTCCATCTGACACGATTTCTATTCAGCAATCAACGATTGCTGTTATGCAGTGGGCTAACGTTTGCAGGTTTTAATTTGTGGGTAGTTAACGTTACAGTTAGCTGTAACTTTGGCTATGTTCCCTGTATATTCCACAAATGAACGTGCCATAACGGACATGCAATACTAACATTACATTATCACACCAATAGGACTGGGGAGGTATGGATTTTTTCTTACCGTGGTTGAAAAGCAAGAAATTCCCGCGGTATTGCAGTAAACCGCTATTAGCACCGTCCCGCCCGCCGGCGCAATACATCCCGTGTGCACACAAGCACACACAGGGTGCGATTTGCCAGGGGGGATGCGTGGGATTTCCCCCTTTCTGGTCAATGTATCCCTGCCTCTGCTTAATTATTTTTATTCCCCCCTCAAAGTGATCAGTGCTACTATAGTGGTGAGACGGATCACAAAACTTGGGGGGTGGTGCATAGTATACAATAGTACATTGTGTTTAATTTGTCGTTTAATGAGATCTAATATATGTTGTTAGTGGCGAGAATTTTTTACTTGAATAAATACATAGATCCGACTACTAACTCAATGTACTTTAATGGTTCAGTGGAAGAACTTTTGCCAAGCGTGTCAGAGGTTCTGGGTTCTAATCCGCTCTAAATAGTATAGTTCCCCCCCTCATCAAAACCGATTGTTTATTAGTGGTTGTATATCAAGCAGGGACATGTTTTTTGTGCATTATGTTTTGTGATTTCACCGTAACGAATAGAGAGTCTTTCCGCAACGGATTGAAGCGCGCGTCCGAGTGAAGACTATGCGCGAGTCACAACAGAACACTATCCGCGGCAACGAGCACTTTGGTCACTTGATTTAAAAAAGAACACATTTCAGATCGCCTGTTATTTAACAAACGAACGAAATGAATGCTCTACTAGAGTTAACTGGAGATGTTTTATTTATTTGTATTGGTACATCCGTGCTGCAAGATGTTTCAAAAGTGGTGGGGACACAATCAAACTTGGCAAAAAGTGTTGGGGACAAATGCAGTGATGAAGTTTTATGAAGATTTATTTTTATAAATAAAAATGTTTCAAAACATCCCCCACTCTGTTTTTTTTTAACAAATCGCACCCTGAGCGCACACACAAGAGGCTAAGGCAATTGAACTTAATAAGGAACATGTTTATTTAACATTTATTATTTCACATTTAGAACAGGAACATTTAGAACAGAAATGGAATGATGTCTGAAAAAAAAAGTGCTGACAAAATTAAATATAGGCTAGGCTATGGTTTACATCCCAGCCTTCATATTTTTTGCTAGAAAAACCAGCATGTTCACTTTGTCGGGTTCAAGGGAGGCCCTGAAAGACGTAACGACGTTACCTGCAGCACTAAACACACATTCTGAGGGAACGCTTGTAGCGCAAACGGTCATATATTTTCGGGCTACTTTTGAAAGCAGAGGAAATTGTCCCGGAATTGTCCCATGATTGTCCCGCCACCAGACAAGAGGGTCTGCGGGGGTATCCAGGGCTTCCTCCTGCAAATACCTTCTGATCTCTGTGTCCACACAAATTCTCTTGGGGATCGGAGTAGATATTTTTTTCTTTTCTTTTCCCAAGTTAGTCCGCCAGATTCGTTTTTTTGGGAGGGTTGGGTGCACTTGCTCCCTCTCCATCACCGTCATCACGCTGCTCTTCGAGCACATCCATCATCTTCTCCTCCATGAGCTCATCCTTCACCTCGTCTGCAATGTCAATGTCCTTATACCTAGGGTCGACAAACGCGGTCTTTGCCAATAGTTGTTGAGTTGAGAGTGCACTGTATTTTTCCATCAAAACGGCAGACATTTTTTCTTTCAGATTGCGCGTCAATTGGGTGTTGTCCTCAGCTGGGAGCAATAGATCCTCGGTGACTAGCTGCAGCACCGGTTTCAAAGAGGATGCGGTCACTGCTCGCTCAGAGGACAGTGCATCTGTGAAATCGGCAAAATTTTTCAGGGCTGCATTCAACGATTCCATGACCTCTATGTCCTGCCATGTCGGAATTAGGTGTGGAGTGCGCCGGTCATCCAAAACCCTCTGAATGGCAGTGCTTTACTCAAGAATGCGCGCTATCATTTTTTGCTTTGTTCCCCCATGGTGGGGCAATCCTGTGAACAAATTAAAACACATTTAGGATAGACTATGCTTTAATATAATAACATGATTCCAAACACCTTGACTTCAGCTCCCAGTTGGTGTTCAGGTAATGAATGGTCACACTCATATAGGGCATCATATTAACGCTTGACCAAATATCTGTTTCGAGAGAAAAATGGTCCGTGTCTTTTAACTCGCAAGTCAAACTGTCCTTCATTTTCACATACTTCTCTGGTACTGCCTTTTTTGAAAAGTATTTTCTGTCAGGGGGGACATATTGTTTGTCAAAGGCCTGTAGCATCGCCTTAAAGCAGGGCTCAACATAAAAAAATATCCCCCGGGGCCAGTAGATGAGAGTTTTGCTGGCCCCTTCTATATTTTTACTGGCCCTGAAAGAAATATAAGGAAACGCACTTTTCTATTAAACTGTATTTATTGTATACATTAAAAATTAATCAGTACAGCAAAGGGAGTACAGGAATTAAGAGAGAGACATGGAGACATGCAAATAATATAATGTAACTATAATAATGTAACTATGAGTGGTTATTGCAGTGTATTATAAACTGTGAAAGAACAATGCCCACATCAGGAACCAGGACAGGTCAGGGTAGAAAACCCTAACCTCCAACACAGTGTGACATCTTCCTGGGCCCCTCCTTTTCTCTCCCTCAGCGGTCCATTTTATTCACTGAAAACTCCTTCTGTCCGCCTCCATGAGCCACCTCTTCACTATTGGCATGGGGTCGAAGTGCTCGAAGTTAGGACCCTTCAAGCTAATGAAGAGCAAGCTCTTCAGCATTTCAACACTCAAGCTGTTCCTCCAGTCAGTCTTTGTGTGCTTCATGGCACTGAAGCCCCTCTCGACTGTTGCCGTGGACAGAGACAAGACCAAGATGAGCTCCACAATGAGGAGGTGGTTGGGGAAGCTCTATGGAATAGCTATTGTCGGCTGCGCAGCTCAACCACGTGAGAGAATCGTGTTAAATAAGCACGTGCAATTAAAAACTGAGGTCCTGCTTCTGGGGCTTTCTCATGAGTCATGCACCTCTATTTTAATACTTTAGCAAAATAGAATTCAAATTATAGGCTACAAGAGACATTACACAGGTACTCTCGCATACAGGCCTAATAGTTGTTGTGGCAAAAATTCTGTCAAATTAATAAAAAGAGAAGTATTTATTCTTGCAAGAATAAGGTTCAGTCTAGTTCACAGAAATTACGCTGTGCAAGAGAGTGACACCCAGAACCCAAAACCAGAGCAATCTTTATACTGTTTCTCCCAAGGCTGTTTGCTATAGGCCTTGCCTCTCAGTAAATTTCCACAGACAAAGGACCCATATTGCTAATTCAGATTTATTACTAACTAACCCCTTTAGCCCCCCTTGCCTAGTGGCCTCTGACCTGGAGGTCAGAGGTCTTTGCCCATCTGGTTTTGGGGTGTCACGTCCCTGCTTCCTCAGGTATACAAACATACATACATTTCAGAAACGTTTCCCCTCTACACAAATAAAAAACACATGGCATTCCTTTGTATTGTCTCAAGAATAGAAAAGAAAACATATACATACATTGGAGGTTCGATAGAAACACAGAGCTCTCTAGTAATTTTCACCACTGATCAATGTAAGATTAAAATTTCTCCAACATAGTCAATACGAATGGAATGTTATTATGTGTCATGAAACATTCCGCTCCACAACTCGTGAAAGGCAGTTTTGTTTAGAAAACCTTGAATCCATGTTTGACACAATGTCACTAGACTCAATCCAAGTCATTAGAATCAATGAATCCAAGAAATTAGACAAAACGTGCACATGTGCACGTTTTTTTTTTTTTTTTTTTCCGGTGATGACGGTGACGAGCTCAGAACCGCGGTAGGGGTCACATGACCGCGGTATTGCAGTAATGGAGTAACCGTCCCAGCCCTACACACCAAGTACTTTCAGTCACTAATGGCCCTTTCAGACAGGACGCGGAATGCGTTGTGCTATGAAACCCATTTATTTCAATGGCTTGCGCCGCGTGAGGACATTTTGTTGCTAAGTCGACCAAAGCGGAGCACAGCATTGGTGACGATTACCTGCACGGCCAGTAAAAACGGGGCATCCAAACAAGCACGAAAAATCAAAATGAAAACTTTGCCTACTTTTGCTCTGCCCATCGTAGCGCAAATCGCTCTGTATCTGAAGGGCTACATTTTATTTCTCCATTTAATAAACAATAGGTTAGGTCAGATAGGTATTTGTTGTGAAAGAAATACAGTTACAATTTCAAGCATTTTCAAGCATTTTATCCAAAATATAAGCACTTTTCAAACCTTGAAAACACAACATCAAAATTCAAGCATTTTCAAGGATTTTTCTGACTGAGGGTCTGATTTTATGTCAGGAGTGCAATAACAGTGCTTATTCGTTTAGCCCAGCTCAGATAAAGTCTTTAGTTGCTTACGAAATTCTTTTTTGTGGTTATCCCCACAAAAACAGCCTAAGCTTTCTTCTTTTAAAAACTTATTTCACAAGTTTAAGAAGAGTGATCATTTGTATGGAAATCAGAGATGAAGAGTTTAAGTGTGATGTAATGACTTAAATTTGCTTTATTATTATTTTGTTTATCAATGAATGATAAAAAGAGGGGAATGTGGGAGATGATTCACACACACACTAGCTGCGTTTACATGGACCCTTGTAATCCCTTCATGTAAACACCTTAATCGATCCGATTGAGCTCGATCTGGTTGGAATTTCGATCGGATTGAAAGGGGTTTATTCCTTTTGTAATCCGATCGAGAGAACATGTAAACACTTGATCGGATTGAAAAACGAAACTAAAAGGACTGCGCATGTGCAATGACGTTGAAATAGCGTAATGACGTATGGCGCACGAAACGAGCTGTTCTTCCTGTTGAATATGTGTCATATAAATTAGTGTACCGTTTTTAAAAAATTCTCAGTTCACTCTGCGTGTGTGAAGTGAAGCAGGACAACATCCCACCAGAGCTGGTTTCAGACTCTCATGCACACACGGGGTTTTACAGCGTGATAAATATAAGCAGCACAGCAAAGCGGTTCACATGCTCATCGTCTCCACATTATGAACAGAGATGGATACATCGCAAACTGCGGCATATTCGTGCAGTGTGCGCATGTCAAAAAAATCAATTCTGATTTGAATCTTGTCACATATAAACGCACATCAAGCCGATTACTTTATTTATCGTTCATGTAAACACCGTGTTCAGATTCATCAATCGGATTGATTTCATTCCGATTCAACCATGTAAACGTAGCTACTGACTGGGTGACTTTGACCAAAGTGTTTGGAAACATTTAGGTTTCAAAAGCATATGAATGTTATTCCTGCAGGGAAAAGTAATGTTATATATGATTAATTAAGAAATCCATAAAAATAGTCTGCACAATTTTGTTCTGATTCAGATAGAAGATTATATTGATAAAGAAATAGTTATATTTGTAGTTTGTTTCAATTAGTTGAAAGGGGCCCCAACAAATAGGTAAAAATTAACTTAAAAATTGTATTGTATTATACACTTTATAAACCATCATCATTGAGTATGTTTCATATAATAATAAAATGAATGATGTCTTTATTTTACTTATTTTGGCAATACAATTTTTGCTAAAGTTTGCTAAGTTTTGCCGACCAGAAGGTGAGCAACATTGAGTTAAAAACTTAGCATCATTCCAGGGAGTCTGTGTGGGGTTCTCTGTCTCTCTTGCTCTTTTTACCATAATAAAAAAAGAAAAGAAAATATTTATTAATGACAGAATCAAACACAAATTATTTTCTCACATAATGACCATTATGACATAAAAAAAAACATCCAGTCTGTACTGGATGCAGTTAGAAACAATGAGTAGCTTACCTCAACCTGCATGTAAGTTACAGAAAATATTAAAATAATCCAGTTTGATGCGTTCATTTAGACTGAATTTTGGCTGTTAAATGACATCTATAGGTACAGTATTTGAGAAGCTTGCACACACACACACACACACACACAAATCTATCGTATCTAATGTATGTAATCAAGTGGTGGTAATACAGAACTATAGGTAATTTGGGTCATTGTTCTGTAGTGTTAGTGTAAGTTATTGGTATATGGCATATTTTAATACACAGTATATACTGTGTATATCCACATGCATTGTGTGCATCCTACAGAGTCAGGGCCCTCTCAGCTAGAAGGCGGAAGTGTGGAACCAAAGGAAGACGGCAGAAGTCATGAGATGTTGACCCAGGTTTGTAGCCAGCGGATTTGACTGACAGGTACAAAGAGGCTTTTGTGAGAGCACTGTACACCAGAGATGATGATGATGTACTACTGCCATAGGATTCTGAGGGAAAACCATTCCCAGAATACTTATTGTACAGCAAGGCAGCCAATGGGAGGGAAAGTGTGAAGAGAGACTGGGTAACTTACAGCAAATCTTCTAATGCGCTGTATTGCATCCCATGTGTCCTTTTCTCTCATTTACAAGAAAGACCTTCTCTTAGTGCACTGAACAGCCAAAAGGGATATAAAATGTCTGATGTAAAGTGGCGTCGGATGTATGATAAATTCCCTGTCCATGAGAAGAATACGGCACATTTTAAATTGCTATTTTAAATGGAACAACTTGCAACAGTCAGTAATGGCTGTTAGTGGCACTGACTCTCAGTTGCAAAAGCAGATCCAAACAGAAACTGAGATAAACGGAGCTCTCTTGCAGAGAATCCTGGATGTAACACGGCACTTGGCATGAAGGAATTTACCTTCCAGGGGTAAAACCAAAGACCTAGATGATATCCATAATGGAAATTCTTAGGCACACTAGGGCTTTTGTCTCATTACGATCCACTTCTAAATGAGCACTTGCAAAAAGTCAGGGACAAAAAAACCACATTATCTGAGCTCTGACATTCAAAATGAATTTATTGATTTATGTGGCAGAAGAATTTTGAAAACAATTTTAAAGGAAAGGGAAGATGCTATTTATTTTTCAGTCATCTGTGATGCTACGCCAGACATTTCTCACACTGAGCAGAATGTTGTGCTCATCAAATATGAGGTATAACAAAGAAACAGACTGAGTTTCACGGAGATCACAGAAAGGTTCTTAGAATTTAAGGACTTGGAAAAAAAACAGGAAGCGAGATAGCAGAAATGATTGAAAATGTGCTTGATGAAAAAGGGATAGACATTGGGGATTGCAGAGGCCAAGGATATGACAATGTGGCAAACATGTCAGGAAGGGTCAAGGGAGTCCAAGCCCAGATATTAAAGAAAAATCATCTTGCTACATTTTCACCCTGTGCCTCCCACACACCGTAAAGACAAATTTGTTCAGTTTACTTAATTCAGTTGTGCAAACTCATTGCCTTAATTTAATTAAGCAACCATAACCATTAACCATAAGCATCAAGTTATTCTTACTTAATCCATTTAAGTTTTGTCAACTTAATTATATATGTCCCAGAGTGCATTGCGGCATGAATTTGTTTTACTATTTTTGGCTTTATTTTTGTCACATTTCATGGATTCATTGACTCGCTCTCGCTATGTGTGTGCGTGTTGAGTGAATGTGCGCGGTTTATCAGCACGGCTCGTTATCCCCGCTGATGAGCCGATCAGCGCCAGCTGTTCTGAATGAGGATGTCATTATATATTGTTTGTCATTTCGTCTTGTCTTTGTCAGATGGTTGTGGAGGTCTCCGGTTCTCACTGTCATTTCTCCTCGCTCAAGTTCCTGTTCCCTTTGCTGTGGATTCTGCCCTGGATTGTTGCTGTACCGGTCTCGTCGTCTTCCCACTGAGTCCTGCGTTGCCTAGCCTAGAGAACTGTTGCCTGCCTGCCTTTGGACCTGCACTACCTTTTTTCTTTGTGTTAATAAACACCAGTACTCACTAGCTATTGAATCCTTGACTGTTCCTTTGTGCCATAACAGAACCATCTGACCAAACCATGGATTCAGCGAGTGCAGCCGAAATCGGGCATCTGTTTTCCGAGAGTCGTGCCCGTATGGCTCGTCAAGATGAACAGATCGGAGTCTCGGCTCAGGCAATACAGGTTTAGAAAACACAGGTGTCCGAGCTCACCTCTCAATTACAACAGCTGAGAGGTCCCACTGCGCCAGCTCCGCCCCCGCCTGTTCCCCTGTAACTTCCCAACTTCAATCGACCAGAGCCGCGCATTTCCACGCCCGAGAGCTATTCGGGGGAACCGAACATGTGCAGGGCTTTTCTAACTAAGTGCTCAATTTTCTTCTCTCTCCAGCCTGTGATGTTTTCCTCCGAAGAGAGTAAGGTAGCACTGGTCATGACGCTACTGTCTGGACGCGCGGCTCAGTGGGGAACAGCGGTGTGGCGAAATCAACACGCCTGCTGCTCCTCGTTCCAAGCACTCGAGCAGGAGATGGGGTGCGTATTCAACCACGCGGTAGCCGGACGCGAGGCGGCTCGTCAACTGGCCGATCTCCGACAAGACAACAACTCTGTGTCCGACTACTCCATCCAGTTCCGGACGTTGGCCGCCGAGTGCAAATGGAACGAGGAGGCGCAGTGGGACATGTTCCTGCATGGGTTGGCTGACCGTGTTCAAAAGGAGATTTATACACTGGAAACTACCCAAGACTTTTGATGAACTGGTTGATCTTGCACTACGAGTCGATTCACACCTACAACAAAGAGAGAAACGTATGAAATATATGAATATATGGAGAAATATATTTCTGATTCTCTAGCAACTGAGTTCATCCACCCTTCCTCTTCTCCAGTGGGGGCGGGATTCTTTTTTGGGGGTAAGAAGGATGCTTCTCTGCGACCTTGTATTGATTACCGAGGGCTGAACAGCATCACAGTAAAGAATACTTATCCTTTACCGTTGATGTCTTCAGATTTCGAGAGGTTGCAGGGAGCATCAATCTTCACAAAGTTAGATTTACGTAATGCATATCATTTGGTTCGCATCAGGAAGGGGGATGAGTGGAAGACCGCGTTTAACACCCCCAGGGGGCACTTTGAATATTTGGTTATACCATTCGGCCTTTCCAACTCCCCAGCGGTCTTCCAGGCACTCGTCAATGATGTATTGAGAGACATGGTAGATCAGTTCATATATGTTTACCTGGATGACATATTGATTTTTTCTTCGTCTCTCTAGGAGCACGTTGAACACGTCAGACGAGTGCTTCAGAGGTCAAGGTGGAGAAATGCGCTTTTCATGCACAGTCTGTTCCTTTCCTAGGGTAAATCATTTCGTCTGAGGGAGTGCGGACGGATCCTGAGAAGGTTAAGGCTGTGGTGGTATGGCCAAGCTCAGATTCCCGTAAGGCCCTACAGAGGTTTCTGGGGTTCGCCAACTTCTACCGGCTTCTACCTGTCCCTTCGAGACCCTGGTCCCTTATTGCGCTAGATTTGATTACCGCCCTCTCAGCGTAACACGGTAGTTTTGACTGTGGTGGACCGGTTCTCGAATGCGGCCCATTTCATTCCCTTGCCCAAATTACCTTCAGCCAAGGAGACAGCGTTGGCAGTCATAGACCACGTCTTTCGCTTACATGGCCTCCCGGTAGACGTGGTCTCCGACAGGGGACCCCAGTTTGTGTCCAAATTTTGGCGAGAATTTTGTAAATTGCTGGGGGCGACTGTCAGTCTGTCCTCAGGGTTTCATCCCCAGAGCAATGGCCAAACCGAGAGAGCCAACCAAGATTTGGAGAGAGTGTTGCGATGTTTGGTCTCCAAAAATCCTTCCTCGTGGAGCCAACAACTGTCAATGGTGGAGTACGCCCACAACGCGTTACCAGTGTCGTCCACGGGCCTGTCTCTGTTTGAGGGTAGTTTAGGTTACCAGCCACCAATTTTTCCCAGTCTGGAATCCGAGGTCGCGGTCCCCTCCGCTCACATTACAATCGACAGGTAAGGGTGTCTGGGAACGCCAGGCGGCGTTCCTAGGAGGGAGGGTACTGTCACGGTTCATGGATTCATTGACTCGCTCTCGCTATGTGTGTGCGTGTTGAGTGAATGGGCGCGGTTTATCAGCACGGCTCGTTATCCCCGCTGATGAGCCGATCAGCGCCAGCTGTTCTGAATAAGGATGTCATTATATATTGTTTGTCATTTCGTCTTGTCTTGTCTTTGTCAGATGGTTGTGGAGGTCTCCGGTTCTCACTGTCATTTCTCCTCGCTCCAGTTCCTGTTCCCTTTGCTGTGGATTCTGCCCTGTTCAGAGGATCGTTGCTGTACCGGTCTCGTCGTCTGCCCACTGAGTCCTGCGTTGCCTAGCCTAGAGAACTGTTGCCTGCCTGCCTTTGGACCTGCACTACCTCTTTTCTTTGTGTTAATAAACACCAGTACTCACTAGCTATTGAATCCTTGACTGTTCCTTTGTGCCGTAACAATTTTACCATTACAATTTTATTTGCTATCGTTATTGGGGTTGTACTGACAAGAGACAGCAAATAGAATTGTAATGGTCTAATAAATTAAATTAATTAAAAAAAAAACTTGTTACCATTGTTGTGGTTTGCATGTTCAATGTTGCAGTCTGTGTGTGACTAGAAAAACTGCAAGATATTGTCACAAATAGAGGAATTATATCAAACCAATTAAAAGTTTATGCCATAAGTGTTTGCAATAAAATGTTATATACTTATGTTATATATCATTAATACATTCATTCAAAACATGGAAATAATTTAAGTATAAATATATGTAATATTTATTACTTCACTTCCTTTGAAATCAAATATATGTAATTTCATGTTGCATCACTGCATCAATTGGAAGAGAATTACAATAATATAAATGATGTTCCAAGTGCACAACCAAAGGGAACACTAATCACAATAATGGTGAGAAAAGGGAAATCAACATGAATTTATGAAGTCAACTAAAGAATTTTGATGTTCTCCCAAAATGTTTAGGTGTATTGACAATAATATTCAAGATGACTGGAAAATGAGCGAATGCAAATAAGAAGAATGATGACTGCAGAAGTGGAAGAAATGAGTGAAAAGTCTGAATTGCCTCGCCTCAAAAACCTTTTTTTTTTTTTTGCTTTGGCAAAATGATACTCAAACCAGTCAAGTAATGTTTACTTGGGTTTTCTGAGTAACGAAGGCATAGCATGCATATATAAACAGTACATATTACTAAAGTAAGTTCAACCAATTATTGGAAATTAAGTAAAGTTAACTAAAAAGTCTTTGTAAGAACAACTATATTGTAGGTGTGCATGCTGCACAGACAAGCCCAGAAGTAGCAACATTTTTTTGGCTGCATCAATCACCTTTACTCACTTTTTAGTGCCAGCCCAGAACGCTGGGCCATCTAAAGAGAAAACAGGTTGCTCTTTGCATCGCCTCTCAGATACCCGCTGGAGTGCACGAATTATGGCTGTTAAACCTGTAGCACAACACCTTCCTTCTGTCATTGAGGCCCTTGACAGTATACTCACGACATGTCTCACCAGCAAGACCAGATCAGAGGCTTGTGGTCTGAAGAACTACTTCATGTCATTCAATGCTATTGGCCTACTCACTGTCTGGATCAAAGTACTGCAGTGCATCGATGACAGGAATGTGGTTATCCAGTCTGGAAAAATCTCTTGACACAGAGTCAGCCAATATCAATGCCTTAAAAAAGAGATGCTGGCTCTTAGAGATGGATGGGAGTCACTCCTGTCTGAGGCAACACTGATTGCAACACAAATAGATGTTGCACCTCAGTTTAGCAAGGAACACAGTCGGCAAAAGAAAAGGAAGAGATGATGAGACCTCTCAAGAGGAGACAGTTCATGACAGTGCAGCAACAGTGTTTCGGAACAGTGTTTTTTACTGCTATGGACAGAATCATAAGTGGACCGCACCACTGCAGAAATAGTTAAGGAATTCTCTGCTGTTTTAAAAGTTGGGCAGATTAGTGAGGATAAAGTGCCTTCTGTGTGCCAACTACTTATCAAGAAATATTCCAGAGATCTCATGTTCGAGTTTGAAAATGAAAAAAGACACCTGAACACAGTATAGGCTGCCACTTTCCCTCCTAACTTGTCCCCTTTTCTCCTGAATGCAATTAACAAGATACAGCTACATAGCATTTTTGGAGAAGTCTGCATTGTTTTGCGTATATTTTGTACATTGCCTGTGACTGTTGTTGGTGGGAGAGAGCTTTCAGTAAGCTAAAACTGATAAAAAAAAAAAAAACTATTTGAGGTCCACTGTTTCAGTACAGGCTCTTGTCATGTTGTCCATTGAAAGTCAGTTGACTAGAAAGCTAGACTTCAAAGACTTGGTCAATGATTTTGCTAGCAAGAAGGCTCGGCGCTGGGCTCTTGGTGAGTCAGGCTGACCAAGGTCTAGTGTGAGCTCTCAAATGGCATGGCTATGGCGATTAAATATTACTACAGACATAATGCCCACAGCCTTAAAAACCAACTGAGAACAAGATGTATGGCTGAACTGCCAAAAACGTGTTGAGCTGTTATTTGAGAGAAAAGTCAGGGGGTCCAGGAGTCCATTGTTGTAACATGATAACTTACCTTTTAATTTGATATCACTGGTACTTTTAGTTTGTTATGACCATATTCATAACACAGATCACTTGATCTGTTTTGTAGCACTATAATAACCCTGATGTGGAAATTCCGTTTTACACGTCAACTTTATTTTGTTGTTGGCATATATGTGCAGTTAAGTTCAAAAAATCTGCTGTTTTCATTGTTTTGAGATGATGATGTACATACACGACTTAGGAATTTAGGAATTGACGTGTTCCCCAGTTTGTACATGGGCTACCAGCAGCTGTGAAATGTCAGTGTTAATTTTATATTATACAATACAATAGGAACTTGTGGACTTTTCTTAGCTTTTAAGTAAAATAAAAGAGTATTGCAATAAATTGTTTTAATTTTTTTCCTCCTTAACCTCTTACTGTTCCTATTGCCTCAGCATAGAATAACAAAAAAACTCATGTTTTTGTGTCAAGCCATCAGAACCGAACCGAAAACCGTGGTTAAAAAACCGAGGTATGTATTGAACCGTGGGCTAACTGTATTGTTGCATCCCTAGAAAATACCATTTTAGGGAGAAACCTATAAATTACAAATAGGTGACAAGACATAAACAAACAAACGGCCATGACATTTCAACTCTAAAATCATACATCATTTGAATCTAGTACAATTTAAAGGGCTCAAAACAATAAAGACATGACATATAAGGAAACACTTACATACTAGGTTCCCTCCCTCCCCTATGAGGTCAGAACCAAATGGAGTAATCTTCCATGAGCACATTCTAGTTTAAATATGGGAACTTTCCTTGTGTACTGATTTGGCAAGTGAGGGGTGCACCAGAAGGTACGTGTAGCTGTTTGAAATGCATTTAAGTTAACTTAATAGCTGAATGAAATAAAATAAACTCGTATTGTATGTATAACGTGTTTTTGGAGTTATTTTCTGTGTAATGATATTTGATCAGCATGTGTCACTGAACATTAAACATTTAATCACATCACAGCATTAAACAGACAAAACAATGAAACTAACAACTTGGGACGACTGATGGGATGTTACAACACAAAAATCAGGGCTACAGACATACAATTACATAAGGATGGTATATTTTGCCGGCATTTAGTTTGTGTGTATGTGTAATGGTGGATCCATTGCTCAATCCCATCAAAATAAAAGTCCTGGGTCACAGTCAGTCTGTGACAATACCTCCTGCCCAACGATGGAGCACAACTGACTTTGCATAGTGACCAAGGCACTTATTTCGAATCTGACGTCTTCAAAACAATGTGTGAACACTTAGACATTGAAAATACCCGCACAACACCTTTCCGACCTCAACCCGATGGACAGGTTGAGCGACTCAATGGCACTCTCCAGAAAATCCTAGCCACGAGCTCGGAGCGGTGTCATTGGGAATGGGATCTTATGGTTCCTTATGCTGTAATGACTTACTGAGCAACCAAGCACAGTTAAACTGGCTTTACCCCAAACATGATGCACTTTGGCCGTTATCTAACGGAGCCCATTGATCTAGTTGGAGGACTGCCCCCCAATGATGCATCAGCTCAAACATCCCTGCAGTATGTGTCTCAGATGGTGGTTCGGTGACTGGACTAATTGACCCTTGTTGACTTTTAAAAAAAATGAAGAAGGATGTAGCTGCCTGGTTCAAGAAAGATTGGACTCTTTGACTGATGATTCCCACACTTTATTCGAATTTCCGTCATCACAGATAAAGGCACCGTCGAACACCATGTCCGTTGAGAATCAACGTAAAAGCTTGTACAAAAAGAAAACAAAATACCGAAAATGAATAAACAAAAACCAAATAATAAACATTATACAAAACAACCACCAATAAGTAATCATAATACAAATAATATAAATCAAAGCAAGGACATAGAGATAACAGGAAGTCTATAATCATACCTTGTTCTCCATTCAAACCAGGAGCTAAATCCTTTTAAATTCCTTGCAAACCGTAAGCTTTCGATACCATAACCATGTACGTCTGGATCTCATTCATACTGAAATGTTTGGACCATATGCGCATTATATCCGCTCACGTGAATGAACTTCAAAATAAAAGACCTCCGTTACCACAACACAAATAACTCAAAATCAAAACAATTAAATACCATACAAAAATAAATAATTTAAAGACTATATTAATTACAAAGCAAATGACAATGTCATTAACACTCCCACCAAATTATGAGTGCAAATCTCACACCAAGTATACAAGCACTAATAATTTCTCTTTATCCACCTTTTATTTATACAATTTGACTTTAAAGCAACATTAAAAATTCTAAACCATAAATTTAGAAAGATTAAAAACAATACTCATCGATTTTTCAATATCTCAATTGAGAAATTTTCAAATAAGAGGGAAAAACAACAACCTTAATATCCCTCCATTAATAAAATGAGTTTGTGCACTGGTCTTTCAATTATGGACGGTTTGTTAACACGCTTTCCCTTTGCATCAATCTTTGGGTCACCTAGAGAAATTTTGGCTCTTCTTACAAGCCCGTCATCACTAGAAATAGTTTCCATTATTCTACCAAGCCTCCATTCGTTTCTAGGCATTTCCTCTTCTTTGACGATAACAAGATCATCCACTTTCAAATTTCTCTTAGACACGTTCCACTTTTGTCGGGTAGCTATATTCGCAAGATACTCTTTGCGCCAGCGACTCCAAAATTGTTCCGCTAAATACTGCACGTCTCCATCTTTTCCGTGCAAATACATCCTCCCTGATGAAATTTCCTGGTGGAGGTAAAGCAGTAGTCGATTTTAACGTAAGCAGATGGTTTTGAGTAATTGGTGTAAGACTTTGAGGATCAGTCAGGCAATCAACAGTAAGCGGCCTATTATTCACAATGGCCATTGCTTCACACAAAAAAGCTCGTAAAGAAGAGTCATTTAACCTTCCCGGATGAAGCACAAGAGTAACGTTTAGCACAGATCTTACTGTCCTAATTTGACGTTCCCACAAGCCGCCAGCATGACTTGCATGCGGTGCATTCATGATGAAGTCGCCTTCTCTGATAGGTAGGTTTTTACTCTTTCCACATCCATTTCTTTAAGTGCATCTCTCAATTCGTTTCTTGCTCCCACGAAGTTGCTTCCTTGATCGGACCTTATCTGTTGCACAGAGCCTCTCACGGCAATAAAACAACGCAAAGCATTGATGAAAGAATCCGCTGTCATATCAGTAAGCATCTCAATGTGTACAGCACGGGAACTGAAACAAGTAAAGAGAAGACCATATCGTTTATGAACACTTCTGCCCTGCTTAATAAGGAATGGGCCAAAGTAATCCATGCCAGTATATGTAAACGGAGGCGATGGAACCACCCTCTCTTTGGGAAGATCAGCCATTCTCTGTTCTTCAACGGGTCGCCTATGCTTTCTACAAAAATACAACTCCTAATATAGGATGTCACAATTTTGTTGATCCCTGGTATCCAAAAGCCATTAGATCTTATCTCATTCACAGTAAATCCTTTCCCTTGGTGCGCAACTTTGTTGTGAAAGTGAGCAACAACCATTTTTGTGATCTGATGATTTCTTGGGATTATTATAGGGTGTTTTACAGAGTCTGGAAAGGTTGAACGGCAAAGTCTACCTCCCACCCGGAGTAAACAGTCTTTATCCATGAAAGGGTCAAGAGAGTACAATGCACTGCGTGACGAGATACTTCTTCCACTCTTTATCCCTCTCAGATCATCCTTGTAGGAACTATCTTGCAGACATTTGAGTATATGAAGTTCTGCCTTTTGTCGCTCAGACACAGTACTGAGATGATTAGACTTGTCTTTGTTAGCTCTCCTTAAAAGACGAGATACAGCTCTAATAGCTTTTGACCAAGAAGAAAACTTTGAAAGAAGATCTATCAAGCTCAGATTTTGTGTCCAATCAACATTCAAAGTACAACATGTTTTCACCTCTGGATCTCCAAGCAGAAGTTCAGTAACATGTTCTTCCGGTACAGACATTTCTTTGTCCCACAAAAACTTAGGGCCAGTGAACCAGTTTCTAGCAATGTTCAGAGAAGAAGGAGGCGGGAACCGGCAAACAATTAAAATATAATTTATTTAAAATAAAACAAACAACCAAAATACCGCCAGCAGCCCCTCGCGGACGACTGCTGGCTACCGAAAATAAACATAAGGAACTGCCAGCAGCCCCTCGCGGACGACTGCTGGCTAAAATAAAATACATAAACAAAACAACTAAAACACAGGCCTGTTCCTCTCTCGATCATCAACGTCGTCGCTCCTCCTTTATGCTTCCGCTCCTCCGTGAGAGATGCGAGACCGGTGTGCCTCACATGTGTTGCTCATTAGCAATCGCACCACCGGCCTCGCGCCGTTTCACGTCCCTCGGCCGTCCTGTTCGCCACATACCCCCATCGCCCCTCACAGGCCGGGGGGTACCCACGAGCCTGTGCCTACTCCCCCCCCCGGCGGCGGCGATCCCTGGGGAGTATGGACAGACAAACCGAGGGAAACGGAGACGGAAGCATGAGGAGCGACAGATCGAGAGAGGGGAGATAGGAAAAAAAAAAAATTGGTCCGGTTCCCACAACGCGCTGCCATCTGGTCCCCCACCAGCTAGGCGATCTCCTCCGCGGTGCCTGGCGGTGACGCTGGGCAGCCCTCGGTGGACGGCTCGACGCTCCTCCGGTGGACGGCGACGGCTCCTCGGGTGCCTTGGGCAGACGGTAGGAGTCCCCCGCTCCCTGCTCCTCCCCTTCACTGGTGGACGGCAGCAGGCTCCGGCCCACGGCGAGCGGCGGCGACTCCTCCTCTCCCTCCCGGATGGCAGCCGCCCCTCCAATACCCAGGCGGCCGGCAGCGAGCTCGACCGTCCCACCGGCAACTCACTCCAGCGCCCCGCCTCGAGCGTCCCTGGCCGCGAGTCCCCCGCTCCCTGCTCCTCCCCTCGCTCGGCGGATGGCAGCAGGCTCCGGCCCACGGCGAGCGGCGGCGACTCGCGCACCATGCTCGATGGCACCGCGGATTCCCCACACCGGCGAGGACTCTCTGACAGCGCGTTCCTCCCTCTTCCCGGGTTTCGGCACCAGTGTAGCAATGTTCAGGGAAGAAGGAGGCGGGAACCGGCGAACAATTAAAATATAATTTATTTAAAATAAAACAAACAACCAAAATACCGCCAGCAGCCCCTCGCGGACGACTGCTGGCTACCGAAAATAAACATAAGGAACTGCCAGCAGCCCCTCGCGGACGACTGCTGGCTAAAATAAAATACATAAACAAAACAACTAAAACACAGGCCTGTTCCTCTCTCGATCATCAACGTCGTCGCTCCTCCTTTATGCTTCCGCTCCTCCGTGAGAGATGCGAGACCGGTGTGCCTCACATGTGTTGCTCATTAGCAATCGCACCACCGGCCTCGCGCCGTTTCACGTCCCTCGGCCGTCCTGTTCGACACACAGTTTGCGGTGAATAACTCCTTTGCTGGCAAACCTCTGGATGCATGATCAGCAGGGTTTTCCTCCATTGGAACATACTTCCACTACTGGGGAGTTGTACTGAGGTGTATTCTTTGTACTCGATTAGCGACAAAAGTATGAAATCTGCATGCCTCATTACTTATATCCCAATACTACTTTGGAATCTGTCCAAAACGTCTCCTTGAAAACAGCATAGTCCAGTTCTCTTCTAAGCATAGTGCTCGCTTTGACAGACACAACGGCAGCTGCTAATTCTAATCTGGGAATTGTTGTAACTTTAAAAGGTGCAACTCTTGATTTCGCCATCACCAGTGCACAGTGAATGTCTCCTTCCTCATTTTTGAGTCTCAAATATGAACATTGACCATATCCATGGACACTAGCATCAGAGAAGTGATGCAATTCAACTTGAATACCCTTTCCAAAACTAGATGGTACATATGTTTGCGGTACATCTATTTCCTGCAGATGGTTTAAATCTTGCCTCCAACGCTCCCACCTTAGATCAAGATCATTCGATAGAGGGTCATCCCATCCACTGCCACGTTTACACACATCCGGTAGTATTCCTTTTCCACTCAACAGCACCGGTGCAATAAGTCCCAGAGGATCATAAACAGAAGCAACAGTAGACAAAATGCCACGTCGAGTAACAGGTTGATCTTTCAACTGGACTTTGAATTTGAAACAGTCCGATTCTCTTTCCCATTGTATGCCAAGAGTTCTTTCGAGGGGTAGCTCATCGAATGAAAGATCACAACCTTTCACGTCAGAGATTTTTTCTGAAGTGGGAATGCTATTCAGCATTATTTTTTACTGTTTGACACAAATTTGTGGAGCCGTAGGCCACCTATAGCACAGAGCTTGCGTGTCTCATCTGCAACTTTAATAACTTCTTCATCATTTTCTACACTGATCACTCCATCATCTACATAGAAATTTCTTATCACAAACTGTGAACCAACTGGATACAACTCGCTATTTTCAGTTGCAAGATGTTTTAAGCCATAATTAGCACACCCTGATTAGGAAGTTGCACCAAAGAGATGAACTTTCATACGAAACTCACTTACAGGCTGGCTGACATTGCCGTCCTTCCACCATAGGAAGCGCAGGAAGTCTCTATCAGATTCGTTGACATGAAACTGATGATACATTCTCTACATCACACATAAATGCGATGGGGTGCTGACGAAATCGAATTAAGATGCCATTTAGACTGTTTATCAAATCTGGACCTTGAAGCAAGTAATCATTTAAGGAGTAACCTTCATATCTTGCAGAGCAATCGAAAACCACGCGCAGTTTGTCTGCCTTCTTCGGATGGGCAACACCATGGTGAGGCAAGTACCATATTTCTCCTTCCTTGCTGTCGCTATGTACCTCCTCAGCATCTCCTCTCTGCAAGATCTCACTCATGAATTCATTGTAGCGTTTCTTATACAACTCATCCTTCGCCATCTTTCTTTTGAGATGGTTGAGTCGAACCATAACACATTGTTTGTTGCTTGGTAAGTTGGGCCTTACTTTAAAAGGAAGTGGCATTTGATAATGGCCATGAACATTTCTCTGTATACCCTTCTTTAATTTCTCAAGGAAGAGGAAATGGTCCTGGGAAACCTTTGTCCTCTCTTCTTCGATATATTTAAAATCACTCTCAAGAACACAAATGACATCACCTGGTGTGATTGAGGGAAGCTCCTTGACCGCAATGCGGTGACACAATCCACTGGCTCCAGTTAAAACAGAGTGCGGTGAAGAACAACCAACTATACTCCACCCTAAATCTGTCCGAATGGCGTGGGGTTCATCATCTCCTCCCACTATCACTTCTCTGGGAGGCATTGACCTTGAACAATTGTAGCCTATTAAAAGAGCAACGTCACAGTCCTGCAATGGGGGTATCTTGTCCACAATGACTGTAAGATGATTCCAGTTTTTAGCGACTTCACAAGTAGGAATGTGGCTGCGATTAATTGGTATGCAGTCTTTGGTGTAAGTAGGTGGTAAATCAATAGAAGTGCCAGACTTGTATGCTCTCACTTGGAGTCCTGATACTCTCTCACTCTGCAGGATGGTATCTTTTCCAAGCATGGTGGTAAGCTTCAATTTTACTGGAAATGTTGTTGCCTGTAGAGCATCACTCACTCCTTTATCAATGAGCGTAGTATCACTCTGAGAATCCAGAAGCGCATACACCAGTTTCTCACAACTTGGATTTTGCTTTACAGACACCCAAACAGGTACGATCATTGAAGTATACATATTTCGCTCTTCTCCACTTATACTAAAGGCTACTGTATTCGTTGTACCATCAGGATCACTTTGAATCTGAACTGCAGAAGATAGAGTCTTAACCATTTTCACAAAGTTTTCATCGTGTAAACTAGTTGGATGCTTCCTTTTGCAGGTTTTATAAGTGAGACGACATTGACACTCCTTCGCGCTGTGACCAGAGTTCAAACAACCATAGCAAAGCCTTTTCTCTTGTATAAGTTTCCGTCGCTCCTCCAATGGTTTGTTGAGAAAGCTGAAACAGTTGTCAAGTTGATGGTTATCTTTCTGGCAAAGCATACATGGAATTTTTTTCACTGGCTTGACAACCTTTCGACACTCGATGTTCGTTTGAGTGGTGAAAACTCTAACTCGGTTTCTCGTGGTCTCTTTCAGCTTTGCCTTTTCCGTAACAGGTTCTGCAACATGAAGCGCATGAAATGAGGTAACTGGGTTGCAAGCAATCTCTGCTTCAGCAGACACAAAAGCAGCAAATTCTTTAAAAGTGGGATACTCATGATCTTCGGAAAGAGATTTTGTGACTTGACGATTCCATCTGCCAATTGCCCAGTCGGGTAATTTCAGCACAAGTTTCTGATTTTCTTGGTAATCATTTAAAATTTGAAGGCCTTTGACATGTGGCATGGCCCCTTGACATGCATTTAAAAAGTCAGAGAAAGTTCGAAGACCAATGGCGTCCTTTTGGTGAATTCTAGACCAGTTTGTCAGCTTTTCTCTGAACGCTTTTTGTATCACGAATGGTTGGCCATAACGATTGTTCAGTCTGCCCCATGCATCTTGATAGGCTTCGTCATCTATTCTGAAGAAAATTCCTTCTAAAACCTTCCTAGCAGGGCCACTCACATATTTCTTGAGATAAAACATCTTATCAGCAGGAGAAATAGTTTTCTTGTCAATGAGTGCCTCAAAGGATTGCTTAAATTCAATTAAATGAATGGGGTCACCAGTGAAGACAGGAGGCTCTGGCATCGGCAACTTGCTCATAGTCAGGCCATCTTGAAATGCTTGAACAAGAAGAGGTATATCAGTCGCTGATGCTTGAACTCTCTCCTTTATGGTTTCCTGACACACCCTTTGAAACGTTTCCTGCCTTTTCACATTCGTTTGAGAGAAACTGGATTCTGATCCGTTTGCACTGCCACAATCTTTGGACAAATTAGTCTTTTCTTTCTCAACCTCTTGATTGTAGACTTTCAGTTTAGCTTGAGCTGCTTTCAGATCCCTTTGCGCTTGAATTTTCTCTAATTCCTTTAACTCGACATCAAGAGCCCTTTTATGTTGTTCTTCTAACTGCTTTATCCTTTCCTTTTGCTTTGATTCTGCTAGTAGAACATTATATGCAGCTTGCTTCGCTGCCACTTCTGCTCTAGCGTCCACACGCTTGGCTTCTAAGCTTGATGCAGCAGAACGATGACTAGAGTAATTACTAGGTTTCTGACTCGTACTCGTCTAACTCGTGAAACCGTTCAACCGAAGATTGAATGGGCATATTGATGGTCTAATAAGGTACGAAGACGACTTCTATGCCTTTCACCATCAAAATCTCCATCTACACCTGTTATTCTTTCATAAATGATTTTAATGATGTCAGCTGTAACTGCTTCACAAGCATCCATTTTTCTCCTCATTTCAATAGCAGGTGTTACACACTCTCTAAAGTCATTGTAAGCAATCAAAACTTTGGTTTTAGCCGCCTCCAAAGTATCAACCAAAATAGCTAGTTGAGTTCCTAGTGCATCTGATTTAAGGTGCTTTTGTATCTTTTCTTGCTGATATGCTAACATTTTTTCAGTAGGGACACGCGTGCGATTTAATTGGCGTGTACTCTCACTTTGAGTTTTTGCATGATGGCTATCAGTTTGCCTTTCTGCCTCATTTGCACCTGCATCTGATTTGGACATTTTCTCTTACATTTGCAGTTCACCAAATTACATACCATTCACGTTTAACATTCAAGTTAATTTTGTTCAGCAAACTCATTTTAACCACATGTGCTGAAACATCACCTTTAAATAAGAAACTGTTTGATATATCTTAGTCCATTAATAGGCGATCTACATGCAGCAATGTCCATCAACCTTTAAATTAGACACGATCAATGAAAAGAAAGAGAGAAAAAAAAATGTCTCTTCAGAATTGATTTCGTTTCTTTGTCTTTGGTACTCACTGCGATCCACCAAACGATTTGGAAAGGTTCACTTCCTTTAATCGGTTCATTAAATCGCCCCGACTGCTGCCCGTAGATTTGTAGAGCCGTCCGCTGGAACTTCATTTGAAACTTGATCCATTAAAAGAACAATCATGCAATTCACGACGAGCGCGCCGACATTAAAGTTTCTCTAGTCCATCAACCACGGCATCCCTTGAAGTATCACAGCGGATTGATGATGGCAAGCTTTTACTGCAGCTGCCTGGTTCAAGAAAGATTGGACTCTTTGACTGATGATTCCCACACTTTATTCGAATTTCCGTCATCGCAGATAAAGGCACCGTCGAACACCATGTCCGTTGAAAATCAACGTAAAAGCTTGTACAAAAAGAAAACAAAATACCGAAAATGAATAAAAACCAAATAATAAACATTATACAAAACAACCACCAATAAGTAATCATAATACAAATAATATAAATCAAAGCAAGGACATAGAGATAACAGGAAGTCTATAATCATACCTTGTTCTCCATTCAAACCAGGAGCTAAATCCTTTTAAATTCCTTGCAAACCGTAAGCTTTCGATACCATAACCATGTACGTCTGGATCTCATTCATACTGAAATGTTTGGACCATATGCGCATTATATCCGCTCACGTGAATGAACTTCAAAATAAAAGACCTCCGTTACCACAACACAAATAACTCAAAATCAAAACAATTAAACACCATACAAAAATAAATCATTTAAAGACTATATTAATTTCAAAGTAAATGACAATGTCATTAACAAAGGAAACCTTGTTGATAATCAGTTCCCTATCAAGGCTACGGAACTTCGACATAACGAATGTCGTAAATAGGAACTCCTCTCATCCTTCACTTCAGCTGAAATCTTATAGGCTAACGCCAGCAGAGCTGGCCAATTGACGCGAATATGCAAATACTGACACCTCGTAGCAGTATATTTGCAAGTGAGCGCCAATTCCTCTTCAGAATCTCTCTCTTCACACTCAAATCGTGTGCTAGAAAGCTGATACTACTCAACAAACCTTGGATCATTCGCTGTCGTTGAAGGTGCGCCGGAGATACCTGAACTGTCTCCAGCATCCGATGGCGACCGTTTGCAACCTATGTTCGGGCCCCATAGTGCCCCCAGACATGCACCTGTTTTGCGTTGCGTGCATGGGGCTGGCCCACGCTGAGTCAGCCCTCAGGGATGGAGGGTCCTGCGATTTCTGTGCGGACATGTCCCTCCGAGCCCTCAAGGCCAGGCGGGACGAAGCTCGCGCTGCTGCGGGGATTGGGCCTGCTGCCGCCTCCGAGCTGCTCGCAGAACGCTGGTCCCTCAGCGTTCTGCGAGCGACACGTGCAGTTATGTTGTGAATGTTGTGTGTTGTTCAAAAATAAAGCAAACTACTTCTTCACAAACACAGCTTTTTTCTCCTCTTGCACCACACACTGTGTTACCCGCTCTGCCCTCGAGCAGCGCAGAGTCACGGTCATTAACTATAAAGGCACCTCATGGGAAGCGCGAGGTGTCTATTTCCAGCCCTCACATAGCGGCGATGACCGCAGGTTTAGTTCAGCCCACACTCAGTCGTTTCCAGACAGCGTGGGAAGCTATTCCGGGCATTTCGCCGTGGGTGTTGAACGTAATTCGGACGGATGGCAGCGGCTTCTTCAGTGTGTCACCTGGGGCTGCTGCATATGAGACCGCTTCAACACTGGCTGAAAACACGCGTTCCCCCGAGTGCGTGGTATTCCGGCCACAAGCGCATCATGGTCACCCGAGGATGCGCCCGCACCCTGGTCCCGTGGAAGAACCCCGACCTCTTCAGCTCAGGCGTCCCTATGGGTTTAGTGACGCGGCGCGTGGAGGTCCTGACGGACGCCTCGTCCACCGGATGGGGGGCGGTCTGCTTGGGCAAGCCCGCCTCGGGTCGGTGGTCAGAGAGGCAGATGGAATGGCACATAAATCGCTTGGAGCTGGAAGCGGTCTCTCTAGCTCTCAAAGTTTTCCGGTCTTGGCTGGAGCAGCAACATGTGTTGATTCGGACCGACAACACTTCCGTGGTCTCGTACATAAATCGTCAAGGTGGTGTACATTCCAGAGCCCTATTCAAGCAGGCGGAATCCCTTCTGCTGTGGGTGGACCGGTTCTTCCTCTCGGTGAGAGCGGCGCACATCCCTGGTGTTCTAAATCGCAGGGCGGATATGCTCTCGAGGAGCGGGATTCCTCAGGGGGAATGGAGGCTTCACCCCGGGACGGTTCAGTTGATATGGAATCGTTTCGGCAGGGCGGAGGTCGACCTCTTTGCGACGAGCGAGAACACGTATTGTCAGATGTTCTTTTCGCTGTCCCGTTCCCCTCGGGAGACGAACGCGCCAACTGCGTGGTGGCCGATAGGCTGTCTCTATGCTTTTCCTCCGGTGAAAATCTTGCCCTTGGTGTTGTGCAAAATCAGGGAGGAGAAGGTGTTGGTGACTCTGGTAGCCCCGAACTGGCCGAATCAGCCTTGGTTCGCGGACTTGGTGGAGTTACTGGCAGGGCAGCCATGGGAGATTCCGCTCAGGAAGGACCTGCTGTCCCAGGCGAGCGGAACGATCTGGCATCACAGCCCCGGACTGTGGAGCCTTCATGTGTGGCCGCTGCAGGGTCGCTGAGCGGGCGGGATGCGCTGCACGCACGAGTTTTGAATACCATCGCGGAAGCGAGAGCCCCGTCCACCAGGCGCCTGTACGCTCTGAAGTGGGGTGTTTTCTCGAAATGGTGTCAGGATGACGATATAGACCCAGCGAACTGCTCTCTGTCGGTTATTCTGCGCTTTCTTAAGCATAGGATGGATGAAGGGAGCCTTCCATCCACTCTGAAGGTATACGTGGCCGCTATTGCAGCGTTTCATCCCCATGTTGATGGACAGTCTATCGGCAGGCATGCGTCGGTGACTCGGTTCCTCAGGGGAGCTAGGAGATTACGCCCTGCACGGCCTCCTTCGGTGCCGCCGTGGAATTTAGCTTTGGTCTTGGAAGCATTGTCACAACCACCGTTTGAGCCCTTAGCTTCTATTGCCATTAAGGAGCTTTCGGTCAAAACGCCGCTGCTTCTCGCTCTCGCTTCGGCGAAGCGGGTTGGGGATTTACAGGCTTTCTCTGTAAGTGAGGATTGTATTCGCTTTGGGCCAGGAAACTGTAATGTAACTCTCAGACCGAGGCCGGGCTATGTCCCTAAATAGCTCAATACCCCGTTCAGAGCGCAGATAGTTTCTCTACCGGTACTGTCTGCTGAGCCATCAACCTCCCACGGTTCGGATGCTCAGAGTGCTATTTGCCCAGTCAGAGTACTTCGGGAATACATTTCTCGTTCGGCTGCTTTTCGGAAATCGGACCAGCTGTTTGTGTGCTTTGGTGGGTGCAACAAGGGACGGGGAGTCTCTAAACAGAGGCTTGCTCACTGGATTGTGGACGCTATTGTTTTGGCTTATGATCGCCTGGGGCAGGAATGTCCCCTTAACGTCAAGGCTCATTCGACTAGGGCGATTGCCTCCTCGTGGGCCTGGACTAAAGGGATGTCTATTCAGGATTTATGTCTGGCGGTTGGCTGGTCTTCTCAGAACACGTTTGCCAGGTTTTATAAGTTGGATTTGCCCTCTGTAGCGTCTCGAGTGCTTTCGGTGAGTTCATTGTGTACACAGCATTGAGAGAGCTGCTCGGCGCTTTGCTCATGAGTTGTTGTGTTTTTGTGGATTTTTACTGTTGCCACCGCTATGCGTTGGCCTTCTCTTACTGTTGTTGTTGCCCTGTTTTACTTCAGTGCAAACTTTCCCCGGTTATACTGCTCGGGATATGCAAATTCTGGCAGTGTTTTTGTAAGCTTGTGATAGGTCCCTTTGGGCCTATCAGAGGTTAGAGGTTCGCTATTGGCCAATCTCAGCCTATCGGAAGCTTACATGCTGGGAGGGCGGTTTTTTTCTTGGTATTGGATCTGTGTCAGTGGTTTGTTTTGGCTACCACTGCGGGATTCTATACTGTTCCCATATACGACATTCGTAATGTCGAAGTTCCGTAGCCTTGATAGGGAACGTCTCCGGTTACTTACGTAACCTCGGTTCCCTGAGAGGCAAGGAACGAGACATTACGCTCGCCGCCGTGTTTGCTATTATTTTAGCGTTTTGTTCGATTCTGAAGAGGAATTGGCGCTCACTTGCAAATATACTGCTACGAGGTGTCAGTATTTGCATATTCGCGTCAATTGGCCAGCTCTGCTGGCGTTAGCCTATAAGATTTCAGCGGAAGTGAAGGATGAGACGAGTTCCCATATACGACATTCGTAATGTCTCGTTCCTTGCCTCTCAGGGAACCGAGGTTACGTAAGTAACCGGACACGGGTTTTTTTCTTTAACAGCAGAACAAAAACTTAAGCATGTTTGCTGTTTGAAATGTGTTCCTTTTGTAACCTGGAAGGATTTTGTTTACATTTAAGGGGTTAAGCAGACAAGCCGTGAATATGTTTAATGAAGCCTAATTTATTTAATTTGTATGTGATGGCTGTTGTTAACTACTTTTTCTTTTGCTGTCTAAACTACCTCACTATTCTTGCTTGGACTGACTTACTCAAGGAACGACCCCTTTATAAAGCTAATCTTTAACCCCTCCCAGCACCATGCTATCTTTCTACCTAATGGACTTTTTACCTCGTCACATGGGGATTGGAATATATGGGCTATTGCCAGACATGGGCAGTATTTCAATTAAATGTACTTTAAATACGTATTTAATTACTTTAGTGTATTTTGTAATTTGTATTTTGCAGGTGTGGAAAAAATAAAATGTAGTTTGTAACAAAATATTTTGAGGGAGTGTATTTAGAGTATTTCAAATACTTAAATACTTAAGAAAAATCACCATAGTAAATGATTTTGCCAAGTTGGTTGTACTTAAAAACAACTAGCCCAAATGACAATGGTTTAGTTTTCTCTTTTGTAGCATAGTTGTGTTATTGCTACTATTTTTGTTATCAACCTTTCAATAAAGTTCCTCATTAAAGCTGTTAGTGCACATAACATAGATTTATGGCTGTTTCCCCTCCCTTAGCCAGTGGTGAGGAAATGTCTCTCTACACTTATTCAAGCCTTAAGGCACGAGTAGAGTAACGGTGATAATATGGCTACATAGCCTACATCAAACACGTTTTGCTATTAAGGGCAGCCTACCACACCATTGATATGAACTTAGCTATACATGCCATTTACCTCAGAGGGAGCTATTTCAGACCCTGTAGAGGGCAATTTGTACGAATTTTACGAGGTGGCTAATTCGTAACAATTCATACGGCCTCACTCATATTTTACGAGTTGCCAAATTCCTATGAATTCATACAAATGACCTACCCCTGACCCCTCCCCTAAACCTACCCATCACGTGGGTTTAGACAAATTGTACGAATCCGTACGAGTGAGGTCGTATGAATTTGTACGAATTAGCCACCTTTCAATCACTCGTACAAATTTCCTACGAATTGGTCGTGAGATAGCGTTACAGATGCCCATACTTTTTTATTTTGCTACTTCACCATTTTGAATTGACACATTTCTCATATTTGTGTTTTTGCTGTGTTATTGACCTTTCAGCAATAAAAAAAAAGACTTAAGATTATTGTGGGAGTATTTTTGTATTTTCAAAATACTAATTACTTGTATTTTATTTAAATACATTTTTCACATCCATATTTTGTATTTTATTTTGTTACATTTCATGAACCAGTATTTGTATTTTGTAACAAAATATTTTTTGATGTATTTGTGCCCACCTCTGGCTATTGCTGGCTATTGTTTCAATTTTAGGGACAGAGTTATGGGAGAGGAAAATAAGGGTTATTGCTTTGAGATCAATGACTATGGGTGTTGAACTGTAACTCTGACAACTTTACCCTGAAAGAATGGGTAAAATGGCATGCATCGTGAAACTTTGTCCCTCATCATTGCCCGAACATGAACTTATCTGTCATTACGCTGCCACTTTGAATGGCCGAAGCAGTGAATGTAACACGTGGATGGGAATATGCATAGAACTGATATACACATGGTGTTATGCATGGTAAAACTAGGCATTGTAAGCTATATACATGGTGATTTCCGGGAAGAGATGGGGAGGAGATGCATGTACGCACAATTTTCACAAAGGTGAATTTTGCACAGATTCTGGTGTACGCATGTTTTTATAAATCTGAAAACTTTTGTCTGCATGCAAAATCTAGCTTTAGTAGGATGAAATATATGGAAAGTTTTATACATGAAGCCCCTGGACCATAAATAAGAGACCTGTCAATCGGTCAACTTTAGGCAGTTAACCCAAGACTAATGGTCGGAAAGACGACACACCAAGGATAATCCTGAGTTGATCGAAAAGATGACACACCAAAAAATCCTGAGTTGATGCCAAAGGTTGTTTGATACCCAAGACAGAGATACAAAATATACCTTTTTTTGAAGACCCCTGTTTGCCCTTTCCCTTGAACAGCTGGACCTCTCTAAAACCACAGAGACTGCCTTTACATATCAAAATGCAGAAGATCATTCCAAAACAATGCTAGGCAGACTTATAATCAAATATCATTTCATTGAATGATTCTACATAATGTCTGTAACCCACATGTTTGACTATCATGTTGTAATCACTCGTTCTTTGTCCTTTTTAGTATTTATTAATGGTTCATATGAAGCATGGAGTGTTTGATATCATTGTGAATGATTTCTCATTTCTTGATTTACGGTATGAATCAAATCTGTGTTAAATGTATTGTATTCTCATTATAAAATTAATGTCTAAATCATACCCTGCAAGAGTGGGAAAGTTAAGAGACCATGTGACTAATCAGATAGCATGTCATTTATGTCAGAGGAGGAGAAACAGTCACACTCCTCCAAAAGGATGGACAAACATCTGAGTTTAAAAACAGGACAAAAAACTAAGAATTAGACGAGATGAGATCCGATCAGATGACAATGGTTTAAGGTTGGTTCAAGGGGGCATAAGGTTACAGTTAAGATTGGCTAAGACTAAAGTCGACCCTGAAACACCACCATGAATAAATAAGCCAACTCTAGCTTTACTTTTTCTAACTTTTTACATCCAAAGGGAAGAAAGTGCAACACTTTGTAATGCCCATTTGTTTCTGTTGCACAGGACAGTGAAGAAACACTCTCAGATGACTGTCCTTTGGAGGAAGTAACTGTAAGTAATAAGCATAAATAACTTGACTTCATGTGTTTCCTCATCCTGTTATTTCTGACTTTAACATGAGTTACAAGAGTCCACATCCACATAAGAGTCTGTACACAGAAGTGAAACAGAGGTGGGAGGTGTTGTACTTCTCTGTTTTATTCTTGTTGCATGGGATGTATCTTTCATTGTTTTGTTAACAATTGGCACAGAGTGAGATCTGTTCCCTATACACGTCTTCAACACAAAATAGAGTATTTCCCTAAAAAAAGGGGGAGAAATAGAACTTGACCACTTAAAGAAGAAAAAACTGGCACTAGAGAAAGTTGCTTCAAAAGGAACTTCAGAGTAAGTGCTAATACACTATTTTACAATATACTACTACAGTACTAATGTTGACCTTACGTAATATCTCTCATTGCAGTCATCTTAAAAGATGACTGATTACTGGCAAGGATAACTGATTACTTATGACTTATTCTTTACAAAGAATAATTGAAATAAAACTCACAAGGTACTAGGCATATTTGTCTTGTCTTTATAAACACTAATCAATTTGACTCTCGTCAGGCCCTTACCAGAAGCCAGTGATTATATTTTATAAAGTTATAAATATGTATATTTTTCATTAAAAGAAGCATTGTTTCAGAAGGCTTTATTCAACCCCTGGAGCCCTATGGATTACTTTTATGTTGGATGGATTTTTTGGGCTTCAAAATCTAAGGTACCATTCACTCCCATTATTAAGCTTAAAGAGCCAGGATATTTTTAATATAACTCCAAAGCAGAAGGGATCTGCTAGAGGAGGCCTAAAATATTGTAAAAAATAATATTTACAAACTTTTAAATAAAAGTTTAAAAATGAAAAACTTTTTAATAAAAATTCATCAGTTCTAAAGTTTAAAAAGCTGATAAACAAGCTAGCGCAATTCAGAACACATTACTCTTGGTAATCTCAAAACACGCCATCATAGGCAGAACACATTACTCTTGGTAATCTCAAAAACACGCCATAGCCAGAACACATTACTCTTGGTAATCTCAAAACACGCCATAGGCAGAACACATTACTCTTGGTAACCTCAAAACACGCCATCATAGGCAGAACACATTAATCTTGGTAATCTCAAAAACACGCCATAGCCAGAACACATTACTCTTGGTAATCTCAAAACACGCAATAGGCAGTACACATTACCTAGAATATCAAAATCGACTGCTGGCAGTAGATCATTTTCCTATTTAGCACCAAAACTTTGGAACAGTCTTCCTACCATTGTCCGGGAAGCAGACACACTCTGTCAGTTCAAAGCTAGACTAAAAACACATCTCTTTGACCTAGCATACACATAATAAATTATAGACTTTTATAATTCAATGTTAGGCTGCATAGATTAGGTCAGACAGAACTGGGAGCACTTCTCTTAAATCCTGATGTACTCGTTACATCATAAGAAGAATGGCATCTACACTAATTTTAGTGTCTTTGTTTATCCTGAGGTTGTCCCGCAGCCTGCCGCATCCAGGCAGTATCCAGATCTGACTAGGAGCTTTTCCTGGACTCGATGACAACGCAGTGCTGAAGTGCCAACTAGCCTCTCCCTATGGAGGATCCCTTTTCCCACTCTACAGATAAAACGTTGTGATTCTGGTTTGCGTACCCACCCCGAAGTGATAAAATAAAACAAAATTCTGTATCAAATTACAGTTACTGTAAATCCGGCCTCTAGTTCATAAACGCCAGAGGAGAACTGACCCCCGACTGAGCCTGGGTTCTCCCAAGGTTTTTTTTCTCTCCATTAAGTCACCTGATGGAGTTTTAGGACACCAGTAGGTCACTCGATGGAGTTTTTCGGTTCTTTGCCACTGTTGCCTTTGGCTGTGTTTTGGATGTGTTAGGCAGAACACATTACTCTTGGTAATCTCAAAACACGCCATAGGCAGAACACATTGCTCTTGGTAACCTCAAAACACGCCATCATAGGCAGAACACATTGCTCTCGGTAATCTCAAAACAAGCCATTGGCAAAACATTACTCTTGGTAACCTCAAAACACGCCATCATAGGCAGAACACATTACTCTTGGTAACCTCAAAACACGCCATCATAGGCAGAACACATTACTCTTGGTAATCTCAAAACAAGCCATAGGCAGAACACATTACTCTTGGTAATCTCAAAACACGCCATAGGCAGAACACATTACTCTTGGTAATCTCAAAACACGCCATCATAGGCAGAACACATTACTCTTGGTAATCTCAAAACACACCATAGGCAGAACACATTACTCTTGGTAACCTCAAAACACGCCATCATAGGCAGAACACATTACTCTTGGTAACCTCAAAACACGCCATCATAGGCAGAACACATTACTCTTGGTAACCTCAAAACACGCCATCATAGGCAGAACACATTACTCTTGGTAATCTCAAAACACGCCATAGGCAGAACACGCCATAGGCAGAACACATTACTCTTGGTAATCTCAAAACACGCCATCATAGGCAGAACACATTACTCTTGGTAATCTCAAAACACGCCATCATAGGCAGAACACATTACTCTTGGTAACCTCAAAACACGCCATCATAGGCAGAACACATTACTCTTGGTAATCTCAAAACACGCCATAGGCAGAACACATTACTCTTGGTAATCTCAAAACACGCCATCATAGGCAGAACACATTACTCTTGGTAATCTCAAAACACGCCATCATAGGCAGAACACATTACTCTGGGTAATCTCAAAACACGCCATAGGCAGAACACATTACTCTTGGTAATCTCAAAACACGCCATCATAGGCAGAACACATTACTCTGGGTAATCTCAAAACACGCCATAGGCAGAACACATTACTCTTGGTAATCTCAAAACACGCCATCATAGGCAGAAAACATTACTCTTGGTAATCTCAAAACACGCCATCATAGGCAGAACACATTACTCTTGGTAATCTCAAAACACGCCATCATAGGCAGAACACATTACTCTTGGTAATCTCAAAACACACCATAGGCAGAACGCATTACTCTTGGTAATCTCAAAACACGCCATCATAGGCAGAACACATTACTCTTGGTAATCTCAAAACACACCATAGGCAGAACGCATTACTCTTGGTAATCTCAAAACACGCCATCATAGGCAGAACACATTACTCTTGGTAATCTCAAAACACGCCATAGGCAGAACACATTACCCTTGGTAATCTCAAAACATGCCATAGGCAGAGCACATTACTCTTGGTAATCTCAAAACACGCCATCATAGGCAGAACACATCACTCTTGGTAATCTCAAAACACGCCATCATAGGCAGAACACATTACTCTTAGTAATCTCAAACACGCCATATCATAGGCAGAACACATTACTCTTGGTAACCTCAAAACACCATAGGCAGAACACTTTACTCTTGGTAACCTCAAAACACGCCATCATAGGCAGAACACATTACTCTTAGTAACCTCAAAACACACCATCATAGGCAGAACACATTACTCTTGGTAATCTCAAAACATGCCATAGGCAGAACACATTACTCGTGGTAATCTCAAAACACGCCATCATAGGTAGAACACATTACTCTTGGTAATCTCAAAACACGCCATCATAGGCAGAACACATTACTCTTGATAATCTCAAAACACGCCATCATAGGCAGAACACATTACTCTTGGTAATCTCAAAACACGTCCATAGGCAGAACGCATTACTCTTGGTAATCTCAAAACACGCCATAGGAAGAACACATTACTCTTGGTAATCTCAAAACACGTCCATAGGCAGAACGCATTACTCTTGGTAATCTCAAAACACGCCATAGGAAGAACACATTACTCTTGGTAATCTCAAAACACGTCCATAGGCAGAACGCATTACTCTTGGTAATCTCAAAACACGCCATAGGAAGAACACATTACTCTTGGTAATCTCAAAACACACCACCATAGGCAGAAAGAAAAACATCTCGGGTTACGGCTGTGGGAATAGACACTGCGTCGTCGTCGTGACGACACTAAGGGGAATGCCCCCAGCGTAGCGTATCTGAAGCATGAATGAAATCTGTCCAATCCTGATTGGTGCTGCGTCATGACGTAGTAGATGACGGCATTACCGGAAGATACAAAAGGACGCCGGCACACAAACACATTAGCGTCTCGTGTGTCGTTCCCTCCCCTTCGAGAGAACGAGACACTGCGTCGTCGTCGTGACGACATTAAGGGGAACGAAATGCCCACTATGCCACATCATAATCACACCCGCCTTAGTGTGAAGCTGGAAGACCAGGCACACTTAGGACGCGAGCACTCTGGCGCCAGGCGTCACGGGGAGTTGCAGACTGTAAAAACGTATGAAGGGGTCCCACCCGGCCGCCTCGCAGACCTCCTGAAGCAAGACGCCAGAAAGGAGGGCCACCGAGGAGGCCATGCTCCTGGTGGAATGTGCCCTCACGGCCATAGGTGAAGGCAAATTGCGCACCTGATAAGCCGTGGCCATAGCCTGGACAATCCGATTGCTGATTGTCTGCTTAGATGCAGGCAGCCCTTTCTTGGGTGAACCAGAGCACAGCAAACAACTGGTCTGACTTCCTCCACTGAGAAGACTTCTCCAAGTAAACCCTTACGGCTCTGACTGGGGAGAGCAGGTGAAGTCTCCCCTCTTCTGCCGTCCCATGAGGTGGAGGATGGAAGGTCTGAAGAACCACTGACCGTGCCGCACTAGACGGCACCTTGGGCACATAGCCCGGTCTAGGATGTAAGATGGCCTTAACTCCGCCAGGGGCAAACTCCAGGCAAACTAAAGGCGAGTTGAGAGCCGCAATGGCAGCCACATACACCTTAAGTGTGGACGGGGTAAGACTGGCGGAGAAACGATCTTGGAGGAACGCCAGCACTGAAGCCACTGGGGAGTTAACTGGGTCCACCTCACGCTCTCTACACCAAGTGGAAAACACATTCCACTTTAGGCTGTACAGTCTCCTGGTGGAAGGAGCCCTGGAGCTGAGTAGGGTCTCGACAACACCTGCTGACAGGCCAGCCTCTAAGTACCGAGCCCCTCAGGGGCCAGACCCAGAGGTTCCACAGCTCTGGCCGGGGGTGAAATATTGTACGCCCTGCCTGAGACAGCAGATCCCTCCTTAGAGGGACCTGCCACGGGAGGCCATCTAGCAGTGCTACAATGTCAGAGAACCATATCCGGGTCGGCCAGCGGGGTGCTACTAAAAGTAGGCTGATCCCTTCCCGGCGGACCCGCTCCAAGACTCCCGGGTGCAGAGCGATCGGGGGAAATGCGTACAGACGCAGCCTCACCCACGTTTGCGTCATAGCGTCCAGCCCCAATGGAGCTGGATACCTGAGAAATAACCACAGTGGACAGTGGGACGTCTCTTGAGACGCGAACAGATCCACTTCCACTGGGCCAAATCTCACGCACATGGCCTCCACCACTTCGGGGTGGAGTCGCCACTCTCCGGACCTCAGCCCCTGCCTCGACAGGACGTCTGCTCGCTGATTTTGATCCCCGGGGACATGTATCGCTCTGAGAGACGACAATTTCCCCTAGGACCACAGAAGGATCTGGTGTGCCAATCTGCATAGAGGGCGCGACCTCAGACCCCCCTGGTGATTCAGATAAGCGACCACGGACATGTTGTCCGAGCGTATCAGGACATGGTGGCCGCGGAGGTCCGGGAAAAAATTCCTCAGAGCTTTGTAGACCGCCAGCATTTCCAGGCAATTGATGTGCCAGGAAGAGTGCCTGGTCTCCCACAGACCTCTCGCAAAGTGGCCGTCCATGACCACGCCCCAGCCAGTGAGGGAGGCATCTGCTGAAACGGTTTTCCGGCAACATGATGCTCCCAGCACCGGTCCCTGGGACAGGAACCAAGGTTTCCTCCATATGACGAGAGAACGAAGGCATCTGCTCGTTACCCTGATCACACGGAACGGATTTCCCCTCGGGGAAAACCCCTTGGCTCTCAACCACCACTGTAGGGGTCTCATGTGTAGCAGGCCAAAAGGTATGACACTGGACGCTGCTGCCATGAGCCCCAGCAGTCTCTGAAACTGCTTCACAGTGAGGTTGTAGCCTAGCTTTGTTCTGGAGACCATCGCCTGTATGGACTCCACGCGTGCGGGAGACATTTGTGCCCTCATCGTCGTGGAGTCCCATATAACCCCCAGGAACGTAGTCCTCTGGGAGGGCGTCAACACTCTTCTTTGTGTTGAGTCTCAGCCCCAGGCACCTGATGTGGGCCAGAACGACATCTCGATGCCGAACTGCCATCTCGCAAGAACTGGCCAATATTAGCCAGTCGTCGATGTAATTGAGTACATGGATGCCCTGGAGTCTCAGCGGAGCCAGCGCTGCATCCATGCACTTGGTGAAGGTGCGAGGGGAGAGAGCTAGGCCGAAGGAAAGAACCCAATATTGGTACGCTTAGCCCCCGAAAGCGAACCTCAGGAACCTCCTGTGACATGGAAGGATGGAAATATGGAAGTATGCGTCCTTCAGATCTATCGTGACGAACCAGTCCTCCAACTGGATCTGACTCACGATGGCTGGGATTGTGAGCATTTTGAACCTGAATCTCCTCAGAGACCGATTCAAGTGCCTGAGATCTATTATTGGACGCAACCCCCCCATCCTTCTTGGGAACTATGAAGTACCAGCTGTAGAACCGGACTCCCTGTCTGGCAGAGGAACACGTTCTATGGCCTCCTTGACCAACAGGGATTGAACTTCCTGTTCCATAACCCGAACCTGCTATGGGCCGACCACAGTCCAGACCACCCCGTTGAACCTCGGGGGAGGGACTGCAGCCTGTAACCCAACTCTGCAGTACGCAGGACCCACGCAGAAATATTCGGAAGGCATGACCATGCGCCAAGATAATCTACTAAGGGAACCAGCCTCTCGAGGCTGGCCTCGGGTGTTATTCGAGACTCGTTCCCGACCCCCTGAAGCGACTGGCCGGCAGAGAGCGGTCGACAACAGTTTTCGGTGGGCGGACGCGTTCTCTGCCCAGCCGCAGGTCTTAGTAGAGGCGGCTGGAGCGGTGTGCGTACGCGGGAAATCAGTGTGGCCCGAAGCGCACTGGACGGCGGGAACACAGCACTGATTTCCCGAGAGCTCTGGGATGGAGGTGACCTCGATCGCTCCACCCCGAGGGGGACAGCTCTCAGCGGTTCGGCAACTAGGACCGCTTGGAGGAAGCCTTCTTTGCCTGAAGGACGGCCCTCAGATCGACCTTAGGCTCAGAAGGCTTACCTCGAGAGCGCCGCCTCCGTCGCCAGGCTCCCTCAGGAGGGGCGCGGGAGGCGACACTCTGTCTTTGCACCTGACGGTGCGAGGAGCTGGCAGGCGGCTGAGGCTGCCCTCTTGAGGCAGCCTTCCCCGAGGAGCAAGAGCGGCGAGGAAGATATTGATGGAAACAGCCGACTGCTTTTTTACCTCCTGAAACCTTCCGACTACTGAACCAACAGCACCGCTGAAGAGGCCAGAAGGTGCAATCGGGGAGTCGAGAAGAAAATGTTTCTCTGTCTCCCTCATCCCCGACAAATTAAACCAGAGGTGTCTCTCCACACACACCATACCAGCCATGGAGCGGCCGATGGCACTGGTCGTCTCCTTGGTGATGCGGAGAGACAGGTCGTGGCTTTCCTCAGCTCCAAAATGTCACTAGGAGAGGGACCCTCACCCTCATCCAGCTCCTTAAGGAGGTCAGCTTCATAGGCTTGCAAGACCGCCATAGTGTGCAAGCAACTACCAGCCCTCCCCGCTGCCATATAAGCTCTGCCCACCAGCGAGGAAGTATCTCGGCATGGCTTGGTGGGCAGTACCGGTGCCTTAAGGGAAGATGCGGCCTCGGGGGAAAGATAGCTCACGAGAGCCTCCTCCACCCGAGGTATTTTCCCATAGCCACGCTCAGCCGCCCCCAGCACATTAGAGAAATCGAGCTACATCTACTACGTCATGATGCAGCACCCAATCAGGATTGGACAGATTTAATTCATGCTTCAGATACGCTACGCTGGGGGCATTCCCCTTAGTGTCGTCACGACGACGCAGTGCAAGTTCCCTCGAAGGGGAACAGGATAATATCTGTAACAAAAAATAATGAGTGTACAAGGTGACAAAGCAGAGCGACAAAAAAAACCAAGCTGTCATGCGTTCTTCTCAGCTTCCTTTTAAACACTCGTTAAACTTGATTGGGTGCGGGGGAGATGACATCATGCATAGATAAAGATTGACAGTTCTCCCGACCAACAGCACACCAGTAGTGATGCGAACCTAAGAATGTGATAGAGAGAAAAAAAAGAGAGAAACATCCACGTGCAACCACAGGGACGTAACATTCAGCATATTGACACAATGATAACTGCAAATCCACCTTTTCGCTTGTCCAGTTGTTCCTGTGAATTGCAGCGATCCATTTGCTTCTAACTTGACAAAACTTGTAGTCCATTATAACATCTATAAAGACAGCATCCATGCTTTCAATAAGGAACTAGGCAAAGCTAGACAGACTTTCTTCTCAAATATTATAAACAGCAATATAAACAACACATGCACTCTTTTTGCTACTGTAGAGAGACTGACAAACCCCCCAAGCCAGATTCCCAGTGAAATGCTCTCAGAGAGCAAGTGCAGTGAGTTTGCTTCTTTCTTCTCTGAGAAAATCAATAATATCAGAAAGGTGATCAGCTCATCCTTGAGTTGCGCGGGGGTCAGACGGATCACACAATAGTCTGAGAAAGTAGTTGTGGCGAGGGGGCCGTGGTTTTGCGAAGTCTGTAGCGGGAGATGAGTCAGCGAGCTGCGCGGTGAGTAAGTGGGTCAAGTGCAGATGACGAACACCTGTGTCTGATTGCAGTAATTGGCGTGGAGAGTTTGCGGACCTCATCCAAACGCTCGCGGGTCTTCACAGGGAACAACACCACGCCCTGCTCGCCGTAAAGGAGGAGCAAGACCAGCGATTCCAGATGCTTCTCGAAGGCCGGCAAGAAGACCGCGAGCTGTTCCGGAGCTGGCTCAACCGGGAGATTCGGGCCGTCCCCGCTCCAGCTACGGCCTCGGCCCCGCCCCGCCCCTGCCTCTCAACAAGATGGGTCCCCAGGATGATCCGGAGGCATTCTTGGACCTTTTTGAGAGGTCCGCCGAGGCCCGGGGATGGCCCCGAGCGGACGTGCCCATGCGACTCATCCCACTGCTATCGGGGGAGTCGCAGATAGCCGCCCACCAACTGCCAGTCCAGAATCTCCTGATCTATGAAGACCTGAGGCGCGCCATTCTACAGCGGGTCGGCCGGACCCCCGAACAACATCGCCAGCAGTTCAGGTCCCTGAGCCTGGAAGAGTCCGGCCGACCCTTCGTCATGGCTCAACAGCTCCGGGACTCCTGCCGCAGATGGCTGATGGCTGACGGAGGCGACGTCGAGGAGATTATCAACAAGGTGGTACTGGAGCAGTTCATCTCTAAACTCCCCAAGAAGACTGCTCAGTGGGTCCAGTGCCACCGCCCGACGTCGCTGGACCAGGCCATCCACCTGGCGGAAGATCACATGGTGGCGAGCCCCTTCCATCTGCCTCTCTCTCTCCCTCTCTCTCTCTCGTCCCCTTCTCTCCCCAAACCTGTTCCCCTTCCCAGGTCTCGCGGGGGGCTGGTGCCCCGGCCGGCGCCGAGGTGGAAGACGGGGGCTCCGGCGGAGCCTGTTCCGGCATTCAGGGCCCCACCCAGAGGGGCTGCATCCGCCGACCACTCCGCCCCGAGTCCGGCAGCCCTGCGCTCTCCACGCCAATCCCTTGACCCACTTCCCGCCACTGGGGCGGTTCAGACGCACGAAGAGCGGCCGGTGCTGTACATCAGTCGGAAGCTCTCTAAGAGAGAGACGATGTACAGCACCATCGAAAAGGAGTGTTTGGCCATCAGGTGGGCTGTTCTCACCCTCCGCTACTACCTCCTGGGATGGGAGTTCACCCTCTGTTCAGACCATGCTCCCCTGCAGTGGCTCCGCCGCATGAAGGATACCAACGCGCGGATCACCCGTTGGTATCTAGCTTTATAGCCTTTTAAATTCCAGGTGGTCCACAGGCCGGGTGCACAAATGGCTGTGGCTGACTTCCTCTCCAGGAGGGGGGGGGGGGGCTACAGGCCGGACGGCTCCCCGACCTGAGTCGGGCGGTGGGGGTATGTGGCGAGGGGGGCGTGGTTTTGCGAAGTCTGTAGCGGGAGATGAGTCAGCGAGCTGCGCGGTGAGTAAGTGGGTCAAGTGCAGATGACGAACACCTGTGTCTGATTGTAGTAATTGGCGTGGAGACCACATTTAAGCTGCCGGGTTTGAGAGAGGAGGGAGAGAGACCTGGGACTCGCACCCGACGAGAGCAGCGCACACCAAACCTGCTGGTTAAAGACAAGGAGAGCTGTGTCCTTTTTTGTGCCGTGGAGGTTGCCACAGCGGAGGCGCACGAGCGCACCTTTTTGTTTCCTTTTTGTTTTTGTTTTTGAAAATAAAGTGTGAGTCCCAATTTCGCCGACCCTGTCTTCTTCTTCCTACACTCACACTGAGACTTTACTACAGTAGTCACTATGTCTGATTTCAAAGAAATTGATGGCAACATTTTGGAAAAAAATCGTACAGCACCTTAAAACATCAACCTGCGCCCTTGACGCACTTCCCACATCTTTTTTCAAAACTGTGTTACACAGCTTGAAAGTAGATCTCCTAGAAGTGGTAAATGCCTCACTTCTCTCTGAGAGTTTTCCGAACTCCCTGAAAACTGCAGTTGTCAAGCCCCTCCTGAAAAAGAGCAATCTAGATAAGACCATATTAAACAACTATAGACCGATCTCAAATCTTCCTTTCATAGACAAGATCATTGAAAAAGTTGTCTTCAATCAGCTGAAAAAATTCTTAAGCTCGAATGGATACTTTGACAACTTTCAATTTGGTTTCCGACCGCATCACAGCACAGAGACAGCGCTCATAAAGATAATAAACGATATTCGCTTAAATACTGACACAAATGATCAGTTCTAGTACTACTCGACCTCAGTGCTGCATTTGACACTGTCGATTACAACATACTTCTTGACAGGCTGGAAAACTGGGTCGGGCTTTCTGGGATAGCCCTAAAATGGTTCAGGTCATACTTAGTAGGGAGAGGTTATTATGTGAGTATTGGAGATCATAAGTCTGAATGGACATCCATGACATGCGGAGTCCCTCAAGGCTCAATTCTTGCGCCACTCCTATTCAACCTGTACATGCTCCCAATGAGCCAAATAATGAGAAAGAACCAAATCTCTCACCACAGCTATGCAGACGACACACAGCTCTACTTAGCCCTATGGCCTAACAATTACAGCCCCATTGACTCCCTTTGCCAACGCATTGATGAAGTAAACAATTGGATGTGCCAAAACTTTCTTCAGTTAAACAAAGACAAAACTGAAGGCATTGCGTTTGGAAACAAAGATGAAGTTCTCAAGGTGACTGCATACCTTCAGTCTATGTCACGGTGCGTGGTGTGGAATCAATCCGTGGATTCAAGTGCAGAGTAAAAAGTATTTAATAAAGAAAACTACAACGTACAAACTTAATCCAGAACAAACAAGGCAGGGCAGGAACAGAACTCAACACGACGAATACACGTAACAAAAACAACGAACAAGCACAGGAGAGCAAACACAGGAAGACTAAATAGGTAGGCAAACAAAGGAGGGTAACGAGATAGACAGGTGGAGCAAATAAACCAATAATCAGATAACAAGGGGGAGGGATCAAACAATGACAAGAGCACATGGCTCAACATAACAAACCACCCATGTGCATCACAAGACAGGACAGACATGTGACAGTCTAGGGGTCAAACAACTAGAAATCAAGTCAGGAATCTTGGTTTGTCTCTAGAGTCAGACCTTAGTTTCAGTAGTCATATCAAAGCAATAACTAAATCAGCATACTATCACCTGAAAAATATTGCAAGAATTAGATGCTTTGTTTCCAGTCAAGACTTAGAGAAACTTGTGCATGCTTTCATCACCAGCAGGGTGGATTATTGTAATGGACTCCTCACTGGCCTTCCCAAAAAGACCATAAGACAGTTGCAGCTCATCCAGAACGCTGCTGCCAGGATTCTGAGCAGAACCAGAACATATGAACACATCACACCAGTCCTCAGGTCTTTACACTGGCTGCCAGTTACATATAGAATTGATTTTAAAGTATTATTACTGGTATATAAATCATTCAATGGCCTAGGACCTCAATACACTGCAGATATGCTCACAGAATATAAACCCAACAGACCACTCAGATCACTAGGATCACATCAGCTAGAAATACCAAGGGTTCACTCTAAGCATGGTGAGTCTGCTTTTAGCTACTATGCCAGCCGCAGCTGGAACCAGCTTCCAGAAGAAATCAGATGTGCTCCTACAGTATCACATTCAAATCCAGACTCAAAACACATCTGTTTACCTATGCATTTCCTGAATAAGCACTGTACCACTGTTCGTCTGACTGTTTGTATTGTATTTTATTTACTGTTTTAATTATTCTGATTTCATTTGATTATTTCTTCATTTTATCTTTTATTCTAAACCGCTTTAATTTTTCTGATTTCTTTTGATTATTTTAATTTCTTCTATGTAAAGCACTTTGAATTACCATTGTGTACGAAATGTGCTATATAAATAAACTTGCCTTGCCTTGCCTTCTCTGTTCTGTAGCTTTCAGCAGTCTGCAAATTATACCTCAGATTTCTTGTCAAATCTATCTTTACAGTCAATCGCAAAGCTCTTTCCCATTTTTAGATGTGTTTTGTGTGATTTCCATGCAGTGAGCGTAACCGCAGTCACTCTGTCCGACTGTGACGGCTGCTGTCTAGTGGTTACACGGTGGTTAGCTTAAAGAAGCTGCACTTTCACAATACATGAATTATACTTACTAAAGTCAGTAAAATGCTGCATTTTTTTTCTTATGCTTGAAACGTGATTTACATCTTTACAAAGCTTCTCTTGTGCATGCAAATTTAATTTAGGCATACAACCTTATGTTCACTTCCACAAATCTTACCCTGCGATGTGATTCTTTATGGCATCATTTTACCTTCATACTATGACCCCTTCATAAAGTCAATGGACACTTGCTTTTTTCATGAATGAATCAGCTGGTTTGAACTAATCGGTTGAATGAATGATGATTCACTATGATTCACTTATTATGACTTGTCCCCACCAAGTTTAGTTACATCAATATTGTCCAGGTCTAAAAATATTTATGATCCATATTTATGATTTAACAATGTATAAAACCATGCAAATCCTTTAGCTAAATACTAGCCTGAATTGGTAAGCTAGCTAGTTTTGTCCAAAATGGCAGTTATGGGGCAAAGTGAGACAAATATTTTGGGGTAAATTGAGCCAGTGTTTTAACTTACATAAGGCGCTGTAATTAAGTTAATTCTCTGAAGTATAAACTCGTTTAATTTCAATGTAATATTACGCGACTGGTTTAGTTTAGCATTTTTTTTTCTTTAAATTTTAGTTTATTTTATAACAACGTACAAGTACACCATATCCTTCTCTGATAAGAACCAGAAGATGCGTAATCATTTATATTCCACCTGTAGTCCGTAATGGCCTAACATGTTCAACATTGCAGAAAGACTATACAATGTCAAGAACCTTTTGACCAAAATGTTTATTTGTTTCAGTGACATTTATTCATTCATTCTAATTCAGTTTTTTATTTAATTTTACTCAACAAACTCTCTGTTTAGTCTGTTTTGGGAAGGTTACAACTTTGGTGTTCAACATTTTGTTACCGAAATGCAAACAATTAAAGGTATTGAAATTTGGTTGGTTTTAAGTTGTTTAAATTAGCTTTAATAAAAGATAAAAAAATATCAACTTACCCCTAACCTGGGGCAAATTGAGCCACAGGAACACTTTTTTTTAGAAGCCATATTTTTAGAACCCTTTGTCAAAGATGCATTCTGATCATTTAAAATAAGAAACACCCTGAAATTACCTTAGAGACTTTCATTGTACTTCTGACTAATTTTCTCTTATCTTGAAGACCACATAAGTAAAAAAAAAAAAACGTCTCATCTTACCCCTCTCTCCCCCTATTTCACAATAATGAAAACGTTATCGTAAATATGACTTAGTTTCTCATAATAATGAGTATAATTTTGAGTAATGACAAAAATGATTTTATCTACACATGCACAAAACAGCTGTCCAGATTGTTGTGAACGATTTCACATATTCCTGGATCAACATCTTTATTGATCCCGGAACAACATTCCAATCAAGCAATCAGATTTGAGGGAAAAGCTTACAGTTTATGTCAAGTTTAAGTTCACAACCAGAGTTAGGTATTTCAGTGTTATATCCACCTATCATTTCCCTCTAAGTTTAGGGATAAGTTGGGTTTATGTTTTACATAGGGTTAGGAACAGGGTGTGGAGACATTTTGATGGACTGATTCAAGTGAAAAAAAGGGGCACTCCTCTACTTAAAAAAAGTATTACAGTTACATGTTGTTGATCATTTAATTAATTAAACTAGTTAACACTATATGCTATAGGGCTGCTATACCAATTGAATGAAATCAGTATCAACTATCAACAAAGTCCATTTTACTATTCATCATAATCAATTTACAATGCAATTACAATTGCTAGAATAATGTTATGAGATTAATGTTCAAAATATAACATTTTGAATAATATGAAATGTTAGGAAAATTTTAAATATACAGCCATTACATCTGTTATGCTCAATTTTTACTTTGACAAGCCAAAAACAGTTTTAAAGCAAATGGGTGCCTTCCTTCCTGTTTCTCATGGTCACAGTCTGGCAGAAATGATAAGTGGTTTAAAAATGGCCATGGTCAACAGAAGTGTATGGTTACAAAAATAAAGGGAGTGGGTCAATTTGCCCACTGGCTCATCTGACCCCACCCTGTACTAAACGTTAAATGAGAGAGTTTTTCAATATAATGAGACAATAAGCCATAGGCTAACTGTGAGAACGTTTCTCATCATTGTGATTTTCTGAATCATATTTTTACTCAAATGTGGCACAAAACAAACAGAGCAAACGAGGGTCCAGTAGATTCCAAGCGCGGTGCCCGATGAAGCAAATGCCTGTTGGTTTTACAGCACGCTACGTCATCGCTCTTGGCTAGTTTAAAGAGTCGCTTTGTTAAGACGAAAGCCAGAGTTTCACTAAACCGGTTCTTTAACGGCTGGTGAATGTGTTTTTCCTGCTGTTCACGTACTTTCGGTTTCGTTTTTGAACAGCGAATTTGAATGTGGATCTCTATCACATAGTTTCAGTGTCGGGGAAAAAATCTCTGCGCGCTGGCATTTACCTGCGTCTCTTTCTGATCGGCCACGGATGGTTACATGTGTGAGTGTGTGTGTGTTTTACTTATGAGCGATGAAGTCTCTGCTGTGCGCTTTAGTGACGGCCGTGATCGCACTACAGTGTGCCGAATGTATAAAGAGGACATATTATATAGGCATAAGAGAGGAACGTTGGGATTACGCACCACGCGGAAACCTTGTCAACGATGATCTAAAGTAAGTTTGTGTGTTATTAGGCTATATAGTATATAGTAATCGGTCACATTTTAAATTACTTTTTTACATTTTAATACTGTAGGCAAAAAAAAAACACGTATCAACGTATCATCACCAGCGCAACGTAATCAACGTACTATTTTTTTTTTAAATGTGGATAGATACGCTTATACGTGCATGGTGTTTTAGGCTAAATTGCTGATTCTGATAGCATGTATTAGGCTATCATTAAAATGGATCTTGAACTGTAACGTTAGCATACACAGTAAAGGCCTAATAATAACACAGCAAGCCCAATTGTAGATATTATAATTTTAAACTAAGCGACTTACTTTCGATTTTCTCTAAACCCCTTTCTGTAACAGACACTCATCAGTTTTTCTGTCAAATGGCCCTAAACAAATTGGAAAAGTTTACAAAAAGGCTGTGTACAGACAGTACACCAATGACTCTTATTCCGAAGAAATATCTAAACCTGCGTGGCTTGGCTTCCTTGGACCGATTTTACGGGCTGAGGTCGATGATGTCGTGGTGGTGCACATGAAGAACTTCGCAAGCAGAACATATTCTCTTCACCCACATGGAGTTTTCTATAAGAAGGATTCAGAAGGTAGGGTTCAGAAGAATCGCTCTCTATCAGTTCCCTTTATTGATTCTTTCTTCATCCATTTCCTTCTGCTTATCTTCCTGTCTGTCTTTGTTTATCTTTGAGTTAGGACAGCGATTTGGACTCCCATAAATCAATAACAGAGCAATAAACAAAAAGATGTGCAGTAGTGTCAAAATGCAAGTTTTTACTGGGCAGTTCAAGGGGCAACACAGAAATTACTTGAGACAACCACTTTCATAACTGAAATAATAAACTGTTAAAAACGTGCTAAGATATCAAATATAAATATAGAACACAGATCTACATAGATGTACACTTTAGCCTAGTTAATTAAAGGCTTTTTACTTTCTCCACGTTGAGTGTCTTGTAGTATTTCATCTTTATAAAAAAATGTTTATGTTGGATGTCTGTCTCTGGTGAAGTATGTAATTGAATGTCTCTTAAGTGTACATTCTACAAATGCTTCGTAAAGATGTCAGTATGCAAACAAACTCTTTTATGTGAGTGGATAACCATGGTACAACATTTTTATCCAATTAACATGTAGCAGTTTGTAACTAAGTAGTTTCTACCTAATTTTTTGGGTTCCACTTTATTTTGATAGTCCACTTTAGACATTCTACTAACTGTAAGTAACTTTGCAACTACATGTCAACTAACTATCATTAGGGTATTAGTAGACTGTATTAGACTGGTAGGTTATGGTTAGGTGTTAGGGTTCTGGTTAGTAGAATAAGTTGACTAATGTAGTTTAAAGTGACTTATAGTCAGTATAATGTCTGTTGAGGAGCATCACAATAAAGAGTTAGCAGATATTAAGCAGTCTACTAATACTCTAATGACAGTTAGTTGACATGTAGTTGCAAAGTTACTTCTAGTTAGTAGAATGTCTAAAGTGGACTATCGAAATAAAGTGTTACCATTTTTTGAGTTTTAAAATGTTTATAAGCTTAAGTACAACTTTACAGTGTCTTATTATTTATCCATGACTGTGAAGGAAGTTACTTAATGCTGAATAGGCATTATAATGCAAACTTTTGTAGTCAGGGTTATGAATATTTCTGCATGATCTATTTAGCATAATCTTAACCATTTAAAGTCTGGGTGGACTACGGGAAGGGTTGCTGTTCATTTAACCTTTTACATTAAAAGAGCAAGGGAAATCTTGTTTTCCATTAAATGTCCCCTATTGTCAAATCACAATAGGAATCATTGAATAAATCAGATTGGATAATCTCATTTGCTGTTACTTAAATCCACTACTCTTTAGGAGCGCTGTATCCCGATGGCACCACTGGTCATGATAAGAGTGATGATGCGGTGGCTCCAGGTCAGAACTGGACGTACACCTGGGAGGTCAAACCAGAGTACGGCCCTACTGAAGCAGACGCCCGCTGTCTCACCTGGGTTTACCATTCACACCGAGATGCCCCTAAAGACATCGCATCAGGGCTTATCGGAGCTCTGCTCACCTGCAAGAAAGGTAAGGTTCACAGTCACACAACCCCTGATAAACTGTTCATGCATGGAACCAGTGTCCCATAGAGAAAACACCCACAGAAGATCGTACAGTCTCTCACAGAACAAACTACTTCTTAACATCAACACTTCTCCCTCCCAATTCAGTTCTCATTATATTTACTCTTTATATCTCATTTCATTCTTTTCCTTATATTGTGTCTCCTCTTTTTATCTCAGGCACTCTGAACTCTAACAATAAGCGCTCTGATGTGGATGAAGATTTCATTTTGATGTTCAGTGTGGTGGATGAGAACTTAAGCTGGTACTTGGAGGAGAATATTGAAACATTTTGCTCTGATTCAAGTGGAACAAAACTACTAATGGAACAAGGAGATGAGGAGTTCCGAGAGTCCAACCTTATGCATTGTAAGTCTCAAGGTTGAACTTTAACTTTATTAATACATAACAATTTGGGTTTTGCTCCTTGTGTTCTATTGAGGGATGTTTTTTTTTATCATCAGCTTAAACAGCTTAAACAATTAGATTTTTGCATTTGGTAGACAATTTTAACTCAACGAGGCTTGCATTGCATTGTAGCCATTAATCAGTTAACAATAATTGTCCAGTGATTTTATCAAAAAAGGTTGAACAAATTGCAACAGAAGCAAACTCAACTGATTTTGTATGCTCAATATGTCCTGGGTAAGGAAAAACAAGCCCTGAAGAATCCCATTAGGGGAAAGTTTAGAAAAAGACCCAAATATAGCCTATTCATACGCATATTCATTCTTTTTCTCATGTGAAAATGGTAAAAATTTTAACCATTAGATATCACCATGAAAATTACTGAGTTTATTACTTGCATCAAGACAAACAAAAAATGTATTACAAGTTTTGTGAAATTGTTTGTTTACAAGGACAAACGGTGCATAATCGAATTACGTATGTGCTAATTTGCATAAATATCAAACAGATCTAAACATTGGGTACAGCAGGTGAAAATGTCTTTTTGAATCTTGTTGACATATAACAGTAAAAGACTTAATATTAAAGTCTGAAAGGAACCCATTTAGGCTACCCATGAGCATTAATACAGGAAGAAGTACTTTAGAAACCAGCCTTTATTAATTATTATTGCAGAGATGGGGTTTGGGGCTGTTTCTGGGGGATGAGGGAAGAACAGGAGGGAAGGAGAATGCAGAAGACAAAAGGTAGGTCAAATAAAAGTGTCTTGATCAAAAAATCTAATTACGTACACAAGGCACTCAATGCCCAAACCCCATCCCGTCTTGATGCAAGTAATAAACTCAGTAATTTTCATGGTGATATCTAAAGGTTAACATTTTTAACATTTTCACGTGAGAAAAAGAATGAATATGCGTATGAATAGGCTATATTTGGGTCTTTTTCCAAACTTTCCCCTAATGGGAATCTTCAGGGCTTTTTTTTACTCACCCAGGACATATTGAGCATACAAAATCAGTTGAGTCTGCTTCTGTTGCAGTTTGTTCAAGGTTGACCCCCATTTTGGCTTAAAATGACTGGACTATAAGTGATTCATTCTTAAATCTTTAAATTTAATTCTTAAGTATTTAATTGTTACAGCTACTCTTGTCTGTTACCGAGTGTATTCGATTATATTGACGTAAGCACATTCAATTCCATGATGTTATTTTTAGCTGATGACTGACATTTTTATGGAAAGCACCTTCTGTATCTGTTCCACATTGGAACAAAAGCATTCGGCAAAGTTTAGTTTTCCTTTTGATATCCAAAGTTGGCTGCACTCTAAAATTCCATTGCAGTTGTTTGTGATTTGTGAAGGGTCAAATGTTATTATTTTAGTGAATAACATGCAGAATTATAGTTTTTTTGAGTATCTACTTATAAAATTTGTGTAATCTCATATCCTTTTTTCCTTCAATGTCACTTGTTCAACTTTTTCTTGTATTTTCCCATTAGCAATCAATGGATATGTTTATGGCAATTTGCCTTTACTGAAAGTGTGTGTTGGACGTCCTGTATCTTGGCATCTCTTTGGCATTGGCAATGAAGTGGACATTCATTCCGCTTATTTCCATGGACACACCCTCATGGATCGCATGCACCGCACAGATGTTCTTAGTCTGTTTCCTGCCACTTTTGTCACCGCAACAATGATCCCGAGAACACCTGGAAAATGGTTGTTAAGTTGCCAGGTCAACGATCATATAAAAGGTAAGTGTTCTACCGTCTTTCTGTCATCTCTGTGTTAAGCCCATATGCGTTCCTGCTTTTTTGGAAGCATTGTTTTTGTCTTATCAGTGTATGATCACTTTTGGTTTTGTTTTGATGGTTATGAATGGTATAGTGTTCAGGATTTTTCACGAGTGATGATTTTACTGCGCCGTGTCGAAGTGCTCCCAAGCACTTGCAATGGTATCCCGCCATACAGTATAGTTATCCATTTTACACGGTTAGAAAAGCGGAAAGTTTTATTTTGTGTCACCGTTCTTGGTCGAGTGACACTACTCGAGTAACTGTATTTAAATAGGGAAAACGTGAATGAACTGGGCTAAACTAAGTGCTAACAAAGTTTCTCCGCAAGACAGATCGATTCAGCGCACGCACTGAGACGAGAGAGGTATGTATCAACTCGTCTTAGTTAAGGGAATAACATAGTTTAATATGAAAAAACGGTGGAGTATCCCTTTAAATTCAAAGTGGTACAAAATGTCTGATTAACTCATCTCTGCAAGTTGGGTTTATCTCCCCCAAAAGTGTAAACATGGATCCTCCCAGGCACCATGTAAACATTCAGAGAGTCCGCTCAGATCCGTCAATCTCTTTCCAGCTCAACCAATAGCGAGAGTTTGGGGCGTGTCCAACTGTAGCAGGCGGAGCCAGAGGCTGTTTAGCCGGTGTGGGACAATGGCCAATGTGTAACCTGAAAAGACATTCAGCTTCAGTTACAGGAGTGCAAGCCAAATTTCACTGCATCTAGACCTTCAAAGATTAAACAGGTCATGAACATGTCAAAGTGAACAATGCACTACAATGGATGTTTCAATACAGCATCATCATGCACCCATTCAGAAAGACAAATATTCCAGCTTGTAATGTTTACTTTGATGTGTCCAGTGTAGACCACCTTAAGTAGTTGCGCTCGGTGGAGTTATGTTGGATGAGTTTAGTATAAGCAAGACGCTCACGTTCGCTCAGTTTTTTTACTTATTTACTTACTCGTGGCACATAGCAACACATGTTATGTGTTGGACCTTTTATTGAAAGTAATCTACTGTCGAGTCATGACTTTCCAAGCTACCAGAAGAGCTGTGATTGTGATGTTTGAGTTGGAGGAGGTGCAACATGCAAAATACGATTTATTTTAGTGATTCCATATGGTGCCATTAGTGTCGCAGAAACTACATACTTCACCTTTAAATATTTAAGAAAGCAAGTAAAGTTTTATTTTCAAGATTTCTGAAACTCTCTCTTTTATGGTCTCTTCTTGTGAGCAGCAGGTATGCAGGGTTTCTATGAGGTGTCGACCTGTGGGGCAACGACCTCTCCAGCAGAAGCCCGTGGCACTGAGAGACGTTTCTACATTGCTGCTGAAGAGATGGATTGGGACTACGCCCCTTTAGGAATGAACTACATGGAAAATGAAATCCTTACTACACCAGACAGGTAGAAACAGATTTGGAGACACTTAATGCATGATTGAGTAACGCAACACCCACAGCAAAGGCTTGGCAATTATATATTATATTGCTATAATTTGTGCTAATTGTTCCTACCTGATATTAACTCTTTAAGGTTTAATTTTGCATTTATTTTTATGTAATATAAGTGTTAATGTTGTCATTGAATTAGCGTGTTAATGTCTTTCTTTTCCTGCAGTGACTCTGAGCCGTACTTCAGTCGTGATGGTGGTAAACTGGGTGGAACTTACCGCAAGGCCAGATACATTTCATATACTGATGAAACATTTACTAACAAAACACATTTTGCGGGCTCAGATAAGCATCTTGGAATTCTGGGTAAAATCCTTACTTTTGTCTTATATGTTTATGAACACTGATATGTCTTTGATAATATTTTAAAGTATGCATGAAATGAAAGTTACTTACTTTGCCAGTGAGATGGCTAAAAAAAAATGTAGGATAGGACTTTGACTTAAACATCGCTTGTTAATTGGGTTGTGAAAAGTGAGCGTTGCTAGGGCTTCTCAATGTAAATTGCTTACCTGTAATACGACACTGGAATATCACAGTAATAGCACGTTTTAATTAAAGCAACAACAACAAAAAGAAAACATGCACAAATTGAATAGTTAACAATAAGACCAGTGACTTTAATAAAGAAAATAAATGTGGTAAATTTTGATTTCTTGCTGACTTTAAAGAGTTATAGTGAAATGAAGTAGAGCTGGTGCCATGTTTTTCAGTTTCATGAAGCACAGTTATATTAATATAGTTGAAACATTCTGTGGTGAAGATGGTAAGTGATCAGTTTCCTCCTCCCACCCCCGCCCTAGGTCCTGTCATCAGAGCAGAGACGGGTGATGTTATCATTGTGACATTCCTCAATAAAGCTACACATTACTATAGCATTCAGCCACATGGTTTGCATTATGAGAAGGCCTATGAAGGAGCAATGTATCGGGATGGTAAGTCATAAACAGCTACAGGTGTGTACACAGGTAATCATGTAGACCTTCAAGCTAGGGGTTCTCAACTGGGGTACTTAGAGAAAAATAGAGGGGCATTCATCCAAAAAAGGCATTTGGTAAAATTCTCACCATTGCTTTTGCCCTTTGTTGAGAATTTCATTTTGAAACTGAACACAAAGAATAATAGTATAATACACACATTGCATAATATTTGGCTAGAATATTAAAAATACAGAGCATAAATTAAGAAGGGAAAGCATTTCTAGTTATTTATTTATTTATTATTGTCTCCTCTACAGGTACGCTGAAAGTTGGAGCCTCTGTGGCTCCTGGTAAACAATTCACGTATCACTGGAGAGTAATTGAGGGTCCCTCTGACGATGATCCACCTTGTCTTTCATACTTGTACTATTCCGCTGTTGATCCTGTTCGTGACAGTAACTCTGGGTTATTTGGGCCCATTCAAGTGTGCAAAAAAGGTGTTCTTGATGGAAGTGGGCATCAGGTAACAAACCCTCATACTGTAGGCCAATACAGACAATATGGTACTTTCCACAAATATGGCACAAGATACTCTTGAAAAAGGAAGGACTTTTTCCCTTTTCAGCAAATGGTCAGTGAAAGGGGGTGATTTATTGTCAACCTCAAGACATCAAGATTTGTTTTACACAAGCTGTTTTATTTTTGTGGGTAACAGGTTTGCAAATCTAGCCTAAATGAATCAGTCCCTCCCCTGTTGGGATTATCAGGTTTTGGGATAAATGTTGGTTTGTTGTTATAATAAACCTACTGTATATTTCCATAAATTAAAGTAATATCTTTTTTAGATAATTTTTCTTACAGTATAGGTTTGATTGTTTGAAGAATGCCGTCAACACTGTAGTTGAAAAAAATTAAAAGTCGTATTTAATTGTGTTATTAGCATAAGCAAACGATCATAACAGGGTTGTGCACGAAACAGCTAATGTGGGATATTATTGGTCATTGAGGTTCAAAAAACTCATTGGACACCAAAGAAGTGTACCTTGTTCGTGGAATGTGCCATATATGCAATGCATCTGTTGCTTTTCAGACTATACAGGTGAAAATAATAACCTATATATTTTGTGTGTGTGTGTGTTTCCACGTTATGGGTGTCTTCCTTAAGCGTGCTGACAAAATTCAGCACGAGTTTTTCCTGCTATTCTCTGTGATGGATGAGAATGAAAGTTGGTACCTGGAACAGAACATTGAAACGTTTGGCAGTAAGGATTCAGATCTCGATAATGAAGAGTTTCAGGAGAGCAATAAGATGCATGGTATGCATATATGTGTGTGTGTGTGTGTGTTTAATCAAACAATCATGTACTTTTACTTCCTCACTTTGTGAATATACAAGTTTATTTCCTGGCAGTATTATAAGTAAGAATGTTTGTGTTTCTTCTCAGCGGTAAATGGCTACATGTATGGAAACCTGCCTGGTCTGGATTTGTGTAACGGCGAACATGTTGTGTGGCACACACTTGGCTTGGGCACAGAGGTGGATATCCATGGTATTTATTTTGAGGGTAACACATTTCAGCGCGATGGGATGAACCGTGACACTCTCAGCATTTTCCCGCATACCACAGTGACTGTTAGCATGACACCTGACAACAATGGTAAGTCACATTGGTGACACCGCTTTTTATATCAGGGATGTGTTGGTGTGTCAATGCTTATCTATTATGCTCAAGTGATGGTAGGTGTGATTGGCTTTGATACGTCGCTTGTAATGCTAATAATGATTTCAGTGTTGTGCCAGATCCTAAACCAGCGATTTTTGTTTCCCAGAATGTTCTGAAGAAAATTATTTGTGTAGGTCATTTCCAGAACAGACACTGCAATGTTTTTTTTTTTTAGTCAGCAAATTTTAGTTGAGCTTGTTTAGTTCACTGATGATTTCAAACAAGAGAGAACAACAAAAATAACAATAACACAAAATGTAAAGGCTTTTCAAAATGTCACAGGAATGCAAGGATTTGAAACAAGGAAGACATGAAAACATAACTGGAGGAAAGCATTACTGGAGGAAAAAGTGGAAATAAAAAAAATCTATACATATTTATTTGGTAATTTGATTCTAATGAAAATACAGACCTGCAATGTTGTAGTTACGTATGTTGCCAATTACTAGATTAGGTTTTTGCTGACCAAAAAGTATTGTGTTGTGGCATTTTCTGGGCTGCAAAATCCAACATCTGGCCTGGATACAGATTGGATCAGTCTATTGGCTCGTTTCCACCGTGCGATACGGTACTAGTATGCAATTATTTACGTTTCGATTGTCAGAAGTTTTGAATGGTACCAAAATACAGAAATCGTACCATACCACTGTCGGTTATGAGATCGGATATTGCAACAGGTGTATAAATAAAGTCTGTTAACCGTAATCCGTGTGTCCTCATCCTTCTAGTAGTGTGACAACCACACCACTTTTTTGGGACCCTTCCGTTGGGGTACCAAGCACAGTAGTCCGGTACCTAAAGGGTGGAGCTAGACTCACTTCAGAACGTTGATTTTGATTTATTGACAGAGAATCGTAAGAAAACACAAGATGCACCATTTTTTAATATACAGTTTAAAAACAATACCATTGCAACAAATGTTTTTTTTTTCTTGTGACAAGCAGCCACATGCTGAGAAGCAAGAATAAGATCTGCTGTATGTCCTCCATTGTTGTTTACTCTTTCGCTTTCTTCTCCACGTGAGAATGGCATTAATCACAACTTCTGGCAAACACCATGCCTATCAAGGAGGGGTACTGTTGGCGGTGCAAGCCGGATGAAGGTTTACCATCCTGCATCGTACTGTACTGTACTGTACTGTACTGTAGTGTACCGCTCGATGGAAACGAGCCATTTGTTCACCTCGGGTTAAGAGTGATACAGACTGAAACTAATATCAGCGTCGACACTGTTCATCTTTCGATGTAACAAAATACATTGTATAAGTGAAATGGTTCCAGTTGACCTAATTAACAAAACTTGCTTAAGGGATTTGCGCTGCAGAAATATGGTAGTGTGCTATGTGTATGCTTTGTTTGGCCTGGGGCCAAGCTGACTTTAAAGAACTAGCGACGATGTTGGCTGTGTCTGGACCAAGAAGCTGCGCTTGAACACACAGCACAGACTACAGCCGACTGCAAACTGACGTGCATTCTGCGCCTGCGTATAAGGAATTAGCGGTCTATATCAGCAGGTATCAATAGTCTATATTCGTCATTCAAAAGGAGAAACCGAAACAAGGACATACGAGATACATTATATTGCCAAAGTTTTGGGACGTCTGCTTTTACATGGCCATGAACCAGCTTCAACTCTTCTGGGAAGCCTTTCCACAAGGTTTAGGAGTGTTTATGGGAATTTTTGACCATTCTTCTAGAAGTGCATTTGTGAGGTCAGGCACTGATGTGGATGAGAAGGCCTTGCTCCGCTCCAATTCATCCCTAAGGTGTTCTATCGGGTTGCAGTCAGCTATGTTGGATGAACATTAAGATCTCCAAGTATTATAATGTTGGCAGTGGTAGTGCACATTGTTGTAAGAAGAGCATGCAACTATGAAATAAATACTGAGTTTGGTCTGGGGGGCCGGTAGATAAAACGTATTGTCGTGGGAAAACACCAAACTCACTCATCCATGTTTTTATGGACCTTGCTTTCTCCACTGTTGCAGTCAGAGAGGGCCTGGCCGGAAAACTGAGTCCTGGAATGTGCGGCTCACTAGTACTAAATAAATCATGCAACCTGATTAACTAAAGTTTGTTAAGTCAATTTACTGTTTTAGTCAAGTTTTTGCACAATTACCATTTGACTTGGTGCTGTAGTTGCTGCTTAGAAAAAGCAGTGCAGAGAAGAGAGCATGTGTTCATTTATTTGGAATGTCAGATGAATACGTTATTCAAACATATGATTTGCCAAGCCGTATTATTTTTACTTTGCTGCGTCTGTGTTAGTAGATTATCCACACCTGATTATCATCGGCTGCTTGTTTGCGACCCTATGCTAATTTGCGCTGCTCTTGGTAGCGCAACTAATATTGTTGCGTCAATATAGTTGGTCATTATGGAAATGAGCTGCTGTGTCTTTGTTCTGTGTTTTTTATTTGCACATTGACAGTAGATTATCAGCAGAACTTTCCACTGCCATCAGTGTGTTTATGGTCACGCTAATTTGCCCTGTTTAGTAAATCTGTCCCTAGGAATCCTAACTGAAAGCTTTGTCTGCGGGACATGTTCTTATACTTGGCAAATGGGCTTCAGATAATGGATCCAGTATTGATGACACACTTGCAAATAGAAAGTAGTCTTTTATTATTCATTTGTCACTGTCTATACAACACAGCATATGTGCAACACAGAATTGTTAATACTGCTTCATATAGCTTTGGTTCATATTTCGAAAGCACATATAATTAGGTGTGATGGACATTGCTCACATTTTTAATTTGTATCCGTTGGAGAGATTTAATAAAAGTTCCTGAACATAGATGCAGCACAGCATAAATATCCTCAATAATAATAATAATATTTTTTGTAAATTAATATGTTATTAAATATTAACTATTTGGATTGTAAATTACAGCACAGTCTAAAATTATAGTTACTGTTATTAATTATTGTTTTTTTTGTATTATTTAATGAGATGTAGGCATGTATATGTGTAGGCATTGTATAATGATGATTAACTGTCTAAGGGGAAATGTTTTTGAGGCATCACATCAGAAAAAAGATATTGTTTGCACCAATGTAATATCCAGACAAACTATATAAAACATACTGCATTATCCACTTTGAAGAACTGTTTAATCATGACTTATGATTTATTTGATCAGCTACGTGATGCAAAAGGCATTTAGATCAGGCTTTACAAACCGCTACCCCTCGGGGTCCAATGGGATGTAGGATTTGGCACGACAATGGTTTTAACAAAATGAAGGAAGATTATCCCAGTTCTCTGCTTTGAAATACAGTTGCTAGGTCTCAAAATGTCTCAAAAGCTTGTTGTTTTCTTAAATAATTAAAAGATATAAGCAAAATACATTCTTTTTGACCGAAAACATTTGCTCATAAGTATGCACTTTTACTCCAGGCAAGTTTGAGCTGAGCTGTCGTACAGCTGATCACTACAAGTCGGGCATGCGTCAGCATTACACAGTCAAGACCTGCTCAAAGCCTCCTGCACCAGAGCGCTTCACCTCCACAGTGCAGTACTATATAGCAGCAGAGGAAGTTTTGTGGAATTATGCACCAAACCGAACATGGGAACTAGAGAAACACAATGCAACACTGGAGGATAGGTATACCCACAAACATGTATGCATATTTGTTCTCACACATAAATTGAGCACTAAAATGAAACATTAGGGTTAAGATTAACTCTATCAAGTGAGGCTTGACTGAGAAGAGTCAAGTCTCGTGCTTGAGACCCTCTATTTCTCACACAGCAAGCCACACAGTTTTACCTATTTACTGTTACCTATTAATATCTTTTTTTGTCTTTCTTTTCTCTCTCTCTCTCTCTCTCTCTCTCTCTCTCTGTCTCTCTCTCTCTCTCTCTCTCACAC